>CM060901.1:83307204-84526787 GCA_030737815.1 Allium fistulosum | reverse complement strand
AAAGACGAAACAGCGCCATGCGACTTTTAGAAATGGGTGCAGGGATTTGAAATGGACCAGTAACATAGTGCACCACTCTCCAGGGATGGTAAATCGAAGACCAGCCACGGTGTTCCCTTTTTAACGTAAAAATTCACCTGACGGAAAAACGAAGGCCAAAAAATTTCAGAGACCCGATTGAGGTTCGGATAGCCTTTTTTGGGTATGAAACTATCCATTGACGGCTTACAGTTGTCAAAGCCGTAGAACTCACTGAGAGCGACTGGTTATGGCTCCCGTAACTCTATACGAGGCAACAGTTATGGCCGTCCGAAGAATCGATATCCACAGGGTGCAACATCTGTGGTGCAAGGTGCAACATTCGTCCAAAAAGAAGAAACAGCGCCGTGCGACTTTTAGAAATGGGTGCAGGGATTTGAAATGGACCAGTACCATGGTGCACCACTCTTCAGGGATGGTAAATCGTAGACCAGCAACAGTGTTCCCTTTTTAAGGTAAAAATTCACGTGACGGAAAAACGATGACGAAAAAAACTTCAGAGACCCGTTTGAGGTTCGAATAGCCTTTTTTTGCGTTTGAAACTATCCATTGACGGCTTACAGCCGTCAAAGCCGTAGAACTCACTGAGAGCTTCGTTTTGACTGGTTATGCCTCCCGTAACTCTAAACGAGGCAACAGTTATGGCCGTCCGAAGAATCGATATCCACAGGGTGCAACATCTGCGGTGCAAGGTGCAACATTCGTCCAAAAAGACGAAACAGCGTCGTGCGACTTTTAGAAATGGGTGCAGAGATTAGAAATGGACCAGTACCATGGTGCACCACTCTCCAGGGATGGTAAATCGAAGACCATCCACGATGTTCCCTTTTTAACGTAAAAATTCACGTGACTGAAAAACGAAGGCCAAAAAACTTCAGAGACCCGATTGAGGTTCGGATAGCCTTTTTTGGGTATGAAACTATCCATTGACGGCTTACAGTTGTCAAAGCCGTAGAACTCACTGAGAGCTTCGTTTTGACTGGTTATGGCTCCCATAAGTCTAAACGAGGCAACAGTTATGGCCGTCCGAAGAATCAATATCCATAGGATGCAACATCTGCGGTGCAAGGTGCAACATTCGTCCAAAAAGACGAAACAGCGCCATGCGACTTTTAGAAATGGGTGCAGGGATTTGAAATGGACCATTACCATAGTGCACCACTCTCCAGGGATGTTAAATCGAAGACCAGCCACGATGTTCCCTTTCTAACGTAAAAATTCACGTGACGGAAAAACGAAGGCCAAAAAACTTCAAAGACCCGATTGAGGTTCGGATAGCCTTTATTTGGGTATGAAACTATCCATCGATAGCTTACAGCGGTCAAAGCCGTAGAACTCACTGAGAGCTTCGTTTTGAATGGTTATGGCTCCCGTAACTCTAAACGAGGCAACAGTTATGGCCGTCCGAAGAACCGATATCCATAGGGTGCAACATCTGTGGTGCAAGGTGCAACATTCGTTCAAAAAGACGAAACAGCGCCATGCGACTTTTAGAAATGGGTGCAGGGATTAGAAATGGACCAGTACCATGGTGCACCACTCTCCAGGGATGGTAAATTGAAGACCAGCCACAGTGTTCACTTTTTAACGTAGAAATTCACGTGACGGAAAAACGAAGGCCAAAAAACTTCAGAGACCCGATTGAGGTTCGGATAGCCTTTTTTGGGTATGAAACTATCCATTGACGGCTTACAGTTGTCAAAGCCGTAGAACTCACTGAGAGCTTCGTTTTGACTGGTTATGGCTCTCGTAACTCTATACGAGGCAACAATTATGGCCGTCTGAAGAATCGATATCCACAGGGTGCAACATCTGCGGTGCAAGGTGCAACATTCGTCAAAAAGACGAAACAGCGCCATGCGACTTTTAGAAATGGGTGCAGGGATTTGAAATGGACCAGTAACATAGTGCACCACTCTCCAGGGATGGTAAATCGAAGACCAGCCACGGTGTTCCCTTTTTAACGTAAAAATTCACGTGACGGAAAAACGAAGGCCAAAAAATTTCAGAGACCCGATTGAGGTTCGGATAGCCTTTTTTGGGTATGAAACTATCCATTGACGGCTTACAGTTGTCAAAGCCGTAGAACTCACTGAGAGCGACTGGTTATGGCTCCCGTAACTCTATACGAGGCAACAGTTATGGCCGTCCGAAGAATCGATATCCACAGGGTGCAACATCTGCGGTGCAAGGTGCAACATTCGTCCAAAAAGACGAAACAGCGCCGTGCGACTTTTAGAAATGGGTGCAGGGATTTGAAATGGACCAGTACCATAGTGCACCACTCTTCAGGGATGGTAAATCGTAGACCAGCAACAGTGTTCCCTTTTTAAGGTAAAAATTCACGTGACGGAAAAACGATGACGAAAAAAACTTCAGAGACCCGTTTGAGGTTCGAATAGCCTTTTTTTGCGTTTGAAACTATCCATTGACGGCTTACAGCCGTCAAAGCCGTAGAACTCACTGAGAGCTTCGTTTTGACTGGTTATGCCTCCCGTAACTCTAAACGAGGCAACAGTTATGGCCGTCCGAAGAATCGATATCCACAGGGTGCAACATCTGCGGTGCAAGGTGCAACATTCGTCCAAAAAGACGAAACAGCGCCGTGCGACTTTTAGAAATGGGTGCAGAGATTAGAAATGGACCAGTACCATGGTGCACCACTCTCCAGGGATGGTAAATCGAAGACCATCCACGATGTTCCCTTTTTAACGTAAAAATTCACGTGACGGAAAAACGAAGGCCAAAAAACTTCAGAGACCCGATTGAGGTTCGGATAGCCTTTTTTGGGTATGAAACTATCCATTGACGGCTTACAGTTGTCAAAGCCGTAGAACTCACTGAGAGCTTCGTTTTGACTGGTTATGGCTCCCGTAAGTCTAAACGAGGCAACAGTTATGGCCGTCCGAAGAATCAATATCCATAGGATGCAACATCTGCGGTGCAAGGTGCAAGGTGCAACATTCGTCCAAAAAGACGAAACAGCGCCATGCGACTTTTAGAAATGGGTGCAGGGATTTGAAATGGACCATTACCATAGTGCACCACTCTCCAGGGATGTTAAATCGAAGACCAGCCACGGTGTTCCCTTTCTAACGTAAAAATTCACGTGACGGAAAAACGAAGGCCAAAAAACTTCAAAGACCCGATTGAGGTTCGGATAGCCTTTATTTGGGTATGAAACTATCCATCGATAGCTTACAGCGGTCAAAGCCGTAGAACTCACTGAGAGCTTCGTTTTGAATGGTTATGGCTCCCGTAACTCTAAACGAGGCAACAGTTATGGCCGTCCGAAGAATCGATATCCATAGGGTGCAACATCTGTGGTGCAAGGTGCAACATTCGTTCAAAAAGACGAAACAGCGCCATGCGACTTTTAGAAATGGGTGCAGGGATTAGAAATGGACCAGTACCATGGTGCACCACTCTCCAGGGATGGTAAATTGAAGACCAGCCACAGTGTTCACTTTTTAACGTAGAAATTCACGTGACGGAAAAACGAAGGCCAAAAAACTTCAGAGACCCGATTGAGGTTCGGATAGCCTTTTTTGGGTATGAAACTATCCATTGACGGCTTACAGTTGTCAAAGCCGTAGAACTCACTGAGAGCTTCGTTTTGACTGGTTATGGCTCCCGTAACTCTATACGAGGCAACAATTATGGCCGTCTGAAGAATCGATATCCACAGGGTGCAACATCTGCGGTGCAAGGTGCAACATTCGTCGAAAAAGGCGAAACAGCGCCGTGCGACTTTTAGAAATGGGTGCAGGGTTTTGAAATGGACCAGTACCATGGTGCACCACTCCCCAGGGATGGTAAATCGAAGACCAGCCACGGTGTTCCCTTTTTAACGTAAAAATTCACGTGACGGAAAAATGAAGGCCAAAAAAACCTACCCACTCCGGAGAAGAAACACTTTGAAACTCCCTTAAGTTACCTACGGCCACAAAGAGCATCTTATCAGATATTTGATCCCACCCAGATATGTTTGCAAAGTCGATAATTTTCTCTTCAACATTGCTACATCTCTTTTAGGGAGACGGTTGAGTTTCCCCATCTTTTGTTTCAGAGACCCGATAGAGGTTCGGATAGCCTTTTTTGGGTATGAAACTATCCATTGACGGCTTACAGCCGTCAAAGCCGTAGAACTCACTGAGAGCTTCGTTTTGACTGGATATGGCTCCCGTAACTCTAAATGAGGCAACAGTTATGGCCGTCCGAAGAATCGATATCCACAGGGTGCAACATCTGCGGTGCAAGGTGCAACATTCGTCCAAAAAGACGAAACAGCGCCGTGCGACTTTTAGAAATAGGTGCAGGGATTTGAAATGGACCAGTACCATGGTGCACCACTCTTCAGGGATGGTAAATCGAAGACCAGCAACAGTGTTCCCTTTTTAACGTAAAAATTCATGTGACGGAAAAACGATGACGAAAAAAATTTAAGAGACCCGATTGAGGTTCGGATAGCCTTTTTTTGGGTATGAAACTATCCATTGACGGCTTACAGCCGTCAAAGCCGTTGAACTCACTGAGAGCTTCGTTTTGACTGGTTATGGCTCCCGTTACTCTAAACGAGGCAACAGTTATGGCCGTCCGAAGAATCGATATCCACAGGGTGCAACATCTGCGGTGCAAGGTGCAACATTCGTCCAAAAAGACGAAACAGCGTCGTGCGACTTTTAGAAATGGGTGCAGGGATTAGAAATGGACCAGTACCATGGTGCATCACTCTCCAGGGATGGTAAATCGAAGACCAGCCACGGTGTTCCCTTTTTAACGTAAAAATTCACGTGACGGAAAAACGAAGGCCAAAAAACTTCAGAGACCCGATTGAGGTTCGGATAGCCTTTTTTGGGTATGACACTATCCATTGATGGCTTACAGTTGTCAAAGCCGTAGAACTCACTGAGAGCTTCTTTTTGACTGGTTATGGCTCCCGTAACTCTAATCGAGGCAACAGTTATGGTCGTCCGAAGAATCAATATCCATAGGGTGCAACATCTGCGGTGCAAGGTGCAACATTCGTCCAAAAAGACGAAACAGCGCCATGCGACTTTTAGAAATGTGTGCAGGGATTTGAAATGGACCAGTAACATAGTGCACCATTCTCCAGGGATGGTAAATCGAAGACCAGCCACGTTGTTCCCTTTTTAACGTAAAAATTCACGTGACGGAAAAACGAAGGCCAAAAAATTTCAGAGACCCGATTGAGGTTCGGATAGCCTTTTTTGGGTATGAAACTATCCATTGACGGCTTACAGTTGTCAAAGCCGTAGAACTCACTGAGAGCGACTGGTTATGGCTCCCGTAACTCTATACGAGCCAACAGTTATGGCCGTCCGAAGAATCGATATCCACAGGGTGCAACATCTGCGGTGCAAGGTGCAACATTCGTCCAAAAAGACGAAACAGCGCCGTGCCACTTTTAGAAATGGGTGCAGGGATTTGAAATGGACCAGTACCATGGTGCACCACTCTTCAGGGATGGTAAATCGTAGACCAGCAACGGTGTTCCCTTTTTAAGGTAAAAATTCACGTGACGGAAAAACGATGACGAAAAAAATTTAAGAGACCCGATTGAGGTTCGGATAGCTTTTTTTTGGGTTTGAAACTATCCATTGACGGCTTACAGCCATCAAAGCCGTAGAACTCACTGAGAGCTTCGTTTTGATTGGTTATGGCTCCCGTAACTCTAAATGAGGCAACAGTTATGGCCGTCCGAAGAATCGATATCCATAGGGGGCAACATCTGAGGTGCAAGGTGCAACATTCATCCAAAAAGACGAAACAGCGCCGTGCGAATTTTAGAAATGGGTGCAGGGATTTGAAATGGACCAGTACCATGGTGCACCACTCTTCAGGGATGGTAAATCGAAGACCAGCAACGGTGTTCCCTTTTTAACGTAAAAATTCACGTGACGGAAAAACGATGACGAAAAAAATTTAAGAGACCCGATTGAGGTTCGGATAGCCTTTTTTTGGGTTTGAAACTATCCATTGACGGCTTACAGTTGTCAAAGCCGTAGAACTCACTGAGAGCTTCGTTTTGACTGATTTTGGCTCCCGTAACTCTATACGAGGCAACAATTATGGCCGTCTGAAGAATCGATATCCACAGGGTGCAACATCTGCGGTGCAAGGTGCAACATTCGTCGAAAAAGGCGAAACAAAGCAGTGCGACTTTTAGAAATGGGTGCAGGGTTTTGAAATGGACCAGTACCATGGTGCACCACACCCCATGGATGGTAAATCGAAGACCAGCCACGGTGTTCCCTTTTTAACGTAAAAATTCACGTGACGGAAAAATGAAGGCCAAAAAAACCTACCCACTCCAGAGAAGAAACCCTTTGAAACTCCCTCAAGTTACCTACGGCCACAAAGAGCATCTTATCAGATATTTGATCCCACCCAGATATGTTTGCAAAGTCGATAATTTTCTCTTCAACATTGCTGCATCTCTTTTAGGGAGACGGTTGAGTTTCCCCATCTTTTGTTTCAGAGACCCGATAGAGGTTCGGATAGCCTTTTTTGGGTATGAAACTATCCATTGACGGCTTACAGCCGTCAAAGCCGTAGAACTCATTTAGAGCTTCGTTTTGACTGGTTATGGCTCCCGTAACTCTAAATGAGGCAACAGTTATGGCCGTCCGAAGAATCGATATCCACAGGGTGCAACATCTGCGGTGCAAGGTGCAACATTCGTCCAAAAAGACGAAACAGCGCCGTGCGACTTTTAGAAATGGGTGCAGGGATTTGAAATGGACAAGTACCATGGTGCACCACTCTTCAGGGATGGTAAATCGAAGACCAGCAACGGTGTTCCCTTTTTAACGTAAAAATTCACGTGACGGAAAAACGATGACGAAAAAAATTTAAGAGACCCGATTGAGGTTCGGATAGCCTTTTTTTGGGTATGAAACTATCCATTGACGGCTTACAGCCGTCAAAGCCGTTGAACTCACTGAGAGCTTCGTTTTGACTGGTTATGGCTCCCGTAACTCTAAACGAGGCAACAGTTATGGCCGTCCGAAGAATCGATATCCACAGGGTGCAACATCTGCGGTGCAAGGTGCAACATTCGTCCAAAAAGACGAAACAGCGTCGTGCGACTTTTAGAAATGGGTGCAGGGATTAGAAATGGACCAGTACCATGGTGCATCACTCTCCAGGGATGGTAAATCGAAGACCAGCCACGGTGTTCCCTTTTTAACGTAAAAATTCACGTGACGGAAAAACGAAGGCCAAAAAACTTCAGAGACCCGATTGAGGTTCGGATAGCCTTTTTTGGGTATGAAACTATCCATTGATGGCTTACAGTTGTCAAAGCCGTAGAACTCACTGAGAGCTTCTTTTTGACTGGTTATGGCTCCCGTAACTCTAATCGAGGCAACAGTTATGGTCGTCCGAATAATCAATATCCATAGGGTGCAACATCTGCGGTGCAAGGTGCAACATTCGTCCAAAAAGACGAAACAGCGCCATGCGACTTTTAGAAATGGGTGCAGGGATTTGAAATGGACCAGTAACATAGTGCACCACTCTCCAGGGATGGTAAATCGAAGACCAGCCACGGTGTTCCCTTTTTAACGTAAAAATTCACGTGACGGAAAAACGAAGGCCAAAAAATTTCAGAGACCCGATTGAGGTTCGGATAGCCTTTTTTGGGTATGAAACTATCCATTGACGGCTTACAGTTGTCAAAGCCGTAGAACTCACTGAGCGCGACTGGTTATGGCTCCCGTAACTCTATACGAGGCAACAGTTATGGCCGTCCGAAGAATCGATATCCACAGGGTGCAACATCTGCGGTGCAAGGTGCAACATTCGTCCAAAAAGACGAAACAGCGCCGTGCGACTTTTAGAAATGGGTGCAGGGATTAGAAATGGACCAGTACCATGGTGCATCACTCTCCAGGGATGGTAAATCGAAGACCAGCCACGGTGTTCCCTTTTTAACGTAAAAATTCACGTGACGGAAAAATGATGACGAAAAAAATTTAAGAGACCCGATTGAGGTTCGGATAGCCTTTTTTGGGTTTGAAACTATCCATTGACGGCTTACAGCAGTCAAAGCCGTAGAACTCACTGAGAGCTTCGTTTTGATTGGTTATGGCTCCCGTAACTCTAAATGAGGCAACAGTTATGGCCGTCCGAAGAATCGATATCCACAGGGGGCAACATCTGAGGTGCAAGGTGCAACATTCGTCCAAAAAGACGAAACAGCGCCGTGCGACTTTTAGAAATGGGTGCAGGGATTTGAAATGGACCAGTACCATGGTGCACCACTCTTCAGGGATGGTAAATCGAAGACCAGCAACGGTGTTCCCTTTTTAAAGTAAAAATTCACGTGACGGAAAAACGATGACGAAAAAAATTTAAGAGACCCGATTGAGGTTCGGATAGCCTTTTTTTGGGTTTGAAACTATCCATTGACGGCTTACAGCTGTCAAAGCCGTAGAACTCACTGAGAGCTTCGTTTTGACTGGTTATTGCTCCCGTAACTCTAAACGAGGCAACAGTTATGGCCGTCTGAAGAATCGATATCCACAGGGTGCAACATCTGCGGTGCAAGGTGCAACATTCGTCGAAAAAGGCGAAACAGCGCCGTGCGACTTTTAGAAATGGGTGCAGGGTTTTGAAATGGACCAGTACCATGGTGCACCACTCCCCAGGGATGGTAAATCGAAGACCAGCCACGGTGTTCCCTTTTTAACGTAAAAATTCACGTGACGGAAAAATGAAGGCCAAAAAAACCTACCCACTCCGGAGAAGAAACCCTTTGAAACTCCCTTAAGTTACCTACGGCCACAAAGAGCATCTTATCAGATATTTGATCCCACCCAGATATGTTTGCAAAGTCGATAATTTTCTCTTCAACATTGCTGCATCTCTTTTAGGGAGACGGTTGAGTTTCCCCATCTTTTGTTTCAGAGACCCGATAGAGGTTCGAATAGCCTTTTTTGGGTATGAAACTATCCATTGACGGCTTACAGCCGTCAAAGCCGTAGAACTCACTGAGAGCTTTGTTTTGACTGGTTATGGCTCCCGTAACTCAAAATGAGGCAACAGTTATGGCCGTCCGAAGAATCGATATCCACAGGGTGCAACATCTGCGGTGCAAGGTGCAACATTCGTCCAAAAAGACGAAACAGCGCCGTGCGACTTTTAGAAATGGGTGCAGGGATTTGAAATGGACCAGTACCATGGTGCACCACTCTTCAGGGATGGTAAATCGAAGACCAGTAACGGTGTTCCCTTTTTAACGTAAAAATTCACGTGACGGAAAAACGATGACGAAAAAAATTTAAGAGACCCGATTGAGGTTCGGATAGCCTTTTTTTGGGTTTGAAACTATCCATTGACGGCTTACAGTTGTCAAAGCCGTAGAACTCACTGAGAGCTTCGTTTTGACTGGTTTTGGCTCCCGTAACTCTATACGAGGCAACAATTATGGCCGTCTGAAGAATCGATATCCACAGGGTGCAACATCTGCGGTGCAAGGTGCAACATTCGTCGAAAAAGGCGAAACAGCGCCGTGCGACTTTTAGAAATGGGTGCAGGGTTTTGAAATGGACCAGTACCATGGTGCACCACTCCCCAGGGATGGTAAATCGAAGACCAGCCACGGTGTTCCCTTTTTAACGTAAAAATTCACGTGACGGAAAAATGAAGGCCAAAAAAACCTACCCACTCCGGAGAAGAAACCCTTTGAAACTCCCTTAAGTTACCTACGGCCACAAAGAGCATCTTATCAGATATTTGATCCCACCCAGATATGTTTGCAAATTCGATAATTTTCTCTTCAACATTGCTGCATCTCTTTTAGGGAGATGGTTGAGTTTCCCCATCTTTTGTTTCAGAGACCCGATAGAGGTTCGGATAGCCTTTTTTGGGTATGAATCTATCCATTGACGGCTTACAGCCGTCAAAGCCGTAGAACTCATTGAGAGCTTCGTTTTGACTAGTTATGGCTCCCGTAACTCTAAATGAGGCAACAGTTATGGCCGTCCGAAGAATCGATATCCACAGGGTGCAAATCTGCGGTGCAAGGTGCAACATTCGTCCAAAAAGACGAAACAGCGCCGTGCGACTTTTAGAAATGGGTGCAGGGATTTGAAATGGACCAGTACCATGGTGCACCACTCTTCAAGGATGGTAAATCGAAGACCAGCCACGATGTTCCCTTTTTAACGTAAAAATTCACGTGACGGAAAAACGAAGGCCAAAAAACTTCAAAGACCCGATTGAGGTTCGGATAGCCTTTTTTTTGTATGAAACTATCCATTGACGGCTTACAGTTGTCAAAGCCGTAGAACTCACTGAGAGCTTCGTTTTGACTGGTTATGGCTCCCGTAAGTCTAAACGAGGCAACAGTTATGGCCGTCCGAAGAATCAATATCCATAGGATGCAACATCTGCGGTGCAAGGTGCAACATTCGTCCAAAAAGACGAAACAGCGCCATGCGACTTTTAGAAATGGGTGCAGGGATTTGAAATGGACCGGTACCATAGTGCACCACTCTCCAGGGATGTTAAATCGAAGACCAGCCACGGTGTTCGCTTTTTAACGTAAAAATTCACGTGACGGAAAAACGAAGGCCAAAAAACTTCAAAGACCCGATTGAGGTTCGGATAGCCTTTATTTGGGTATGAAACTATCCATCGATAGCTTACAGCGGTCAAAGCCGTAGAACTCACTGAGAGCTTCGTTTTGACTGGTTATGGCTCCCGTAACTCTAAACGAGGCAACAGTTATGGCCGTCCGAAGAATCGATATCCATAGGGTGCAACATCTGTGGTGCAAGGTGCAACATTCGTTCAAAAAGACGAAACAGCGCCGTGCGACATTTAGAAATGGGTGCAGGGATTAGAAATGGACCAGTACCATGGTGCACCACTCTCCAGGGATGGTAAATTGAAGACCAGCCACAGTGTTCACTTTTTAACGTAGAAATTCACGTGACGGAAAAACGAAGGCCAAAAAACTTCAGAGACCCGATTGAGGTTCGGATACCCTTTTTTGGGTATGAAACTATCCATTGACGGCTTACAGTTGTCAAAGCCGTAGAACTCACTGAGAGCTTCGTTTTGACTGGTTATGGCTCCCGTAACTCTATACGAGGCAACAATTATGGCCGTCTGAAGAATCGATATCCACAGGGTGCAACATCTGCGGTGCAAGGTGCAACATTCGTCGAAAAAGGCGAAACAGCGCCGTGCGACTTTTAGAAATGGGTGCAGGGTTTTGAAATGGACCAGTACCATGGTGCACCACTCCCCAGGGATGGTAAATCGAAGACCAGCCACGGTGTTCCCTTTTTAACGTAAAAATTCACGTGACGGAAAAATGAAGGCCAAAAAAACCTACCCACTCCGGAGAAGAAACCCTTTGAAACTCCCTTAAGTTACCTACGGCCACAAAGAGCATCTTATCAGATATTTGATCCCACCCAGATATGTTTGCAAAGTCGATAATTTTCTCTTCAACATTGCTGCATCTCTTTTAGGGAGACGGTTGAGTTTCCCCATCTTTTGTTTCAAAGACCCGATAGAGGTTCGGATAGCCTTTTTTGGGTATGAAACTATCCATTGACGGCTTACAGCCGTCAAAGCCGTAGAATTCACTGAGAGCTTCGTTTTGACTGGATATGGCTCCCGTAACTCTAAATGAGGCAATAGTTAGGCCGTCCGAAGAATCGATATCCACAGGGTACAACATCTGCGGTGCAAGGTGCAACTTTCGTCCAAAAAGACGAAACAGCGCCGTGCGACTTTTAGAAATGGGTGCAGGGATTTTAAATGGACCAGTACCATGGTGTACCACTCTTCAGGGATGGTAAATCGAAGACCAGCCACGGTGTTCCCTTTTTAACGTAAAAATTCACGTGACGGAAAAACGAAGGCCAAAAAACATCAGAGACCCGATTGAGGTTCGGATAGCCTTTTTTGGGTATGAAACTATCCATTGACGGCTTAGAGCCGTCAAAGCCGTTGAACTCACTGAGAGCTTCGTTTTGACTGGTTATGGCTCCCGTAACTCTAAACGAGGCAACAGTTATGGCCGTCCGAAGAATCGATATCCACAGGGTGCAACATCTGCGGTGCAAGGTGCAACATTCGTCCAAAAAGACGAAACAGCGTCGTGCGACTTTTAGAAATGGGTGCAGGGATTAGAAATGGACCAGTACCATGGTGCACCACTCTCCAGGGATGGTAAATCGAAGACCAGCCACGGTGTTCCCTTTTTAACGTAAAAATTCACGTGACGGAAAAACGAAGGCCAAAAAACTTCAGAGACCCGATTGAGGTTCGGATAGCCTTTTTTGGGTATGAAACTATCCATTGACGGCTTACAGTTGTCAAAGCCGTAGAACTCACTGAGAGCTTCTTTTTGACTGGTTATGGCTCCCGTAACTCTAATCAAGGCAACAGTTATGGCCGTCCGAAGAATCAATATCCATAGGGTGCAACATCTGCGGTGCAAGGTGCAACATTCGTCCAAAAAGACGAAACAGCGCCATGCGACTTTTAGAAATGGGTGCAGCGATTTGAAATGGACCAGTAACATAGTGCACCACTCTCCAGGGATGGTAAATCGAAGACCAGCCATGGTGTTCCCTTTTTAACGTAAAAATTCACGTGACGGAAAAACGAAGGCCAAAAAACTTCAGAGACCCGATTGAGGTTCGGATAGCCTTTTTTGGGTATGAAACTATCCATTGACGAATTACAGTTGTCAAAGCCGTAGAACTCACTGAGAGCGACTGGTTATGGCTCCCGTAACTCTATACGAGGCAACAGTTATGGCCGTCCTAAGAATCGATATCCACAGGGTGCAACATCTGCGGTGCAAGGTGCAACTTTCGTCCAAAAAGACGAAACAGCGCCGTGCGACTTTTAGAAATGGGTGCAGGGATTTGAAATGGACCAGTACCATGGTGCACCGCTCTTCAAGGATGGAAAATCGAAGACCAGCAACGGTGTTCCCTTTTTAAGGTAAAAATTCACGTGACGGAAAAACGATGACGAAAAAAATTTAAGAGACCCGATTGAGGTTCGGATAGCCTTTTTTGGGTTTGACACTATCCATTGATGGCTTACAGTCGTCAAAGCCGTAGAACTCACTGAGAGCTTCGTTTTGATTGGTTATGGCTCCCGTAACTCTAAATGAGGCAACAGTTATGGCCATCCGAAGAATCGATATCCACAGTGGGCAACATCTGAGGTGCAAGGTGCAATTCGTCCAAAAAGACGAAACAGCGTCGTGCGACTTTTAGAAATGGGTGCAGGGATTTGAAATGGACCAGTACCATGGTGCACCACTCTTCAGGGATGGTAAATCGAAGACCAGCAACGGTGTTCCCTTTTTAACGTAAAAATTCACGTGACGGAAAAACGATGACGAAAAAAATATAAGAGACCCGATTGAGGTTCGGATAGCCTTTTTTTGGGTTTGAAACTATCCATTGACGGCTTACAGCCATCAAAGCCGTAGAACTCACTGAGAGCTTTGTTTTGACTGGTTATTGCTCCCGTAACTCTAAACGAGGCAACAGTTATGGCCGTCCGAAGAATCAATATCCATAGGGTGCAACATCTGCGATGCAAGGTGCAACATTCGTCTAAAAAGACGAAACAGCGCCATGCGACTTTTAGAAATGGTTGCAGGGATTTGAAATGGACCAGTACCATAGTGCACCACTCTCCAGGGATGTTAAATCGAAGACCAGCCACGGTGTTCCCTTTTTAACGTAAAAAGTCACGTGACGGAAAAACGAAGGCCAAAAAACTTCAGAGACCCGATTGAGGTTCGGATAGCCGTTTTTTGGGTATGAAACTATCCATCGATGGCTTACAGCGGTCAAAGCCGTAGAACTCACTGAGAGCTTCGTTTTGACTGGTTATGGCTTCCGTAACTCTAAACGAAGCAATAGTTATGGCCGTCCGAAGAATCGATATCCACAGGGTGCAACATCTGCGGTGCAAGGTGCAACATTCGTTCAAAAAGACGAAACAGCGCCGTGTGACTTTTAGAAATGGGTGCAGGGATTAGAAATGGACCAGTACCATGGTGCACCACTCTCCAGGGATGGTAAATCGAAGACCAGCCCCGGTGTTCCCTTTTTAACGCAAAAATTCACGTGACGGAAAAACGAAGGCCAAAAAACTTCAGAGACCCGATTGAGTTTCGGATAGCCTTTTTTGGGTATGAAACTATCCATTAACGTCTTACAGTTGTCAAAGTCGTAGAACTCATTGAGAGCTTCGTTTTGACTGGTTATGGCTCCCGTAACTCTATACGAGGCAACAATTATGGCCGTCTGAAGAATCGATATCCACAGGGTGCAACATCTGCGGTGCAAGGTGCAACATTCGTCCAAAAAGGCGAAACAGCGCCGTGCGACTTTTAGAAATGGGTGAAGGGTTTTGAAATGGACCAGTACCATGGTGCACCACTCCCCAGGGATGGTAAATCGTAGACCAGCAACGGTGTTCCCTTTTTAACGTAAAAATTCACGTGACGGAAAAACGAAGGCCAAAAAACTTCAGAGACCCGATAGAGGTTCGGATAGCCTTTTCTGGGTATGAAACTAGCCATTGACGGCTTACAGCCATCAAAGCCGTAGAACTCACTGAGAGCTTCGTTTTGACTGGTTATGGCTCCCGTAACTCTAAATGAGGCAACAGTTATGGCCGTCCGAAGAATCGATATCCTTAGGGTGCAACATCTGCGGTGCAACATTCGTCCAAAAAGACGAAACAGCGCCGTGCGACTTTTAGAAATGGGTGTAGGGATTTGAAATGGACCAGTACCATGGTGCACCACTCTTCAGGGATGGAAAATCAAAGACCAGCAACGGTGTTCCCTTTTTAAGGTAAAAATTCACGTGACGGAAAAACGATGACGAAAAAAATTTAAGAGACCCGATTGAGGTTCGGATAGCCTTTTTTTGGGTTTGAAACTATCCATTGATGGCTTACAGCCGTAGAACTCACTGAGAGCTTCGTTTTGATTGGTTATGGCTCCCGTAACTCTAAATGAGGCAACAGTTATGGCCATCCGAAGAATCGATATCCACAGTGGGCAACATCTGAGGTGCAAGGTGCAATTCGTCCAAAAAGACGAAACAGCGTCGTGCGACTTTTAGAAATGGGTGCAGGGATTTGAAATGGACCAGTACCATGGTGCACCTCTCTTCAGGGATGGTAAATCGAAGACCAGCAACGGTGTTCCCTTTTTAACGTAAAAATTCACGTGACGGAAAAACGATGACGAAAAAAATTTAAGAGACCCGATTGAGGTTCGGATAGCCTTTTTTTGGGTTTGAAACTATCCATTGACGGCTTACAGCCATCAAAGCCGTAGAACTCACTGAGAGCTTTGTTTTGACTGGTTATTGCTCCCGTAACTCTAAACGAGGCAACAGTTATGGCCGTCCGAAGAATCAATATCCATAGGGTGCAACATCTGCGGTGCAAGGTGCAACATTCGTCTAAAAAGACGAAACAGCGCCATGCGACTTTTAGAAATGGTTGCAGGGATTTGAAATGGACCAGTACCATAGTGCACCACTCTCCAGGGATGTTAAATCGAAGACCAGCCACGGTGTTCCCTTTTTAACGTAAAAATTCACGTGACGGAAAAACGAAGGCCAAAAAACTTCAGAGACCCGATTGAGGTTCGGATAGCCGTTTTTTGGATATGAAACTATCCATCGATGGCTTACAGCGGTCAAAGCCGTAGAACTCACTGAGAGCTTCATTTTGACTGGTTATGGCTTCCGTAACTCTAAACGAAGCAATAGTTATGGCCGTCCGAAGAATCGATATCCACAGGGTGCAACATCTGCGGTGCAAGGTGCAACATTCGTTCAAAAAGACGAAACAGCGCCGTGTGACTTTTAGAAATGGGTGCAGGGATTAGAAATGGACCAGTACCATGGTGCACCACTCTCCAGGGATGGTAAATCGAAGACCAGCCCCGGTGTTCCCTTTTTAACGCAAAAATTCACGTGACGGAAAAACGAAGGCTAAAAAACTTCAGAGACCCGATTGAGTTTCGGATAGCCTTTTTTGGGTATGAAACTATCCATTAACGTCTTACAGTTGTCAAAGTCGTAGAACTCATTGAGAGCTTCGTTTTGACTGGTTATGGCTCCCGTAACTCTATACGAGGCAACAATTATGGCCGTCTGAAGAATCGATATCCACAGGGTGCAACATCTGCGGTGCAAGGTGCAACATTCGTCCAAAAAGGCGAAACAGCGCCGTGCGACTTTTAGAAATGGGTGAAGGGTTTTGAAATGGACCAGTACCATGGTGCACCACTCCCCAGGGATGGTAAATCGTAGACCAGCAACGGTGTTCCCTTTTTAACGTAAAAATTCACGTGACGGAAAAACGAAGGCCAAAAAACTTCAGAGACCCGATAGAGGTTCGGATAGCCTTTTTTCGGTATGAAACTATCCATTGACGGCTTACAGCCATCAAAGCCGTAGAACTCACTGAGAGCTTCGTTTTTACTGGTTATGGCTCCCGTAACTCTAAATGAGGCAACAGTTATGGCCGTCCGAAGAATCGATATCCTTAGGGTGCAACATCTGCGGTGCAACTTTCGTCCAAAAAGACGAAACAGCGCCGTGCAACTTTTAGAAATGGGTGCAGGGATTTGAAATGGAGCAGTACCATGGTGCACCACTCTTCAGGGATGGTAAATCGAAGACCAGCAACGGTGTTCCCTTTTTAAGGTAAAAATTCACGTGACGGAAAAACGATGACGAAAAAATTTTAAGAGACCCGATTGAGGTTCGGATAGCCTTTTTTTGGGTATGAAACTATCCATTGACGGCTTACAGCCGTCAAAGCCGTAGAACTCACTGAGAGCTTCGTTTTGATTGGTTATGGCTCCCGTAACTCTAAATGAGGCAACAGTTATGGCCATCCGAAGAATCGATATCCACAGTGGGCAACATCTGAGGTGCAAGGTGCAATTCGTCCAAAAAGATGAAACAGCGTCGTGCGACTTTTAGAAATGGGTGCAGGGATTTGAAATGGACCAGTACCATGGTGCACCACTCTTCAGGGATGGTAAATCGAAGACCAGCAACGGTGTTCCCTTTTTAACGTAAAAATTCACGTGACGGAAAAACGATGACGAAAAAAATTTAAGAGACCCGATTGAGGTTCGGATAGCCTTTTTTTGGGTTTCAAACTATCCATTGACGGCTTACAGCCATCAAAGCCGTAGAACTCACTGAGAGCTTTGTTTTGACTGGTTATTGCTCCCGTAACTCTAAAGGAGGCAACAGTTATGGCCGTCCGAAGAATCAATATCCATAGGGTGCAACATCTGCGGTGCAAGGTGCAACATTCGTCTAAAAAGACGAAACAGCGCCATGCGACTTTTAGAAATGGTTCCAGGGATTTGAAATGGACCAGTACCATAGTGCACCACTCTCTAGGGATGTTAAATCGAAGACCAGCCACGGTGTTCCCTTTTTAACGTAAAAATTCACGTGACGGAAAAACGAAGGCCAAAAAACTTCAGAGACCCGATTGAGGTTCGGATAGCCGTTTTTTGGGTATGAAACTATCCATCGATGGCTTACAGCGGTCAAAGCCGTAGAACTCACTGAGAGCTTCGTTTTGACTGGTTATGGCTTCCGTAACTCTAAACGAAGCAATAGTTATGGCCGTCCGAAGAATCGATATCCACAGGGTGCAACATCTGCGGTGCAAGGTGCAACATTCGTTCAAAAAGACGAAACAGCGCCGTGTGACTTTTAGAAATGGGTGCAGGGATTAGAAATGGACCAGTACCATGGTGCACCACTCTCCAGGGATGGTAAATCGAAGACCAGCCCCGGTGTTCCCTTTTTAACGGAAAAATTCACGTGACGGAAAAACGAAGGCCAAAAAACTTCAGAGACCCGATTGAGTTTCGGATAGCCTTTTTTGGGTATGAAACTATCCATTAACGTCTTACAGTTGTCAAAGTCGTAGAACTCATTGAGAGCTTCATTTTGACTGGTTATGGCTCCCGTAACTCTATACGAGGCAACAATTATGGCCGTCTGAAGAATCGATATCCACAGGGTGCAACATCTGCGGTGCAAGGTGCAACATTCGTCCAAAAATACGAAACAGCGCCGTGCGACTTTTAGAACTGGGTGAAGGGTTTTGAAATGGACCAGTACCATGGTGCACCACTCCCCAGGGATGGTAAATCGTAGACCAGCAACGGTGTTCCCTTTTTAACGTAAAAATTCACGTGACGGAAAAACGAAGGCCAAAAAACTTCAGAGACCCGATAGAGGTTCGGATAGCCTTTTTTGGGTATGAAACTATCCATTGACGGCTTACAGCCATCAAAGCCGTAGAATTCACTGAGAGCTTCGTTTTGACTGGTTATGGCTCCCGTAACACTAAATGAGGCAACAGTTATGGCCGTCCGAAGAATCGATATCCTCAGGGTGCAACATCTGCGGTGCAACATTCGTCCAAAAAGACGAAACAGCGCCGTGCAACTTTTAGAAATGGGTGCAGGGATTTGAAATGGACCAGTACCATGGTGCACCACTCTTCAGGGATGGTAAATCGAAGACCAGCAACGGTGTTCCCTTTTAAACGTAAAAATTCACGTGACGGAAAAACGATGACGAAAAAATTTTAAGAGACCCGATTGAGGTACGGATAGCCTTTTTTTGGGTATGAAACTATCCATTGACGGCTTACAGCCGTCAAAGCCGTCGAACTCACTGAGGGCTTCGTTTTGACTGGTTATGGCTTCCGTAACTCTAAACGAGGAAACAGTTATGGCCGTCCGAAGAATCAATATCCACGAGGGTGCAACATCTGCGGTGCAAGGTGCAACATTCGTCGAAAAAGACGAAACAGGGTCGTGCAACTTTTAGAAATGGGTGTAGGGATTAGAAATGGACCAGTACCATGGTGCACCACTCTCCAAGGATGGTAAATCGAAGACCAGCCACGGTGTTCCCTTTTTAACGTAAAAATTCACGTGACGGAAAAACGAAGGCCAAAAAACTTTAGAGACCCGATTGAGGTTCGGATAGCCTTTTTTGGGTATGAAACTATCCATTGACGGCTTACAGTTGTCAAAGCCATAGAACTCACTGAGAGCTTCGTTTTGACTGGTTATGGCTCCCGTAACTCTAAACGAGGCAACAGTTATGGCCGTCCGAAGAATCAATATCCATAGGGTGCAACATCTGCGGTGCAAGGTGCAACATTCGTCCAAAAAGACGAAACAGCGCCGTGCGACTTTTAGAAATGGGTGTAGGGATTTGAAATGGACCAGTACCATGGTGCACCACTCTTCAGGGATGGTAAATCGAAGACCAGCAACGGTGTTCCCTTTTTAACGTAAAAATTCACGTGACGGAAAAACGATGACGAAAAAAATTTAAGAGACCCGATTGAGGTTCGGATAGCCTTTTTTTGGGTTTGAAACTATCCATTGATGGCTTACAGCCATCAAAGCCGTAGAACTCACTGAGAGCTTCGTTTTGACTGGTTATGGCTCCCGTAACTCTAAACGAGGCAACGGTTATGGCCGTCCGAAGTATCGATATCCGCAGGGTGCAACATCTGCGGTGCAAGGTGCAACATTCGTCCAAAAAGACGAAACAGTGCCGTGCGACTTTTAGAAATGGGTGCAGGGATTTGAAATGGACCAGTACCATGGTGCACCGCTCTTCAGGGATGGTAAATCGAAGACCAGCAATGGTGTTCCCTTTTTAACGTAAAAAATCACGTGACGGAAAAACGATGACGAAAAAAATTTAAGAGACCCGATTGAGGTTCGGATAGCCTTTTTTTGGGTATGAAACTATCCATTGACGGCTTATAGCGGTCAAAGCCGTAGAACTCACTGAGAGCTTCGTTTTGACTGGTTATGGCTCCCGTAACTCTAAACGAGGAAACAGTTATGGTCGTCCGAAGAATCGATATCCACAGGGTGCAACATCTGCGGTGCAAGGTGCAACATTCGTCCAAAAAGACGAAACAGCGTCGTGCGACTTTTAGAAATGGGTGCAGGGATTAGAAATGGACCAGTACCATGGTGCACCACTCTCCAGGGATGTTAAATCGAAGACCAGCCACGGTGTTCCCTTTTTAACTTAAAAATTCACGTGACGGAAAAACAAAGGCCAAAAAACTTCAGAGACCCGATTGAGGTTCGGATAGCCTTTTTTGGGTATGAAACTATCCATTGACGGCTTACAGTTGTCAAAGCCGTAGAACTCACTGAGAGCTTCTTTTTGACTGGTTATGGCTCCCGTAACTCTAATCGAGGCAACAGTTATGGCCGTCCGAAGAATCAATATCCATAGGGTGCAACATCTGCGCTGCAAGGTGCAACATTCGTCCAAAAAGACGAAACAGCGTCATGCGACTTTTAGAAATGGGTGCAGGGATTTGAAATGGACCAGTAACATAGTGCACCACTCTCCAGGGATGGTAAATCGAAGACCAGCCATGGTGTTCCCTTTTTAACGTAAAAATTCACGTGACGGAAAAACGAAGGCCAAAAAACTTCAGAGACCCGATTGAGGTTCGGATAGCCTTTTTTGGGTATGAAACTATCCATTGACGGCTTACAGTTGTCAAAGCCGTAGAACTCACTGAGAGCGACTGGTTATGGCTCCCGTAACTCTATAAGAGGCAACAGTTATGGCCGTCCGAAGAATCGATATCCACAGGGTGCAACATCTGCGGTGCAAGATGCAACATTCGTCCAAAAAGACGAAACAGCGCCGTGCGACTTTTAGAAATGGGTGCAGTGATTTGAAATGGACCAGTACCATTGTGCACCACTCTTCAGGGATGGTAAATCGAAGACCAGCAACGGTGTTCCCTTTTTAAGGTAAAAATTCACGTGACGGAAAAACGATGACGAAAAAAAATTAAGAGACCCGATTGAGGTTCGGATAGCCTTTTTTTGGGTTTGAAACTATCCATTGACGGCTTACAGCCGTCAAAGCCGTAGAACTCACAGAGTGCTTCGTTTTGATTGGTTATGGCTCCCGTAACTCTAAATGAGGCAACAGTTATGGCCGTCCGAAGAATCGATATCCACAGGGTGCAACATCTGAGGTGCAAGGTGCAACATTCGTCCAAAAAGACGAAACAGCGCCGTGCGACTTTTAGAAATGGGTGCAGGGATTTGAAATGGACCAGTACCTTGGTACACCACTCTTCAGGGATGGTAAATCGAAGACCAGCAATGGTGTTCCCTTTTTAACGTAAAAATTCACGTGCCGGAAAAACGATGACGAAAAAAATTTAAGAGACCCGATTGAGGTTCGGATAGCCTTTTTTTGGGTTTGAAACTATCCATTGACGACTTACAGCCGTCAAAGCCGTCGAACTCACTGAGAGCTTCGTTTGACTGGTTATTGCTCCCGTAACTCTAAACGAGGCAACAGTTATGGCCGTCCGAAGAATCAATATCCATAGGGTGCAACATCTGCGGTGCAAGGTGCAACATTCGTCTAAAAAGAAGAAAGCGCCATGCGACTTTTAGAAATGGTTGCAGGGATTTGAAATGGACCAGTACCATAGTGCACCACTCTCCAGGGATGTTAAATCGAAGACCAGCCACGGTGTTCCCTTTTTAACGTAAAAATTCACGTGATGGAAAAACGAAGGCCAAAAAACTTCAGAGACCCAATTGAGGTTCGGATAGCCATTTTTTGGGTATGAAACTATCCATCGATGGCTTACAGTGGTCAAAGCCATAGAACTCACTGAGAGCTTCGTTTGACTGGTTATTGCTCCCGTAACTCTAAACGAGGCAACAGTTATGGCCGTCCGAAGAATCAATATCCATAGGGTGCAACATCTGCGGTGCAACGTGAAACATTCGTCCAAAAAGACGAAACAGCGCCGTGCGACTTTTAGAAATGGGTGCAAGGATTTGAAATGGACCAGTACCATGGTGCACCGCTCTTCAGGGATGGTAAATCGAAGACCAGCAACGGTGTTCCCTTTTTAAAGTAAAAATTCACGTGACGGAAAAACGATGACGAAAAAAATTTAAGAGACCCGATTGAGGTTCGGATAGCCTTTTTTTGGGTTTGAAACTATCCATTGATGGCTTACAGCCGTCAAAGCCGTAGAACTCACTGAGAGCTTCGTTTTGACTGGTTATGGCTCCCGTAACTCTATACGAGGCAACAATTATGGCCGTCTGAAGAATCGATATCCACAGGGTGCAACATCTGCGGTGCAAGGTGCAACATTCGTCGAAAAAGGCGAAACAGCGCCGTGCGACTTTTAGATATGGATGCAGGGTTTTGAAATGGACCAGTACCATGGTGCACCACTCCCCAGGGATGGTAAATCGAAGACCAGCCACGGTGTTCCCTTTTTAACGTAAAAATTCACGTGACGGAAAAATGAAGGCCAAAAAACCTACCCACTCCGGAGAAGAAACCCTTTGAAACTCCCTTAAGTTACCTAAGGCCACAAAGAGCATCTTATCAGATATTTGATCCCACCCAGATATGTTTGCAAAGTCGATAATTTTTTCTTCAACATTGCTGCATCTCTTTTAGGGAGACGGTTGAGTTTCCCCATCTTTTGTTTCAAAGACCCGATAGAGGTTCGGATAGCCTTTTTTGGGTATGAAACTATCCATTGACGGCTTACAGCCGTCAAAGCCGTAGAACTCACTGAGAGCTTCGTTTTGACTGGTTATGGCTCCCGTAACTCTAAATGAGGCAACTGTTATGGCCGTCCGAAGAATCGATATCCACAGGGTGCAACATCTGCGGTGCAAGGTGTAACATTCGTCCAAAAAGACGAAACAGCGCCGTGCGACTTTTAGAAATGGGTGCAGGGATTTGAAATGGACCAGTACCATGGTGCACCACTCTTCAGGGATGGTAAATCGAAGACCAGCAACGGTGTTCCCTTTTTAACGTAAAAAATCACGTGACGGAAAAACGACGACGAAAAAAATTTAAGAGACCCAATTGAGGTTTGGATAGCCTTTTTTTGGGTATGAAACTATCCATTGACGGCTTACAGCCGTCAAAGCCGTAGAACTCACTGAGAGCTTCGTTTTGACTGGTTATGGCTCCTGTAACTCTAAACGAGGCAACAGTTATGGCCGTCCGAAGAATCGATATCCACAGGGTGCAACATCTGCGGTGCAAGGTGCAACATTCGTCCAAAAAGACGAAACAGCTTCGTGCGACTTTTAGAAATGGATGCAGGGATTAGAAATGGACCAGTACCATGGTGCACCACTCTCTAGGGATGGTAAATCGAAGACCAGCCACGGTGTTCCCTTTTTAACGTAAAAATTCACGTGACGGAAAAACGAAGGCCAAAAAACTTCAAAGACCCGATTGAGGTTCGGATAGCCTTTTTTGGGTATGAAACTATCCATTGACGACTTACAGTTGTCAAAGCCGTAGAACTCATTGAGAGCTTCTTTTTGACTAGTTATGGCTCCCGTAACTCTAATCGAGGAAACAGTAATGGCCGTCCGAAGAATCAATATCCATAGGGTGCAACATCTGCGGTGCAAGGTGCAACATTCGTCCAAAAAGACGAAACAGCGCCATGCGACTTTTAGAAATGGGTGCAGGGATTTGAAATGGACCAGTAACATAGTGCACCACTCTCCAGGGATGGTAAATCGAAGACCAGCCATGGTGTTTCCTTTTTAACGTAAAAATTCACGTGACGGAAAAACGAAGGCCAAAAAACTTCAGAGACCCGATAGAGGTTCGGATAGCCTTTTTTGGGTATGAAACTATCCATTGACGGCTTACAGTTGTCAAAGCCGTAGAACTCACTGAGAGCGACTGGTTATGGCTCCCGTAACTCTATACGAGGCAACAGTTATGGCCGTCCGAAGAATCGATATCCACAGGGTGCAACATCAGCGGTGCAAGGTGCAACATTCGTCCAAAAAGATGAAACAGCGCCGTGCGACTTTTAGAAATGGGTGCAGGGATTTGAAATGGACCAGTACCATGGTGCACCACTCTTCAGGGATGGTAAATCGAAGACCAGCAACGGTGTTCCCTTTTTAAGGTAAAAATTCACGTGACGGAAAAACGATGACGAAAAAAATTTAAGAGACCCGATTGAGGTTCGGATAGCCTTTTTTGGGTTTGAAACTATCCATTGACGGCTTACAGCCGTCAAAGCCATATAACTCACTGAGTGCTTCGTTTTGATTGGTTATGGCTCCCGTAACTCTAAATGAGGCAACAGTTATGGCCGTCCGAAGAATCGATATCCACAGGGTGCAACATCTGAGGTGCAAGGTGCAACATTCGTCCAAAAAGACGAAACAGCGCCATGCGTCTTTTAGAAATGGGTGCAGGGATTTGAAATGGACCAGTACCATGGTGCACCACTCTTCAGGGATGGTAAATCGAAGACCAGCAACGGTGTTCCCTTTTTAACGTAAAAATTCACGTGACGGAAAAACGATGATGAAAAAAATTTAAGAGACCCGATTGAGGTTCGGATAGCCTTTTTTTGGGTTTGAAACTATCCATTGACGACTTACAGCCGTCAAAGCCGTCGAACTCACTGAGAGCTTCGTTTTGACTGGTTATTGCTCCCGTAACTCAAAACGAGGCAACAGTTATGGCCGTACGAAGAATCAATATCCATAGGGTGCAACATCTGCGGTGCAAGGTGCAACATTCGTCTAAAAAGAAGAAAGCGCCATGCGACTTTTAGAAATGGTTGCAGGGATTTGAAATGGACCAGTACCATAGTGCACCACTTTCCAGGGATGTTAAATCGAAGACCAGCCACGGTGTTCCCTTTTTAACGTAAAAATTCACGTGATGGAATAACGAAGGCCAAAAAACTTCAGAGACCCAATTGAGGTTCGGATAGCCATTTTTTGGGTATGAAACTATCCATCGATGGCTTACAGCGGTCAAAGCCGTAGAACTCACTGAGATCTTCGTTTTGACTAGTTATGGCTTCCGTAACTCTAAACGAGGCAATAGTTATGGCCGTCCGAAGAATCGATATCCACAGGGTGCAACATCTGCGGTGCAAGGTGCAACATTCGTTCAAAAAGACGAAACAGCGCCGTGTGACTTTTAGAAATGGGTGCAGGGATTAGAAATGGACCAGTACCATGGTGCACCACTCTCCAGGGATGGTAAATCGAAGACCAGCCCCGGTGTTCCCTTTTTAACGTAAAAATTCACATGACGGAAAAACGAAGGCCAAAAAACTTCAGAGACCCGATTGAGTTTCGGATAGCCTTTTTTGGGTATGAAACTATCCATTGACGTCTTACAGTTGTCAAAGTCGTAGAACTCATTGAGAGCTTCGTTTTGACTGGTTATGGCTCCCGTAACTCTATACGAGGCAACAATTATGGTCGTCTGAAGAATCGATATCCACAGGGTGCAACATCTGCGGTGCAAGGTGCAACATTCGTCCAAAAAGGCGAAACAGCGCCGTGCAACTTTTAAAAATGGGTGAAGGGTTTTGAAATGGACCAGTACCATGGTGCACCACTCCCCAGGGATGGTAAATCGTAGACCAGCAACGGTGTTCCCTTTTTAACGTAAAAATTCACGTGACGGAAAAACGAAGGCCAAAAAACTTCAAAGACCCGATAGAGGTTCGGATAGCCTTTTTTGGGTATAAAACTATCCATTGACGGCTTACAGCCATCAAAGCCGTAGAACTCACTGAGAGCTTCGTTTTGACTGGTTATGGCTCCCGTAACTCTAAACGAGGCAACAGTTATGGCCGTCCGAAGAATCGATATCCACAGGGTGCAACATCTGCGGTGCAACATTCGTCCAAAAAGACGAAACAGCGCCGTGCAACTTTTAGAAATGGGTGCAGGGATTTGAAATGGACCAGTACCATGGTGCACCACTCTTCAGGGATGGTAAATCGAAGACCAGCAACGGTGTTCCCTTTTTAACGTAAAAATTCACGTGACGGAAAAACGATGACGAAAAAAATTTAAGAGACCCGATTGAGGTTCGGATAGCCTTTTTTGGGTATGAAACTATCCATTGACGGCTTACAGCAGTCAAAGTCGTAAAACTCACAGAGAGCTTCGTTTTGACTGGTTATGGCTTCCGTAACTCTAAACGAGGCAACAGTTATGGCCGTCCGAAGAATCAATATCCACAGGGTGCAACATCTGCGGTGCAAGGTGCAACATTCGTCGAAAAAGACGAAACAGGGTCGTGCAACTTTTAGAAATGGGTGCAGGGATTAGAAATGGACCAGTACCATGGTGCACCACTCTCCAGGGATGGTAAATCGAAGACCAGCCACGGTGTTCCCTTTTTAACGTAAAAATTCACGTGACGGAAAAACGAAGGCCAAAAAACTTTAGAGACCCGATTGAGGTTCGGATAGCCTTTTTTGGGTATGAAACTATCCATTGACGGCTTACAGTTGCCAAAGCCATAGAACTCACTGAGAGCTTCGTTTTGACTGGTTATGGCTCCCGTAACTCTAAACGAGGCAACAGTTATGGCCGTCCGAAGAATTAATATCCATAGGGTGCAACATCTGCGGTGCAAGGTGCAACATTCGTCCAAAAAGACAAAACAGCGTCGTGCGACTTTTAGAAATGGGTGCAGGGATTTGAAATGGACCAGTACCATGGTGCACCACTCTTCAGGGATGGTAAATCGAAGACCAGCAACGGTGTTCCCTTTTTAACGTAAAAATTCACGTGACGGAAAAACGATGACGAAAAAAATTTAAGAGACCCGATTGAGGTTCGGATAGCCTTTTTTGGGTATGAAACTATCCATTGATGGCTTACAGCCGTCAAAGTCCTAAAACTCACTGAGAGCTTCGTTTTGACTGGTTATGGCTTCCATAACTCTAAACGAGGCAACAGTTATGGCCGTCCGAAGAATCAATATCCACAGGGTGCAACTTCTGCGGTGCAAGGTGCAACATTCGTCGAAAAAGACGAAACAGGGTCGTGCAACTTTTAGAAATGGGTGCAGGGATTAAAAATGGACCAGTACCATGGTGCACCACTCTCCAGGGATGGTAAATCGAAGACCAGCCACGGTGTTCCCTTTTTAACGTAAAAATTCACGTGACGGAAAAACGAAGGCCAAAAAACTTTAGAGACCCGATTGAGGTTCGGATAGCCTTTTTTGGGTATGAAACTATCCATTGACGGCTTACAGTTGTCAAAGCCATAGAACTCACTGAGAGCTTCGTTTTGACTGGTTATGGCTCCCGTAACTCTAAACGAGGCAACAGTTATGGCCGTCCGAAGAATCAATATCCATAGGGTGCAACATCTGCGGTGCAAGGTGCAACATTCGTCCAAAAAGATGAAACAGCGTCGTGCGACTTTTAGAAATGGGTGCAGGGATTTGAAATGGACCAGTACCATGGTGCACCACTCTTCAGGGATGGTAAATCGAAGACCAGCAACGGTGTTCCCTTTTTAACGTAAAAATTCACGTGACGGAAAAACGATGACGAAAAAAATTTAAGAGACCCGATTGAGGTTCGGATAGCCTTTTTTTGGGTTTGAAACTATCCATTGACGGCTTACAGCCATCAAAGCCGTAAAACTCACTGAGAGCTTCATTTTAACTGGTTATGGCTCCTGTAACTGTAAACGAGGCAACAGTTATGGCCGTCCGAAGAATCGATATCCACAGGGTGCAACATCAGCGGTGCAAGGTGCAACATTCGTCCAAAAAGTCGAAACAGCGCCGTTCGACTTTTAGAAATGGGTGCAAGGATTTGAAATGGACCAGTACCATGGTGCACCACTCTTCAGGGATGGTAAATCGAAGACCAGCAACGGTGTTCCCTTTTTAACGTAAAAATTCACGTGATGGAAAAACGATGACGAAAAAAATTTCAGAGACCCGATTGAGGTTCGGATAGCCTTTTTTTGGGTTTGAAACTATCCATTGATGGCTTACAGCCGTCAAAGCCGTAGAACTCACTGAGAGCTTCGTTATGACTGGTTATTGCTCCCGTAACTCTAAACGAGGCAACAGTTATGGTCGTCCGAAGAATCAATATCCATAGGGTGCAACATCAGCGGTGCAAGGTGCAACATTCATCCAAAAAGACGAAACAGCGCCATGCGACTTTTAGAAATGGTTGCAGGGATTTGAAATGGACCAGTACCATAGTGCACCACTCTCCAGGGATGTTAAATCGAAGACCAGCCACGGTGTTCCCTTTTTAACGTAAAAATTCACGTGACGGAAAAACGAAGGCCAAAAAACTTCAGAGACCCGATTGAGGTTCGGATAGCCATTTTTTGGGTATGAAACTATCCATCGATGGCTTACACCAGTCAAAGCAGTAGAACTCATGAGAGCTTCGTTTTGACTGGTTATAGCTTACGTAACTCTAAACGAGGCAACAGTTATGGCCGTCCGAAGAATCGATATCCACAGGGTGCAACATCTGCAGTGCAAGGTGCAACATTCGTTCAAAAAGACGAAACTGCGCCGTGCGACCCTTAGAAATGGGTGCAGGGATTAGAAATGGACCAGTACCATGGTGCACCACTCTCCAGGGATGGTAAATCGAAGACCAGCCACGGTGTTCCCTTTTTAACGTAAAAATTCACGTGACGGAAAAACGAAGGCCAAAAAACTTCAAAGACCCGATTGAGTTTCGGATAGCCTTTTTTCGGTATGAAACTATCCATTGACGGCTTACAGCCATCAAAGCCGTAGAACTCACTGAGAGCTTCGTTTTGACTGGTTATAGCTCCCGTAACTCTAAATGAGGCAACAGTTATGGCCGTCCGAAGAATCGATATCCACAGGGTGCAACATCTGCGGTGCTAGGTGCAACATTCGTCCAAAAAGGCGAAACAGCGCTGTGCGACTTTTAGAAATGGGTTCAGGGTTTTGAAATGGACCAGTACCATGGTGCACCACTCCCCAGGGATGGAAAATCGAAGACCAGCCACGGTGTTCCCTTTTTAACGTAAAAATTCACGTGATGGAAAAACGAAGGCCAAAAAACTTCAAAGACCCGATAGAGGTTCGGATAGCCTTTTTTGGGTATGAAACTATCCATTGACGGCTTACAGCCATCAAAGCCGTAGAACTCACAGAGAGCTTCGTTTTGACTGGTTATGGCTCCCGTAACTCTAAATGAGGCAACAGTTATGGTCGTCCGAAGAATCGATATCCACAGGGTGCAACATCTGCGGTGCAACATTCGTCCAAAAAGACGAAACAGCGCCGTGCGACTTTTAGAAATTGGTGCTGGGATTTGAAAAGGACCAGTACCATGGTGCACCACTCTTCAGGGATGGTAAATCGAAGACCAGCAACGGTGTTCCCTTTTTAACGTAAAAATTTACGTGATGGAAAAACGATGACGAAAAAAATTTAAGAGACCCGATTGAGGTTTGGATAGCCTTTTTTTGGGTATGAAACTATCCATTGACGGCTTACAGCCGTCAAAGCCGTAGAACTCACTGAGAGCTTCGTTTTGACTGGTTATGGCTCCCGTAACTCTAAACGAGGCAATAGTTATGGCCGTCCGAAGAATCGATATCCACAGGGTGCAACATCTGCGGTGCAAGGTGCAACATTCGTCGAAAAAGACGAAACAGGGTCGTGCGACTTTTAGAAATGGGTGTAGGGATTAGAAATAGACCAGTACCATGGTGCACCACTCTCTAGGGATGGTAAATCGAAGACCAGCCACGGTGTTCCCTTTTTAACGTAAAAATTCACGTGACGGAAAAACGAAGGCCAAAAAACTTCAGAGACCCGATTGAGGTTCGGATAGCCTTTTTTGGGTATGAAACTATCCATTGACGGCTTACAGTTGTCACAGCCATAGAACTCACTGAGAGCTTCGTTTTGACTGGTTATGGCTCCCGTAACTCTAAACGAGGCAACAGTTATGGCCGTCCGAAGAATCAATATCCATAGGGTGCAACATCTGCGGTGCAAGGTGCAACATTCGTCCAAAAAGACGAAACAGCGCCATGCGACTTTTAGAAATGGGTGCAGGGATTTGAAATGGACCAGTACCATAGTGCACCACTCTCCAGGGATGTTAAATCGAAGACCAGCCACGGTGTTCCCTTTTGAACGTAAAAATTCACGTGATGGAAAAACGAAGGCCAAAAAACTTCAGAGACCCGATTGAGGTTCGGATAGCCTTTTTTGGGTATGAAACTATCCATCGATGGCTTACAGCGGTCAAAGCCGTAGAACTCACTGAGAGCTTCGTTTTGACTGGTTATGGCTCCCGTAACTCTAAACTAGGCAACAGTTATGGCCGTCCGAAGAATCGATATCCACAGGGTGCAACATCTACGGTGCAAGGTGCTACATTCGTTCAAAAAGACGAAACAGCGCCGTGCGACTTTTAGAAATGGGTGTAGGGATTAGAAATGGACCAGTACCATGGTGCACCACTCTCCAGGGATGGTAAGTCGAAGACCAGCCACGGTGTTTCCTTTTTAACGTAAAAATTCACATGATGGAAAAACGAATGCCAAAAAACTTCAGAGACCCGATTGAGGTTCGGATAGCCTTTTTTGGGTATGAAACTATCCATTGACGGCTTACAGTTGTCAAAGCCGTAGAACTCACTGAGAGCTTCGTTTTGACTTGTTATGGCTCCCGTAACTCTATACGAGGCAACAATTATGGTCGTCTGAAGAATCGATATCCACAGGGTGCAACATATGCGGTGCAAGGTGCAACATTCGTCCAAAAAGGCGAAACAGCGCCGTGCGAATTTTAGAAATGGGTGCGGGGATTTGAAATGGACCAGTACCATGGTGCACCACTCCCCAGGGATGGTAAATCGAAGACCAGCCACGGTGTTCCCTTTTTAACGTAAAAATTCACGTGACGGAAAAACGAAGGCCAAAAAACTTCAAAGACCCGATAGAGGTTCGGATAGCCTTTTTTTGGTTATGAAACTATCCATTGATGGCTTACAGTTGTCAAAGCCGTAGAAATCACTGAGAGCTTCGTTTTGACTGGTTATGGCTCCCGTAACTCTAAATGTGGCAATAGTTATGGCCGTCCGAAGAATCGATATCCACAGGGTGCAACATCTGCGGTGCAAGGTGCAACATTCGTCCAAAAAGACGAAACAGCGCCGTGCGACTTTTAGAAATGGGTGCAGGGATTTGAAATGGACCAGTACCATGGTGCACCACTCTTCAGGGATGGTAAATCGAAGACCAGCCACGGTGTTCCCTTTTTAACGTAAAAATTCACGTGACGGATAAACGATGCCGGAAAAAATTTAAGAGACCCGATTGAGGTTCGGATAGCCTTTTTTTGGGTTTGAAACTATCCATTAACGGCTTACAGCGGTCAAAGCCGTAGAACTCACTGAGAGCTTCATTTTGACTGGTTATGGCTCCCGTAACTCTAAACGAGGCAACAGTTATGGCCGTCCGAAGAATCGATATCCACACGGTGCAACATCTGCGGTGCAAGGTGCAACATTCGTCCAAAAAGACGAAACAGCGCCGTGCGACTTTTAGAAATCGGTGCAGGGATTTGAAATGGACCAGTACCATGGTGCACCACTCACCAGGGATGGTAAATCGAAGACCAGCCACGGTGTTCCCTTTTTAACGTAAAATTTCACGTGACGGAAAAACGTAGGCCCACAAACTTCAAAGACCCGATTGAGGTTCAGATAGCCTTTTTTTGGGTATGAAACTATCCATCGATGGCTTACAGTGGTCAAAGCCGTAGAACTCACTGAGAGCTTCGTTTTGACTAGTTATGGCTCCCGTAACTCTAAACGAGGCAACAGTTATGGCCGTCCGAAGAATCGATATCCACAGTTTGCAACATCTGCGGTGCAACGTGCAACATTCGTCCAAAAAGACGAAACAGCGCCGTGCGACTTTTAGAAATGGGTGCAGGGATTTGAAATGGACCAGTACCATGGTGCACCACTCTCCAGGGATGGTAAATCGAAGACCAGCCACGGTGTTCCCTTTTTAACGTAAAAATTCACGTGACGGAAAAACGAAGGCCAACAAACTTCAGAGACCCGATTGAGGTTCGGATAGCCTTTTTTTGGGTATGAAACTATCCATTGATGGCTTATAGCGGTCAAAGCCATAGAACTCACTGAGAGCTTCGTCTTGACTGGTTATGACTCCCGTAACTCTAAATGAGGCAACAGTTATGGCCTTCCGAAGAATCGATATCCATAGGGTGCAACATCTGCGGTGCAAGGTGCAACATTCGTCCAAAAAGACGAAACAGCGCCGTGCGTCTTTTAGAAATGGGTGCAGGGATTTGAAATGGACTAGTACCATGGTGCACCACTCTTCAGGGATGGTAAATCGAAGACCAGCCACGGTGTTCCCTTTTTAACGTAAAAATTCACGTGACGGATAAACGATGCCGAAAAAAATTTAAGAGACCCGATTGAGGTTCGGATAGCCTTTTTTTGGGTATGAAACTATCCATTGACGGCTTATAGCGGTCAAAGCCGTATAACTCACTGAGAGCTTCGTTTTGACTGGTTATGGCTCCCGTAACTCTAAACGAGACAACAGTTATGGCCGTCCGAAGAATCGATATCCACACGGTGCAACATCTGCGGTGCAAGGTGCAACATTCGTCCTAAAAGACGAAACAACGCCGTGCGACTTTTAGAAATGGGTGCAGAGATTTGAAATGGACCAGTACCATGGTGCACCACTCTCCAGAGATGGTAAATCGAAGACCAGCCACGGTGTTCCCTTTTTAACGTAAAAATTCCCATGACGGAAAAACGAAGGCCAAAAAACTTCAAAGACACGATTGAGGTTCGGATAGCCTTTTTTGCGTATGAAACTATCCATTGACGGCTTACAGCGGTCAAAGCCGTAGAATTCACTGAGAGCTTCGTTTTGACTGGTTATGGCTCCCATAACTCTAAACGAGGCAACGGTTATGGCCGTCCGTATAATTGATATCCACAAGGTGCAACATCTGCGGTGCAAGGTGCAACATTCGTCCAACAGAACGAAACAGCACCGTGCGACTTTTAGAAATGGGTGCAGGGATTTGAAATGGACCAGTACCATGGTGCACCACTCTCCAGGGATGGTAAATCGAAAACCAGCACCGGTGTTCCATTTTTAACGTAAAAATTCACGTGACGGAAAAACGAAGGCCGAAAAACTTCAAAGACATGATTGAGGTTCGGATAGCCTTTTTTTGGGTATGAAACTATCCATTGACGGCTTACAGCAGTCAAAGCGGTAGAACTCACTGAGAGCTTCGTTTTGACTGGTTATGGCTCCCGTAACTCTAAACGAGGCAACAATTATGGCCGTCCGAAGAATCGATATCCACAGGGTGCAACATCTGCGGTGCAAGGTGCAACATTCGTCCAAAAAGATGAAACAGCACCGTGCGACTTTTAGAAATGGGTGCACGGATTTGAAATGGACCAGTACCATGGTGCACCACTCTCCAGGGATGGTAAATCGAAGACCAGCCCCGGTGTTCCCTTTTTAACGTAAAAATTCACATGACGGAAAAACGAAGGCCAAAAAACTTCAGAGACCCGATTGAGTTTCGGATAGCCTTTTTTGGGTATGAAACTATCCATTGACGTCTTACAGTTGTCAAAGTCGTAGAACTCACTGAGAGCTTCGTTTTGACTGGTTATGGCTCCCGTAACTCTATACGAGGCAACAATTATGGCCGTCTAAAGAATCGATATCCACAGGGTGCAACATCTGCGGTGCAAGGTGCAACATTCGTCCAAAAAGGCGAAACAGCGCCGTGCGACTTTTAGAAATGGGTGAAGTGTTTTGAAATGGACCAGTACCATGGTGCACCACTCCCCAGGGATGGTAAATCGTAGACCAGCAACGGTGTTCCCTTTTTAACGTAAAAAATCACGTGACGGAAAAACGAAGGCCAAAAAACTTCAAAGACCCGATAGAGGTTCGGATAGCCTTTTTTCGGTATGAAACTATCCATTGACGGCTTACAGCCATCAAAGCCGTAGAACTCACTGAGAGCTTCGTTTTGACTGGTTATGGCTCCCGTAACTCTAAATGAGGCAACAGTTATGGCCGTCCGAAGAATCGATATCCACAGGGTGCAACATCTGCGGTGCAACATTCGTCCAAAAAGACGAAACAGCGCCGTGCAACTTTTAGAAATGGGTGCAGGGATTTGAAATGGACCAGTACCATGGTGCACCACTCTTCAGGGATGGTAAATCGAAGACCAGCAACGGTGTTCCCTTTTTAACGTAAAAATTCACGTGACGGAAAAACGATGACGAAAAAAATTTAAGAGACCCGATTGAGGTTCGGATAGCCTTTTTTGGCCATGAAACTATCCATTGACGGCTTACAGCCATCAAAGCCGTATAACTCACTGAGAGCTTCGTTTTGACTGGTTATGGCTCCCGTAACTCTAAACGAGCCAATAGTTATGGTTGTCCGAAGAATCGATATCCACAGGGTGCAACATCCGCGGCGCAAGGTGCAACATTCGTCCGAAAAGCCGAAACAGCGCCGTTCGACTTTTAGAAGTGGGTGCAGGGATTTGAAATGGACCAGTACCATGGTGCACCACTCTCCAGGGATGGTAAATCGAAGACCAGCCACGGTGATCCCGTTTTAACTTAAAAATTCACGTGACGGAAATACGAAGGCCAAAAAACTTCAGAGACCCGATTGAGGTTCGGATAGCCTTTTTTGGGTATGAAACTATCCATTGACGGCTTACAACTGTCAAAGCCATAGAAATCACTGAGTGCTTCGTTTTGACTGGTTATGGCTCCCGTAACTCTAAACGAGGCAACAGTTATGGCCGTCCGATGAATCGATATCCATAGGGTGCAACATCTGCGGTGCAACGTGCAACATTCGTCCAAAAAGACGAAACAGCGCCGTGCGACTTTTAGAAATGGGTGCAGGGATTTGAAATGGACCAGTACCATGGTGCACCACTCACCAGGGATGGTAAATCGAAGACCAGCCACGGTGTTCCCTTTTTAACGTAAAAATTCACGTGACTGAAAAACGAAGGCCAATAAAATTCAGAGACCCGATTGAGGTTCGGATAGCCTTTTTTGGGTCTGAAACTATCCATTGATGGCTTACAACGGTCAAAGCCGTAGAACTCACTGAGAGCTTCGTTTTGACTGGTTATGCCTCCCGTAACTCTAAACGAGGCAACACTTATGGCCGTCCGAAGAATCGATATCCATAGGGTGCAACATCTGCGGTGCAACGTGCAACATTCGTCCAAAAAGACGAAACAGCGCCGTGCGACTTTTAGAAATGGGTGCACGGATTTGAAATGGACCAGTACCATAGTGCACCACTCTCCAGGGATGGTAAATCGAAGACCGGCCACGGTGTTCCCTTTTTAACGTAAAAATTCACGTGACGGAAAAACGAAGGCCAACAAACTTCAGAGACCCGATTGAGGTTCGGATAGCCTTTTTTTGGGTATGAAACTATCCATTGATGGCTTACAGCGGTCAACGCCGTAGAACTCACTGAGAGCTTCGTTTTGACTGGTTATGGCTCCCGTAACTCTAAATGAGGCAACAGATATGGCCGTCCGAAGAATCGATATCCGTAGGGTGCAACATCTGTGGTGCAAGGTGCAACATTCGTCCAAAAAGACGAAACAGCGCCGTGCGACTTTTAGAAATGGGTGCAGGGATTTGAAATGGACAAGTACCATGGTGCACCACTCTTCAGGGATGGTAAATCGAAGACCAGCCACGGTGTTCCCTTTTTAACGTAAAAATTCACGTGACGGATAAACGATGACGAAAAAAATTTTAGAGACCCGATTGAGGTTCGGATAGCCATTTTTGGGTATGAAACTATCCATTGACGGCTTACAGCCGTCAAAGCCGTAGAAATCACTGAGAGCTTCATTTTGACTGGTTATGGCTCCCGTAACTCTAAACGAGGCAACAGTTATGGCCGTCTGAAGAATCGATATCCATAGGGTGCAACATCTGCGGTGCAACGTGCAACATTCGTCCAAAAAGACGAAACAGCGTCGTGCGACTTTTAGAAATGGGTGAAGGGATTTGAAATGGATCAGTACCATGGTGCACCACTCACCAGGGATGGTAAATCGAAGACCAGCCACGGTGTTCCCTTTTTAACGTAAAAATTCACGTGATGGAAAAACGAAGGCCAACAAAATTCAGAGACCCGATTGAGGTTCAGATAGCCTTTTTTGGGTATGAAACTATCCATTGATGGCTTACAGCGGTCAAAGCCGTAGAACTCACTGAGAGCTTCGTTTTGACTGGTTATGCCTCCCGTAACTCTAAACGAGGCAACAGTTATGGCCGTCCGAAGAATCGATATCCACAGGGTGCAACTTCTGCGGTGCAACGTGCAACATTCGTCCAAAAAGACGAAACAGCGCCGTGCGACTCTTAGTAATGGGTGCAGGGATTTGAAATTGACCAGTACCATGGTGCACCACTCTCCAGGGATGGTAAATCGAAGACCAGCCACGGTGTTCCCTTTTTAACGTAAAAATTCACGTGATGGAAAAACAAAGGCCAAAAAACTTCAGAGACCCGATAGAGGTTCGGATAGCCTTTTTTTGGGTATGAAACAATTCATTGATGGCTTACAGCCGTCAAAGCCGTAGAACTCACTGAGAGCTTCGTTTTGACTGGTTATGGCTCTTGTAACTCTAAACGAGGCAACAGTTATGGCCGTCCGAAGAATCGATATCCACAGGGTGCAACATCTGCGGTGCAAGGTGCAACATTCGTCCAAAAAGACGAAACAGCGCCATGCGACTTTTAGAAATGGGTGAAGGGATTTGAAATGGACCAGTACCATGGTGCACCACTCTTCAGGGATGGTAAATCGAAGACCAGCCACGGTGTTCCCTTTTTAACGTAAAAATTCACGTGACGGAAAAACGAAGGCCAACAAACTTCAGAGACCCGATTGAGGTTCGGATAGCCTTTTTTTGGGTATGAAACTATCCATTGATGGCTTACAGCAGTCAAAGCCGTAGAACTCACTGAGAGCTTCGTTTTGACTGGTTATGTCTCCCGTAACTCTAAATGAGGCAACAGATATGGCCGTCCGATGAATCGATATCCACAGGGTGCAACATCTGCGGTGCAACGTGCAACATTCGTCCAAAAAGACGAAACAGCGCCGTGCGACTTTTAGAAATGGGTGCAGGGATTTGAAATGGACCAGTACCATGGTGCACCACTCACCAGGGATGGTAAATTGAAGACCAGCCACGGTGTTCCCTTTTTAACGTAAAAATTCACGTGACGGAAAAACGAAGGCCAATAAAATTCAGAGACCCGATTGAGGTTCGGATAGCCTTTTTTGGGTATGAAACTATCCATTGATGGCTTACAGCGGTCAAAGCCGTAGAACTCACTGAGAGCTTCGTTTTGACTGGTTATGCCTCCCGTAACTCTAAACGAGGCAACAGTTATGGCCGTCCGAAGAATCGATATCCATAGGGTGCAACATCTGCGGTGCAACGAGCAACATTCGTCCAAAAAGACGAAACAGCGCCGTGCGACTTTTAGAAATGGGTGCAGGGATTTGAAATGGACCAGTACCATGGTGCACCACTCTCCAGGGATGGTAAATCGAAGACCAGCCACGGTGTTCCCTTTTTAACGTAAAAATTCACGTGACGGAAAAACGAAGGCCAACAAACTTCAGAGACCCGATTGAGGTTCGGATAGCCTTTTTTTGGGTATGAAACTATCCATTGATGGCTTACAGCGGTCAAAGCCGTAGAACTCACTGAGAGCTTCGTTTTGACTGGTTATGGCTCCCGTAACTCTAAATGAGGCAACAGATATGGCCGTCCGAAGAATCGATATCCATAGGGTGCAACATCTGTGGTGCAAGGTGCAACATTCGTCCAAAAAGACGAAACAGCGCCGTGCGACTTTTAGAAATGGGTGCAGGGATTTGAAATGGACAATTACCATGGTGCACCACTCTTTAGGGATGGTAAATCGAAGACCAGCCACGGTGTTCCATTTTTAACGTAAAAATTCATGTGACGGATAAACGATGACGAAAAAAATTTGAGAGACCCGATTGAGGTTCGGATAGCCTTTTTTGGGTATGAAACTATCCATTGACGGCTTACAGCCGTCAAAGCCGTAGAAATCACTGAGAGCTTCGTTTTGACTGGTTATGGCTCCCGTAACTCTAAACGAGGCAACAGTTATGGCCGTCCGAAGAATCGATATCCACACGGTGCAACATCTGCGGTGCAACGTGCAACATTCGTCCAAAAAGACGAAATAGCGTCGTGCGACTTTTAGAAATGGGTGCAGGGATTTGAAATGGTTCAGTACCATAGTGCACCACTCACCAGGGATGGTAAATCGAAGACCAGCCACGGTGTTCCCTTTTTAACGTAAAAATTCACGTGATGGAAAAACGAAGGCCAACAAAATTCAGAGACCCGATTGAGGTTCAGATAGCCTTTTTTGGGTATGAAACTATCCATTGATGGCTTACAGCGGTCAAAGCCGTAGAACTCACTGAGAGCTTCGTTTTGACTGGTTATGCCTCCCGTAACTCTAAACGAGGCAACAGTTATGGCCGTCCGAAGAATCAATATCCATAGGGTGCAACATCTGCGGTGCAACGTGCAACATTCGTCCAAAAAGACGAAACAGCGCCGTGCGACTCTTAGAAATGGGTGCAGGGATTTGAAATATACCAGTACCATGGTGCACCACTCTCCAGGGATGGTAAATCGAAGACCAGCCACGGTGTTCCCTTTTTAACGTAAAAATTCACGTGACGGAAAAACGAAGGCCAAAAAACTTCAAAGACCCGATAGAGGTTCGGATAGCCTTTTTTTGGGTATGAAACAATTCATTGATGGATTACAGCCGTTAAAGCCGTAGAACTCACTGAGAGCTTCGTTTTGACTGGTTATGGCTCTCGTAACTCTAAACGAGGCAACAATTATGGCCGTCCGAAGAATCGATATCCACAAGGTGCAACATCTGCGGTGCAAGGTGCAACATTCGTCCAAAAAGACGAAACAGCGCCATGCGACTTTTAGAAATGGGTGAAGGGATTTGAAATGGACCAGTACCATGGTGCACCACTCTTCAGGGATGGTAAATCGAAGACCAGCCACGGTGTTCCCTTTTTAACGTAAAAATTCACGTGACGGATAAACGATGCCAAAAAAAATTTAAGAGACCCGATTGAGGTTTGGATAGCCTTTTTTTGGGTCTGAAATTATCCATTGACGGCTTACAGCGGTCAAAGCCATAGAACTCACTGAGAGCTTCGTTTTGACTAGTTATGGCTCCCGTAACTCTAAACGAGGCAACAGTTATGGCAGTCCGAAGAATCGATATCCACACGGTGCAACATCTGCGGTGCAAGGTGCAACATTCGTCCAAAAAGACGAAACAACACTGTGCGACTTTTAGAAATGGGTGCAGGGATTTGAAATGGACCAGTACCATGGTGCACCACTCTCTAGGGATGGTAAATCGAAGACCGGCCACGGTGTTCCCTTTTTAACGTAAAAATTCACGTGACTGAAAAACGAAGGCCAAAAAACTTCAGAGACCCGATTGAGGTTCGGATAGCCTTTTTTGGGTATGAAACTATCCATTGACGGCTTACAGCGGTCAAAGCCGTAGAATTCACTGAGAGCTTCGTTTTGACTGGTAATGGCTCCCGTAACTCTAAACGAGCCAACAGTTATGGCCGTCCGAAGAATCGATATCCACAGGGTGCAACATCTGCGGTGCAAAGTGCAACATTCGTCCAAAAAGACGAAACAGCGCCGTGCGACTTTTAGAAATGGGTGCAGGGATTTGAAATGGACCAGTACCATGGTCCACATCTCACCAGGGATGGTAAATCGAAGACCAGCCACGGTGTTCCCTTTTTAACGTAAAAATTCACGTGACGGAAAAACGAAGGCCAACAAACTTCAGAGACCCGATTGAGGTTCGGATAGCCTTTTTTGGGTATGAAACTATCCATTGATGGCTTACAGCGGTCAAAACCGTAGAACTCACTGAGAGCTTCGTTTTGACTGGTTATGGCTCTCGTAACTCTAAACGAGGCAACAGTTATGGCCGTCCGAAGAATCGATATCCATAGGGTGCAACATCTGCGGTGCAACGTGCAACATTCGTCCAAAAAGACGAAACAGCACTGTGCGACTTTTAGAAATGAGTGCAGGGATTTGAAATGGACCAGTACCATGGTGCACCACTCTCCAGGGATGGTAAATCGAAGACCAGCCACGGTGTTCCCTTTTTAACGTAAAAATTCACGTGATGGAGAAACGAAGGCCAACAAACTTCAGAGACCCGATTGAGGTTCGGATAGCCTTTTTTTGGGTATGAAACTATCTATTGATGGCTTACAGTGGTCAAAGCCGTAGAACTCACTGAGAGCTTCGTTTTGACTGGTTATGGCTCCCGTAACTCTAAATGAGGCAACGGTTATGGCCGTCCGAAGAATCGATATCCACAGGGTGCAACATCTGCGGTGCAAGGTGCAACATTCGTCCAAAAAGACGAAACAGCGCCGTGCGACTTTTAGAAATGGATGCAGGGATTTGAAATGGACCAGTACCATGGTGCACCACTCTTCAGGGATGGTAAATCGAAGACCAGCCACGGTGTTCCCTTTTTAACGTAAAAATTCACGTGACGGATAAACGATGCCGAAAAAAAATTAAGAGACGCGATTGAGGTTCGGATAGCCATTTTTGGGGTATGAAACTATCTATTGATGGCTTACAGCGGTCAAAGCCGTAGAACTCACTGAGAGCTTCGTTTTGACTGGTTATGGATCCCGTAACTCTAAACGAGGCAACAGTTATGGCCGTCCGAAGAATCGATATCCACACGGTGCAACATCTGCGGTGCAAGGTGCAACATTCGTCCAAAAAGACGATACAGCGTCGTACGACTTTTAGAAATGGGTGAAGGGATTTGAAATGGACCAGTACCATGGTGCACCACTCTCCAGGGATGGTAAATCGAAGACCAGCCACTATGTTCCCTTTAACGTAAAAATTCACGTGACGGAAAAACGAAGGCCAAAAAACTTCAGAGACCCGATTGAGGTTCGGATAGCTTTTTTTGGAGTATGAAACTATCCATTGACGGCTTACAGCGGTCATAGCCGTAGAATTCATTGAGAGCCTTGTTTTGACTGGTTATGGCTCCCGTAACTCTAAACGAGGCAACAGTTATGGCCGTCCGAAGAATCGATATCCACAGGGTGCAACATCTGCGGTGCAAGGTGCAACATTCGTCCAAAAAGACGAAACAGCGCCGTGCGACTTTTAGAAATGGGTGCAGGGATTTGAAATGGACCAGTACCATGGTGCACCACTCTCCAGGGATGGTAAATCGAAGACCAGCCACGGTGTTCCCTTTTTAACGTAAAAATTCACGTGATGGAAAAACGAAGGCCAAAAAACTTCAGAGACCCGATAGAGGTTCGGATAGCCTTTTTTTGGGTATGAAACTATTCATTGATGGCTTACAGCCGTCAAAGCCGTAGAACTCACTGAGTGCTTCGTTTTGACTGGTTATGGCTCCCGTAAATCTAAATGAGGCAACAGTTATGGCCATCCGAAGAATCGATATCCACAGGGTACAACATCTGCGGTGCGAGGTGCAACATTCATCCAAAAAGACGAAACAGCGCCGTGCGACTTTTAGAAATGGGTGCAGGGATTTGAAATGGACCAGTACCATGGTGCACCACTCTTCAGGGATGGTAAATCGAAGACCAGCCACGGTGTTCCCTTTTTAACGTAAAAATTCACGTGACTGAAAAACGAAGGCCAAAAAACTTAAGAGATCCGATTGAGGTTCGGATAGCCTTTTTTGGGTATGAAACTATCCATTGACGGCTTATAGCCATCAAAGCCGTAGAACTCACTGAGAGCTCTGTTTCGACTAGTTATGGCTCCCGTAACTCTAAACGAGGCAACAGTTATGGCCGTCCGAAGAATCGATATCCACCGGGTGCAACATTTGCGGTGCAAGGTGCAACATTCGTCCAAAAAGGCGAAACAGCGCGGTGTGACTTTTAGAAATGGGTGCAGGGATTTGAAATGGACCAGTACCATGGTGCACCACTCTCCAGGGATGGTAAATCGAAGACCAGCCACAGTGTTCCCTTTTTAACGTAAAAATTCACGTGATGGATAAACGATGCTGAAAAAAATTTAAGAGACCCGATTGAGGTTCGGATAGCCTTTTTTGGGTATGAAACTATCCATTGACGGCTTACAGCAGTCAAAGCCGTAGAACTCACTGAGAGCTTCGTTTTGACTGGTTATGGCTCCCGTAACTCTAAACGATGCAACAGTTATGGCCGTTCGAAGAATCGATATCCACACGGTGCAACATCTGCGGTGCAAGGTGCAACATTCGTCCAAAAAGATGAAACAGCGCCGTGCGACTTTTAGAAATGGGTGCAGGGATTTGAAATGGACCAGTACCATGGTGCACCACTCTCCAGGGATGGTAAATCGAAGACCAGCCACGGTGTTCCCTTTTTAACGTAAAAATTCACGTGACGGAAAAACGAAGGCCAAAAAACTTCAGAGACCCGATAGAGGTTCGGATAGCCTTTTTTGGGTATGAAACTATTCATTGATGGCTTACAGCCGTCAAAGCCGTAGAACTCACTGAGTGCTTCGTTTTGACTGGTTATGGATCCTGTAAATCTAAATGAGGCAACAGTTATGGCCATCCGAAGAATCGATATCCACAGGGTGCAACATCTGCGGTGCAAGGTGCAACATTCATCCAAAAAGACGAAACAGCGCCGTGCGACTTTTAGAAATGGGTGCAGGGATTTGAAATGGACCAGTACCATGGTGCACCACTCTTCAGGGATGGTAAATCGAAGACCAGCCACGGTGTTCCCTTTTTAACGTAAAAATTCACGTGACGGAAAAACGAAGGCCAACAAACTTCAGAGACCCGATTGAGGTTCGGATAGCCTTTTTTTGGCTATGAAACTTTCCATTGACGGCTTACAGCCGTCAAAGCCGTAGAACTCACGGAGAGCTTCGTTTTGACTGGTTATGGCTCCCGTAACTCTAAACGAGGCAACAGTTATGGCCGTCCGAAGAATCGATATCCACAGGTTGCAACATCTGCGGTGCAACGTGCAACATTCGTCCAAAAAGACGAAACAGCGCCATGCCACTTTTAGAAATGGGTGCAGGGATTTGAAATGGACCAGTACCATGGTGCACCACTCTCCAGGGATGGTAAATCGAAGACCAGCCACAGTGTTCCCTTTTTAACGTAAAAATTCACGTGACGGATAAACGATGCCGAAAAAAATTTAAGAGACCCGATTGAGGTTCGGATAGCCTTTTTTTGGGTATGAAACTATCCATTGACGTCTTACAGCGGTCAAAGCCGTAGAATTCACTGAGAGCTTCGTTTTGACTGGTTATGTCTCCCGTAACTCTAAACGAGGCAACAGTTATGGCCGTCCGTAGAATTGATATCCACAGGGTGCAACATCTGCGGTGCATGGTGCAACATTCGTCCAACAGAACGAAACAGCACCGTGCGACTTTTAGAAATGGGTGCAGGGATTTGAAATGGACCAGTACCATGGTGCACCACTCTCCAGGGATGGTAAATCGAAAACCCGCACCAGTGTTCCATTTTTAACGTAAAAATTCACGTGACGGAAAAACGAAGGCCGAAAAACTTCAAAGACATGATTGAGGTTCGGATAGCCTTTTTTTGGGTATGAAATTATCCATTGACGGCTTACAACAGTCAAAGCGGTAGAACTCACTGAGAGCTTCGTTTTGATTGGTTATGGCTCCCGTAACTCTAAACGAGGCAACAATTATGGCCGTCCGAAGAATCGATATCCACAGGGTGCAACATCTGCGGTGCAAGGTGCAACATTCGTCCAAAAAGATGAAACAGCGCCGTGCGACTTTTAGAAATGGGTGCACGGATTTGAAATGGACCAGTACCATGGTGCACCACTCTCCATGGATGGTAAATCGAAGACCAGCCACAGTGTTCCCTTTTTAACGTAAAAATTCACGTGACGGAAAAACGAAGGCCAACAAACTTCAAAGAGCCGATTGAGGTTCAGATAGCCTTTTTTGGCCATGAAACTATCCATTGACGGCTTACGGCTTACAGCCATCAAAGCCGTATAACTCACTGAGAGCTTCGTTTTGACTGGTTATGGCTCCCGTAACTCTAAACGAGCCAATAGTTATGGTTGTCCGAAGAATCGATATCCACAGGGTGCAACATCCGCGGCGCAAGGTGCAACATTCGTCCGAAAAGCCGAAACAGCGCCGTTCGACTTTTAGAAGTGGGTGCAGGGATTTGAAATGGACCAGTACCATGGTGCACCACTCTCCAGGGATGGTAAATCGAAGACCAGCCACGGTGATCCCGTTTTAACTTAAAAATTCACGTGACGGAAATACGAAGGCCAAAAAACTTCAGAGACCCGATTGAGGTTTGAATAGCCTTTTTTGGGTATGAAACTATCCATTGACGGCTTACAACTGTCAAAGCCATAGAAATCACTGAGAGCTTCGTTTTGACAGGTTATGGCTCCCGTAACTCTAAACGAGACAACAGTTATGGCCGTCCGATGAATCGATATCCATAGGGTGCAACATCTGCGGTGCAACGTGCAACATTCGTCCAAAAAGACGAAACAGCGCCGTGCGACTTTTAGAAATGGGTGCAGGGATTTGAAATGGACCAGTACCATGGTGCACCACTCACCAGGGATGGTAAATCGAAGACCAGCCACGGTGTTCCCTTTTTAACGTAAAAATTCACGTGACTGAAAAACGAAGGCCAATAAAATTCAGAGACCCGATTGAGGTTCGGATAGCCTTTTTTGGGTATGAAACTATCCATTGATGGCTTACAGCGGTCAAAGCCGTAGAACTCACTGAGAGCTTCGTTTTGACTGGTTATGCCTCCCGTAACTCTAAACGAGGCAACAGTTATGGCCGTCCGAAGAATCGATATCCATAGGGTGCAACATCTGCGGTGCAACGTGCAACATTCGTCCAAAAAGACGAAACAGCGCCGTGCGACTTTTAGAAATGGGTGCACGGATTTGAAATGGACCAGTACCATAGTGCACCACTCTCCAGGGATGGTAAATCAAAGACCAGCCACGGTGTTCCCTTTTTAACGTAAAAATTCACGTGACGGAAAAACGAAGGCCAACAAACTTCAGAGACCCGATTGAGGTTCGGATAGCCTTTTTTTGGGTATTAAACTATCCATTGATGGCTTACAGCGGTCAAAGCCGTAGAACTCACTGAGAGCTTCGTTTTGACTGGTTATGGCTCCCGTAACTCTAAATGAGGCAACAGATATGGCCGTCCGAAGAATCGATATCCATAGGGTGCAACAACTGTGGTGCAAGGTGCAACATTCGTCCAAAAAGACGAAACAGCGCCATGCGACTTTTAGAAATGGGTGCAGGGATTTGAAATGGACAAGTACCATGGTGCACCACTCTTCAGGGATGGTAAATCGAAGACCAGCCACGGTGTTCCCTTTTTAACGTAAAAATTCACGTGACGGATAAACGATGACGAAAAAAATTTTAGAGACCCGATTGAGGTTCGGATAGCCTTTTTTGGGTATGAAACTATCCATTGACGGCTTACAGCCGTCAAAGCCGTAGAAATCACGGAGAGCTTCGTTTTGACTGGTTATGGCTCCCGTAACTCTAAACGAGGCAACAGTTATGGCCGTCCGAAGAATCGATATCCACACGGTGCAACATCTGCGGTGCAACGTGCAACATTCGTCCAAAAAGACGAAACAGCGTCGTGCGACTTTTAGAAATGGGTGCAGGGATTTGAAATGGATCAGTACCATGGTGCACCACTCACCAGGGATGGTAAATCGAAGACCAGCCACGGTGTTCCCTTTTTAACGTAAAAATTCACGTGATGGAAAAACGAAGGCCAACAAAATTCAGAGACCCGATTGAGGTTCAGATAGCCTTTTTTGGGTATGAAACTATCCATTGATGGCTTACAGCGGTCAAAGCCGTAGAACTCACTGAGAGCTTCGTTTTGACTGGTTATGCCTCCCGTAACTCTAAACGAGGCAACAGTTATGGCCGTCCGAAGAATCGATATCCACAGGGTGCAACATCTGCGGTGCAACGTGCAACATTCGTCCAAAAAGACGAAACAGCGCCGTGCGACTCTTAGTAATGGGTGCAGGGATTTGAAATTGACCAGTACCATGGTGCACCACTCTCCAGGGATGGTAAATCGAAGACCAGCCACGGTGTTCCCTTTTTAACGTAAAAATTCACGTGACGGAAAAACGAAGGCCAAAAAACTTCAGAGACCCGATAGAGGTTCGGATAGCCTTTTTTTGGGTATGAAACAATTCATTGATGGCTTACAGCCATCAAAGCCGTAGAACTCACTGAGAGCTTCGTTTTGACTGGTTATGGCTCTCGTAACTCTAAACGAGGCAACAGTTATGGCCGTCCGAAGAATCGATATCCACAGGGTGCAACATCTGCGGTGCAAGGTGCAACATTCGTCCAAAAAGACGAAACAGCGCCATGCGACTTTTAGAAATGGGTGAAGGGATTTGAAATGGACCAGTACCATGGTGCACCACTCTTCAGGGATGGTAAATCGAAGACCAGCCACGGTGTTCCCTTTTTAACGTAAAAATTCACGTGACGGAAAAACGAAGGCCAACAAACTTCAAAGACCCGATTGAGGTTCGGATAGCCTTTTTTTGGGTATTAAACTATCCATTGATGGCTTACAGCGGTCAAAGCCGTAGAACTCACTGAGAGATTCGTTTTGACTGGTTATGGCTCCCGTAACTCTAAATGAGGCAACAGATATGGCCGTCCGAAGAATCGATATCCATAGGGTGCAACATCTGTGGTGCAAGGTGCAACATTCGTCCAAAAAGACGAAACAGCGCCGTGCGACTTTTAGAAATGGGTGCAGGGATTTGAAATGGACAAGTACCATGGTGCACCACTCTTCAGGGATGGTAAATCGAAGACCAGCCACGGTGTTCCCTTTTTAACGTAAAAATTCACGTGACGGATAAACGATGACGAAAAAAATTTTAGAGACCCGATTGAGGTTCGGATAGCCTTTTTTGGGTATGAAACTATCCATTGACGGCTTACAGCCGTCAAAGCCGTAGAAATCACTGAGAGCTTCGTTTTGACTGGTTATGGCTCCCGTAACTCTAAACGAGGCAACAGTTATGGCCGTCCGAAGAATCGATATCCACACGGTGCAACATCTGCGGTGCAACGTGCAACATTCGTCCAAAAAGACGAAACAGCGTCGTGCGACTTTTAGAAATGGGTGCAGGGATTTGAAATGGATCAGTACCATGGTGCACCACTCACCAGGGATGGTAAATCGAAGACCAGCCACGGTGTTCCCTTTTTAACGTAAAAATTCACGTGATGGAAAAACGAAGGCCAACAAAATTCAGAGACCCGATTGAGGTTCAGATAGCCTTTTTTGGGTATGAAACTATCCATTGATGGCTTACAGCGGTCAAAGCCGTAGAACTCACTGAGAGCTTCGTTTTGACTGGTTATGCCTCCCGTAACTCTAAACGAGGCAACAGTTATGGCCGTCCGAAGAATCGATATCCACAGGGTGCAACATCTGCGGTGCAACGTGCAACATTCGTCCAAAAAGACGAAACAGCGCCGTGCGACTCTTAGTAATGGGTGCAGGGATTTGAAATTGACCAGTACCATGGTGCACCACTCTCCAGGGATGGTAAATCGAAGACCAGCCACGGTGTTCCCTTTTTAACGTAAAAATTCACGTGACGGAAAAACGAAGGCCAAAAAACTTCAGAGACCCGATAGAGGTTCGAATAGCCTTTTTTTGGGTATGAAACAATTCATTGATGGCTTACAGCCGTCAAAGCCGTAGAACTCACTAAGAGCTTCGTTTTGACTGGTTATGGCTCTCGTAACTCTAAACGAGGCAACAGTTATGGCCGTCCGAAGAATCGATATCCACAGGGTGCAACATCTGCGGTGCAAGGTGCAACATTCGTCCAAAAAGACGAAACAGCGCCATGCGACTTTTAGAAATGGGTGAAGGGATTTGAAATGGACCAGTACCATGGTGCACCACTCTTCAGGGATGGTAAATCGAAGACCAGCCACGGTGTTCCCTTTTTAACGTAAAAATTCACGTGACGGAAAAACGAAGGCCAACAAACTTCAGAGACCCGATTGAGATTCGGATATCCTTTTTTTGGGTATGAAACTATCCATTGATGGCTTACAACGGTCAAAGCCGTAGAACTCACTGAGAGCTTCGTTTTGACTGGTTATGGCTCCCGTAACTCTAAATGAGGCAACAGATATGGCCGTCCGATGAATCGATATCCACAGGGTGCAACATCTGCGGTGCAACGTGCAACAATCGTCCAAAAAGACGAAACAGCGCCGTGCGACTTTTAGAAATGGGTGCAGGGATTTGAAATGGACCAGTACCATGGTGCACCACTCACCAGGGATGGTAAATTGAAGACCAGCCACGGTGTTCCCTTTTTAACGTAAAAATTCACGTGACGGAAAAACGAAGGCCAATAAAATTCAGAGACCCGATTGAGGTTCGGATAGCCTTTTTTGGGTATGAAACTATCCATTGATGGCTTACAGCGGTCAAAGCCGTAGAACTCACTGAGAGCTTCATTTTGACTGGTTATGCCTCCCGTAACTCTAAACGAGGCAACAGTTATGGCCATCCGAAGAATCGATATCCATAGGGTGCAACATCTGCGGTGCAACGTGCAACATTCGTCCAAAAAGACGAAACAGCGCCGTGCGACTTTTAGAAATGGGTGCAGGGATTTGAAATGGACCAGTACCATGGTGCACCACTCTCCAGGGATGGTAAATCGAAGACCAGCCACGGTGTTCCCTTTTTAACGTAAAAATTCACGTGACGGAAAAACGAAGGCCAACAAACTTCAGAGACCCGATTGAGGTTCGGATAGCCTTTTTTTGGGTATGAAACTATCCATTGATGGCTTACAGCGGTCAAAGCCGTAGAACTCACTGAGAGCTTCGTTTTGACTGGTTATGGCTCCCGTAACTCTAAATGAGGCAACAGATATGGCCGTCCGAAGAATCGATATCCATAGGGTGCAACATCTGTGGTGCAAGGTGCAACATTCGTCCAAAAAGACGAAACAGCGCCGTGCGACTTTTAGAAATGGGTGCAGGGATTTGAAATGGACAAGTACCATGGTGCACTACTCTTCAGGGATGGTAAATCGAAGACCAGCCACGGTGTTCCCTTTTTAACGTAAAAATTCATGTGACGGATAAACGATGACGAAAAAAATTTAAGAGACCCGATTGAGGTTCGGATAGCCTTTTTTGGGTATGAAACTATCCATTGACGGCTTACAGCCGTCAAAGCCGTAGAAATCACTGAGAGCTTCGTTTTGACTGGTTATGGCTCCCGTAACTCTAAACGAGGCAACAGTTATGGCCGTCCGAAGAATCGATATCCACACGGTGCAACATCTGCGGTGCAACGTGCAACATTCGTCCAAAAAGACGAAACAGCGTCGTGCGACTTTTAGAAATGGGTGCAGGGATTTGAAATGGATCAGTACCATAGTGCACCACTCACCAGGGATGGTAAATCGAAGACCAGCCACGGTGTTCCCTTTTTAACGTAAAAATTCACGTGATGGAAAAACGAAGGCCAACAAAATTCAGAGACCCGATTGAGGTTCAGATAGCCTTTTTTGGGTATGAAACTATCCATTGATGGCTTACAGCGGTCAAAGCCGTAGAACTCACTGAGAGCTTCGTTTTGACTGGTTATGCCTCCCGTAACTCTAAACGAGGCAACAGTTATGGCCGTCCGAAGAATCAATATCCACAGGGTGCAACATCTGCGGTGCAACGTGCAACATTCGTCCAAAAAGACGAAACAGCGCCGTGCGACTCTTAGAAATGGGTGCAGGGATTTGAAATTGACCAGTACCATGGTGCACCACTCTCCAGGGATGGTAAATCGAAGACCAGCCACGGTGTTCCCTTTTTAACGTAAAAATTCACGTGACGGAAAAACGAAGGCCAAAAAACTTCAAAGACCCGATAGAGGTTCGGATAGCCTTTTTTTGGGTATGAAACAATTCATTGATGGATTACAGCCGTTAAAGCCGTAGAACTCACTGAGAACTTCGTTTTGACTGGTTATGGCTCTCGTAACTCTAAACGAGGCAACAGTTATGGCCGTCCGAAGAATCGATATCCACAAGGTGCAACATCTGCGGTGCAAGGTGCAACATTCGTCCAAAAAGACGAAACAGCGCCATGCGACTTTTAGAAATGGGTGAAGGGATTTGAAATGGACCAGTACCATGGTGCACCACTCTTCAGGGATGGTAAATCGAAGACCAGCCACGGTGTTCCCTTTTTAACGTAAAATTTCACGTGACGGATAAACGATGCCAAAAAAAATTTAAGAGACCCGATTGAGGTTTGGATAGCCTTTTTTTGGGTCTGAAACTATCCATTGACGGCTTACAGCGGTCAAAGCCGTAGAACTCACTGAGAGCTTCGTTTTGACTAGTTATGGCTCCCGTAACTCTAAACGAGGCAACAGTTATGGCCGTCCGAAGAATCGAAATCCACACGGTGCAACATCTGCGGTGCAAGGTGCAACATTCGTCCAAAAAGACGAAACAACAATGTGCGACTTTTAGAAATGGGTGCAGGGATTTGAAATGGACCAGTACCATGGTGCACCACTCTCCAGGGATGGTAAATCGAAGACCAGCCACGGTGTTCCCTTTTTAACGTAAAAATTCACGTGATTGAAAAATGAAGGCCAAAAAACTTCAGAGACCCGATTGAGGTTCGGATAGCCTTTTTTGGGTATGAAACTATCCATTGACGGCTTACAGCGGTCAAAGCCGTAGAATTCACTGAGAGCTTCGTTTTGACTGGTAATGGCTCCCGTAACTCTAAACGAGCCAACAGTTATGGCCGTCCGAAGAATCGATATCCACAGGGTGCAACATCTGCGGTGCAAAGTGCAACATTCGTCCAAAAAGACGAAACAGCGCCGTGCGACTTTTAGAAATGGGTGCAAGGATTTGAAATGGACCAGTACCATGGTCCACCACTCACCAGGGATGGTAAATCGAAGACCAGCCACGGTGTTCCCTTTTTAACGTAAAAATTCACGTGACGGAAAAACGAAGGCCCACAAACTTCAGAGACCCGATTGAGGTTCGGATAGCCTTTTTTGGGTATGAAACTATCCATTGATGGCTTACAGCGGTCAAAGCCATAGAACTCACTGAGAGCTTCGTTTTGACTGGTTATGGCTCTCGTAACTCTAAACGAGGCAACAGTTATGGCCGTCCGAAGAATCGATATCCATAGGGTGCAACATCTGCGGTGCAACGTGCAACATTCGTCCAAAAAGATGAAACAGCGCTGTGCGACTTTTAGAAATGAGTGCAGGGATTTGAAATGGACCAGTACCATGGTGCACCACTCTCCAGGGATGGTAAATCGAAGACCAGCCACGGTGTTCCCTTTTTAACGTAAAAATTCACGTGATGGAGAAACGAAGGCCAACAAACTTCAGAGACCCGATTGAGGTTCGGATAGCCTTTTTTTGGGTATGAAACTATCTATTGATGGCTTACAGTGGTCAAAGCCGTAGAACTCACTGAGAGCTTCGTTTTGACTGGTTATGGCTCCCGTAACTCTAAATGAGGCAACAGTTATGGCCGTCCGAAGAATCGATATCCACAGGGTGCAACATCTACGGTGCAAGGTGCAACATTCGTCCAAAAAGACGAAACAGCGCCGTGCGACTTTTAGAAATGGATGCAGGGATTTGAAATGGACCAGTACCATGGTGCACCACTCTTCAGGGATGGTAAATCGAAGACCAGCCACGGTGTTCCCTTTTTAACGTAAAAATTCACGTGACGGATAAACGATGCCGAAAAAAAATTAAGAGACCCGATTGAGGTTCGGATAGCAATTTTTGGGGTATGAAACTATCTATTGATGGCTTACAGCGGTCAAAGCCGTAGAACTCACTGAGGGCTTCGTTTTGACTGGTTATGGATCCCGTAACTCTAAACGAGGCAACAGTTATGGCCGTCCGAAGAATCGATATCCACACGGTGCAACATCTGCGGTGCAAGGTGCAACATTCGTCCAAAAAGACGATACAGCGTCGTACGACTTTTAGAAATGGGTGAAGGGATTTGAAATGGACCAGTACCATGGTGCACCACTCTCCAGGGATGGTAAATCGATGACCAGCCACTGTGTTCCCTTTAACGTAAAAATTCACGTGACGGAAAAACGAAGGCCAAAAAACTTCAGAGACCCGATTGAGGTTCGGATAGCTTTTTTTGGAGTATGAAACTATCCATTGACGGCTTACAGCGGTCATAGCCGTAGAATTCATTGAGAGCCTTGTTTTGACTGGTTATGGCTCCCGTAACTCTAAACGAGGCAACAGTTATGGCCGTCCGAAGAATCGATATCCACAGGGTGCAACATCTGCGGTGCAAGGTGCAACATTCGTCCAAAAAGACGAAACAGCGCCGTGCGACTTTTAGAAATGGGTGCAGGGATTTGAAATGGACCAGTACCATGGTGCACCACTCTCCAGGGATGGTAAATCGAAGACCAGCCACGGTGTTCCCTTTTTAACGTAAAAATTCACGTGACGGAAAAACGAAGGCCAAAAAACTTCAGAGACCCGATAGAGGTTCGGATAGCCTTTTTTTGGGTATGAAACTATTCATTGATGGCTTACAGCCGTCAAAGCCGTAGAACTCACTGAGTGCTTCGTTTTGACTGGTTATGGCTCCCGTAAATCTAAATGAGGCAACAGTTATGGCCATCCGAAGAATCGATATCCACAGGGTGCAACATCTGCTGTGCAAGGTGCAACATTCATCCAAAAAGACGAAACAGCGCCGTGCGACTTTTAGAAATGGGTGCAGGGATTTGAAATGGACCAGTACCATGGTGCACCACTCTTCAGGGATGGTAAATCGAAGACCAGCCACGGTGTTCCCTTTTTAACGTAAAAATTCACGTGACGGAAAAACGAAGGCCAACAAACTTCAGAGACCCGATTGAGGTTCGGAAAGCCTTTTTTTGACTATGAAACTTTCCATTGACGGCTTACAGCCGTCAAAGCCGTAGAACTCACGGAGAGCTTCGTTTTGACTGGTTATGGCTCCCGTAACTCTAAACGAGGCAACAGTTATGGCCGTCCGAAGAATCGATATCCACAGGTTGCAACATCTGCGGTGCAACGTGCAACATTCGTCCAAAAAGACGAAACAGCGCCATGCCACTTTTAGAAATGGGTGCAGGGATTTGAAATGGACCAGTACCATGGTGCACCACTCTCCAGGGATGGTAAATCGAAGACCAGCCACAGTGTTTCCTTTTTAACGTAAAAATTCACGTGACGGATAAACGATGCCGAAAAAAATTTAAGAGACCCGATTGAGGTTCAGATAGCCTTTTTTTGGGTATGAAACTATCCATTGACGGCTTACAGCAGTCAAAGCCGTAGAACTCACTGAGAGCTTCGTTTTGACTGGTTATGACTCCCGTAACTCTAAACGATGCAACAGTTATGGCCGTTCGAAGAATCGATATCCACACGGTGCAACATCTGCGGTGCAAGGTGCAACATTCGTCCAAAAAGACGAAACAGCGCCGTGCGACTTTTAGAAAAGGGTGCAGGGATTTTAAATGGACCGGTACCATGGTGCACCACTCACCAGGGATGGTAAATCGAAGACTAGCCACGATGTTCCCTTTTTAACGTAAAAATTCACGTGATGGAAAAACGAAGGCCAACAAACTTCAGAGACCCGATTGAGGTTCGGATAGCCTTTTTTGGGTATGAAACTATCCATTGTTGGCTTACAACGGTCAAAGCCGTAGAACTCACTGAGAGCTTTGTTTTGACTGGTTATGGCTCCCGTAACTCTAAACGAGGCAACAGTTATGGCCGTCCGAAGAATCGATATCCACAGGGTGCAACATCTGCGGTGCAACGTGCAACATTCGTCCAAAAAGACGAAACAGCGCCGTGCGACTTTTAGAAATGGGTGCAGGGATTTGAAAAGGACCAGTACCATGGTGCACCACTCTCCAGGGATGGTAAATCGAAGACCAGCCACGGTGTTCCCTTTTTAACATAAAAATTCACGTGACGGAAAAACGATGCCGAAAAAAATTTAAGAGACCCGATTGAGGTTCGGATAGCCTTTTTTTGGGTATGAGACTATCCATTGACGGCTTACAGTGGTCAAAGCCGTAGAAATCACTGAGAGCTTCGTTTTGACTGGTTATGGCTCCCGTAACTCTAAACGAGGCAACAGTTATGGCCGTTCGAAGAATCGATATCCACACGGTGCAACATCTGCGGTGCAAGGTGCAACATTTGTCCAAAAAGACGAAACAGCGCCGTGCGACTTTTAGAAATGGGTGCAGGGATTTTAAATGGACCAGTACCATGGTGCACCACTCACCAGGGATGGTAAATCGAAGACCAGCCACGGTGTTCCCTTTTTAACGTAAAAATTCACGTGACGGAAAAACGAAGGCCAACAAACTTCAGAGACCCGATTGAGGTTCGGATAGCCTTTTTTGGGTATGAAACTATCCATTGTTGGCTTACAGTGGTCAAAGCCGTAGAACTCACTAAGAGCTTTGTTTTGACTGGTTATGGCTCCCGTAACTCTAAACAAGGCAACAGTTATGGCCGTCCGAAGAATCGATATCCATAGGGTGCAACATCTGCGGTGCAACGTTCAACATTCGTCCAAAAAGACGAAACAGCGCCGTGCGACTTTTAGAAATGGGTGCAGGGATTTGAAATGGACCAGTACCATGGTGCACCACTCTCCAGGGATGGTAAATAGAAGACCAGCCACGGTGTTCCCTTTTTAACGTAAAAATTCACGTGATGGAAAAACGAAGGCCAACAAACTTCAGAGACCCGATTGAGGTTCGGATAGCCTTTTTTTGGGTTTGAAACTATCCATTGACGGCTTATAGCGGTCAAAGCCGTAGAACTCACTGAGAGCTTCGTTTTGACTGGTTATGGCTCCCGTAACTCTAAACGAGGCAACAGTTATGGCCGTCCGATGAATCGATATCCATAGGGTGCAACATCTGCGGTGCAACGTGCAACATTCGTCCAAAAAGACGAAACAGCGCCTTGCGACTTATAGAAATGGGTGCAGGGATTTGAAATGGACCAGTACCATGGTGCACCACTCACCAGGGATGGTAAATCGAAGACCAGCCACGGTGTTCCCTTTTTAACGTAAAAATTCACGTGACGGAAAAATGAAGGCCAACAAAATTCAGAGACCCGATTGAGGTTCGGATAGCCTTTTTTGGGTATGAAACTATCCATTGACGGCTTACAGCCGTCAAAGCCGTAGAACTCACTGAGAGCTTCGTTTTGACTGGTTATGCCTCCCGTAACTCTAAACGAGTCAACTGTTATGGCCGTCCGAAGAATCGATATCCATAGGGTGCAACATCTGCGGTGCAACGTGCAACATTCGTCCAAAAAGACGAAACAGCGCCGTGCGACTTTTAGAAATAGGTGCAGGGATTTGAAATGGACCTGTACCATGGTGCACCACTCTCCAGTGATGGTAAATCGAAGACCTGCCACGGTGTTCCCTTTTTAACGTAAAAATTCACGTGATGGAAAAACGAACGCCGAAAAACTTCAGAGACCCGATTGAGGTTCGGTTAGCCTTTTTTTGGGTATCAAACTATCCATTGACGGCTTACAGTTGTCAAAGCCGTAGAACTCACTAAGAGCTTCGTTTTGACTGGTTATGGCTCCCGTAACTCTAAACGAGGCAACAGTTATGGCCGTCCGTAGAATTGATATCCACAGGGTGCAACATCTGCGGTGCAAGGTGCAACATTCGTCCAACAGAACGAAACAGCACCGTGCGACTTTTAGAAATGGGTGCAGGGATTTGAAATGGACCAGTACCATGGTGCACCACTCTCCAGGGATGGTAAATCGAAAACCAGCACCGGTGTTCCATTTTTAATGTAAAAATTCACGTGACGGAAAAACGAAGGCCGAAAAACTTCAGAGACATGATTGAGGTTCGGATAGTCTTTTTTTGGGTATGAAACTGTCCATTGACGGCTTACAGCAGTCAAAGCGGTAGAACTCACTGAGAGCTTCGTTTTGACTGGTTATGGCTCCCGTAACTCTAAACGAGGCAACAATTATGGCCGTCCGAAGAATCGATATCCACAGGGTGCAACATCTGCGGTGCAAGGTGCAACATTCGTCCAAAAAGATGAAACAGCGCCGTGCGACTTTTAGAAATGGGTGCAGAGATTTGAAATGGAGTAGTACCATAGTGCACCACTCTCCAGGGATGGTAAATCGAAGACCAGCCACGGTGTTCCCTTTTTAACGTAAAAATTCACGTGACGGAAAAACGAAGGGCAAAAAACTTTAGAGACCTGATTGAGGTTCGGATAGCCTTTTTTGTGTATGAAACTATCCATTGACGGCTTACAGCGGTCAAAGCTGTAGAATTCACTGAGAGCTTCGTTTTGACTGGTTATGGCTCCCGTAACTCTAAACGAGGCAACAGTTATGGCCGTCCGAAGAATCGATATCCACAGAGTGCAACATCTGCGGTGCAACGTGCAACATTCGTCCAAAAAGACGAAACAACGCCGTGCGACTTTTAGAAATGGGTGTAGGGATTTGAAATGGACCAGTACCATGGTGCACCACTCTCCAGTGATGGTAAATCGAAGACCTGCCACGGTGTTCCCTTTTTAACGTAAAAATTCACGTGATGGAAAAACGAACGCCGAAAAACTTCAGAGACCCGATTGAGGTTCGGTTAGCCTTTTTTTGGGTATCAAACTATCCATTGACGGCTTACAGTTGTCAAAGCCGTAGAACTCACTAAGAGCTTCGTTTTGACTGGTTATGGCTCCCGTAACTCTAAACGAGGCAACAGTTATGGCCGTCCGTAGAATTGATATCCACAGGGTGCAACATCTGCGGTGCAAGGTGCAACATTCGTCCAATAGAACGAAACAGCACCGTGCGACTTTTAGAAATGGGTGCAGGGATTTGAAATGGACCAGTACCATGGTGCACCACTCTCCAGGGATGGTAAATCGAAAACCAGCACCGGTGTTCCATTTTTAATGTAAAAATTCACGTGACGGAAAAACGAAGGCCGAAAAACTTCAGAGACATGATTGAGGTTCGGATAGTCTTTTTTTGGGTATGAAACTGTCCATTGACGGCTTACAGCAGTCAAAGCGGTAGAACTCACTGAGAGCTTCGTTTTGACTGGTTATGGCTCCCGTAACTCTAAACGAGGCAACAATTATGGCCGTCCGAAGAATCGATATCCACAGGGTGCAACATCTGCGGTGCAAGGTGCAACATTCGTCCAAAAAGATGAAACAGCGCCGTGCGATTTTTAGAAATGGGCGCACGGATTTGAAATGGACCAGTACCATGGTGCACCACTCTCCACGGATGGTAAATCGAAGACCAGCCACAGTGTTCCCTTTTTAACGTAAAAATTCACGTGACGGAAAAACGAAAGCCAACAAACTTCAGAGACCCGATTGACGTTCAGATAGCCTTTTTTGGCTATGAAACTATCCATTGCCGGCTTACAGCCATCAAAGCCGTATAACTCACTGAGAGCTTCGTTTTGACTGGTTATGGCTCCCGTAACTCTAAACGAGCCAACAGTTATGGTCGTCCGAAGAATCGATATCCACAGGGTGCAACATCCGCGGTGCAAGGTGCAACATTCGTCCGAAAAGCCGAAACAGCGCCGTTCGACTTTTAGAAGTGGGAGCAGGGATTTGAAATGGACCAGTACCATGGTGCACCACTCACCAGGGATGGTAAATCGAAGACCAGCCACGGTGATCCCGTTTTAACTTAAAAATTCACGTGACGGAAAAACGAAGGCCAACAAACTTCAGAGACCCGATTGAGGTTCGGATAGCCTTTTTTGGGTATGAAACTATCCATTGACGGCTTACAGCTGTCAAATCCGTAGAAATCAATGAGAGCTTCATTTTGACTGGTTATGGCTCCTGTAACTCTAAACGAGGCAACAGTTATGGCCGTCCGATGAATCGACATCCATAGGGTGCAACATCTGCGGTGCAACGTGCAACATTCGTCCAAAAAGACGAAACAGCGCCTTGCGACTTATAGAAATGGGTGCAGGGATTTGAAATGGACCAGTACCATGGTGCACCACTCACCAGGGATGGTAAATCGAAGACCAGCCACGGTGTTCCCTTTTTAACGTAAAAATTCACGTGACGGAAAAATGAAGGCCAACAAAATTCAGAGACCCGATTGAGGTTCGGATAGCCTTTTTTGGGTATGAAACTATCCATTGACGGCTTACAGCCGTCAAAGCCGTAGAACTCACTGAGAGCTTCGTTTTGACTGGTTATGCCTCCCGTAACTCTAAACGAGTCAACTGTTATGGCCGTCCGAAGAATCGATATCCATAGGGTGCAACATCTGCGGTGCAACGTGCAACATTCGTCCAAAAAGACGAAACAGCGCCGTGCGACTTTTAGAAATAGGTGCAGGGATTTGAAATGGACCTGTACCATGGTGCACCACTCTCCAGGGATGGTAAATAGAAGACCAGCCACGGTGTTCCCTTTTTAACGTAAAAATTCACGTGACGGAAAAACGAAGGCCAACAAACTTCAGAGACCCGATTGAGGTTCGGATAGCCTTTTTTTGGGTTTGAAACTATCCATTGACGGCTTATAGCGGTCAAAGCCGTAGAACTCACTGAGAGCTTCGTTTTGACTGGTTATGGCTCCCGTAACTCTAAACGAGGCAACAGTTATGGCCGTCCGAAGAATCGATATCCACACGGTGCAACATCTGCGGTGCAAGGTGCAACATTCGTCCAAAAAGACGAAACAACGCCGTGCGACTTTTAGAAATGGGTGCAGAGATTTGAAATGGAGTAGTACCATAGTGCACCACTCTCCAGGGATGGTAAATCGAAGACCAGCCACAGTGTTCCCTTTTTAACGTAAAAATTCACGTGACGGAAAAACGAAGGGCAAAAAACTTTAGAGACCTGATTGAGGTTCGGATAGCCTTTTTTGTGTATGAAACTATCCATTGACGGCTTACAGCGGTCAAAGCTGTAGAATTCACTGAGAGCTTCGTTTTGACTGGTTATGGCTCCCGTAACTCTAAACAAGGCAACAGTTATGGCCGTCCGAAGAATCGATATCCACAGAGTGCAACATCTGCGGTGCAACGTGCAACATTCGTCCAAAAAGACGAAACAACGCCGTGCGACTTTTAGAAATGGGTGCAGGGATTTGAAATGGACCAGTACCATGGTGCACCACTCTCCAGTGATGGTAAATCGAAGACCTGCCACGGTGTTCCCTTTTTAACGTAAAAATTCACGTGATGGAAAAACGAACGCCGAAAAACTTCAGAGACCCGATTGAGGTTCGGTTAGCCTTTTTTTGGGTATCAAACTATCCATTGACGGCTTACAGTTGTCAAAGCCGTAGAACTCACTAAGAGCTTCGTTTTGACTGGTTATGGATCCCGTAACTCTAAACGAGGCAACAGTTATGGCCGTCCGTAGAATTGATATCCACAGGGTGCAACATCTGCGGTGCAAGGTGCAACATTCGTCCAACAGAACGAAACAGCACCGTGCGACTTTTAGAAATGGGTGCAGGGATTTGAAATGGACCAGTACCATGGTGCACCACTCTCCAGGGATGGTAAATCGAAAACCAGCACCGGTGTTCCATTTTTAATGTAAAAATTCACGTGACGGAAAAACGAAGGCCGAAAAACTTCAGAGACATGATTGAGGTTCGGATAGTCTTTTTTTGGGTATGAAACTGTCCATTGACGGCTTACAGCAGTCAAACCGGTAGAACTCACTGAGAGCTTCGTTTTGACTGGTTATGGCTCCCGTAACTCTAAACGAGGCAACAATTATGGCCGTCCGAAGAATCGATATCCACAGGGTGCAACATCTGCGGTGCAAGGTGCAACATTCGTCCAAAAAGATGAAACAGCGCCGTGCGATTTTTAGAAATGGGCGCACGAATTTGAAATGGACCAGTACCACGGTGCACCACTCTCCACGGATGGTAAATCGAAGACCAGCCACAGTGTTCCCTTTTTAACGTAAAAATTCACGTGACGGAAAAACGAAAGCCAACAAACTTCAGAGACCCGATTGACGTTCAGATAGCCTTTTTTGGCTATGAAACTATCCATTGCCGGCTTACAGCCATCAAAGCCGTATAACTCACTGAGAGCTTCGTTTTGACTGGTTATGGCTCCCGTAACTCTAAACGAGCCAACAGTTATGGTCGTCCGAAGAATCGATATCCACAGGGTGCAACATCCGCGGTGCAAGGTGCAACATTCGTCCGAAAAGCCGAAACAGCGCCGTTCGACTTTTAGAAGTGGGAGCAGGGATTTGAAATGGACCAGTACCATGGTGCACCACTCACCAGGGATGGTAAATCGAAGACCAGCCACGGTGATCCCGTTTTAACTTAAAAATTCACGTGACGGAAAAACGAAGGCCAACAAACTTCAGAGACCCGATTGAGGTTCGGATAGCCTTTTTTGGGTATGAAACTATCCATTGATGGCTTACAGCTGTCAAATCCGTAGAAATCACTGAGAGCTTCATTTTGACTGGTTATGGCTCCTGTAACTCTAAACGAGGCAACAGTTATGGCCGTCCGATGAATCGATATCCATAGGGTGCAACATCTGCGGTGCAACGTGCAACATTCGTCCAAAAAGACGAAACAGCGCCTTGCGACTTATAGAAATGGGTGCAGGGATTTGAAATGGACCAGTACCATGGTGCACCACTCACCAGGGATGGTAAATCGAAGACCAGCCACGGTGTTCCCTTTTTAACGTAAAAATTCACGTGACGGAAAAATGAAGGCCAACAAAATTCAGAGACCCGATTGAGGTTCGGATAGCCTTTTTTGGGTATGAAACTATCCATTGATGGCTTACAGCGGTCAAAGCCGTAGAACTCACTGAGAGCTTCGTTTTGACTGGTTATGCCTCCCGTAACTCTAAACGAGTCAACTGTTATGGCCGTCCGAAGAATCGATATCCATAGGGTGCAACATCTGCGGTGCAACGTGCAACATTCGTCCAAAAAGACGAAACAGCGCCGTGCGACTTTTAGAAATAGGTGCAGGGATTTGAAATGGACCTGTACCATGGTGCACCACTCTCCAGGGATGGTAAATCGAAGACCAGCCACGGTGTTCCCTTTTTAACGTAAAAATTCACGTGACGGAAAAACGAAGGCCAACAAACTTCAGAGACCCGATTGAGGTTCGGATAGCCTTTTTTTGGGTATGAAACTATCCATTGATGGCTTACAGCGGTCAAAGCCGTAGAACTCACTGAGAGCTTCGTTTTGACTGGTTATGGCTCCTGTAACTCTAAATGAGGCAACAGATATGGCCGTCCGAAGAATCAATTTCCATAGGGTGCAACATCTGTGGTGCAAGGTGCAACATTCGTCCAAAAAGACGAAACAGCGCTGTGCGACTTTTAGAAATGGGTGCAGGGATTTGAAATGGACCAGTACCATGGTGCACCACTCTTCAGGGATGGTAAATCGAAGACCAGCCACGGTGTTCCCTTTTTAACGTAAAAATTCACGTGACGGATAAACGATGCCGAAAAAAATTTAAGAGACCCGATTGAGGTTCGGATAGCCTTTTTTGGGTATGAAACTATCCATTGACGGCTTACAACCATCAAAGCCGTAGAAATCACTGAGAGCTTCGTTTTGACTGGTTATGGCTCCCGTAACTCTAAACGAGGCAACAATTATGGCCGTCCGAAGAATCGATATCCACACGGTGCAACATCTGCGGTGCAACGTGCAACATTCGTCCAAAAAGACGAAACAACGCCGTGCGACTTTTAGAAATGGGTGCAGGGATTTGAAATGGATCGGTACCATGGTGCACCACTCACCAGGGATGGTAAATCGAAGACCAGCCACGGTGTTCCCTTTTTAACGTAAAAATCACGTGATGGAAAAACGAAGGCCAACAAAATTCAAAGACCCGATTGAGGTTCGGATAGCCTTTTTTGGGTATGAAACTATCCATTGATGGCTTACAGCGGTCAAAGCCGTAGAACTCACTGAGAGCTTCGTTTTGACTGGTTATGCCTCCCGTAACTCTAAACGAGGCAACATTTATGGCCGTACGAAGAATCGATATCCACAGGGTGCAACATCTGCGGTGCAACGTGCAACATTCGTCCAAAAAGACGAAACAGCGCCGTGCGACTTTTAGAAATGGGTGCAGGGATTTGAAATGGACCAGTACCATGGTGCACCACTCTCCAGGGATGGTAAATCGAAGACCAGCCACGGTGTTCCCTTTTTAACGTAAAAATTCACGTGACGGAAAAACGAAGGCCAAAAAATTTCAGAGACCCGATAGAGGTTCGGATAGCTTTTTTTTGGGTATGAAACTATTCATTGATGGCTTACAGCCGTCAAAGCCGTAGAACTCACTGAGAGCTTTGTTTTGACTAGTTATGGCTCCCGTAACTCTAAATCAGGCAACAGTTATGGCCGTCCGAAGAATCGATATCGACAGGGTGCAACATCTGCGGTGCAAGGTGCAACATTAGTCCAAAAAGACGAAACAATGCCGTGCGACTTTTAGAAATGGGTGAAGGGATTTGAAATGGACCAGTACCATGGTGCACCACTCTTCAGGGATGGTAAATCGAAGACCAGCCACGGTGTTCCCTTTTTAACGTAAAAATTCACGTGACGAATAAACGATGCCGAAAAAAATTTAAGAGACCCGATTGAGGTTCGGATAGCCTTTTTTTGGGTATGAAACTATCCATTAACGGCTTACAACAGTCAAAGCCGTAGAACTCACTGAGAGCTTCGTTTTGACTAGTTATGGCTCCCGTAACTCTAGACGAGGCAACAGTTATGGCCGTCCGAAGAGTCGATATCCACACGGTGCAACATCTGCGGTGCAAGGTGCAACATTCGTCCAAAAAGACGAAACAGCAGTGTGCGACTTTTAGAAATGGGTGTAGGGATTTGAAATGGACCAGTACCATGGTGCACCACTCTCCAGGGATGGTAAATCGAAGACTAGCCACGGTGTTCCCTTTTTAACGTAAAAATTCACGTGACGGAAAAACGAAGGCCAAAAAACTTCAGAGACCCGATTGAGGTTCGGATAGGCTTTTTTGGGTATGAAACTATCCATTGACGGCTTACAGTGGTCAAAGCCGTAGAATTCACTGAGAGCTTCATTTTGACTGGTTATGGCTACCGTAACTCTAAACGAGCCAACAGTTATGGCCGTCCGAAGAATCGATATCCACAGGGTGCAACATCTGCGGTGCAACGTGCAACATTCGTCCAAAAAAACGAAACAGCGCCGTGCGACTTTTAGAAATGGGTGCAGGGATTTGAAATGGACCAGTACCATGGTGCACCACTCACCAGGGATGGTAAATCGAAGACCAGCCACGGTGTTCCCTTTTTAACGTAAAAATTCACGTGACGGAAAAACGAAGGCCAACAAACTTCAGAGACCCGATTGAGGTTCGGATAGCCTTTTTTGGATATGAAACTATCCATTGATGGTTTACAGCGGTCAAAGCCGTAGAACTCACTGAGAGCTTCGTTTTGACTGGTTATGGCTCTCGTAACTCTAAACGAGGCAACAGTTATGGCCGTCCGAAGAATCGATATCCACAGGGTGCAACATCTGCGGTGAAACGTGCAACATTCGTCCAAAAAGACGAAACAGCGCTCTGCGACTTTTAGAAATGAGTGCAGGGATTTGAAATGGACCAGTACCATGGTGCACCACTCTCCAGGGATGGTAAATCGAAGACCAGCCACGGTGTTCCCTTTTTAACGTAAAAATTCACGTGATGGAGAAACGAAGGCCAACAAACTTCAGAGACCCGATTGAGGTTCGGATAGCCTTTTTCTGGGTATGAAACTATCCATTGATGGCTTACAGCGGTCAAAGCCGTAGAACTCACTGAGAGCTTCGTTTTGACTGGTTATGGCTCCCGTAACTCTAAACGAGCCAACAGTTATGGCCGTCCGAAGAATCGATATCCACAGGGTGCAACATCTGCGGTGCAAGGTGCAACATTCGTCCAAAAAGACGAAACAGCGCCGTGCGACTTTTAGAAATGGGTGCAGGGAATTGAAATGGACCAGTACCATGGTGCACCACTCTTCAGGGATGGTAAATCGAAGACCAGCCACGGTGTTCCCTTTTTAACGTAAAAATTCACGTGACGGATAAACGATGCCGAAAAAAAATTAAGAAACCCGATTGAGGTTCGGATAGTCTTTTTTTGGGTATGAAACTATCTATTGACGGCTTACAGCGGTCTAAGCCGTAGAACTCACTGAGAGCTTCGTTTTGACTGGTTATGGATCCCGTAACTCTAAACGAGGCAACAGTTATGGCCGTCCGAAGAATCGATATCCACACGGTGCAACATCTGCGGTGCAAGGTGCAACATTCGTCCAAAAAGACGATACAGCGCCGTGCGACTTTTAGAAATGGGTGCAGGGATTTGAAATGGACCAGTACCATGGTGCACCACTCTCCAGGGATGGTAAATCGAAGACCAGCCACGGTGTTCCCTTTTTAACGTAAAAATTCACGTGACGGAAAAACGAAGGCCAAAAAACTTCAGAGACCCGATTGAGGTTCGGATAGCTTTTTTTGGGTAAGAAACTATCCAATGACGGCTTACAGCGGTCATAGCCGTAGAATTCATTGAGAGCTTCGTTTTGACTGGTTATGGCTCCCGTAACTCTAAACGAGGCAACAGTTATGGCCGTCCGAAGAATCGATATCCACAGGGTGCAACATCTGCGGTGCAAGGTGCAACATTCGTCCAAAAAGACGAAACAGCGCCGTGCGACTTTTAGAAATGGGTGCAGGGATTTGAAATGGACCAGTACCATGGTGCACCACTCTCCAGGGATGGTAAATCGAAGACCAGCCACGGTGTTTCCTTTTTAACGTAAAAATTCACATGACGGAAAAACGAAGGCCAAAAAACTTCAGAGAATCGATAGAGGTTCGGATAGCCTTTTTTTGGGTATGAAACTATTCATTGATGGCTTACAGCCGTCAAAGCGGTAGAACTCACTGAGTGCTTCGTTTTGACTGGTTATGGCTCCCGTAACTCTAAATGAGGCAACAGTTATGGCCGTCCGAAGAATCGAAATCCACAGGGTGCAACATCTGCGGTGCAAGGTGCAACATTCGTCCAAAAAGATGAAACAGCGCCGTGCGACTTTTAGAAATGGGTGCAGGGATTTGAAATGGACCAGTACCATGGTGCACCACTCTTCAGGGATGGTAAATCGAAGACCAGCCACGGTGTTCCCTTTTTAACGTAAAAATTCACGTGACGGAAAAGCGAAGGCCAACAAACTTCAGAGACCCGATTGAGGTTCGGATAGCCTTTTTTTGGCTATGAAACTATCCATTGACGGCTTACAGCGGTCAAAGCCGTAGAACTCACTGAGAGCTTCGTTTTGACTGGTTATGGCTCCCGTAACTCTAAACGAGGCAACAGTTATGGCCGTCCGAAGAATCGATATCCACAGGGTTCAACATCTGCGGTGCAACGTGCAACATTCATCCAAAAAGACGAAACAGCGCCGTGCGACTTTTAGAAATGGGTGCAGGGATTTGAAATGGACCAGTACCATGGTGCACCACTCTCCAGGGATGGTAAATCGAAGACCAGCCACGGTGTTCCCTTTTTAACGTAAAAATTCACGTGACGTAAAAACGAAGGCCAAAAAACTTCAGAGACCCGATTGAGGTTCGGATAGCCTTTTTTTGGGTATGAAACTATCCATTGACGGCTTACAGTTGTCAAAGCCGTAGAACTCACTGAGAGCTTCGTTTTGACTGGTTATGGCTCCCTTAACTCTAAACGAGGCAACCGTTATGGCCGTCCGAAGAATTGATATCCACAGGGTGCAACATCTGCGGTGCAAGGTGCAACATTCGTCCAAAAGGACGAACAGCGCCGTGCGACTTTTAGAAATGGGTGCAGGGATTTGAAATGGACCAGTACCATGGTGCACCACACTCCAGGGATGGTAAATAGAAGACCAGCCCCGGTGTTCCTTTTTTAACGTAAAAATTCACGTGACGGAAAAACGAAGGCCGAAAAACTTCAGAGACACGATTGAGGTTCGGATAGCCTTTTTTTGGGTATGAAACTATCCATTGATGGCTTACAGAGGTCAAAGCCGTAGAACTCACTGAGAGCTTCGTTTTGACTGGTTATGGCTCCCGTAACTCTAAACGAGGCAACAGTTATGGCCGTCCGAAGAAGCAATATCCACAGGGTGCAACATCTGCGGTGCAAGGTGCAACATTCGTCCAAAAAGAAGAAACAACGCCATGTGACTTTTAGAAATGGGTGCAGGGATTTGAAATGGACAACTATCATGGTGCACCACTCTCCAGGGTTGGTAAATCGAAGACCAGCCATGGTGTTCCCTTTTTAACGTAAAAATTCACGTGACTGAAAAACGAAGGCCAAAAAACTTAAGAGACCCGATTGAGGTTCGGATAGCCTTTTTTGGGTATGAAACTATCCATTGACGGCTTATAGCCATCAAAGCCGTAGAACTCACTGAGAGCTCCGTTTCGACTAGTTATGGCTCCCGTAACTGTAAACGAGGCAACAGTTATGGCCGTCCGAAGAATCGATATCCACCGGGTGCAACATTTGCGGTGCAAGTTGCGACATTCGTCCAAAAAGGCGAAACAGCGCGGTGCGACTTTTAGAAATGGGTGCAGGGATTTGAAATGGACCAGTACCATGATGCACCACTCTCCAGGGATGGTAAATCGAAGACCAGCCACGGTGTTCCCTTTTTAACGTAAAAATTCACGTGACGTAAAAACGAAGGCCAAAAAACTTCAGAGACCCGATTGAGGTTCGGATAGCCTTTTTTTGGGCATGAAACTATCCATTGACGGCTTACAGTTGTCAAAGCCGTAGAACTCACTGGGAGCTTCGTTTTGACTGGTTATGGCTCCCTTAACTCTAAACGAGGCAACCGTTATGGCCGTCCGAAGAATTGATATCCACAGGGTGCAACATCTGCGGTGCAAGGTGCAACATTCGTCCTAAAGGACGAAACAGCGCCGTGCGACTTTTAGAAATGGGTGCAGGGATTTGAAATGGACCAGTACCATGGTGCACCACACTCCAGGGATGGTAAATCGAAGACCAGCCCCGGTGTTCCTTTTTTAACGTAAAAATTCACGTGATGGAAAAACGAAGGCCGAAAAACTTCAGAGACACGATTGAGGTTCGGATAGCCTTTTTTTGGGTATGAAACTATCCATTGATGGCTTACAGAGGTCAAAGCCGTAGAACTCACTGAGAGCTTCGTTTTGACTGGTTATGGCTCCCGTAACTCTAAACGAGGCAACAGTTATGGCCGTCCGAAGAAGCAATATCCACAGGGTGCAACTTCTGCGGTGCAAGGTGCAACATTCGTCCAAAAAGAAGAAACAACGCCATGCGACTTTTAGAAATGGGTGCAGGGATTTGAAATGGACAACTATCATGGTGCACCACTCTCCAGGGATGGTAAATCGAAGACCAGCCACGGTGTTCCCTTTTTAACGTAAAAATTCACGTGACTGAAAAACGAAGGCCAAAAAACTTAAGAGATCCGATTGAGGTTCGGATAGCCTTTTTTGGGTATGAAACTATCCATTGACGGCTTATAGCCATCAAAGCCGTAGAACTCACTGAGAGCTCTGTTTCGACTAGTTATGGCTCCCGTAACTCTAAACGAGGCAACAGTTATGGCCGTCCGAAGAATCGATATCCACCGGGTGCAACATTTGCGGTGCAAGGTGCAACATTCGTCCAAAAAGGCGAAACAGCGCGGTGCGACTTTTAGAAATGGGTGCAGGGATTTGAAATGGACCAGTACCATGATGCACCACTCTCCAGGGATGGTAAATCGAAGACCAGCCACGGTGTTACCTTTTTAACGTAAAAATTCACGTGACGGAAAAACGAAGGCCAAAAAACTTCAGAGACCCGATTAAGGTTCGGATAGCCTTTTTTGGGTATGAAACTATCCACTGAAGGCTTACAGCTATCAAAGCCGTAGAACTCACTCAGAGCTTCGTTTTGACTGGTTATGGCTCCCGTAACTCTAAACGAGGCAACAGTTATGGCCGTCCGAAGAAGCGATATCCACAGGGTGCAACATCTGCGGTGCAAGGTGCAACATTCGTCCAAAAAGAAGAAACAACGCCATGCGACTTTTAGAAATGGGTGCAGGGATTTGAAATGGACAACTATCATGGTGCACCACTCTCCAGGGATGGTAAATCGAAGACCAGCCACGGTGTTCCCTTTTTAGCGTAAAAATTCACGTGACTGAAAAACGAAGGCCAAAAAACTTAAGAGAGCCGATTGAGGTTTGGATAGCCTTTTTTGGGTATGAAACTATCCATTGACGGCTTACAGCCATCAAAGCCGTAGAACTCACTGAGAGCTCCGTTGCAACTAGTTATGGCTCCCGTAACTCTAAACGAGGCGACAGTTATGGCCGTCCGAAGAATCGATATCCACAGGGTGCAACATCTGCCGTGCAAGGTGCAACATTCGTCCAAAAAGGCGAAACAGCGCCGTGCGACTTTTAGAAATGGGTGCAGGGATTTGAAATGGACCAGTACCATGGTGCACCACTCTCCAGGGATGGTAAATCGTAGACCAGCCACGGTGTCCCTTTTTAAAGTAAAAATTCACGTGACGGAAAAACGAAGGCCAAAAAACTTCAGAGACCCGATTGAGGTTCGGATAGCCTTTTTTGGGTATGAAACTATCCATTGACGGCTTACAACCATCAAAGCCGTAGAACTCACTAAGAGCTTCGTTTTGACTGGTTATGGCTCCCGTAACTCTAAACGAGGCAACAGTTATGGCCGTCCGAAGAATCGATATCCACAGGGTGCAACATCTGCGGTGCAAGGTGCAACATTCGTCCAAAAAGACGAAACAGCGCCGTGCGACTTTTAGAAATGGGTGCAGGGATTTGAAATGGACCAGTACCATGGTACACCACTCTTCAGGGATGGTAAATCGAAGACCAGCCACGATGTTCCCTTTTTAACGTAAAAATTCACGTGACGGAAAAACGAAGGCCAACAAACTTCAGAGACCCGATTGAGGTTCGGATAGCCTTTTTTTGGGTATGAAACTATCCATCGATGGCTTACAGCGGTCAAAGCCGTAGAACTCACTGAGAGCTTCGTTTTGACTGGTTATGGCTCCAGTAACTCTAAACGAGGCAACAGTTATGGCCGTCCGAAGAATCGATATCCACAGGGTGCAACATCTGCGGTGCAACGTGAAACATTCGTCCAAAAAGACGAAACAGCACCGTGCGACTTTTAGAAATGGGTGCAGAGATTTGAAATGGACCAGTACCATGGTGCACCACTCTTCAGGGATGGTAAATCGAAGACCAGTCATGGTATTCCCTTTTTAACGTAAAAATTCACGTGACGGAAAAACGAAGGCCAAAAAACTTCAAAGACCCGATTGAGGTTCAGATAGCCTTTTTTTGGGTATGAAACTATCCCTTGACGGCTTACAGTTGTCAAAGCCGTAGAACTCACTGAGAGCTTCGTTTTGACTGGTTATGGCTCCCGTAACTCTAAACGAGGCAACAGTTATGGCCGTCCGAAGAATTGATATCCACAGGGTGCAACATCTGCGGTGCAACGTGCAACATTCATCCAAAAAGACGAAACAGCGCCGTGCGACTTTTAGAAATGGGTGCAGGGATTTGAAATGGACCAGTACCATGGTGCACCACTCTCCAGGGATGGTAATTTGAAGACCAGCCACGGTGTTCCCTTTTTAACGTAAAAATTCACGTGACGGAAAAACGAAGGCCAAAAAACTTCAGAGACCCGATTGAGGTTCGGATAGCCTTTTTTGGGTATGAAACTATCCATTGACGGCTTACAGTTGTCAAAGCCGTAGAACTCACTAAGAGCTTCGTTTTGACTGGTTATGGCTCCCGTAACTCTAAACGAGGCAACAGTTATGGCCGTCCGAAGAAGCGATATCCATAGGGTGCAACATCTGCGGTGCAAGGTGCAACATTCGTCCAAAAGGACGAAACAGCGCCGTGCGACTTTTAGAAATGGGTGCAGGGATTTGAAATGGACCAGTACCATGGTGCACCACACTCCAGGGATGGTAAACCGAAGACCAGCCCCGGTGTTCCTTTTTTAACGTAAAAATTCACGTGATGGAAAAACGAAGGCCGAAAAACTTCAGAGATACGATTGAGGTTCGGATAGCCTTTTTTTGGGTATGAAACTATCCATTGACGGCTTACAGCGGTCAAAGCCATAGAACTCACTGAGAACTTCGTTTTGACTGATTATGGCTCCCGTAACTCTAAACGAGGCAAAAGTTATGGCCGTCCGAAGAATCGATATCCACAGGGTGCAACATCTGCGGTGCAAGGTGCAACATTCGTCCAAAAAGATGAAACAGCGCCCTGTGACTTTTAGAAATGGGTGCAGGGATTTGAAATGGACCAGTACCATGGTGCACCACTCTCCAAGGATGGTAAATCGAAGACCAGCCACGGTGTTCTCTTTTTAACGTAAAAATTCACGTGACGGAAAAACGAAGGCGAAAAAACTTCAGAGACCCGATCGAGGTTCGGATAGCATTTTTTGGATATGAAACTATCCATTGACGACTTACAGCTGTCAAAGCCGTAGAACTCACTGAGAGCTTCGTTTTGACTGGTTATGGCTCCCGTAACTCTAAACGAGGCAATAGTTATGGCCGTTCGAAGAAGCGATATCCACAGGGTGCAACATCTGCAGTGCAAGGTGCAACATTCGTCCAAAAAGAAGAAACAACGCCGTGCGACTTTTAGAAATGGATGCAGGGATTCGAAATGGACAACTATCATGGTGCACCACTCTCCAGGGATGGTAAATCGAAGACCAGCCACGGTGTTCCCTTTTTAACGTAAAAATTCACGTGACTGGAAAACGAAGGCCAAAAAACTTAAGAGACCCGATTGAGGTTCGGATAACCTTTTTTGGGTATGAAACTATCCATTGACGGCTAATAGCCATCAAAGCCGTAGAACTCACTGAGAGCTCCGTTTCTACTAGTTATGGCTCCCGTAACTCTAAACGAGGCAACAGTTATGGCCATCCGAAGAATCGATATCCACCGGGTGCAACATTCGTCCAAAAAGGCGAAACAGCGCGGTGCGACTTTTAGAAATGGGTGCAGGGATTTGAAATGGACCAGTACCATGGTGCACCACTCTCCAGGGATGGTAAATCGAAGACCAGTCACGGTGTTCCCTTTTTAACGTAAAAATTCACGTGACGGAAAAACGAAGGCCAAAAAACTTCAGAGACCCGATTGAGGTTCGGATAGCCTTTTTTGGGTATGAAACTATCCACTGACAGCTTACAGCTATCAAAGCCATAGAACTCACTGAGAGCTTCGTTTTGACTGGTTATGGCTCCCGTAACTCTAAACGAGGCAACAGTTATGGCCGTCCGAAGAAGCGATATCCACAGGGTGCAACATCTGCTGTGCAAGGTGCAACATTCGTCCAAAAAGAAGAAACAACGCCGTGCGACTTTTAGAAATAGGTGCAGGCATTTGAAATTGACAACTATCATGGTGCACCACTCTCCAGGGATGGTAAATCGAAGACCAGCCACGGTGTTCCCTTTTTAACGTAAAAATTCACATGATTGAAAAACGAAGGCCAAAAAACTTCAAAGACCCGATTGTGGTTCGGATAGCCTTTTTTTGGGTATGAATCTATCCACTAACGGCTTACAGTTGTCAAAGCCGTAGAACTCACTGAGAGCTTCGTTTTGCTTGGTTATGGCTCCCGTAACTCTAAACGAGGCAACAGTTATGGCCGTCCGATGAATTGATATCCACAGGGTGCAACATCTGCGATGCATGGTGCAACATTCGTCCAAAAGGACGAAACAGCGCCGTGCGACTTTTAGAAATGGGTGCAGGGATTTGAAATGGACAACTATCATGGTGTACCACTCTCCAGGGATGGTAAATCGAAGACCAGCCACGGTGTTCCCTTTTTAACGTAAAAATTCACGTGACTGAAAAACGAAGGCCAAAAAACTTAAGAGAGCCGATTGAGGTTCGGATAGCTTTTTTTGGGTATGAAACTATCCATTGACGGCTTACAGCCATCAAAGCCGTAGAACTCACTGAGAGCTCCGTTTCAACTAGTTATGGCTCCCGTAACTCTAAACGAGGCGACAGTTATGGCCGTCCGAAGAATCAATATCCACAGGGTGCAACATCTGCCGTGCAAGGTGCAACATTCGTCCAAAAAGGCGAAACAGCGCCGTGCGACTTTTAGAAATGGGTGCAGGGATTTGAAATGGACCAGTACCATGGTGCACCACTCTCCAGGGATGGTAAATCGTAGACCAGCCACGGTTTTCCCTTTTTAACGTAAAAATTCACGTGACGGAAAAACGAAGGCCAAAAAACTTCAGAGACCCGATTGAGGTTCGGATAGCCTTTTTTTGGGTATGAAACTATCCATTGACGGCTTACAGCCATCAAAGCCGTAGAACTCACTAAGAGCTTCGTTTTGACTGGTTATGGCTCCCGTAACTCTAAACGAGGCAACAGTTATGGCCGTCCGAAGAAGCGATATCCATAGGGTGCAACATTTGCGGTGCAAGGTGCAATATTCATCCAAAAAGAAGAAACAACGCCATGCGTCTTTTAGAAATGGGTGCAGTGATTTGAAATGGACAACTATCATGGTGCACCACTCTCCAGGTATGGTAAATCGAAGACCAGCCACGGTGTTCCCTTTTTAACGTAAAAATTCACGTGACTGAAAAACGAAGGCCAAAAAACTTAAGAGAGCCGATTGAGGTTCGGATAGCCTTTTTTGGGTATGAAACTATCCATTGACGGCTTACAGGCATCAAAGCCGTAGAACTCACTGAGAGCTCCGTTTCAACTAGTTATGGCTCGCGTAACTCTAAACGAGGCGATAGTTATGGCCGTCCGAAGAATCGATATCCACAGGGTGCAACATCTGCTGTGCAAGGTGCAACATTCGTCCAAAAAGGCGAAACAGCGCCTTGCGACTTTTAGAAATGGGTGCATGGATTTGAAATGGACCAGTACCATGGTGCATCACTCTCCAGGGATGGTAAATCGTAGACCAGCCACAGTGTTCTCTTTTTAACGTAAAAATTCACGTGACGGAAAAACGAAGGCCAAAAAACTTCAAAGACCCGATTGAGGTTCGGATAGCCTTTTTTTGGGTATGAAACTATCCATTGACGGCTTACAGCCATCAAAGCCGTAGATCTCACTAAGAGCTTCGTTTTGACTGGTTATGGCTTCCGTAACTCTACACATGGCAACAGTTATGGCCGTTCGAAGAATCGATATCCACAGGGTGCAACATTTGCGGTGCAAGGTGCAACATTCGTCCAAAAAGATGAAACAACGTCGTGCGACTTTTAGAAATGGGTGCAGGGATTTGAAATGGACCAGTACCATGGTACACCACTCTTCAGGGATGGTAAATCGAAGACCAGCCACGTTGTTCCCTTTTTAACGTAAAAATTCACGGGACGGAAAAACGAAGGCCAAAAAACTTCAAAGACCCGATTGAGGTTCGGATAGCCTTTTTTGGGTATGAAACTATCCATTGACAACTTACAGCCATCAAAGCCGTAGAACTCACTAAGAGCTTCGTTTTGACTGGTTATGGCTCCAGTAACTCTAAATGAGGCAACAGTTATGACCGTCCGAAGAATCGATATCCACAGGGTGCAACATCTGCGGTGCAACGTGAAACATTCGTCCAAAAAGACGAAACAGCACCGTGCGACTTTTAGAAATGGGTGCAGGGATTTGAAATGGACCAGTACCATGGTGCACCACTCTTCAGGGATGGTAAATCGAAGACCAGCCATGGTATTCCCTTTTTAACGTAAAAATTCACGTGACGGAAAAACGAAGGCCAAAAAACTTCAGAGACCCGATCGAGGTTCGAATAGACTTTTTTGGGTATGAAACTTTCCATTGACGGCTTACAGCCATCAAAGCCGTAGAACTCACTAAGAGCTTCGTTTTGATTGGTTATGGCTCCAGTAACTCAAAACGAGGCAACAGTTATGGCCGTCCGAAGAATCGATATCCACAGGGTGCAACATCTGCGGTGCAACGTGAAACATTCGTCCAAAAAGAGGAAACAGCGTCGTGCGACTTTTAGAAATGGGTGCAGGGATTTGAAATGGACCAGTACCATGGTGCACCACTCTTCAGGGATGCTAAATCGAAGACCAGCCATGGTATTCCCTTTTTAACGTAAAAATTCACGTGATGGAAAAACGAAGGCCAAAAAACTTCAGAGACCCGATTGAGGTTCGGATAGCCTTTTTTTGGGTATGAAACTATCCATTGATGGGGTACAGCCATCAAAGCCGTAAAACTCACTGAGAGCTTCGTTTTGACTAGTTATGGCTCCCGTAACTCTAAACGAGGCAACAATTATGGTCGTCCGAAGAATCGATATCCACAGGGTGCAACATCTGCGGTGCAAGGTGCAACATTCGTCCAAAAAGACGAAACAGCACCGTGCGACTTTTAGAAATGGGTGCAGGGATTTGAAATGGACCAGTACCATGGTGCACCACTCTCCAGGGATGGTAAATCGAAGACCAGCCACGGTGTTCCCTTTTTAACGTAAAAATTCACGTGACGGAAAAACGAAGGCCAAAAAACTTCAAAGACCCGATTGAGGTTCGGATAGCCTTTTTTAGGTATGAAACTATCCATTGACGGCTTACAGCCGTCAAAGCCGTAGAACTCACTGAGAGCTTCGTTTTGACTGGTTATGGCTCCAGTAACTCTAAACGAGGCAACAGTTATGGCCGTCCGAAGAATCGATATCCATAAGGTGCAACATCTGCGGTGCAACGTGAAACATTCGTCCAAAAAGACGAAACAGCGCCGTGCGACTTTTAGAAATGGGTGCAGGGATTTGAAATGGACAACTATCATGGTGCACCACTCTCTAGGGATGGTAAATCGAAGACCAGCCACGGTGTTCCCTTTTTAACGTAAAAATTCATGTGACTGAAAAACGAAGGCCAAAAAACTTAAGAGACCCGATTGAGGTTCGGATAGCCTTTTTTGGGTATGAAACTATCCATTGACGGCTTATAGCCATCAAAGCAGTAGTACTCACTGAGAGCTCCGTTTCGACTAGTTATGGCTCCCGTAACTCTAAACGAGGCAACAGTTATGGCCGTCCGAAGAATCGATATCCACCGGGTGCAACATTCGTCCAAAAAGGCGAAACAGCGCGGTGCGACTTTTAGAAATGGGTGCAGGGATTTGAAATGGACCAGTACCATGGTGCACCACTCTCCAGGGATGGTAAATCGAAGACCAGCCACGGTGTTCCCTTTTTAACGTAAAAATTCACGTGATGGAAAAACGAAGGCCAAAAAACTTCAGAGACCCGATTGAGGTTCGGATGGCCTTTTTTGGGTATGAAACTATCCACTGACGACTCACTGAGAGCTTCGTTTTGACTGGTTATGGCTCCCGTAACTCTAAACGAGGCAATAGTTATGGCCGTCCGAAGAAGCGATATCCACAGGGAGCAACATCTGCGGTGCAAGGTGCAACATTCGTCCAAAAAGAAGAAACAACGCCATGCGACTTTTAGAAATGGCTGCAGGGATTTGAAATGGACAACTATCATGGTGCACCACTCTCCAGGGATGGTAAATCGAAGACCAGCCACAGTGTTCCCTTTTTAACGTAAAAATTCACGTGACTGAAAAACGAAGGCCAAAAAACTTCAAAGACCCGATTGAGGTTCGGATAGTCTTTTTTTGGGTATCAAACTATCCATTGACGGCTTACAGTTGTCAAAGCCGTAGAACTCACTGAGAGCTTCGTTTTGACTGGTTATGGCTCCCGTAACTCTAAACGAGGCAACAGTTATGGCCGTCCGTAGAATTGATATCCACAGGGTGCAACATCTGCGGTGCAAGGTGCAACATTCGTCCAAAAGGACGAAACAGCACCGTGCGACTTTTAGAAATGGGTGCAGGGATTTGAAATGGACCAGTACCATAGTGCACCACTCTCCAGGGATGGTAAATCGAAGACCAGCCCCAGTGTTCCTTTTTAAACGTAAAAATTCACGTGACGGAAAAACGAAGGCCGAAAAACTTCAGAGACACGATTGAGGTTCGGATAGCCTTTTTTTGGGTATGAAACTATCCATTGACGGCTTACTGCGGTCAAAGCCGTAAAACTCACTGAGAGCTTCGTTTTGACTGGTTATGGCTCCCGTAACTCTAAACGAGGCAACAATTATGGCCGTCCGAAGAATCGATATCCACAAGGTGCAACATCTGCGGTGCAAGGTGCAACATTCGTCCAAAAAGACGAAATAGCGCCGTGCGACTTTTAGAAATGGGTGCAGGGATTTGAAATGGAACAGTACCATGGTGCACCACTCTCCAGGGATGGTAAATCGAAGACCAGCCACGGTGTTCCCTTTTTAACGTAAAAATTCACGTGACGGAAAAACGAAGGCCAAAAAACTTCAGAGACCAGATTGAGGTTCGGATAGCCTTTTTTGGGTATGAAACTATCCACTGACGGCTTACAGCCTTTAAAGCCGTAGAACTCACTGAGAGCTTCGTTTTGACTGGTTATGGCTCCCGTAACTCTAAACGAGGCAACAGTTATGGCCGTCCGAAGAAGCGATATCCACAGGGTGCAACATCTGCGGTGCAAGGTGCAACATTCATCCAAAAAGAAGAAACAACGTCATGCGACTTTTAGAAATGGGTGCAGGGATTTGAAATGGACAACTATCATGGTGCACCACTCTCCAGGGATGGTAAATCGAAGACCAGCCACGGTGTTCCCTTTTTAACGTAAAAATTCACGTGACTGAAAAACGAAGGCCAAAAAACTTAAGAGAGCCGATTGAGGTTCGGATAGCCTTTTTTGGGTATGAAACTATCCATTGACGGCTTACAGCCATCAAAGCCGTAGAACTCACTGAGAGCTCCATCTCAACTAGTTATGGCTCCCGTAAATATAAACGAGGCGACAGTTATGGCCGTCCGAAGAATCGATATCCACAGGGTGCAACATCTGCCGTGCAAGGTGCAACATTCGTCCAAAAAGGCGAAACAGCGCCGTGCGACTTTTAGAAATGGGTGCAGGGATTTGAAATGGACCAGTACCATGGTGCACCACTCTCCAGGGATGGTAAATCGTAGACCAGCCACGGTGTTCCCTTTTTAATGTAAAAATTCACGTGACGGAAAAACGAAGGCCAAAAAACTTCAGAGACCCGATTGAGGTTTGGATAGCCTTTTTGGGGTATGAAACTATCCATTGACGGCTTACAGCCATCAAAGCCGTAGAACTCACTGAGAGCTTCTTTTTGACTGGTTATGGCTCCCGTAACTCTAAACGAGGCAACAGCTATGGCCGTCCGAAGAATCGATATCCACAGGGTGCAACATCTGCGGTGCAAGGTGCAACATTCGTCCAAAAAGGCGAAACAGCGCGGTGCGACTTTTAGAAATGGGTGCAGGGATTTGAAATGGACCGGTACCATGGTACACCACTCTTCAGGGATGGTAAATCGAAGACCAGCCACGATGTTCCCTTTTTAACGTAAAAATTCACGTGACGGAAAAACGAAGGCCAAAAAACTTCAGAGACCCGATTGAGGTTCGGATAGCCTTTTTTGGGTATGAAACTATCCACTGACGGCTTACAGCTATCAAAGCCATAGAACTCACTGAGAGCTTCGTTTTGACTGGTTATGGCTCCCGTAACTCTAAACGAGGCAACAGTTATGGCCGTCCGAAGAAGCGATATCCACAGGGTGCAACATCTGCGGTGCAAGGTGCAAAATTCGTCCAAAAAGAAGAAACAACGCCGTGCGACTTTTAGAAATAGGTGCAGGGATTTGAAATGGACAACTATCATGGTGCACCACTCTCCAGGGATGGTAAATCGAAGACCAGCCACGGTGTTCCCTTTTTAACGTAAAAATTCACGTGACTGAAAAACGAAGGCCAAAAAACATCAAAGACTCGATTGAGGTTCGGATAGCCTTTTTTTGGGTATGAAACTATCCATTGACGGCTTACAGTTGTCAAAGCCGTAGAACTCACTGAGAGCTTCGTTTTGACTGGTTATGGCCAAGGTTTCAAATCTCGGATTTTGTCCAATATCTCGGGCAAATATCTCGGCTGTCTCGGACGATATTTAAAAGACTTATAACTAACCAAGCTACCAAATCTCGGATTTTGGCTAATATCTCGGATTTTCATCTCGGCTGATCTCGGGGAGATTTAAAACCTTGGTTATGGCTCCCGTAACTCTAAACGAGGCAATAGTTATGGCCGTCCGATGAATTGATATCCACAGGGTGCAACATCTGCGGTGCAAGGTGCAACATTCGTCCAAAAGGACAAAACAGCGCCGTGCGACTTTTAGAAATGGGTGCAGGGATTTGAAATGGACCAGTACCATGGTGCACCACTCTCTAGGGATGGTAAATCGAAGACCAGCCCCGGTGTTCCTTTTTTAACATAAAAATTCACGTGACGGAAAAACGAAGCCCGAAAAACTTCAAAGACACGATTGAGGTTCGGATAGCCTTTTTTTGGGTATGAAACTATCCATTGACGGCTTACAGCGGTCAAAGCCGTAGAACTCACTGAGAGCTTCGTTTTGACTGGTTATGGCTCCCGTAACTCTAAACGAGGCAACAATTATGGCCGTCCGAAGAATCGATATCCACAAGGTGCAACATCTGCGGTGCATGGTGCAACATTCGTCCAAAAAGACGAAATAGCGCCGTGCGACTTTTAGAAATGGGTGCAGGGATTTGAAATGGAACAGTACCATGGTGCACCACTCTCCAGGGATGGTAAATCGAAGACCAGCCACGGTGTTCTCTTTTTAACGTAAAAATTCACGTGACGGAAAAACGAAGGCCAAAAAACTTCAGAGACCCGATTGAGGTTCGGATAGCCTTTTTTGGGTATGAAACTATCCACTGACGGCTTACGGCTATCAAAGCCGTAGAACTCACTGAGAGCTTCGTTTTGACTGGTTATGGCTCCCGTAACTCTAAACGAGGCAACAGTTATGGCCGTCCGAAGAAGCGATATCCACAGGGTGCAACATCTGCGGTGCAAGGTGCAACATTCGTCCAAAAAGAAGAAACAACGCCATGCGACTTTTAGAAATGGGTGCAGGGATTTGAAATGGACAACTATCATGGTGCATCACTCTCCAGGGATGGTAAATAGAAGACCAGCCACGGTGTTCCCTTTTTAACGTAAAAATTCACGTGACTGAAAAACGGAGGCCAAAAAACTTAAGAGAGCCGATTGAGGTTCGGATAGCCTTTTTTGGGTATGAAACTATCCATTGACGGTTTACAGCCATCAAAGCCGTAGAACTCACTGAGAGCTCCGTTTCAACTAGTTATGGCTCCCGTAACTATAAACGAGGCGACAGTTATGGCCGTCCGAAGAATCGATATCCACAGGGTGCAACATCTGCCGTGCAAGGTGCAACATTCGTCCAAAAAGGCGAAACAGCGCTGTGCGACTTTTAGAAATGGGTGCAGGGATTTGAAATGGACCAGTACCATGATGCACCACTCTCCAGGGATGGTAAATGGTAGACCAGCCACGGTGTTCCCTTTTTAACGTAAAAATTCACGTGACGGAAAAACGAAGGCCAAAAAACTTCAGAGACCCGATTGAGGTTCGGATAGCCTTTTTTTGGGTATAAAACTATCCATTGACGGCTTACAGCCATCAAAGCCGTAGAACTCACTGAGAGCTTCGTTTTGACTGGTTATGGCTCCCGTAACTCAAAACGAGGCAACAGTTATGGCCGTCCGAAGAATCGATATCCACAGGATGCAACATCTGCGGTGCAAGGTGCAACATTCGTCCAAAAAGACAAAACAGCGCCGTGCGACATTTAGAAATGGGTGCAGGGATTTGAAGTGGACCAGTACCATGGTACACCACTCTTCAGGGATGGTAAATCGAAGACCAGCCACGGTGTTCCCTTTTTAACGTAAAAATTCACGTGACGGAAAAACGAAGGCCAAAAAACTTCAGAGACCCGATTGAGGTTCGGATAGCCTTTTTTGGGTATGAAACTATCCATTGACGGCTTACAGCCATCAAAGCCATAGAACTCACTGAGAGCGTCGTTTTGACTGGTTATGGCCCCAGTAACTCTAAACGATGCAACAGTTATGGCCGTCCGAAGAATCGATATCCACAGGGTGCAACATCTGCGGTGCAACGTGAAACATTCGTCCAAAAAGACGAAACAGCGCCGTGCGACTTTTAGAAATGGGTGCAGGGATTTGAAATGGACCAGTACTATGGTGCACCACTCTTCAGGGATGGTAAATCGAAGACCAGCCATGGTATTCCCTTTTTAACGTAAAAATTCACGTGACGGAAAAACGAAGGCCAAAAAACTTCAGAGACCCGATTGAGGTTCGGATAGCCTTTTTTTGGGTATGAAACTATCCATTGATGGGGTACAGCCGTCAAAGCCGTAGAACTCACTGAGAGCTTCGTTTTGACTAGTTATGGCTCCCGTAACTCTAAACGAGGCAACAGTTATGGTCGTCCGAAGAATCGATATCCACTGGGTGCAACATCTGCGGTGCAAGGTGCAACATTCGTCCAAATAGACGAAACAGCGCCGTGCGACTTTTAGAAATGGGTGCAGGGATTTTAAATGGACCAGTACCATGGTGCACCACTCTCCAGGGATGGTAAATCGAAGACCAGCCACGGTGTTCCCTTTTTAACGTAAAAATTCACGTGACGGAAAAACGAAGGCCAAAAAATTTCAAAGACCCGATTGAGGTTCGGATAGCCTTTTTTGGGTATGAAACTATCCATTGACGGCTTACAGCCGTCAAAGCCGTAGAACTCACTGAGAGCTTCGTTTTGACTGGTTATGGCTCCAGTAACTCTAAACGAGGCAACAGTTATGGCCGTCCGAAGAATCGATATCCATAGGGTGCAACATCTGCGGTGCAACGTGAAACATTCGTCCAAAAAGACGAAACAGCGCCGTGCGACTTTTAGAAATGGGTGCAGGGATTTGAAATGGACCAGTACCATGTTGCACCACTCTCCAGGGATGGTAAATCGAAGACCAGCCACGGTGTTCCCTTTTTAACGTAAAAATTCACGTGACGGAAAAACGAAGGCAAAAAAACTTCAGAGACCCGATTGAGGTTCGGATAGCCTTTTTTTGGGTATCAAACTATCCATTGACGGCTTACAGTTGTCAAAGCCATAGAACTCACTGAGAGCTTCGTTTTGACTGGTTATGGCTCCCGTAACTCTAAACGAGGCAACAATTATGGTCGTCCGTAGAATCGATATCCACAGGGTGCAACATCTGCGGTGCAAGGTGCAACATTCGTCCAAAAGGACGAAGAAGCGCCGTGCGACTTTTAGAAATGGGTGCAAGGATTGAAATGGACCAGTACCATGGTGCACCACTCTCCAGGGATGGTAAATCGAAGACCAGCCCCGGTGTTCCTTTTTTTAACGTAAAAATTCACGTGACGGAAAAACGAAGGCCGAAAAACTTCAGAGACACGATTGAGTTTCAGATAGCCTTTTTTCGGTATTAAACTATCCATTGACGGCTTACAACGGTCAAAGCCGTAGAACTCAATGAGAGCTTCGTTTTGACTGGTTATGGCTCCCGTAACTCTAAACGAGGCAACAGTTATGGCCGTCCGAAGAATCGATATCCACAGGGTGCAACATCTGCGGTGCAAGGTGCAAAATTCGTCCAAAAAGACGAAACAGCGCCGTGCGACTTTTAGAAATGGGTGTAGGGATTTGAAATGGACCAGTACCATGGTGCACCACTCTCCAGGGATAGTAAATGGAAGACCAGCCACGGTGTTCCCTTTTTAACGTAAAAATTCACGTGACGGAAAAACGAAGGCCAACAAACTTCAGAGACCCGATTGAGGTTCGGATAGCCTTTTTTGGGTATGAAACTATCCATTGACGGCTTACAGCCATCAAAGCCATAGAACTCACTGAGAGCTTCGTTTTGACTGGTTATGGCTCCAGTAACTCTAAACGAGGCAACAGTTATGGCCGTCCGAAGAATCGATATCCATAGGGTGCAACATCTGCGGTGCAACGTGAAACATTCGTTCAAAAAGACGAAACAGCGCCGTGCGACTTTTAGAAATGGGTGCAGGGATTTGAAATGGACCAGTACCATGGTGCACCACTCTCCAAGGATGGTAAATCGAAGACCAGCCATGGTGTTCCCTTTTTAACGTAAAAATTCACGTGACGGAAAAACGAAGGCCAAAAAATTTCAAAGACCCGATTGAGGTTCGGATAGCCTTTTTTGGGTATGAAACTATCCATTGACGGCTTACAGCCGTCAAAGCCGTAGAACTCACTGAGAGCTTCGTTTTGACTGGTTATGGCTCCAGTAACTCTAAACGAGGCAACAGTTATGGCCGTCCGAAGAATCGATATCCATAGGGTGCAACATCTGCGGTGCAAGGTGCAACATTCGTCCAAAAAGACGAAACAGCGCCGTGCGACTTTTAGAAATGGGTGCAGGGATTTGAAATGGACCAGTACCATGGTGCACCACTCTCCAGGGATGGTAAATCGAAGACCAGCCACGGTGTTCCCTTTTTAATGTAAAAATTCACGTGACGGAAAAACGAAGGCCAAAAAATTTCAAAGACCCGATTGAGGTTCGGATAGCCTTTTTTGGGTATGAAACTATCCATTGACGGCTTACAGCCGTCAAAGCCGTAGAACTCACTGAGAGCTTCGTTTTGACTGGTTATGGCTTCAGTAACTCTAAACGAGGCAACAGTTATGGCCGTCCGAAGAACCGATATCCATAGGGTGCAACATCTGCGGTGCAACGTGAAACATTCGTCCAAAAAGACGAAACAGCGCCGTGCGACTTTTAGAAATTGGTGCAGGGATTTGAAATGGACCAGTACCATGGTGCACCACTCTCCAGGGATGGTAAATCGAAGACCAGCCACGGTGTTCCCTTTTTAACGTAAAAATTCACGTGACGGAAAAACGAAGGCAAAAAAACTTCAGAGACCCGATTGATGTTCGGATAGCCTTTTTTTGGGTATCAAACTATCCATTGACGGCTTACAGTTGTCAAAGCCATAGAACTCACTGAGAGCTTCGTTTTGACTGGTTATGGCTCCCGTAACTCTAAACGAGGCAACAATTATGGTCGTCCGTAGAATAGATATCCACAGGGTGCAACAACTACGGTGCAAGGTGCAACATTCGTCCAAAAGGACGAAGAAGCGCCGTGCGACTTTTAGAAATGGGTTCAAGGATTTGAAATGGACCAGTACCATGGTGCACCACTCTCCAGGGATGGTAAATCGAAGACCAGCCCCAGTGTTCCTTTTTTTAACGTAAAAATTCACGTGATGGAAAAACGAAGGCCGAAAAACTTCAGAGACACGATTGAGGTTCGGATAGCCTTTTTTTCGGTATTAAACTATCCATTGACGGCTTACAGCGGTCAAAGCCGTAGAACTCAATGAGAGCTTCGTTTTGACTGGTTATGGTTCCCGTAACTCTAAACGAGGCAACAGTTATGGCCGTCCGAAGAATCGATATCCACAGGGTGCAACATCTGCGGTGCAAGGTGCAAAATTCGTCCAAAAAGACGAAACAGCGCCGTGCGACTTTTAGAAATGGGTGCAGGGATTTGAAATGGACCAGTACCATGATGCACCACTCTCCAGGGATAGTAAATGGAAGACCAGCCACGGTGTTCCCTTTTTAACGTAAAAATTCACGTGACGGAAAAACGAAGGCCAACAAACTTCAGAGACCCGATTGAGGTTCGGATAGCCTTTTTTGGGTATGAAACTATCCATTGACGGCTTACAGCTGTCAAAGCCGTAGAACTCACTGAGAGCTTCGTTTTGACTGGTTATAGCTCCCGTAATTCTAAACGAGGCGACAGTTATGGCCGTCCGAAGAATCGATATCCACAGGGTGCAACATCTGCCGTGCAAGGTGCAACATTCGTCCAAAAAGGCGAAACAGCGCCGTGCGACTTTTAGAAATGGGTGCAGGGATTTGAAATGGACCAGTACCATGGTGCACCACTCTCCAGGGATGGTAAATCGAAGACCAGCCACGGTGTTCCCTTTTTAACGTAAAAATTCACGTGACGGAAAAACGAAGGCCGAAAAACTTCAGAGACACGATTGAGGTTCGGATAGCCTTTTTTTGGGTATGAAACTATCCATTGACGGCTTACAGCGGTCAAAGCCATAGAACTCACTGAGAGCTTCGTTTTGACTGGTTATGGCTCCCGTAACTCTAAACGAGGCAACAATTATGGCCGTCCGAAGAATCGATATCCACAAGGTGCAACATCTGCGGTGCAAGGTGCAACATTCGTCCAAAAAGACGAAATACCGCCGTGCGACTTTTAGAAATGGGTGCAGGGATTTGAAATGGAACAGTACCATGGTGCACCACTCTCCAGGGATGGTAAATCGAAGACCAGCCACGGTGTTCCCTTTTTAACGTAAAAAATCACGTGACGGAAAAACGAAGGCCAAAAAACTTCAGAGACCCGATTGAGGTTCGGATAGCCTTTTTTGGGTATGAAACTATCCACTGACGGCTTACAGCTATCAAAGCCGTAGAACTCACTGAGAGCTTCGTTTTGACTGGTTATGGCTCCCGTAACTCTAAACGAGGCAACAGTTATGGCCGTCCGAAGAAGCGATATCCACAGGGTGCAACATCTACGGTGCAAGGTGCAACATTCGTCCAAAAAGAAGAAACAACGCCATGCAACTTTTAGAAATGGGTGCAGGGATTTGAAATGGACAACTATCATGGTGCATCACTCTCCAGGGATGGTAAATCGAAGATCAGCCACGGTGTTCCCTTTTTAACGTAAAAATTCACGTGACTGAAAAACGAAGGCCAAAAAACTTAAGAGAGCCGATTAAGGTTCGGATAGCCTTTTTTGGGTATGAAACTATCCATTGACGGCTTACAGCCATCAAAGCCGTAGAACTCACTGAGAGTTCCGTTTCAACTAGTTATGGCTCCCGTAACTCTAAACGAGGCGACAGTTATGGCCGTCCGAAGAATCGATATCCACAGGGTGCAACATCTGCCGTGCAAGGTGCAACATTCGTCCAAAAAGGCGAAACAGCGCCGTGCGACTTTTAGAAATGGGTGCAGGGATTTGAAATGGACCAATACCATGGTGCACCACTCTCCAGGGATGGTAAATCGTAGACCAGCCACGGTGTTTCCTTTTTAACGTAAAAATTCACGTGACGGAAAAACGAAGGCCAAAAAACTTCAGAGACCCGATTGAGGTTCGGATAGCCTTTTTTGGGTATGAAACTATCCACTGACGGCTTACAGCCATCAAAGCCGTAGAACTCACTGAGAGCTTCGTTTTGACTGGTTATGGCTCCCGCAACTCTAAACGAGGCAACAGTTATGGCCGTCCGAAGAATCGATATCCACAGGATGCAACATATGCGGTGCAAGGTGCAACATTCGTCCAAAAAGACGAAACAGCGCCGTGCGACTTTTAGAAATGGGTGCAGGGATTTGAAATGGACCAGTACCATCGTACACCACTCTTCAGGGATGGTAAATCGAAGACCAGCCACGGTGTTCCCTTTTTAACGTAAAAATTCACGTGACGGAAAAACGAAGTCCAAAAAACTTCAGAGACCCGATTGAGGTTCGGATAGCCTTTTTTGGGTATGAAACTATCCATTGACGGCTTACAGCCATCAAAGCCGTAGAACTCATTGAGAGCTTCGTTTTGACTGGTTATGGCTCCAGTAACTCTAAACGAGGCAACAGTTATGGCCGTCCGAAGAATCGATATCCACAGGGTGCTACATCTGCGGTGCAACGTGAAACATTCGTCCAAAAAGACGAAACAGCGCCGTGCGACTTTTAGAAATGGGTGCAGGGATTTGAAATGGACCAGTACCATGGTGCACCACTCTTCAGGGATGGTAAATCGAAGACCAGCCATGGTATTCCCTTTTTAACGTAAAAATTCACGTGACGGAAAAACGAAGGCCAAAAAATTTCAAAGACCCGATTGAGGTTCGGATAGCCTTTTTTGGGTATGAAACTATCCATTGACGGCTTACAGCCGTCAAAGCCGTAGAACTCACTGAGAGCTTCGTTTTGACTGGTTATGGCTCCAGTAACTCTAAACGAGGCAACAGTTATGGCCGTCCGAAGAATCGATATCCATAGGGTGCAACATCTGCGGTGCAACGTGAAACATTCGTCCAAAAAGACGAAACAGCGCCGTGCGACTTTTAGAAATGGGTGCAGGGATTTGAAATGGACCAGTACCATGGTGCACCACTCTCCAGGGATGGTAAATCGAAGACCAGCCACGGTGTTCCCTTTTTAACGTAAAAATTCACGTGACGGAAAAACGAAGGCAAAAAAACTTCAGAGACCCGATTGAGGTTCGGATAGCCTTTTTTTGGGTATCAAACTATCCATTGACGGCTTACAGTTGTCAAAGCCATAGATCTCACTGAGAGCTTCGTTTTGACTGGTTATGGCTCCCGTAACTCTAAACGAGGCAACAATTATGGTCGTCCGTAGAATCGATATCCACAGGGTGCAACATCTACGGTGCAAGGTGCAACATTCGTCCAAAAGGACGAAGAAGCGCCGTGCGACTTTTAGAAATGGGTGCAAGGATTGAAATGGACCAGTACCATGGTGCACCACTCTCCAGGGATGGTAAATCGAAGACCAGCCCCGGTGTTCCTTTTTTTAACGTAAAAATTCACGTGACGGAAAAACGAAGGCCGAAAAACTTCAGAGACACGATTGAGTTTCAGATAGCCTTTTTTCGGTATTAAACTATCCATTGACGGCTTACAGCGGTCAAAGCCGTAGAACTCAATGAGAGCTTCGTTTTGACTGGTTATGGCTCCCGTAACTCTAAACGAGGCAACAGTTATGGCCGTCCGAAGAATCGATATCCACAGGGTGCAACATCTGCGGTGCAAGGTGCAAAATTCGTCCAAAAAGACGAAACAGCGCCGTGCGACTTTTAGAAATGGGTGCAGGGATTTGAAATGGACCAGTACCATGGTGCACCACTCTCCAGGGATAGTAAATGGAAGACCAGCCACGGTGTTCCCTTTTTAACGTAAAAATTCACGTGACGGAAAAACGAAGGCCAACAAACTTCAGAGACCCGATTAAGGTTCGGATAGCCTTTTTTGGGTATGAAACTATCCATTGACGGCTTACAGCCATCAAAGCCATAGAACTCACTGAGAGCTTCGTTTTGACTGGTTATGGCTCCAGTAACTCTAAACGAGGCAACAGTTATGGCCGTCCGAAGAATCGATATCCATAGGGTGCAACATCTGCGGTGCAACGTGAAACATTCGTCCAAAAAGACGAAACAGCGCCGTGCGACTTTTAGAAATGGGTGCAGGGATTTGAAATGGACCAGTACCATGGTGCACCACTCTCCAAGGATGGTAAATCGAAGACCAGCCATGGTGTTCCCTTTTTAACGTAAAAATTCACGTGACGGAAAAACGAAGGCCAAAAAATTTCAAAGACCCGATTGAGGTTCGGATAGCCTTTTTTGGGTATGAAACTATCCATTGACGGCTTACAGCCGTCAAAGCCGTAGAACTCACTGAGAGCTTCGTTTTGACTGGTTATGGCTCCAGTAACTCTAAACGAGGCAACAGTTATGGCCGTCCGAAGAATCGATATCCATAGGGTGCAACATCTGCGGTGCAAGGTGCAACATTCGTCCAAAAAGACGAAACAGCGCCGTGCGACTTTTAGAAATGGGTGCAGGGATTTGAAATGGACCAGTACCATGGTGCACCACTCTCCAGGGATGGTAAATCGAAGAACAGCCACGGTGTTCCCTTTTTAATGTAAAAATTCACGTGACGGAAAAACGAAGGCCAAAAAATTTCAAAGACCCGATTGAGGTTCGGATAGCCTTTTTTGGGTATGAAACTATCCATTGACGGCTTACAGCCGTCAAAGCCGTAGAACTCACTGAGAGCTTCGTTTTGACTGGTTATGGCTTTAGTAACTCTAAACGAGGCAACAGTTATGGCCGTCCGAAGAACCGATATCCATAGGGTGCAACATCTGCGGTGCAACGTGAAACATTCGTCCAAAAAGACGAAACAGCGCCGTGCGACTTTTAGAAATGGGTGCAGGGATTTGAAATGGACCAGTACCATGGTGCACCACTCTCCAGGGATGGTAAATCGAAGACCAGCCACGGTGTTCCCTTTTTAACGTAAAAATTCACGTGACGGAAAAACGAAGGCAAAAAAACTTCAGAGACCCGATTGAAGTTCGGATAGCCTTTTTTTGGGTATCAAACTATCCATTGACGGCTTACAGTTGTCAAAGCCATAGAACTCACTGAGAGCTTCGTTTTGACTGGTTATGGCTCCCGTAACTCTAAACGAGGCAACAATTATGGTCGTCCGTAGAATAGATATCCACAGGGTGCAACAACTGCGGTGCAAGGTGCAACATTCGTCCAAAAGGACGAAGAAGCGCCGTGCGACTTTTAGAAATGGGTGCAAGGATTTGAAATGGACCAGTACCATGGTGCACCACTCTCCAGGGATGGTAAATCGAAGACCAGCCCCAGTGTTCCTTTTTTTAACGTAAAAATTCACGTGACGGAAAAACGAAGGCCGAAAAACTTCAGAGACACGATTGAGGTTCGGATAGCCTTTTTTTCGGTATTAAACTATCCATTGACGGCTTACAGCGGTCAAAGCCGTAGAACTCAATGAGAGCTTCGTTTTGACTGGTTATGGTTCCCGTAACTCTAAACGAGGCAACAGTTATGGCCGTCCGAAGAATCGATATCCACAGGGTGCAACATCTGCGGTGCAAGGTGCAAAATTCGTCCAAAAAGACGAAACAGCGCCGTGCGACTTTTAGAAATGGGTGCAGGGATTTGAAATGGACCAGTACCATGGTGCACCACTCTCCAGGGATAGTAAATGGAAGACCAGCCACGGTGTTCCCTTTTTAACGTAAAAATTCACGTGACGGAAAAACGAAGGCCAACAAACTTCAGAGACCCGATTGAGGTTCGGATAGCCTTTTTTGGGTATGAAACTATCCATTGACGGCTTACAGCTGTCAAAGCCGTAGAACTCACTGAGAGCTTCGTTTTGACTGGTTATAGCTCCCGTAATTCTAAACGAGGCGACAGTTATGGCCGTCCGAAGAATCGATATCCACAGGGTGCAACATCTGCCGTGCAAGGTGCAACATTCGTCCAAAAAGGCGAAACAGCGCCGTGCGACTTTTAGAAATGGGTGCAGGGATTTGAAATGGACCAGTACCATGGTGCACCACTCTCCAGGGATGGTAAATCGAAGACCAGCCACGGTGTTCCCTTTTTAACGTAAAAATTCGCGTGACGGAAAAACGAAGGCCGAAAAACTTCAGAGACACGATTGAGGTTCGGATAGCCTTTTTTTGGGTATGAAACTATCCATTGACGGCTTACAGCGGTCAAAGCCATAGAACTCACTGAGAGCTTCGTTTTGACTGGTTATGGCTCCCGTAACTCTAAACGAGGCAACAATTATGGCCGTCCGAAGAATCGATATCCACAAGGTGCAACATCTGCGGTGCAAGGTGCAACATTCGTCCAAAAAGACGAAATACCGCCGTGCGACTTTTAGAAATGGGTGCAGGGATTTGAAATGGAACAGTACCATGGTGCACCACTCTCCAGGGATGGTAAATCGAAGACCAGCCACGGTGTTCCCTTTTTAACGTAAAAATTCACGTGACGGAAAAACGAAGGCCAAAAAACTTCAGAGACCCGATTGAGGTTCGGATAGCCTTTTTTGGGTATGAAACTATCCACTGACGGCTTACAGCTATCAAAGCCGTAGAACTCACTGAGAGCTTCGTTTTGACTGGTTATGGCTCCCGTAACTCTAAACGAGGCAACAGTTATGGCCGTCCGAAGAAGCGATATCCACATGGTGCAACATCTACGGTGCAAGGTGCAACATTCGTCCAAAAAGAAGAAACAACGCCATGCAACTTTTAGAAATGGGTGCAGGGATTTGAAATGGACAACTATCATGGTGCATCACTCTCCAGGGATGGTAAATCGAAGATCAGCCACGGTGTTCCCTTTTTAACGTAAAAATTCACGTGACTGAAAAACCAAGGCCAAAAAACTTAAGAGAGCCGATTAAGGTTCGGATAGACTTTTTTGGGTATGAAACTATCCATTGACGGCTTACAGCCATCAAAGCCGTAGAACTCACTGAGAGTTCCGTTTCAACTAGTTATGGCTCCCGTAACTCTAAACGAGGCGACAGTTATGGCCGTCCGAAGAATCGATATCCACAGGGTGCAACATCTGCCGTGCAAGGTGCAACATTCGTCCAAAAAGGCGAAACAGCGCCGTGCGACTTTTAGAAATGGGTGCAGGGATTTGAAATGGACCAATACCATGGTGCACCACTCTCCAGGGATGGTAAATCGTAGACCAGCCACGGTGTTTCCTTTTTAACGTAAAAATTCACGTGACGGAAAAACGAAGGCCAAAAAACTTCAGAGACCCGATTGAGGTTCGGATAGCCTTTTTTGGGTATGAAACTATCCACTGACGGCTTACAGCCATCAAAGCCGTAGAACTCACTGAGAGCTTCGTTTTGACTGGTTATGGCTCCCGCAACTCTAAACGAGGCAACAGTTATGGCCGTCCGAAGAATCGATATCCACAGGATGCAACATATGCGGTGCAAGGTGCAACATTCGTCCAAAAAGACGAAACAGCGCCGTGCGACTTTTAGAAATGGGTGCAGGGAATTGAAATGGACCAGTACCATCGTACACCACTCTTCAGGGATGGTAAATCGAAGACCAGCCACGGTGTTCCCTTTTTAACGTAAAAATTCACGTGACGGAAAAACGAAGTCCAAAAAACTTCAGAGACCCGATTGAGGTTCGGATAGCCTTTTTTGGGTATGAAACTATCCATTGACGGCTTACAGCCATCAAAGCCGTAGAACTCATTGAGAGCTTCGTTTTGACTGGTTATGGCTCCAGTAACTCTAAACGAGGCAACAGTTATGGCCGTCCGAAGAATCGATATCCACAGGGTGCTACATCTGCGGTGCAACGTGAAACATTCGTCCAAAAAGACGAAACAGCGCCGTGCGACTTTTAGAAATGGGTGCAGGGATTTGAAATGGACCAGTACCATGGTGCACCACTCTTCAGGGATGGTAAATCGAAGACCAGCCATGGTATTCCCTTTTTAACGTAAAAATTCACGTGACGGAAAAACGAAGGCCAAAAAATTTCAAAGACCCGATTGAGGTTCGGATAGCCTTTTTTGGGTATGAAACTATCCATTGACGGCTTACAGCCGTCAAAGCCGTAGAACTCATTGAGAGCTTCGTTTTGACTGGTTATGGCTCCAGTAACTCTAAACGAGGCAACAGTTATGGCCGTCCGAAGAATCGATATCCATAGGGTGCAACATCTACGGTGCAACGTGAAACATTCGTCCAAAAAGACGAAACAGCGCCGTGCGACTTTTAGAAATGGGTGCAGGGATTTGAAATGGACCAGTACCATGGTGCACCACTCTCCAGGGATGGTAAATCGAAGACCAGCCACGGTGTTCCCTTTTTAACGTAAAAATTCACGTGACGGAAAAACGAAGGCAAAAAAACTTCAGAGACCCGATTGAGGTTCGGATAGCCTTTTTTTGGGTATCAAACTATCCATTGACGGCTTACAGTTGTCAAAGCCATAGATCTCACTAAGAGCTTCGTTTTGACTGGTTATGGCTCCCGTAACTCTAAACGAGGCAACAATTATGGTCGTCCGTAGAATCGATATCCACAGGGTGCAACATCTGCGGTGCAAGGTGCAACATTCGTCCAAAAGGACGAAGAAGCGCCGTGCGACTTTTAGAAATGGGTGCAAGGATTGAAATGGACCAGTACCATGGTGCACCACTATCCAGGGATGGTAAATCGAAGACCAGCCCCGGTGTTCCTTTTTTTAACGTAAAAATTCACGTGACGGAAAAACGAAGGCCGAAAAACTTCAGAGACACGATTGAGTTTCAGATAGCCTTTTTTCGGTATTAAACTATCCATTGACGGCTTACAGCGGTCAAAGCCGTAGAACTCAATGAGAGCTTCGTTTTGACTGGTTATGGCTCCCGTAACTCTAAACGAGGCAACAGTTATGGCCGTCCGAAGAATCGATATCCATAGGGTGCAACATCTGCGGTGCAAGGTGCAAAATTCGTCCAAAAAGACGAAACAGCGCCGTGCGACTTTTAGTAATGGGTGCAGGGATTTGAAATGGACCAGTACCATGGTGCACCACTCTCCAGGGATAGTAAATGGAAGACCAGCCACGGTGTTCCCTTTTTAACGTAAAAATTCACGTGACGGAAAAACGAAGGCCAACAAACTTCAGAGACCCGATTGAGGTTCGGATAGCCTTTTTTGGGTATGAAACTATCCATTGACGGCTTACAGCCATCAAAGCCATAGAACTCACTGAGAGATTCGTTTTGACAGGTTATGGCTCCAGTAACTCTAAACGAGGCAACAGTTATGGCCGTCCGAAGAATCGATATCCATAGGGTGCAACATCTGCGGTGCAACGTGAAACATTCGTCCAAAAAGACGAAACAGCGCCGTGCGACTTTTAGAAATGGGTGCAGGGATTTGAAATGGACCAGTACCATGGTGCACCACTCTCCAAGGATGGTAAATCGAAGACCAGCCATGGTGTTCCCTTTTTAACGTAAAAATTCACGTGACGGAAAAACGAAGGCCAAAAAATTTCAAAGACCCGATTGAGGTTCGGATAGCCTTTTTTGGGTATGAAACTATCCATTGACGGCTTACAGCCGTCAAAGCCGTAGAACTCACTGAGAGCTTCGTTTTGACTGGTTATGGCTCCAGTAACTCTAAACGAGGCAACAGTTATGGCCGTCCGAAGAATCAATATCCATAGGGTGCAACATCTGCGGTGCAAGGTGCAACATTCGTCCAAAAAGACGAAACAGCGCCGTGCGACTTTTAGAAATGGGTGCAGGGATTTGAAATGGACCAGTACCATGGTGCACCACTCTCCAGGGATGGTAAATCGAAGACCAGCCACGGTGTTCCCTTTTTAACGTAAAAATTCACGTGACGGAAAAACGAAGCCAAAAAATTTCAAAGACCCGATTGAGGTTCGGATAGCCTTTTTTGGGTATGAAACTATCCATTGACGGCTTACAGCCGTCAAAGCCGTAGAACTCACTGAGAGCTTCGTTTTGACTGGTTATGGCTCCAGTAACTCTAAACGAGGCAACAGTTTTGGCCGTCCGAAGAACCGATATCCATAGGGTGCAACATCTGCGGTGCAACGTGAAACATTCGTCCAAAAAGACGAAACAGCGCCGTGCGACTTTTAGAAATGGGTGCAGGGATTTGAAATGGACCAGTACCATGGTGCACCACTCTCCAGGGATGGTAAATCGAAGACCAGCCACGGTGTTCCCTTTTTAACGTAAAAATTCACGTGACGGAAAAACGAAGGCAAAAAAACTTCAGAGACCCGATTGAAGTTCGGATAGCCTTTTTTTGGATATCAAACTATCCATTGACGGCTTACAGTTGTCAAAGCCATAGAACTCACTGAGAGCTTCGTTTTGACTGGTTATGGCTCCCGTAACTCTAAACGAGGCAACAATTATGGTCGTCCGTAGAATAGATATCCACAGGGTGCAACATCTGCGGTGCAAGGTGCAACATTCGTCCAAAAGGACGAAGAAGCGCCGTGCGACTTTTAGAAATGGGTGCAAGGATTTGAAATGGACCAGTACCATGGTGCACCACTCTCCAGGGATGGTAAATCGAAGACCAGCCCCAGTGTTCCTTTTTTTAACGTAAAAATTCACGTGACGGAAAAACGAAGGCCGAAAAACTTCAGAGACACGATTGAGGTTCGGATAGCCTTTTTTTCGGTATTAAACTATCCATTGACGGCTTACAGCGGTCAAAGCCGTAGAACTCAATGAGAGCTTCGTTTTTACTGGTTATGGTTCCCGTAACTCTAAACGAGGCAACAGTTATGGCCGTCCGAAGAATCGATATCCACAGGGTGCAACATCTGCGGTGCAAGGTGCAAAATTCATCCAAAAAGACGAAACAGCGCCGTGCGACTTTTAGAAATGGGTGCAGGGATTTGAAATGGACCAGTACCATGGTGCACCACTCTCCAGGGATAGTAAATGGAATACCAGCCACGGTGTTCCCTTTTTAACGTAAAAATTCACGTGACGGAAAAACGAAGGCCAACAAACTTCAGAGACCCGATTGAGGTTCGGATAGCCTTTTTTGGGTATGAAACTATCCATTGACGGCTTACAGCTGTCAAAGCCGTAGAACTCACTGAGAGCTTCGTTTTGACTGGTTATAGCTCCCGTAATTCTAAACGTGGCGAAAGTTATGGCCGTCCGAAGAATCGATATCCACAGGGTGCAACATCTGCCGTGCAAGGTGCAACATTCGTCCAAAAAGGCGAAACAGCGCCGTGCGAATTTTAGAAATGGGTGCAAGGATTTGAAATGGACCAGTACCATGGTGCACCACTCTCCAGGGATGGTAAATCGAAGACCAGCCCCAGTGTTCCTTTTTTTAACGTAAAAATTCACGTGACGGAAAAACGAAGGCCGAAAAACTTCAGAGACACGATTGAGGTTCGGATAGCCTTTTTTTCGGTATTAAACTATCCATTGACGGCTTACAGCGGTCAAAGCCGTAGAACTCAATGAGAGCTTCGTTTTTACTGGTTATGGTTCCCGTAACTCTAAACGAGGCAACAGTTATGGCCGTCCGAAGAATCGATATCCACAGGGTACAACATCTGCGGTGCAACGTGAAACATTCGTCCAAAAAGACGAAACAGCGCCGTGCGACTTTTAGAAATGGGTGCAGGGATTTGAAATGGACCAGTACCATGGTGCACCACTCTCCAGGGATAGTAAATGGCAGACCAGCCACGGTGTTCCCTTTTTAACGTAAAAATTCACGTGACGGAAAAACGAAGGCCAACAAACTTCAGAGACCCGATTGAGGTTCGGATAGCCTTTTTTGGGTATGAAACTATCCATTGACGGCTTACAGCTGTCAAAGCCGTAGAACTCACTGAGAGCTTCGTTTTGACTGGTTATAGCTCCCGTAATTCTAAACGAGGCGACAGTTATGGCCGTCCGAAGAATCGATATCCACAGGGTGCAACATCTGCCGTGCAAGGTGCAACATTCGTCCAAAAAGGCGAAACAGCGCCGTGCGACTTTTAGAAATGGGTGCAGGGATTTGAAATGGACCAGTACCATGGTGCACCACTCTCCAGGGATGGTAAATCGAAGACCAGCCACGGTGTTCCCTTTTTAACGTAAAAATTCACGTGACGGAAAAACGAAGGCCGAAAAACTTCAGAGACACGATTGAGGTTCGGATAGCCTTTTTTTGGGTATGAAACTATCCATTGACGGCTTACAGCGGTCAAAGCCATAGAACTCACTGAGAGCTTCGTTTTGACTGGTTATGGCTCCCGTAACTCTAAACGAGGCAACAATTATGGCCGTCCGAAGAATCGATATCCACAAGGTGCAACATCTGTGGTGCAAGGTGCAACATTCGTCCAAAAAGACGAAATAGCGCCGTGCGACTTTTAGAAATGGGTGCAGGGATTTGAAATGGAACAGTACCATGGTGCACCACTCTCCAGGGATGGTAAATCGAAGACCAGCCACGGTGTTCCCTTTTTAACGTAAAAATTCACGTGACGGAAAAACGAAGGCCAAAAAACTTCAGAGACCCGATTGAGGTTCGGATAGCCTTTTTTGGGTATGAAACTATCCACTGACGGCTTACAGCTATCAAAGCCGTAGAACTCACTGAGAGCTTCGTTTTGACTGGTTATGGCTCCCGTAACTCTAAACGAGGCAACAGTTATGGCCGTCCGAAGAAGCGATATCCACAGGGTGCAACATCTACGGTGCAAGGTGCAACATTCGTCCAAAAAGAAGAAACAACGCCATGCAACTTTTAGAAATGGGTGCAGGGATTTGAAATGGACAACTATCATGGTGCATCACTCTCCAGGGATGGTAAATCGAAGATCAGCCACGGTGTTCCCTTTTTAACGTAAAAATTCACGTGACTGAAAAACGAAGGCCAAAAAACTTAAGAGAGCCGATTAAGGTTCGGATAGCCTTTTTTGGGTATGAAACTATCCATTGACGGCTTACAGCCATCAAAGCCGTAGAACTCACTGAGAGTTCCGTTTCAACTAGTTATGGCTCCCGTAACTCTAAACGAGGCGACAGTTATGGCCGTCCGAAGAATCGATATCCACAGGGTGCAACATCTGCCGTGCAAGGTGCAACATTCGTCCAAAAAGGCGAAACAGCGCCGTGCGAATTTTAGAAATGGGTGCAGGTATTTGAAATGGACCAGTACCATGGTGCACCACTCTCCAGGGATGGTAAATCGTAGACCAGCCACGGTGTTTCCTTTTTAACGTAAAAATTCACGTGACGGAAAAACGAAGGCCAAAAAACTTCAGAGACCTGATTGAGGTTCGGATAGCCTTTTTTGGGTATGAAACTATCCACTGACGGCTTACAGCCATCAAAGCCGTAGAACTCACTGAGAGCTTCGTTTTGACTGGTTATGGCTCCCGCAACTCTAAACGAGGCAACAGTTATGGCCGTCCGAAGAATCGATATCCACAGGATGCAACATATGCGGTGCAAGGTGCAACATTCATCCAAAAAGACGAAACAGCGCCGTGCGACTTTTAGAAATGGGTGCAGGGATTTGAAATGGACCAGTACCATCGTACACCACTCTTCAGGGATGGTAAATCGAAGACCAGCCACGGTGTTCCCTTTTTAACGTAAAAATTCACGTGACGGAAAAACGAAGTCCAAAAAACTTCAGAGACCCGATTGAGGTTCGGATAGCCTTTTTTGGGTATGAAACTATCCATTGACGGCTTACAGCCATCAAAGCCGTAGAACTCACTGAGAGCTTCGTTTTGACTGGTTATGGCCCAGTAACTCTAAACGAGGCAACAGTTATGGCCGTCCGAAGAATCGATATCCACAGGGTGCTACATCTGCGGTGCAACGTGAAACATTCGTCCAAAAAGACGAAACAGCGCCGTGCGACTTTTAGAAATGGGTGCAGGGATTTGAAATGGACCAGTACCATGGTGCACCACTCTTCAGGGATGGTAAATCGAAGACCAGCCATGGTATTCCCTTTTTAACGTAAAAATTCACGTGACGGAAAAACGAAGGCCAAAAAACTTCAGAGACCCGATTGAGGTTCGGATAGCCTTTTTTGGGTATGAAACTATCCATTGATGGGGTACAGCCGTCAAAGCCGAAGAACTCACTGAGAGCTTCGTTTTGACTAGTTATGGCTCCCGTAACTCTAAACGAGGCAACAGTTATGGTCGTCCGAAGAATCGATATCCACAGGGTGCAACATCTGCGGTGCAAGGTGCAACATTCGTCCAAAAAGACGAAACAGCGCCGTGCGACTTTTAGAAATGGGTGCAGGGATTTGAAATGGACCAGTACCATGGTGCACCACTCTACAGGGATAGTAAATGGAAGACCAGCCACGGTGTTCCCTTTTTAACGTAAAAATTCACGTGACGGAAAAACGAAGGCCAACAAACTTCACAGACCCGATTGAGGTTCGGATAGCCTTTTTTGGGTATGACACTATCCATTGACGGCTTACAGCTGTCAAAGCCGTAGAACTCACTGAGAGCTTCGTTTTGACTGGTTATAGCTCCCGTAATTCTAAACAAGGCGACAGTTATGGCCGTCCGAAGAATCGATATCCACAGGGTGCAACATCTGCCGTGCAAGGTGCAACATTCGTCCAAAAAGGCGAAACAGCGCCGTGCGACTTTTAGAAATGGGTGCAAGGATATGAAATGGACCAGTACCATGGTGCACCACTCTCCAGGGATGGTAAATCGAAGACCAGCCACGGTGTTCCCTTTTTAACGTAAAAATTCACGTGACGGAAAAACGAAGGCAAAAAAACTTCAGAGACCCGATTGAAGTTCGGATAGCCTTTTTTTGGGTATCAAACTATCCATTGACGGCTTACAGTTGTCAAAGCCATAGAACTCACTGAGAGCTTCGTTTTGACTGGTTATGGCTCTCGTAACTCTAAACGAGGCAACAATTATGGTCGTCCGTAGAATAGATATCCACAGGGTGCAACATCTGCGGTGCAAGGTGCAACATTCGTCCAAAAGGACGAAGAAGCGCCGTGCGACTTTTAGAAATGGGTGCAAGGATTTGAAATGGACCAGTACCATGGTGCACCACTCTCCAGGGATGGTAAATCGAAGACCAGCCCCAGTGTTCCTTTTTTTAACGTAAAAATTCACGTGACGGAAAAACGAAGGCCGAAAAACTTCAGAGACACGATTGAGGTTCGGATAGCCTTTTTTTCGGTATTAAACTATCCATTGACGGCTTACAGCGGTCAAAGCCGTAGAACTCAATGAGAGCTTCGTTTTGACTGGTTATGGTTCCCGTAACTCTAAACGAGGCAACAGTTATGGCCGTCCGAAGAAACGATATCCACAGGGTGCAACATCTGCGGTGCAAGGTGCAAAATTCGTCCAAAAAGACGAAACAGCGCCGTGCGACTTTTAGAAATGGGTGCAGGGATTTGAAATGGACCAGTACCATGGTGCACCACTCTCCAGGGATAGTAAATGGAAGACCAGCCACGGTGTTCCCTTTTTAACGTAAAAATTCACGTGACGGAAAAACGAAGGCCAACAAACTTCAGAGACCCGATTGAGGTTCGGATAGCCTTTTTGGGGTATGAAACTATCCATTGACGGCTTACAGCTGTCAAAGCCGTAGAACTCACTGAGAGCTTCGTTTTGACTGGTTATAGCTCCCGTAATTCTAAACGAGGCGACAGTTATGGCCGTCCGAAGAATCGATATCCACAGGGTGCAACATCTGCCGTGCAAGGTGCAACATTCATCCAAAAAGGCGAAACAGCGCCGTGCGACTTTTAGAAATGGGTGCAGGGATTTGAAATGGACCAGTACCATGGTGCACCACTCTCCAGGGATGGTAAATCGAAGACCAGCCACGGTGTTCCCTTTTTAACGTAAAAATTCACGTGACGGAAAAACGAAGGCCGAAAAACTTCAGAGACACGATTGAGGTTCGGATAGCCTTTTTTTGGGTATGAAACTATCCATTGACGGCTTACAGCGGTCAAAGCCATAGAACTCACTGAGAGCTTCGTTTTGACTGGTTATGGCTCCCGTAACTCTAAACGAGGCAACAATTATGGCCGTCCGAAGAATCGATATCCACAAGGTGCAACATCTGCGGTGCAAGGTGCAACATTCGTCCATAAAGACGAAATAGCGCCGTGCGACTTTTAGAAATGGGTGCAGGGATTTGAAATGGAACAGTACCATGGTGCACCACTCTCCAGGGATGGTAAATCGAAGACCAGCCACGGTGTTCCCTTTTTAACGTAAAAATTCACGTGACGGAAAAACGAAGGCCAAAAAACTTCAGAGACCCGATTGAGGTTCGGATAGCCTTTTTTGGGTATGAAACTATCCACTGACGGCTTACAGCTATCAAAGCCGTAGAACTCACTGAGAGCTTCGTTTTGACTGGTTATGGCTCCCGTAACTCTAAACGAGGCAACAGTTATGGCCGTCCGAAGAAGCGATATCCACAGGGTGCAACATCTACGGTGCAAGGTGCAACATTCGTCCAAAAAGAAGAAACAACGCCATGCAACTTTTAGAAATGGGTGCAGGGATTTGAAATGGACAACTATCATGGTGCATCACTCTCCAGGGATGGTAAATCGAAGACCAGCCACGGTGTTCCCTTTTTAACGTAAAAATTCACGTGACTGAAAAACGAAGGCCAAAAAACTTAAGAGAGCCGATTAAGGTTCGGATAGCCTTTTTTGGGTATGAAACTATCCATTGACGGCTTACAGCCATCAAAGCCGTAGAACTCACTGAGAGTTCCGTTTCAACTAGTTATGGCTCCCGTAACTCTAAACGAGGCGACAGTTATGGCCGTCCGAAGAATCGATATCCACAGGGTGCAACATCTGCCGTGCAAGGTGCAACATTCGTCCAAAAAGGCGAAACAGCGCCGTGCGACTTTTAGAAATGGGTGCAGGTATTTGAAATGGACCAGTACCATGGTGCACCACTCTCCAGGGATGGTAAATCGTAGACCAGCCACGGTGTTTCCTTTTTAACGTAAAAATTCACGTGACGGAAAAACGAAGGCCAAAAAACTTCAGAGACCCGATTGAGGTTCGGATAGCCTTTTTTGGGTATGAAACTATCCACTGACGGCTTACAGCCATCAAAGCCGTAGAACTCACTGAGAGCTTCGTTTTGACTGGTTATGGCTCCCGCAACTCTAAACGAGGCAACAGTTATGGCCGTCCGAAGAATCGATATCCACAGGATGCAACATATGCGGTGCAAGGTGCAACATTCGTCCAAAAAGACGAAACAGCGCCGTGCGACTTTTAGAAATGGGTGCAGGGATTTGAAATGGACCAGTACCATCGTACACCACTCGTCAGGGATGGTAAATCGAAGACCAGCCACGGTGTTCCCTTTTTAACGTAAAAATTCACGTGACGGAAAAACGAAGTCCAAAAAACTTCAGAGACCCGATTGAGGTTCGGATAGCCTTTTTTGGGTATGAAACTATCCATTGACGGCTTACAGCCATCAAAGCCGTAGAACTCACTGAGAGCTTCGTTTTGACTGCTTATGGCTCCAGTAACTCTAAACGAGGCAACAGTTATGGCCGTCCGAAGAATCGATATCCACAGGGTGCTACATCTGCGGTGCAACGTGAAACATTCGTCCAAAAAGACGAAACAGCGCCGTGCGACTTTTAGAAATGGGTGCAGGGATTTGAAATGGACCAGTACCATGGTGCACCACTCTTCAGGGATGGTAAATCGAAGACCAGCCATGGTATTCCCTTTTTAACGTAAAAATTCACGTGACGGAAAAACGAAGGCCAAAAAACTTCAGAGACCCGATTGAGGTTCGGATAGCCTTTTTTGGGTATGAAACTATCCATTGATGGGGTACAGCCGTCAAAGCCGAAGAACTCACTGAGAGCTTCGTTTTGACTAGTTATGGCTCCCGTAACTCTAAACGAGGCAACAGTTATGGTCGTCCGAAGAATCGATATCCACAGGGTGCAACATCTGCGGTGCAAGGTGCAACATTCGTCCAAAAAGACGAAACAGCGCCGTGCGACTTTTAGAAATGGGTGCAGGGATTTGAAATGGACCAGTACCGTGGTGCACCACTCTACAGGGATAGTAAATGGAAGACCAGCCACGGTGTTCCCTTTTTAACGTAAAAATTCACGTGACGGAAAAACGAAGGCCAACAAACTTCACAGAATCGATTGAGGTTCGGATAGCCTTTTTTGGGTATGACACTATCCATTGATGGCTTACAGCTGTCAAAGCCGTAGAACTCACTGAGAGCTTCGTTTTGACTGGTTATAGCTCCCGTAATTCTAAACAAGGCGACAGTTATGGCCGTCCGAAGAATCGATATCCACAGGGTGCAACATCTGCCGTGCAAGGTGCAACATTCGTCCAAAAAGGCGAAACAGCGCCGTGCGACTTTTAGAAATGGGTGCAGGGATTTGAAATGGACCAGTACAATGGTGCACCACTCTCCAGGTATGGTAAATCGAAGACCAGCCACGGTGTTCCCTTTTTAACGTAAAAATTCACGTGACGGAAAAACGAAGGCCGAAAAACTTCAGAGACACGATTGAGGTTCGGATAGCCTTTTTTTGGGTATGAAACTATCCATTGACGGCCTCCAGCGGTCAAAGCCATAGAACTCACTGAGAGCTTCGTTTTGACTGGTTATGGCTCCCGTAACTCTAAACGAGGCAACAATTATGGCCGTCCGAAGAATCGATATCCACAAGGTACAACATCTGCGGTGCAAGGTGCAACATTCGTCCAAAAAGACGAAATAGCGCCGTGTGACTTTTAGAAATGGGTGCAGGGATTTGAAATGGAACAGTACCATGGTGCACCACTCTCCAGGGACGGTAAATCGAAGACCAGCCACGGTGTTCCATTTTTAACGTAAAAATTCACGTGACGGAAAAACGAAGGCCAAAAAACTTCAGAGACCCGATTGAGGTTCGGATAGCCTTTTTTGGGTATGAAACTATCCACTGACGGCTTACAGCTATCAAAGCGGTAGAACTCACTGAGAGCTTCGTTTTGACTGGTTATGGCTCCCGTAACTCTAAACGAGGCAACAGTTATGGCCGTCCGAAGAAGCGATATCCACAGGGTGCAACATCTGCGGTGCAAGGTGCAACATTCGTCCAAAAAGAAGAAACAACGCCGTGCAACTTTTAGAAATGGGTGCAGGGATTTGAAATGGACAACTATCATGGTGCATCACTCTCCAGGGATGGTAAATCGAAGACCAGCCACGGTGTTCCCTTTTTAACGTAAAAATTCACGTGACTGAAAAACGAAGGCCAAAAAACTTAAGAGAGCCGATTAAGGTTCGGATAGCCTTTTTTGGGTATGAAACTATCCATTGACGGCTTACAGCCATCAAAGTCGTAGAACTCACTGAGAGCTCCGTTTCAACTAGTTATGGCTCCCGTAACTCTAAACGAGGCGACAGTTATGGCCGTCCGAAGAATCGATATCCACAGGGTGCAACATCTGCCGTGCAAGGTGCAACATTCGTCCAAAAAGGCGAAACAGCGCCGTGCGACTTTTAGAAATGGGTGCAGGGATTTGAAATGGACCAGTACCATGGTGCACCACTCTCCAGGGATGGTAAATCGTAGACCAGCCACGGTGTTCCCTTTTTAACGTAAAAATTCACGTGACGGAAAAACGAAGGCCAAAAAACTTCAGAGACCCGATTGAGGTTCGGATAGCCTTTTTTTGGGTATGAAACTATCCACTGACGGCTTACAGCCATCAAAGCCGTAGAACTCACTGAGAGCTTCGTTTTGACTGGTTATGGCTCCCGTAACTCTAAACGTGGCAACAGTTATGGCCGTCCGAAGAATCGATATCCACAGGATGCAACATATGCGGTGCAAGGTGCAACATTCGTCCAAAAAGACGAAACAGCGCCGTGCGACTTTTAGAAATGGGTGCAGGGATTTGAAATGGACCAGTACCATCGTACACCACTCTTCAGGGATGGTAAATCGAAGACCAGCCACGGTGTTCCTTTTTTAACGTAAAAATTCACGTGACGGAAAAACGAAGTCCAAAAAACTTCAGAGACCCGATTGAGGTTTGGATAGCCTTTTTTGGGTATGAAACTATCCATTGACGGCTTACAGCCATCAAAGCCGTAGAACTCACTGAGAGCTTCGTTTTGACTGGTTATGGCTCCAGTAACTCTAAACGAGGCAACAGTTATGGCCGTCCGAAGAATCGATATCCACAGGGTGCAACATCTGCGGTGCAACGTGAAACATTCGTCCAAAAAGACGAAACAGCACCGTGCGACTTTTAAAAATGGGTGCAGGGATTTGAAATGGACCAGTACCATGGTGCACCACTCTTCAGGGATGGTAAATCGAAGACCAGCCATGGTATTCCCTTTTTAACGTAAAAATTCACGTGACGGAAAAACGAAGGCCAAAAAACTTCAGAGACCCGATTGAGGTTCGGATAGCCTTTTTTTGGGTATGAAACTATCCATTGATGGGGTACAGCCGTCAAAGCCGAAGAACTCACTGAGAGCTTCGTTTTGACTAGTTATGGCTCCCGTAACTCTAAACGAGGCAACAGTTATGGTCGTCCGAAGAATCGATATCCACAGGGTGCAACATCTGCGGTGCAAGGTGCAACATTCGTCCAAAAAGACAAAACAGCGCCGTGCGACTTTTAGAAATGGATGCAGGGATTTGAAATGGTCCAGTACCATGGTGCACCACTCTCCAGGGATGGTAAATCGAAGACCAGCCACGGTGTTCCCTTTTTAACGTAAAAATTCACGTGATGGAAAAACGAAGGCCAAAAAATTTCAAAGGCCCGATTGAGGTTCGGATAGCCTTTTTTGGGTATGAAACTATCCATTGACGGCTTACAGCCGTCAAAGCCGTAGAACTCACTGAGAGCTTCGTTTTGACTGGTTATGGCTCCAGTAACTCTAAACGAGGCAACAGTTATGGCCGTCCGAAGAATCGATATCCATAGGGTGCAACATCTGCGGTGCAACGTGAAACATTCGTCCAAAAAGACGAAACAGCGCCGTGCGACTTTTAGAAATGGGTGCAGGGATTTGAAATGGACCAGTACCATGGTGCACCACTCTCCAAAGATGGTAAATCGAAGACCAGCCATGGTGTTCCCTTTTTAACGTAAAAATTCACGTGACGGAAAAACGAAGGCCAAAAAATTTCAAAGACCCGATTGAGGTTCGGATAGCCGTTTTTGGGTATGAAACTATCCATTGACGGCTTACAGCCGTCAAAGCCGTAGAACTCACTGAGAGCTTCGTTTTGACTGGTTATGGCTCCAGTAACTCTAAACGAGGCAACAGTTATGACCGTCCGAAGAATCGATATCCATAGGGTGCAACATCTGCGGTGCAAGGTGCAACATTCGTCCAAAAAGACGAAACAGCGCCGTGCGACTTTTAGAAATGGGTGCAGGGATTTGAAATGGACCAGTACCATGGTGCACCACTCTCCAGGGATGGTAAATCGAAGACCAGCCACGGTGTTCCCTTTTTAACGTAAAAATTCACGTGACGGAAAAACGAAGGCCAAAAAATTTCAAAGACCCGATTGAGGTTCGGATAGCCTTTTTTGGGTATGAAACTATCCATTGACGGCTTACAGCCGTCAAAGCCGTAGAACTCACTGAGAGCTTCATTTTGACTGGTTATGGCTCCAGTAACTCTAAACTAGGCAACAGTTATGGCCGTCCGAAGAACCGATATCCATAGGGTGCAACATCTGCGGTGCAACGTGAAACATTCGTCCAAAAAGACGAAACAGCGCCGTGCGACTTTTAGAAATGGGTGCAGGGATTTGAAATGGACCAGTACCATGATGCACCACTCTCCAGGGATGGTAAATCGAAGACCAGCCACGGTGTTCCCTTTTTAACGTAAAAATTCACGTGACGGAAAAACGAAGGCAAAAAAACTTCAGAGACCCGATTGAAGTTCGGATAGCCTTTTTTTGGGTATCAAACTATCCATTGACGGCTTACAGTTGTCAAAGCCATAGAACTCACTGAGAGCTTCGTTTTGACTGGTTATGGCTCCCGTAACTCTAAACGAGGCAACAATTATGGTCGTCCGTAGAATAGATATCCACAGGGTGCAACATCTGCGGTGCAAGGTGCAACATTCGTCCAAAAGGACGAAGAAGCGCCGTGCGACTTTTAGAAATGGGTGCAAGGATTTGAAATGGACCAGTACCATGGTGCACCACTCTCCAGGGATGGTAAATCGAAGACCAGCCCCAGTGTTCCTTTTTTTAACGTAAAAATTCACGTGACGGAAAAACGAAGGCCGAAAAACTTCAGAGACACGATTGAGGTTCGGATAGCCTTTTTTTCGGTATTAAACTATCCATTGACAGCTTACAGCGGTCAAAGCCGTAGAACTCAATGAGAGCTTCGTTTTGACTGGTTATGGTTCCCGTAACTCTAAACGAGGCAACAGTTATGGCCGTCCGAAGAATCGATATCCACAGGGTGCAACATCTGCGGTGCAAGGTGCAAAATTCGTCCAAAAAGACGAAACAGCGCCGTGCGACTTTTAGAAATGGGTGCAGGGATTTGAAATGGACCAGTACCATGGTGCACCACTCTCCAGGGATAGTAAATGGAAGACCAGCCACGGTGTTCCCTTTTTAACGTAAAAATTCACGTGACGGAAAAACGAAGGCCAACAAACTTCAGAGACCCGATTGAGGTTCGGATAGCCTTTTTTGGGTATGAAACTATCCATTGACGGCTTACAGCTGTCAAAGCCGTAGAACTCACTGAGAGCTTCGTTTTGACTGGTTATAGCTCCCGTAATTCTAAACGAGGCGACAGTTATGGCCGTCCGAAGAATCGATATCCACAGGGTGCAACATCTGCCGTGCAAGGTGCAACATTCGTCCAAAAAGGCGAAACAGCGCCGTGCGACTTTTAGAAATGGGTGCAAGGATTTGAAATGGACCAGTACCATGGTGCACCACTCTCCAGGGATGGTAAATCGAAGACCAGCCACGGTGTTCCCTTTTTAACGTAAAAATTCACGTGACGGAAAAACGAAGGCCGAAAAACTTCAGAGACACGATTGAGGTTCGGATAGCCTTTTTTTGGGTATGAAACTATCCATTGACGGCTTACAGCGGTCAAAGCCATAGAACTCACTGAGAGCTTCGTTTTGACTGGTTATGGCTCCCGTAACTCTAAACGAGGCAACAATTATGGCCGTCCGAAGAATCGATATCCACAAGGTGCAACATCTGCGGTGCAAGGTGCAACATTCGTCCAAAAAGACGAAATAGCGCCGTGCGACTTTTAGAAATGGGTGCAGGGATTTGAAATGGAACAGTACCATGGTGCACCACTCTCCAGGGATGGTAAATCGAAGACCAGCCTAGGTGTTCCCTTTTTAACGTAAAAATTCACGTGACGGAAAAACGAAGACCAAAAAACTTCAGGGACCCGATTGAGGTTCGGATAGCCTTTTTTGGGTATGAAACTATCCACTGACGGCTTACAGCTATCAAAGCCGTAGAACTCACTGAGAGCTTCGTTTTGACTGGTTATGGCTCCCGTAACTCTAAACGAGGCAACAGTTATGGCCGTCCGAAGAAGCGATATCCACAGGGTGCAACATCTACGGTGCAAGGTGCAACATTCGTCCAAAAAGAAGAAACAACGCCATGCAACTTTTAGAAATGGGTGCAGGGATTTGAAATGGACAACTATCATGGTGCATCACTCTCCAGGGATGGTAAATCGAAGACCAGCCACGGTGTTCCCTTTTTAACGTAAAAATTCACGTGACTGAAAAACGAAGGCCAAAAAACTTAAGAGAGCCGATTAAGGTTCGGATAGCCTTTTTTGGGTATGAAACTATCCATTGACGGCTTACAGCCATCAAAGCCGTAGAACTCACTGAGAGTTCCGTTTCAACTAGTTATGGCTCCCGTAACTCTAAACGAGGCGACAGTTATGGCCGTCCGAAGAATCGATATCCACAGGGTGCAACATCTGCCGTGCAAGGTGCAACATTCGTCCAAAAAGGCGAAACAGCGTCGTGCGACTTTTAGAAATGGGTGCAGGGATTTGAAATGGACCAGTACCATGGTGCACCACTCTCCAGGGATGGTAAATCGTAGACCAGCCACGGTGTTTCCTTTTTAACGTAAAAATTCACGTGACGGAAAAACGATGGCCAAAAAACTTCAGAGACCCGATTGAGGTTCGGATAGCCTTTTTTGGGTATGAAACTATCCACTGACGGCTTACAGCCATCAAAGCCGTAGAACTCACTGAGAGCTTCGTTTTGACTGGTTATGGCTCCCGCAACTCTAAACGAGGCAACAGTTATGGCCGTCCGAAGAATCGATATCCACAGGATGCAACATATGCGGTGCAAGGTGCAACATTCGTCCAAAAAGACGAAACAGCGCCGTGCGACTTTTAGAAATGGGTGCAGGGATTTGAAATGGACCAGTACCATCGTACACCACTCTTCAGGGATGGTAAATCGAAGACCAGCCACGGTGTTCCCTTTTTAACGTAAAAATTCACGTGACGGAAAAACGAAGTCCAAAAAACTTCAGAGACCCGATTGAGGTTCGGATAGCCTTTTTTGGGTATGAAACTATCCATTGACGGCTTACAGCCATCAAAGCCGTAGAACACACTGAGAGCTTCGTTTTGACTGGTTATGGCTCCAGTAACTCTAAACGAGGCAACAGTTATGGCCGTCCGAAGAATCGATATCCACAGGGTGCTACATCTGCGGTGCAACGTGAAACATTCGTCCAAAAAGACGAAACAGCGCCGTGCGACTTTTAGAAATGGGTGCAGGGATTTGAAATGGACCAGTACCATGGTGCACCACTCTTCAGGGATGGTAAATCGAAGACCAGCCATGGAATTCCCTTTTTAACGTAAAAATTCACGTGACGGAAAAACGAAGGCCAAAAAACTTCAGAGACCCGATTGAGGTTCGGATAGCCTTTTTTGGGTATGAAACTATCCATTGATGGGGTACAGCCGTCAAAGCCGAAGAACTCACTGAGAGCTTCGTTTTGACTAGTTATGGCTCCCGTAACTCTAAACGAGGCAACAGTTATGGTCGTCCGAAGAATCGATATCCACAGGGTGCAACATCTGCGGTGCAAGGTGCAACATTCGTCCAAAAAGACGAAACAGCGCCGTGCGACTTTTAGAAATGGGTGCAGGGATTTGAAATGGACCAGTACCATGGTGCACCACTCTACAGGGATAGTAAATGGAAGACCAGCCACGGTGTTCCCTTTTTAACGTAAAAATTCACGTGACGGAAAAACGAAGGCCAACAAACTTCACAGAACCGATTGAGGTTCGGATAGCCTTTTTTGGGTATGACACTATCCATTGACGGCTTACAGCTGTCAAAGCCGTAGAACTCACTGAGAGCTTCGTTTTGACTGGTTATAGCTCCCGTAATTCTAAACAAGGCGACATTTATGGCCGTCCGAAGAATCGATATCCACAGGGTGCAACATCTGCCGTGCAAGGTGCAACATTCGTCCAAAAAGGCGAAACAACGCCGTGCGACTTTTAGAAATGGGTGCAGGGATTTGAAATGGACCAGTACAATGGTGCACCACTCTCCAGGGATGGTAAATCGAAGACCAGCCACGGTGTTCCCTTTTTAACGTAAAAATTCACGTGACGGAAAAACGAAGGCCGAAAAACTTCAGAGACACGATTGAGGTTCGGATAGCCTTTTTTTGGGTATGAAACTATCCATTGACGGCTTACAGCGGTCAAAGCCATAGAACTCACTGAGAGCTTCGTTTTGACTGGTTATGGCTCCCGTAACTCTAAACGAGGCAACAATTATGGCCGTCCGAAGAATCGATATCCACAAGGTACAACATCTGCGGTGCAAGGTGCAACATTCGTCCAAAAAGACGAAATAGCGCCGTGTGACTTTTAGAAATGGGTGCAGGGATTTGAAATGGAACAGTACCATGGTGCACCACTCTCCAGGGATGGTAAATCGAAGACCAGCCACGGTGTTCCATTTTTAACGTAAAAATTCACGTGACGGAAAAACGAAGGCCAAAAAACTTCAAAGACCCGATTGAGGTTCGGATAGCCTTTTTTGGGTATGAAACTATCCACTGACGGCTTACAGCTATCAAAGTGGTAGAACTCACTGAGAGCTTCGTTTTGACTGGTTATGGCTCCCGTAACTCTAAACGAGGCAACAGTTATGGCCGTCCGAAGAAGCGATATCCACAGGGTGCAACATCTGCGGTGCAAGGTGCAACATTCGTCCAAAAAGAAGAAACAACGCCGTGCAACTTTTAGAAATGGGTGCAGGGATTTGAAATGGACAACTATCATGGTGCATCACTCTCCAGGGATGGTAAATCGAAGACCAGCCACGGTGTTCCCTTTTTAACGTAAAAATTCACGTGACTGAAAAACGAAGGCCAAAAAACTTAAGAGAGCCGATTAAGGTTCGGATAGCCTTTTTTGGGTATGAAACTATCCATTGACGGCTTACAGCCATCAAAGTCGTAGAACTCACTGAGAGCTCCGTTTCAACTAGTTATGGCTCCCGTAACTCTAAACGAGGCGACAGTTATGGCCGTCCGAAGAATCGATATCCACAGGGTGCAACATCTGCCGTGCAAGGTGCAACATTCGTCCAAAAAGGCGAAACAGCGCCGTGCAACTTTTAGAAATGGGTGCAGGGATTTGAAATGGACCAGTACCATGGTGCACCACTCTCCAGGGATGGTAAATCGTAGACCAGCCACGGTGTTCCCTTTTTAACGTAAAAATTCACGTGACGGAAAAACGAAGGCCAAAAAACTTCAGAGACCCGATTGAGGTTCGGATAGCCTTTTTTTGGGTATGAAACTATCCACTGACGGCTTACAGCCATCAAAGCCGTAGAACTCACTGAGAGCTTCGTTTTGACTGGTTATGGCTCCCGTAACTCTAAACGAGGCAACAGTTATGGCCGTCCGAAGAATCGATATCCACAGGATGCAACATATGCGGTGCAAGGTGCAACATTCGTCCAAAAAGACGAAACAGCGCCGTGCGACTTTTAGAAATGGGTGCAGGGATTTGAAATGGACCAGTACCATCATACACCACTCTTCAGGGATGGTAAATCGAAGACCAGCCACGGTGTTCCCTTTTTAACGTAAAAATTCACGTGACGGAAAAACGAAGTCCAAAAAACTTCAGAGACCCGATTGAGGTTTGGATAGCCTTTTTTGGGTATGAAACTATCCATTAACGGCTTACAGCCATCAAAGCCGTAGAACTCACTGAGAGCTTCGTTTTGACTGGTTATGGCTCCAGTAACTCTAAACGAGGCAACAGTTATGGCCGTCCGAAGAATCGATATCCACAGGGTGCAACATCTGCGGTGCAACGTGAAACATTCGTCCAAAAAGACGAAACAGCGCCGTGCGACTTTTAAAAATGGGTGCAGGGATTTGAAATGGACCAGTACCATGGTGCACCACTCTTCAGGGATGGTAAATCGAAGACCAGCCATGGTATTCCCTTTTTAACGTAAAAATTCACGTGACGGAAAAACGAAGGCCAAAAAACTTCAGAGACCCGATTGAGGTTCGGATAGCCTTTTTTTGGGTATGAAACTATCCATTGATGGGGTACAGCCGTCAAAGCCGAAGAACTCACTGAGAGCTTTGTTTTGACTAGTTATGGCTCCCGTAACTCTAAACGAGGCAACAGTTTTGGTCGTCCGAAGAATCGATATCCACAGGGTGCAACATCTGCGGTGCAAGGTGCAACATTCGTCCAAAAAGACAAAACAGCGCCGTGCGACTTTTAGAAATGGGTGCAGGGATTTGAAATGGTCCAGTACCATGGTGCACCACTCTCCAGGGATGGTAAATCGAAGACCAGCCACGGTGTTCCCTTTTTAACGTAAAAATTCACGTGATGGAAAAACGAAGGCCAAAAAATTTCAAAGGCCCGATTGAGGTTCGGATAGCCTTTTTTGGGTATGAAACTATCCATTGACGGCTTACAGCCGTCAAAGCCGTAGAACTCACTGAGAGCTTCGTTTTGACTGGTTATGGCTCCAGTAACTCTAAATGAGGCAACAGTTATGGCCGTCCGAAGAATCGATATCCATAGGGTGCAACATCTGCGGTGCAACGTGAAACATTCGTCCAAAAAGACGAAACAGCGCCGTGCGACTTTTAGAAATGGGTGCAGGGATTTGAAATGGACCAGTACCATGGTGCACCACTCTTCAAGGATGGTAAATCGAAGACCAGCCACGGTGTTCCCTTTTTAACGTAAAAATTCACGTGACGGAAAAACGAAGGCAAAAAAACTTTAGAGACCCGATTGAGGTTCGGATAGCCTTTTTTTGGGTATCAAACTATCCATTGACGGCTTACAGTTGTCAAAGCCGTAGAACTCACTGAGAGCTTCATTTTGACTGGTTATGGCTCCCGTAACTCTAAACGAGGCAACAGTTATGGTCGTCCGTAGAATCGATATCCACAGGGTGCAACATCTGCGGTGCAAGGTGCAACATTCGTCCAAAAGGACGAAGAAGCGCCGTGCGACTTTTAGAAATGGGTGCAAGGATTTGAAATGGACCAGTACCATGGTGCACCACTCTCCAGGGATGGTAAATCGAAGACCAGCCCCAGTGTTCCTTTTTTTAACGTAAAAATTCACGTGACGGAAAAACGAAGGCCGAAAAACTTCAGAGACACGATTGAGGTTCGGATAGCCTTTTTTCGGTATTAAACTATCCATTGACGGCTTACAGCGGTCAAAGCCGTAGAACTCAATGAGAGCTTCGTTTTGACTGGTTATGGCTCCCGTAACTCTAAACGAGGCAACAGTTATGGCCGTCCGAAGAATCGATATCCACAGGGTGCAACATCTGCGGTGCAAGGTGCAAAATTCGTCCAAAAAGACGAAACAGCGCCGTGCGACTTATAGAAATGGGTGAAGGGATTTGAAATGGACCAGTACCATGGTGCACCACTCTCCAGGGATAGTAAATGGAAGACCTGCCATGGTGTTCCCTTTTTAACGTAAAAATTCACGTGACGGAAAAACGAAGGCCAACAAACTTCAGAGACCCGATTGAGGTTCGGATAGCCTTTTGTGGGTATGAAACTATCCATTGACGGCTTACAGCTGTCAAAGCCGTAGAACTCACTGAGAGCTTCGTTTTGACTGGTTATGGCTCCCGTAACTCTAAACGAGGCAACAGTTATGGCCGTCCGTAGAATCGATATCCACAGGGTGCAACATCTGCGGTGCAAGGTGCAACATTCGTCCAAAAAGAAGTAACAGCGCTGTGCGACTTTTAGAAATGGGTGCAGGGATTTGAAATGGACCACTACCATGGTGCACCACTCTCCAGGAATGGTAAATCGAAGACCAGCCACGGTGTTCCCTTTTTAACGTAAAAATTCACGTGACGGAAAAACGAAGGCCAAAAAACTTCAGAGACCCGATTGAGGTTCGGATAGCCTTTTTTGGGTATGAAACTATCCATTGACGGCTTACAGCCATCAAAGCCGTAGAACTCACTGAGAGCTTCGTTTTGATTGGTTATGGCTCCCGTAACTCTAAACGAGGCAACAGTTTTGGCCGTCCGAAGAAGCGATATCCATAGGGTGCAACATCTGCGGTGCAAGGTGCAACATTCGTCCAAAAAGAAGAAACAACGCCATGCGACTTTTAGAAATGGGTGCAGGGATTTGAAATGGACAACTATCATGGTGCACCACTCTCCAGGGATGGTAAATCGAAGACCAGCCACGGTGTTCCCTTTTTAACGCAAAAATTCACGTGACTAAAAAACGAAGGCCAAAAAACTTAAGAGAGCCGATTGAGGTTCGGATAGCCTTTTTTGGGTATGAAACTATCCATTGACGGCTTACAGCCATCAAAGCCGTAGAACTCACTGAGAGCTCCGTTTCAACTAGTTATGGCTCCCGTAACTCTAAACGAGGCAACAGTTATGGCCGTCCGAAGAATCGATATCCACAGGGTGCAACATCTGCCGTGCAAGGTGCAACATTCGTCCAAAAAGGCGAAACAGCGCCGTGCGACTTTTAGAAATGGGTGCAGGGATTTGAAATGGACCAGTACCATGGTGCACCACTCTCCAGGGATGGTAAATTGTAGACCAGCCACGGTGTTCCCTTTTTAACGTAAAAATTCACGTGACGGAAAAACGAAGGCCAAAAAACTTCAGAGACCCGATTGAGGTTCGGATAGCCTTTTTTTGGGTATGAAACTATCCATTGACGGCTTACAGCCATCAAAGCCGTAGAACTCACTTAGAGCTTTGTTTTGACTGGTTATGGCTCCCGTAACTCTAAACGAGGCAACAGTTATGGCCGTCCGAAGAATCGATATCCACACGGTGCAACATCTGCGGTGCAAGGTGCAACATTCGACCAAAAAGACGAAACAGCGCCGTGCGACTTTTAGAAATGGGTGCAGGGATTTGAAATGGACCAGAACCATGGTACACCACTCTTCAGAGATGGTAAATCGAAGACCAGCCACGGTGTTCCCTTTTTAACGTAAAAATTCACGTGACGGAAAAACGAAGGCCAAAAAACTTCAGAGACCCGATTGAGGTTCGGATAGCCTTTTTTGGGTATGAAACTATCCATTGACGGCTTACAGCCATCAAAGCCATAGAACTCACTGAGAGCTTCGTTTTGACTGGTTATGGCTCCAGTAACTCTAAACGAGGCAACAGTTATGGCCGTCCGAAGAATCGATATCCACAGGGTGCAACATCTGCGGTGCAACATGAAACATTCGTCCAAAAAGACGAAACAGCGCCGTGCGACTTTTAGAAATGGGTGCAGGGATTTGAAATGGACCAGTACCATGGTGCACCACTCTTCAGGGATGGTAAATCGAAGACTAGCCATGGTATTCCCTTTTTAACGTAAAAATTCACGTGACGGAAAAACGAAGGCCAAAAAACTTCAGAGACCCGATTGAGGTTCGGATAGCCTTTTTTTGGGTATGAAACTATCCATTGATGGGGTACAGCCGTCAAAGCCGTAGAACTCACTGAGAGCTTCGTTTTGACTAGTTATGGCTCCCGTAACTCTAAACGTGGCAACAGTTATGGTCATCCGAAGAATCGATATCCACAGGGTGCAACATCTGCGGTGCAAGGTGCAACATTCGTCCAAAAAGACGAAACAGCGCCGTGCGACTTTTAGAAATGGGTGCAGGGATTTGAAATGGACCAGTACCAAGGTGCACCACTCTCCAGGGATGGTAAATCGAAGACCAGCCACGGTGTTCCCTTTTTAACGTAAAAAATCACGTGACGGAAAAACGAAGGCCAAAAAACTTCAAATACCTGATTGAGGTTCGGATAGCCTTTTTTGGGTATGAAACTATCCATTGATGGCTTACAGTGGTCAAAGCCGTAGAACTCACTGAGAGCTTCGTTTTGACTGGTTATGGCTCCAGTAACTCTAAACGAGGCAACAGTTATGGCCGTCCGAAGAATCGATATCCATAGGGTGCAACATCTGCGGTGCAACGTGAAACATTCGTCCAAAAAGACGAAACAGCGCCGTGCGACTTTTAGAAATGGGTGCAGGGATTTGAAATGGACCAGTACCATGGTGCACCACTCTCCAGGGATGGTAAATCGAAGACCAGCCACGGTGTTCCCTTTTTAACGTAAAAATTCACGTGACGGAAAAACGAAGGCAAAAAAACTTCAGAGACCCGATTGAGGTTCGGATAGCCTTTTATTGGGTATCAAAGTATCCATAGACGGCTTACAGTTGTCAAAGCCATAGAACTCACTGAGAGCTTCGTTTTGACTGGTTATGGATCCCGTAACTCTAAACGAGGCAACAGTTATGGCCGTCCGTAGAATTGATATCCACATGGTGCAACATCTGCGGTGCAAGGTGCAACATTCATCCAAAAGGACGAAGAAGCGCCGTGCGACTTTTAGAAATGGGTGCAAGGATTTGAAATGGATCAGTACCATGGTGCACCACTCTCCAGGGATGGTAAATCGAAAACCAGCCCCAGTGTTCCTTTTTTTAACGTAAAAATTCACGTGACGGAAAAACGAAGGCCGAAAAACTTCAGAGACACGATTAAGGTTCGGATAGCCTTTTTTCGGTATGAAACTATCCATTGACGGCTTACAGTGGTCAAAGCCGTAGAACTCAATGAGAGCTTCGTTTTGATTGGTTATGGCTCCCGTAACTCTAAACGAGGCAACAGTTATGGCCGTCCGAAGAATCGATATCCACAGGGTGCAACATCTGCGGTGCAAGGTGCAAAATTCGTCCAAAAAGAAGTAACAGCGCTGTGCGACTTTTAGAAATGGGTGCAGGGATTTGAAATGTACCACTACCATGGTGCACCACTCTCCAGGAATGGTAAATCGAAGACCAGCCACGGTGTTCCCTTTTTAACGTAAAAATTCACGTGACGGAAAAACGAAGGCCAAAAAACTTCAGAGACCCGATTGAGGTTCGGATATCCTTTTTTGGGTATGAAACTATCCACTGACGGCTTACAGCTATCAAAGCCGTAGAACTCACTAAGAGCTTCGTTTTGACTGGTTATGGCTCCCGTAACTCTAAACGAGGCAACAGTTATGGCCATCCGAAGAATCGATATCCACAGGGTGCAACATCTGCGGTGCAAGGTGCAAAATTCGTCCAAAAAGAAGAAACAGCGCCGTGCGACTTTTAGAAATGGGTGCAGGGATTTGAAATGGACAACTATCATGGTGCACCACTCTCCAGGGATGGTAAATCGAAGACCAGCCACGGTGTTCCCTTTTTAACGTAAAAATTCACGTGACTGAAAATCGAAGGCCAAAAAACTTAAGAGAGCCGATTGAGGTTCGGATAGCCTTTTTTGGGTATGAAACTATCCATTGACGGCTTACAGCCATCAAAGCCGTAGAACTCACTAAGAGCTCTGTTTCAACTAGTTATGGCTCCCGTAACTCTAAACGAGGCGACAGTTATGGCCGTCCGAAGAATCGATATCCACAGGGTGCATCATCTGCCGTGCAAGGTGCAACATTCGTCCAAAAAGGCGAAACAGCGCCGTGCGACTTTTAGAAATGGGTGCAGGGATTTGAAATGGACAAGTACCATGGTGCATTACTCTCCAGGGATGGTAAATCGTAGACCAGCCACGGTTTTCCCTTTTTAACGTAAAAATTCACGTGACGGAAAAACGAAGGCCAAAAAACTTCAGAGACCCGATTGAGGTTCGGATAGCCTTTTTTTGGGGTATGAAACTATCCATTGACGGCTTACAGCCATCAAAGCCGTAGAACTCACTGAGAGCTTCGTTTTGATTGGTTATGGCTCCCGTAACTCTAAACGAGGCAACAGTTATGGCCGTCCGAAGAAGCGATATCCACAGGGTGCAACATCTGCGGTGCAAGGTGCAACATTCGTCCAAAAAGAAGAAACAACGCCATGCAACTTTTAGAAATGGGTGCAGGGATTTGAAATGGACAACTATCATGGTGCACCACTCTCCAGGGATGGTAAATCGAAGACCAGCCACGGTGTTCCCTTTTTAACGTAAAAATTCACGTGACTGAAAAACGAAGGCCAAAAAACTTAAGAGAGCCGATTGAGGTTCGGATAGCCTTTTTTGGGTATGAAACTATCCATTGACGGCTTACAGCCATCAAAGCCGTAGAACTCACTGAGAGCTCCGTTTCAACTAGTTATGGCTCCCGTAACTCTAAACGAGGCGACAGTTATGGCCGTCCGAAGAATCGATATCCACAGGGTGCAACATCTGCCGTGCAAGGTGCAACATTCGTCCAAAAAGGCGAAACAGCGCCGTGCGACTTTTAGAAATGGGTGCAGGGATTTGAAATGGACCAGTACCATGGTGCACCACTCTCCAGGGATGGTAAATTGTAGACCAGGCACGGTGTTCCCTTTTTAACGTAAAAATTCACGTGACGGAAAAACGAAGGCCAAAAAACTTCAGAGACCCGATTGAGGTTCGGATAGCCTTTTTTTGGGTATGAAACTATCCATTGACGGCTTACAACCATCAAAGCCGTAGAACTCACTTAGAGCTTTGTTTTGACTGGTTATGGCTCCCGTAACTCTAAACGAGGCAACAGTTATGGCCGTCCGAAGAATCGATATCCACACGGTGCAACATCTGCGGTGCAAGGTGCAACATTCGACCAAAAAGACGAAACAGCGCCGTGCGACTTTTAGAAATGGGTGCAGGGATTTGAAATGGACCAGTACCATGGTACACCACTCTTCAGAGATGGTAAATCGAAGACCAGCCACGGTGTTCCCTTTTTAACGTAAAAATTCACGTGACGGAAAAACGAAGGCCAAAAAACTTCAGAGACCCGATTGAGGTTCGGATAGCCTTTTTTGGGTATGAAACTATCCATTGACGGCTTACAGCCATCAAAGCCATAGAACTCACTGAGAGCTTCGTTTTGACTGGTTATGGCTCCAGTAACTCTAAACGAGGCAACAGTTATGGCCGTCCGAAGAATCGATATCCACAGGGTGCAACATCTGCGGTGCAACATGAAACATTCGTCCAAAAAGACGAAACAGCGCCGTGCGACTTTTAGAAATGGGTGCAGGGATTTGAAATGGACCAGTACCATGGTGCACCACTCTTCAGGGATGGTAAATCGAAGACCAGCCATGGTATTCCCTTTTTAACGTAAAAATTCACGTGATGGAAAAACGAAGGCCAAAAAACTTCAGAGACCCGATTGAGGTTTGGATAGCCTTTTTTTGGGTATGAAACTATCCATTGATGGGGTACAGCCGTCAAAGCCGTAGAACTCACTGAGAGCTTCGTTTTGACTAGTTATGGCTCCCGTAACTCTAAACGTGGCAACAGTTATGGTCATCCGAAGAATCGATATCCACAGGGTGCAACATCTGCGGTGCAAGGTGCAACATTCGTCCAAAAAGACGAAACAGCGCCATGCGACTTTTAGAAATGGGTGCAGGGATTTGAAATGGACCGGTACCATGGTGCACCACTCTCCAGGGATGGTAAATCGAAGACCAGCCACGGTGTTCCCTTTTTAACGTAAAAATTCACGTGACGGAAAAACGAAGGCCAAAAAACTTCAAATACCCGATTGAGGTTCGGATAACCTTTTTTGGGTATGAAACTATCCATTGACGGCTTACTGCCGTCAAAGCCGTAGAACTCACTGAGAGCTTCGTTTTGACTGGTTATGGCTCCAGTAACTTTAAACGAGGCAACAGTTATGGCCGTCCGAAGAATCGATATCCACAGGGTGCAACATCTGCGGTGCAACGTGAAACATTCGTCCAAAAAGACGAAACAGCGCCGTGCGACTTTTAGAAATGGGTGAAGGGATTTGAAATGGACCAGTACCATGGTGCACCACTCTCCAGGGATGGTAAATCGAAGACCAGCCACGGTGTTCCCTTTTTAACGTAAAAATTCACGTGACGGAAAAACGAAGGCAAAAAAACTTCAGAGACCCGATTGAGGTTCGGATAGCCTTTTTTTGGGTATGAAACTATCCATTGATGGGGTACAGCCGTCAAAGCCGTAGAACTCACTGAGAGCTTCGTTTTGACTAGTTATGGCTCCCGTAACTCTAAACGTGGCAACAGTTATGGTCATCCGAAGAATCGATATCCACAGGGTGCAACATCTGCGGTGCAAGGTGCAACATTCGTCCAAAAAGACGAAACAGCGCCATGCGACTTTTAGAAATGGGTGCAGGGATTTGAAATGGACCGGTACCATGGTGCACCACTCTCCAGGGATGGTAAATCGAAGACCAGCCACGGTGTTCCCTTTTTAACGTAAAAATTCACGTGACGGAAAAACGAAGGCCAAAAAACTTCAAATATCCGATTGAGGTTCGGATAGCCTTTTTTGGGTATGAAACTATCCATTGACGGCTTACTGCCGTCAAAGCCGTAGAACTCACTGAGAGCTTCGTTTTGACTGGTTATGGCTCCAGTAACTCTAAACGAGGCAACAGTTATGGCCGTCCGAAGAATCGATATCCATAGGGTGCAACATCTGCGGTGCAACGTGAAACATTCGTCCAAAAAGACGAAACAGCGCCGTGCGACTTTTAGAAATGGGTGAAGGGATTTGAAATGGACCAGTACCATGGTGCACCACTCTCCAGGGATGGTAAATCGAAGACCAGCCACGGTGTTCCCTTTTTAACGTAAAAATTCACGTGACGGAAAAACGAAGGCAAAAAAACTTCAGAGACCCGATTGAGGTTCGGATAGCCTTTTTTTGGTTATCAAACTATCCATTGACGGCTTACAGTTGTCAAAGCCATAGAACTCACTGAGAGCTTCGTTTTGACTGGTTATGGATCCCGTAACTCTAAACGAGGTAACAGTTATGGCCGTCCGTAGAATTGATATCCATAGGGTGCAACATCTGCGGTGCAAGGTGCAACATTCGTCCAAAAGGACGAAGAAGCGCCGTGCGACTTTTAGAAATGGGTGCAAGGATTTGAAATGGATCAGTACCATGGTGCACCACTCTCCAGGGATGGTAAATCGAAGACCAGCCCCAGTGTTCCTTTTTTTAACGTAAAAATTCACGTGACGGAAAAACGAAGGCCGAAAAACTTCAGAGACACGATTGAGGTTCAGATAGCCTTTTTTTCGGTATGAAACTATCCATTGACGGCTTACAGTGGTCAAAGCCGTAGAACTCAATGAGAGCTTCGTTTTGACTGGTTATGGCTCCCGTAACTCTAAACGAGGCAACAGTTATGGCCGTCCGAAGAATCGATATCCACAGGGTGCAACATCTGCGGTGCAAGGTGCAAAATTCGTCCAAAAAGACGAAACAGCGCCGTGCGACTTTTAGAAATGGGTGCAGGGATTTAAAATGGACCAGTACCATGGTGCACCACTCTCCAGGGATAGTAAATGGAAGACCTGTTAGTCCATAGGATAGTGGTTTTGATGACAACAACTATAGAAGTGTTATAAAATATATATGTGCAGGAAATCTATATGCAGGTATCAACAAAAGTAGATGTACAGTAAAGAAAACAAAATTGATGAAGACAAAGATCAAGAGTTCAAGATTGAAGACTCATGAGATTCAAGATATTCAAGAGTTCAAGACAAATAATATAGTTAGGTTAGATATTTGTTAAAACTCCTTGAAAGCACTATCATTCTTTTTTATCCAATTTACTCGTGGAATGGAATCCACTTCGTTCTTGTTAAAGGGATGGAACCCTAGTGAGATGGAACTCACGAAATATCTAGTGGAACGGATAGTAGCCCTATTTTGTTATTCACTAATTTTGATTCAAAATGATTTTCAAAATTATCTCTTGTTTTATAAAATGATTTTCAAATATTCCTTTTCAAAAGAAAAACCTTCGTTCACATTTCCAAAAATGTTTTAGCCTCAAAATCATATTTATCATTTTGCTATATTTTGATTTCAAAATTGTCCTAGATATTTTAGCCTCAAAATCTATTTTAATATTATATTTACTTTAGTTTATTTACTTTGATTTTAAATATATTTTAGTATATATACATATATACATTCATAAGTATTTCTACTTCTAAATACCTTCTACAAATACATAGAGTCCATTTGAATAAAGTTTCATATGTTTTAAATCATCATTTTCAAAGTAAAGCAAATCATCACTTTTTACTAGACCATGTCGACATCCTATTTACCTGTCATGTCGACGTGCTTCCCGTTACAGCAAAGATTGTTTTCAAAAGAAGTGTCTATTCGTTTAAACCTCTTCGAATGGACACATCCATTCATTCTCTATAAATAGAGACTGTTATGGACGTTTTTCAGTAACTACTTTCTTTATTTTCTCTCCTCTTTACTCTCTTATCTTATTTTCTAATCATCCTATCCATATTTTGCCGAAATCTTAAGTGAATCAAACCAGAATATCTCTAGTTTGATTCTCTGCCACTCTCTCCAAAGAATCTCAGTGCTTATCAGAGTTATAGATACATTTGTACTCAAAGAAACTTGTGTGGGGTTATAAAGGTGTGATCGTGTCCTTGGAAATCGATCGGGTAAACTTGTGTCCTGTGAATCAAGTGGTTCTACCCAGAGACCTGAGAATCTGGAGGGTGTACCTCGTTGCCTTGGAATCGAGGGATTGTAATCTAGATTATTGTTGAATAGAAAGCCGTACGGGTTGTGCGGGACTGGATGTAGGGTAACACCGAACCAGTATAAAATTCCTGGTGTGTTCTTTCCTTTACTTGCTTTTTATTTATATTTGCATTTGTTTGCGATTCTGTGATTTGATCTGTGATTGTGAATTTGCATTAAGTTAGTTAATTCAATTTAAATCAAAGAAGTTTTAAAGAAATTCTTAAAACACTATTCACCCCCCCTCTAGTGTTAAATAGCCTTAAGATCATCTTCCGCGTCCCTTTCATTTGGTATCAGAGCGAGGTTTTTCAAAGTATTCATAATCTGATTTTTGAAAAGTTCATGGCTAAGTTTGAAATGTTTCCTAAAAATAATTCTTTAATGATCAAATCATTGTGGTCTCATAAATTGATGCATGATAGTTATATAGAATCAGGTAGTCTACAAAAGTTGCTCACTGTGCAGGAATCTTGCTTCATGGCGACAAATGAATCTATTCACAATGGACAAGCTGTGCAAATAAGGAAAAACAAGTGGATACTTGATAGTGGATGTTCAAGACATATGACAGGAAATCCAGAGATACTCAATGACATTATTTACAAGGATGGAGGATTGGTTAATTTTGGGGATAATTCAAAAGGTTATGTGGTTGGCATCGGCAATGTAGGTAATTCTGAAACTCCTATTATTTCAAATGTTTTGTTAGTTAAAAATCTACAACATAATCTACTTAGTATTAGTCAGTTATGTGATAAAGGATATAGGATTAAATTTGAAAAAGACAAGTGTCACATCGAAGATAATAAATCTAATATTATCTTTGAGGGAGTTAGGAAAAAGAATATCTATATTCTTAGTATGAAAATTTCAAATGATAATCTATGTCTTTTGGCCAATACAAGTGACCCTTGGACTTGGCATAAGAGATTTGGACATTTGAATTTTAAACTCTTATCTAGACTATCCAAACTTGATCTAGTAAGAGGCCTCCCTAAGATGCAATTTAAAGTAGATAGTATATGTGATGCATGTCAATTAGGAAAACTTAGAAAAAGTTCCTTTAAACTTAAAGATATGATCTCTACTTCAAAACCTCTTGAGTTACTTCACCTAGATTTATTTGGTCCATCTCAGATTCAATCAATCAACCATAGTAAATATGTCTTTGTAATTGTGGATGATTATTCCAGATATACATGGACAATCTTTCTGAAACATAAAAGTGATACTTTTGATTATTTTAAAAGTATTTCAAAAAGAGTTCAAAACCAACTTTCTTCCAAGATCATCACTATTCGTAGTGATCACGGTGGTGAATTTGAAAATGAGAAGTTTGAGGAATTCTGTAATCAGAAGGGAATTACTCACAATTTTTTGTTTCCAAGAACTCCACAACAAAACGGAGTAGTTGAGCGTAAGAATAGGACGATTCAAGAGTGTGCTAGAAATCTACTTTCTGATAGTAAATTACCAAAACATTTTTGGGCTGAAGCAGTTGCAACGGCCTGTTATATTTTGAATAGGATTTTAATTAGACCTCTAACCAATAAAACACCTTCTGAACTTCTTTTCAATAAGAAACCTAAGGTATCTTATTTCAGAATTTTTGGAAGTAAATGTTTTATCTTAAATACAAAAGATAATTTAGATAAGTTTGATCCTAAATCCGACAAAGGAATCTTTATCGGATATTCTAACAGGAGTAAAGCTTATAGAGTTTTTAATCTAAGAACAAACACTATTGAAGAAACTTTACATGTTTCCTTTGATGAAAATTTCAAAGAAGTTGATCAGACTAATGATGAGGATGACTTAGTTATTTCTAATCATGAATCTGTAGATGCTACAAATGAAACTTTTCATCCAAATAAAAAGATTAGGCTTTTAAAAGATCACCCTGTAGAAAATATTCTAGGAGATATGCAATCTGTTGTTAAAACTAGGAATCAATTAAACAGTATGAGTCATGTTGCTTTTATATCCTCAATAGAACCTAAAAATCCAAAGGAAGCATCAACTGATGATTCATGGATTCTTGCTATGCAAGAAGAATTGAATCAATTCACCAGAAATGATGTTTGGGAACTTGTTCCTAGACCTGAGGATAAATCCATTATAGGCACTAAATGGGTATATAAAAATAAATTAAATGAATTAGGTGAGGTCGTTAGAAATAAGGCTCGACTCGTTGCACAAGGTTATTGTCAAGAAGAAGGTATAGATTATGACGAAACCTTTACACCCGTAGCAAGATTAGAAGCTATTAGAATTCTGCTTGCTTTCGCTAATTTCAATAATTTCAAACTTTTTCAAATGGATGTCAAGAGTGCCTTTCTAAATGGTTTTGTAAAAGAGGAAGTTTATGTTGAACAACCTCCACTCTTTGAAGATACAAAATTTCCAAATCATGTTTTTAAATTAAAGAAAGCCCTGTATGGTCTAAAACAAGCTCCTAGAGCTTGGTATGATAGACTTAGGTCTTATCTTTTGCAATCTAATTTTGAAATAGGTAAAGTAGATAACACACTTTTTATTAAAAGAAACAAAAATGATATTCAACTTGTACAAGTGTATGTAGATGATATTATTTTTGGATCAACCAATTCTGACATGAACAAAGAATTTTCTGACATTATGACAAAAGAGTTTGAGATGAGTCATATGGGTGAACTTAACTTTTTCCTAGGATTACAAATCAAACAATTAGATAATGGTATCTTTATCAGTCAAGAGAAGTATGCGAGAGAGTTAGTTAGTAAGTTTGGCTTGACCAATGTGAGTGGAAAACCAACTCCCATGGCAACCAATATAGCGTTAAGTAAGGATGATCTATCCAAAGACGTAGATCAAACCTTGTATAGAGGAATGATTGGATCACTTCTCTATATAACCGCTAGTAGACCAGATATCATGAACAGTGTCTGTCTCTGTGCAAGATATCAATCTCAACCCAAGGAAACTCATCTAAAAGCTGTGAAACGTATCATTCGATATGTTAAACACACCTTTGATTATGGATTGTTCTACCCTAAGAATGATTCATTTGAATTAGTTTCCTATTGTGATGCTGACTATGCTGGGTGTAAGTCAGACCGAAAGAGTACAAGTGGAACTTGTCACTTTCTAGGTCATTCCTTAATTTCCTGGTTCAGTAAAAAGCAGAATACTGTTTCCCTATCAACAACTGAAGCAGAGTATGTTTCTGCTGCTTTAGCTTGTTCTCAAGTTTTGTATATGCAACAAACCTTGAATGATTTTGGTATATCTATCACGAAATCTCCAATTTTCTGTGATAACACTAGTGCCATTAGTTTGTCCAAAAACCCAACTCTCTATGCCCGAACTAAACATATTGACATTAGACACCATTTTCTAAGAGATAACGTAAATAAAGAGAAAATTTCTCTTGATTTCGTTAATTCTGAAAATCAAATAGCTGATATTTTAACCAAACCTTTAGGAGAACCTGTCTTCACCAAGTTAAGAAGAGAATTAGGTATATGTTCTCTTTCTGAAATATAGTATATAGTATAGTAGTATACATAGGGTATATATGAATGTTTTCTTAACCATAGCATTTTGCAACACCATGTCGACATGGTATTCATGCGTCATGTCGACATGCAACGGTAAAAATAACAGTTCGTTTTTTCCCTCTAATTTTTGAATGGGTGGTTATTTAACTCACCCATTCCGAGTTTCTCTTCCCTCCAATCATTATTTCTTCATTCTACTTTCTAGAAACATCAAATCCATGGCTTCCACATCCAATCCTATTCAAATATCACCGGTTTCTTTCCCTTCTCCTTCACATGGCCCTTTCCAAAACTCCATACTCGCTCGTGTCATCAAAATAGAGGAGAAAGTTAATGATTCGCTGCAGATGTTAACTGAAATGCAAGTTCAACAATTGAGAATGGCAAGAGAGCAAGAGAAACAAGGGAAAATTCTGAGGAATCTTCAAAAATTCCTCATGGATAATCATGCCAATCCAATTGTAATTGAAGATTCTTCTAACATAGAAGCAAAAGAAGAAGGAGAAGAAGACAAAGACGAAGAAGAAGAGGAAGAACCAATGGAGGAAGAAACTGATGATGAAGCAGTATGTGTAGGGGAAGTTTGTTTTGATGCTTATGGGAACATTGTGGAACAACATGGAAATTTCTGTTTCCATTACCCAAATTGTCCTGTCCACAAGTCTCCCATCATCAAAAACAACCGTTGAGTTGTTTATTTTCTTGTTTTAGTTATTTATGTGTTTATAAGTTTAAATAGTCATGTATACAGTAATATTGAAATGAATAAAATAATCTGTGGTTACACTTATTATTCTTATTCTTATATTGCTCATATATAACATTCTAAGTATACGATGTTTAGTGCATTGTTATATCTAGTTTCAGTATTATTAATGATAACACTATCATTAATATCATAGATTTAGGGGGAGTTAGTGTCATTTTTTTGTTGATGACAAAGGGGGAGAAGTATAAAATAGGTTAGTTAGGCATAGATTAAGGGGGAGTTATTAGATTTAGGGGGAGTTATAAGGAGAATATAAATATTTTATAAACAAAGGTTGTCATCATCAAAAAGGGGGAGAATGTTAGTCCATAGGATAGTGGTTTTGATGACAACAACTATAGAAGTATTATAAAATATATATATGCAGGAAATCTATATGCAGGTATCAACAAAAGAAGACTGTACAGTAAAGAAAACAAAATTGATGAAGACAAAGATCAAGAGTTTAAGATTGAAGACTCATGAGATTCAAGATATTCAAGAGTTCAAGACAAATAATATAGTTAGGTTAGATATTTGTTAAAACTCCTTGAAAGCACTATCATTCTTTTTTATCCAATTTACTCGTGGAATGGAATCCACTTCGTCCTTGTTAAAGGGATGGAACCCTAGTGAGATGGAACTCACGAAATATCTAGTGGAACGGATAGTAGCCCTATTTTGTTATTCACTAATTTTGATTCAAAATGATTTTCAAAATTATCTCTTGTTTTATAAAATGATTTTCAAATATTCCTTTTCAAAAGAAAAACCTTCGTTCACATTTCCAAAAATGTTTTAGCCTCAAAATCATATTTATCATTTTGCTATATTTTGATTTCAAAATTGTCCTAGATATTTTAGCCTCAAAATCTATTTTAATATTATATTTACTTTAGTTTATTTACTTTGATTTTAAATATATTTTAGTATATATACATATATACATTCATAAGTATTTCTACTTCTAAATACCTTCTACAAGTACATAGAGTCCATTTGAATAAAGTTGCATATGTTTTAAATCATCATTTTCAAAGTAAAGCAAATCATCACTTTTTACTAGACCATGTCGACATCCTATTTACCTGTCATGTCGACATGCTTCCCGTTACAGCAAAGGTTGTTTTCAAAAGAAGTGTCTATTCGTTTAAACCTCTTCGAATGGACACATCCATTCATTCTCTATAAATAGAGACTGTTATGGACGTTTTCCAGTAACTACTTTCTTTATTTTCTCTCCTCTTTACTCTCTTATCTTATTTTCTAATCATCATATCCATATTTTGCCGAAATCTTAAGTGAATCAAACCAGAATATCTCTAGTTTGATTCTCTACCACTCTCTCCAAAGAATCTCAGTGCTTATCAGAGTTATAGATACATTTGTACTCAAAGAAACTTGTGTGGGGTTATAAAGGTGTGATCGTGTCCTTGGAAATCGATCGGGTGAACTTGTGTCCTGTGAATCAAGTGGTTCTACCCAGAGACCTGAGAATCTGGAGGGTGTACCTCGTTGCCTTGGAATCGAGGGATTGTAATCTAGATTATTGTTGAATAGAAAGCCGTACGGGTTATGCGGGACTGGATGTAGGGTAACACCGAACCAGTATAAAATTCCTGGTATGTTCTTTCCTTTACTTGCTTTTTATTTATATTTGCAATTGTTTGTGATTCTGTGATTTGATCTGTGATTGTGAATTTGCATTAAGTTAGTTAATTCAATTTAAATCAAAGAAGTTTTAAAGAAATTCTTAAAACACTATTCACCCCCCCTCTAGTGTTAAATAGCCTTAAGATCATCTTCCGCGTCCCTTTCAAGACCAGCCACGGTGTTCCCTTTTTAACGTAAAAATTCACGTGACGGAAAAACGAAGGCCAACAAACTTCAGAGACCCGATTGAGGTTCGGATAGCCTTTTTTGGCTATGAAACTATCCATTGACGGCTTACAGCTGTCAAAGCCGGAGAACTCACTGAGAGCTTCGTTTTGACTAGTTATGGCTCCCGTAACTCTAAACGAGGCAACAGTTATGGACGTCCGAAGAATCGATATCCACAGGGTGCAACATCTGCGGTGCAAGGTGCAACATTCGTCCAAAAAGAAGTAACAGCGTCGTGCGACTTTTAGAAATGGGTGCAGGGATTTGAAATGGACCACTACCATGGTGCACCACTCTCCAGGGATGGTAAATCGAAGACCAGCCACGGTGTTCCCTTTTAAACGTAAAAATTCACGTGACGGAAAAACGAAGGCCAAAAAATTTCAGAGACCCGATTAAGGTTCGGATAGCCTTTTTTGGGTATGAAACTATCCATTGACGGCTTACAGCTGTCAAAGCCGTAGAACTCACTGAGAGCTTCGTTTTGACTGGTTATGGCTCCCGTAACTCTGAACGAGGCAACAGTTATGGCCGTCCGAAGAATCGATATCCACAAGGTGCAACATCTGCGGTGCAACGTGCAACATTCGTCCAAAAAGATGAAACAGCGCCGTGCGACTTTCAGAAATGGGTGCAGGGATTTGAAATGGACCAGTACCATGGTGCACCACTCTCCAGGGATGCTAAATCTAAAAACAGCCACGGTGTTCCCTCTTTAACGTAAAAATTCACGTGATGGAAAAATGAAGGCCAAAAAACTTCAGAGACCCGATTGAGGTTCGGATAGCCTTTTTTTGGGTATGAAACTATCCATTGACGGCTTACAGTTGTCAAAGTCGTATAACTCACTGAGAGCTTCGTTTTGATTGGTTATGGCTCCCGTAACTCTAAACGAGGCAACAATTATGGTCGTCCGAAGAATCGATATCCATAGGGTGCAACATCTGCGGTGCAAGGTGCAACATTCGTCCAAAAAGACGAAACAGCGCCGTGCGACTTTTAGAAATGAGTGCAGGGATTTGAAATGGACCAGTACCATGGTGCACCACTCTCCAGGGATGGTAAATCGAAGACCAGCCACGGTGTTCCCTTTTTAACGTAAAAATTCACGTGACGGAAAAACGAAGGCCGAAAAACTTCAAAGACACGATTGAGGTCCGGATAGCCTTTTTTTGGGTATGAAACTATCCATTGACGGCTTACAGCCGTCAAAGCCATAGAACTCACTGAGAGCTTCGTTTTGACTGGTTATGGCTCCCGTAACTCTAAACGAGGCAACAGTTATGGCCGTCCGAAGAATCGATATCCACAGGGTGCAACATCCGCGGTGCAAGGTGCAACATTCGTCCAAAAAGCCGAAACAGCGCCGTTCGACTTTTAGAAGAGGGTGCAGGGATTTGAAATGGACCAGTACCATGGTGCACCACTCTCCAGGGATGGTAAATCGAAGACCGGCCACGGTGATCCCGTTTTAACTTAAAAATTCACGTGACGGAAAAAAGAAGGCCAAAAAACTTCAGAGACCCGATTGATGTTCGGATAGCCTTTTTTGGATATGAAACTATCCATTGACGGCTTACAGCGGTCAAAGCCGTAGAACTCACTGAGAGCTTCGTTTTGACTGGTTATGGCTCCCGTAACTCTAAACGAGGCAACAGTTATGGCCGTCCGAAGAATCGATATCCACAAGGTGCAACATCTGCGGTGCAACGTGCAACATTCGTCCAAAAAGACGAAACAGCGCCGTGCGACTTTTAGAAATGGGTGCAGGGATTTGAAATGGACCAGTACCATGGTGCACCACTCTCTAGGGATGGTAAATCGAAGACCAGCCACGGTGTTCCCTTTTTAACGTAAAAATTCACGTAATGGAAAAACGAAGGCCAAAAAACTTCAGAGACCCGATTGAGGTTCGGATAGCCTTTTTTTAGGTATGAAACTATCCATTGACGGCTTATAGTTATCAAAGTCGTATAACTCACTGAGAGCTTCGTTTTGACTGGTTATGGCTCCCGTAACTCTAAACAAGGAAATAGTTATGGCCGTCCGAAGAATCGATATCCACAGGGTGCAACATCCGCGGTGCAAGGTGCAACATTCGTCCGAAAAGCCGAAACAGCGTCGTTCGACTTTTAGAAGAGGGTGCAGGGATTTGAAATGGACCAGTACCATGGTGCACCACTCTCCAGGGATGGAAAATCGAATACCAGCCACGGTGATCCCATTTTAACTTAAAAATTCACATGACGGAAAAAAGAATGCCAAAAAACTTCAGAGACCCGATTGAGGTTCAGATAGCCTTTTTTGGGTATGAAACTATCCATTGACGGCTTACAGCGGTCAAAGCCGTAGAACTCACTGAGAGCTTCGTTCTGACTGGTTATGGCTCCCGTAACTCTAAACGAGGCAACAGTTATGGCCGTCCGAAGAATCGATATCCACAAGGTGCAACATCTGCGGTGCAACGTGCAACATTCGTCCAAAAAGACGAAACAGCGCCGTGCGACTTTTAGAAATAGGTGCAGGGATTTTAAATGGACCAGTACCATGGTGCACCACTCTCCAGGGATGGTAAATCGAAGACCATCCACGGTGTTCCCTTTTTAACGTAAAAATTCACGTGATGGAAAAACGAAGGCCAAAAAACATAAGAGACCCGATTGAGGTTCGGATAGCCTTTTTTTGGGTATGAAACTATCCATTGACAGCTTACAGGTGTCAAAGCCATAGAACTCACTGAGAGCTTCGTTTTGACTGGTTTGTGCTCCCGTAACTCTAAACGAGGCAGCAGCTATGGCCGTCCGAAGAATTGATATCCACAGGGTGCAACATCCGCGGTGCAAGGTGCAACATTCGTCCAAAAGGATGAAACAGCGCCGTGCAACTTTTAGAAATAGGTGCAGGGATATGAAATGGACCAGTACCATGGTGCACCACTCTCCAGGGATGGTAAATCGAAGACCAGCCCCGGTGTTCCTTTTTTAACGTAAAAATTCACGTGACGGAAAAACGAAGGCCGAAAAACTTCAAAGACACGATTGAGGTTCGGATAGCCTTTTTTTGGGTATGAAACTATCCATTGATGGCTTACAACAGTCAAAGCCGTAGAACTATCTGAGAGCTTCGTTTTGACTGGTTATGGCTCCCGTAACTCTAAACGAGGCAATAGTAATGGCCGTCCGAAGAATCGATATCCACAGGGTGCAACATCTGCAGTGCAAGGTGCAACATTCGTCCAAAAAGACGAAACAGCGTCGTGCGACTTTTAGAAATGGGCGCAGAGATTTGAAATGGACTAGTACCATGGTGCACCACTCTCCAGGGATGGTAAATCGAAGACCAGCCATGGTGTTCCCTTTTTAACGTAAAAATTCATGTGACGGAAAAACGAAGGCCAAAAAACTTCAAAGACCCAATTGAGGTTCGAATAGCCTTTTTTGGGTATGAAACTATCCATTGACGGCTTACAACTGTCATAGCCATAGAACTCATTGAGAGCTTCGTTTTGACTGGTTATGGCTCCCGTAACTCTAAACGAGGCAACAGTTATGGCCGTCCGAAGAATCGATATCCACAAGGTACAACATCTGCGGTGCAACGTGCAACATTCGTCCAAAAAGACGAAACAGCGCCGTGCGACTTTTAGAAATGGGTGCAGGGATTTGAAATGGACAAATACCATGGTGCACCACTCTCCAGGGATGGTAAATCGAAGTCCAGCCACGGTGTTCCCTTTTTAACGTAAAAATTCACGTGATGGAAAAACGAAGGCCAAAAAACTTCAAAGACCCGATTGAGGTTCGAATAGCATTTTTTTGGGTATGAAACTATCCATTGACGGCTTACAGTTGTCAAAGTCGTATAACTCACTGAGAGCTTCGTTTTGACTGGTTATGGCTCCCGTAACTCTAAACAAGGAAACAGTTATGGCCGCCCGAAGAATCGATATCCACAGGGTGCAACATCCGCGGTGCAAGGTGCAACATTCGTCCGAAAAGCCGAAACAGCGCCGTTCGACTTTTAGAGGAGGGTGAAGGGATTTGAAATGTACTAGTACCATGGTGCACCACTCTCCAGGGATGGTAAATCGAAGACCAGCCACGGTGATCCCGTTTTAACTTAAAAATTCACTTGACGAAAAAAAGAAGGCCAAAAAACTTCAGAGACCCGATTGAGGTTCAGATAGCCTTTTTTGGGTATGAAACTATCCATTGACGGCTTACAGTGGTCAAAGCCATAGAACTCACTGAGAGCTTCGTTTTGACTAGTTATGGCTCCCGTAACTCTAAACGAGGCAACAGTTATGGCCGTCCGAAGAATCGATATCCACAAGGTGCAACATCTGCGGTGCAACGTGCAACATTCGTCCAAAAAGACGAAACAGCGCCGTGCGACTTTTAGAAATGGGTGCAGGGATTTGAAATGGACCAGTACCATGGTGCACCACTCTCCAGGGATGGTAAATCGAAGACCAGCCACGGTGTTCCCTTTTTAACGTAAAAATTCACGTGATGGAAAAACGAAGGCCAAAAAACTTAAGAGACCCGATTGAGGTTCGGATAGCCTTTTTTTGGGTATGAAACTATCCATTGACAGCTTACAGGTGTCAAAGCTGTAGAACTCACTGAGAGCTTCGTTTTGATTGGTTATGGCTCCCGTAACTCTAAACGAGGCAATAGTTATGGCCGTCCGAAGAATTGATATCCACTGGGTGCAACATCTGCGGTGCAAGGTGCAACATTCGTCCAAAAGGACGAAACAACACCGTGCAACTTTTAGAAATGGGTGCAGGGATATGAAATGGACCAGTACCATGGTGCACCACTCTCCAGGGATGTCAAATCGAAGACCAGCCCCGGTGTTCCATTTTTAACGTAAAAATTCACGTGATGGAAAAACGAAGGCCGAAAAACTTCAAAGACACGATTGAGGTTCGGCCTTTTTTTGGGTATGAAACTATCCATTGATGGCTTACAGCGGTCAAAGCCGTAGAACTCACTGAGAGCTTCGTTTTGACTGGTTATGGCTCCCGCAACTCTAAACGAGGCAACAGTAATGGCCGTCCGAAGAATCGATATCCACAGGGTGCAACATCTGCGGTGCAAGGTGCAACATTCGTCCAAAAAGACGAAACAGCGCCGTGCGACTTTTAGAAATGGGTGCAGAGATTTGAAATGGACTAGTACCATGGTGCACCACTCTCCAGGGATGGTAAATCGAAGACCAGCCATGGTGTTCCCTTTTTAACATAAAAATTCACGTGACGGAAAAACGAAGGCCAAAAAACTTCAAAGACCCAATTGAGGTTCGGATAGCCTTTTTTGGGTATGAAACTATCCATTGACGGCTTACAGCCGTCAAAGCCATAGAACTCACTGAGAGCTTCGTTTTGACTGGTTATGGCTCCCGTAACTCTAAACGAGGCAACAGTTATGGCCGTCCGAAGAATCGATATCCACAGGGTGCAACATCCGCGGTGCAAGGTGCAACATTCGTCCGAAAAGCCGAAACAGCGCCGTTCGACTTTTAGAAGAGGGTGCAGGGATTTGAAATGGACCAGTACCATAGTGTACCACTCTTCAGGGATGGTAAATCGAAGACCAGCCACGGTGATCCCGTTTTAACTTAAAAATTCACGTGACGGAAAAAAGAAGGCCAAAGAACTTCAGAGACCCGATTGAGGTTCAGATAGCCTTTTTTGGGTATGAAACTATCCATTGACGGCTTACAGCGGTCAAAGCCGTAGAACTCACAGAGAGCTTCATTTTGACTGGTTATGGCTCCCGTAACTCTAACCGAGGCAACAGTTATGGCCGTCCGAAGAATCAATATCCACAAGGTGCAACATCTGTTGTGCAACGTGCAACATTCGTCCAAAAAGACGAAACAACGCCGTGCGACTTTTAGAAATGGGTGCAGGGATTTGAAATGGACCAGTACCATGGTGCACCACTCTCCTGGGATGGTAATTTGAAGACCAGCCACGGTGTTCCCTTTTTAACGTAAAAATTCACATGATGGAAAAACGAAGGCCAAAAAACTTCAAAGACCCGATTGGGGTTTGGATAGCCTTTTTTTGGGTATGAAACTATCCATTGACGGCTTACAGTTGTCAAAGTCGTAGAACTCACTGAGAGCTTCGTTTTGACTGGTTATGGCTCCCGTAACTCTAAACGAGGCAACAGTTATGGCCGTCCGGAGAATTGATATCCACAGGGTGCAACATCTGCGGTGCAAGGTGCAACATTCGTCCAAAAGGACGAAACAGCGCCGTGCGACTTTTAGAAATGGGTGCAGTGATATGAAATGGACCAGTACCATGGTGCACCACTCTCCAGGGATGGTAAATCGAAGACCAGCCCCGGTGTTCCTTTTTTAACGTAAAAATTCACGTGACGGAAAAACGAAAGCCGAAAAACTTCAGAGACACGATTGAGGTTCGGATAGCCTGTATTTGGGTATGAAACTATCCATTGACGGCTTACAGCGGTCAAAGCCGTAGAACTCACTGAGAGCTTTGTTTTGACTGGTTATGGCTCCCGTAACTCTAAACGAGGCAACATTAATGGCCGTCCGAAGAATCGATATCCACAGGGTGAAACATCTGCGGTGCAAGGTGCAACATTCGTCCAAAAAGACGAAATAGCGCCGTGCGACTTTTAGAAATGGGTGCAGGGATTTGAAATGGACTAGTACCATGGTGTACCACTCTCCAGGGATGATAAATCAAAGACCAGCCACGGTGTTTCCTTTTTAACGTAAAAATTCACGTGACGGAAAAACGAAGGCCAAAAAACTTCAGAGACCCAATTGAGGTTCGGATAGCCTTTTTTGGGTATGAAACTATCCACTGACGGCTTACAACTGTCAAAGCCGTAGAACTCACTGAGAGCTTCGTTTTGACTGGTTATGGCTCCCGTAACTCTAAACGAGGCAACAGTTATGGCCGTCCGAAGAATCGATATCCACAGGGTGCAACATCTGCGGTGCAAGGTGCAACATTCGTCCTAAAAGAAGAAATAGCACCGTGCGACTTTAGGAAATGGGTGCAGGGATTTGAAATGGACCACTACCATGGTGCACCACTCTCCAGGGATGGTAAATCAAAGACTAGCCACGGTGTTCCCTTTTTAACGTAAAAATTCATGTGACGGAAAAACGAAGGCCAAAAAACTTAAGAGACCCGATTGAGGTTCAGATAGCCTTTTTTGGGTATGAAACTATCCATTGACGGCTTACAGTAGTCAAAGCCGTAGAACTCACTGAGATCTTCATTTCGACTGGTTATGGCTCCCGTAACTCTAAACAAGGCAACATTTATGGCCGTCCGAAGAATCGATATCCACAGGGTGCAACATCTGCGGTGCAAGGTGCAAGATTCGTCTAAAAAGGCGAAACAGCACCGTGCAAATTTTAGAAATGGGTGCAGGGATTTGAAATGGACCAGTACCATGGTGCACCACTCTCCAGGGATGGTAAATCGAAGACCAGCCACGGTGTTCCCTTTTTAACGTAAAAATTCACGTGACGGAAAATCGAAGGCCAAAAAACTTGAGAGACCCGATTGAGGTTCGGATAGCCTTTTTTTGGGTATGAAACTATCCATTGACGGCTTACAGCCGTCAAAACCGTAGAACTCACTTAGAGCTTCGTTTTGACTGGTTATGGCTCCCGTAACTCTAAACGAGGCAACAGTTATGGCTGTCCGAAGAATCGATATCCACAGGGTGCAACATCTGCGGTGCAAGGTGCAACATTCGTCAAAAAAGACGAAACAGCGCCATGCGACTTTTAGAAATGGGTGCAGGGATTTGAAATAGACCAGTACCACGGTGCACCAATCTTCAGGGATGGTAAATCGAAGACCAGCCACGGTGTTCCCTTTTTAACGTAAAAATTCACGTGATGGAAAAACGAAAGCCAAAAAACTTAAGAGACCCGATTGAGGTTCGGATAGCCTTTTTTTGGGTATGAAACTATTCATTGACGGCTTACAGCCATCAAAGCCGTAGAACTCACTGAGAGCTTCGTTTTGACTGGTTATGGCTCCCGTAACTCTAAACGAGGCAACAGTTATGGCCGTCCGAAGAATCGATATCCACAGGGTGCAACATCTGCGGTGCAAGGTGCAACATTCGTCCAAAAAGACGAAACAGCGCCGTGTGACTTTTAGAAATGGGTGCCGGGATTTGAAATGGACCAGTATCATGGTGCACCACTCTCCAGGGATGGTAAATTGAAGACCAGCCACGGTGTTCCCTTTTTAACGTAAAAATTCACGTGACGGAAAAACGAAGGCCAAAAAACTTCTGAGACCCGATTGAGGTTCGGATAGCCTTTTTTGGGTATGAACATATCCATTGACGGCTTATAGCTGTCAAAGCCGTAGAACTGACTGAGAGCTTCGTTTTGACTGGTTATGGCTCCCGTAACTCTAAACGAGGCAACAGTTATGGCCGTCCGAAGAATCGATATCCACAGGGTGCAACATCTGCGGTGCAACGTGCAACATTCGTCCAAAAAGACGAAACAGCGCCGTGCGACTTTTAGAAATGGGTGCAGGGATTTGAAATGGACCAGTACCATGGTGCACCATCTCCAGGGATGGTAAATTGAAGACCAGCCACGGTGTTCCCTTTTTAACGTAAAAATTCACGTGACGGAAAAACGAAGGCCAAAAAACTTCAAAGACCCAATTGAGGTTCGAATAGCCTTTTTTGGGTATGAAACTATCCATTGACGGCTTACAACTGTCAAAGCCGTAGAACTCATTGAGAGCTTCGTTTTGACTGGTTATGGATCTCGTAACTCTAAACGAGGCAACAGTTATGGCCGTCCGAAGAATCGATATCCACAAGGTGCAACATCTGCGGTGCAACGTGCAACATTCGTCCAAAAAGACGAAACAACGCCGTGCGACTTTTAGAAATGGGTGCAGGGATTTGAAATGGACCAGTACCATGGTGCACCACTCTCCTGGGATGGTAATTTGAAGACCAGCCACGGTGTTCCCTTTTTAACGTAAAAATTCACATGATGGAAAAACGAAGGCCAAAAAACTTCAAAGACCCGATTGGGGTTTGGATAGCCTTTTTTTGGGTATGAAACTATCCATTGACGGCTTACAGTTGTCAAAGTCGTAGAACTCACTGAGAGCTTCGTTTTGACTGGTTATGGCTCCCGTAACTCTAAACGAGGCAACAGTTATGGCCGTCCGAAGAATTGATATCCACAGGGTGCAACATCTGCGGTGCAAGGTGCAACATTCGTCCAAAAGGACGAAACAGCACTGTGCGACTTTTAGAAATGGGTGCAGTGATATGAAATGGACCAGTACCATGGTGCACCACTCTCCAGGGATGGTAAATCGAAGACCAGCCCCGGTGTTCCTTTTTTAACGTAAAAATTCACGTGACGGAAAAACGAAAGCCGAAAAACTTCAGAGACACGATTGAGGTTCGGATAGCCTTTATTTGGGTATGAAACTATCCATTGACGGCTTACAGCGGTCAAAGCTGTAGAACTCACTGAGAGCTTCGTTTTGACTGGTTATGGCTCCCGTAACTCTAAACGAGGCAACATTAATGGCCGTCCGAAGAATCGATATCCACAGGGTGAAACATCTGCGGTGCAAGGTGCAACATTCGTCCAAAAAGACGAAATAGCGCCGTGCGACTTTTAGAAATGGGTGCAGGGATTTGAAATGGACTAGTACCATGGTGTACCACTCTCCAGGGATGTTAAATCAAAGACCAGCCACGGTGTTTCCTTTTTAACGTAAAAATTCACGTGACGGAAAAACGAAGGCCAAAAAACTTCAGAGACCCAATTGAGGTTCGTATAGCCTTTTTTGGGTATGAAACTATCCACTGACGGCTTACAACTATCAAAGCCGTAGAACTCACTGAGAGCTTCGTTTTGACTGGTTATGGCTCCCGTAACTCTAAACGAGGCAACAGTTATGGCCGTCCGAAGAATCGATATCCACAGGGTGCAACATCTGCGGTGCAAGGTGCAACATTCGTCCAAAAAGACGAAACAGCGCCGTGTGACTTTTAGAAATGGGTGCCGGGATTTGAAATGGACCAGTATCATGGTGCACCACTCTCCAGGGATGGTAAATCAAAGACCAGCCACGGTGTTCCCTTTTTAACGTAAAAATTCACGTGACGGAAAAACGAAGGCCAAAAAACTTAAGAGACCCGATTGAGGTTCGGATAGCCTTTTTTGGGTATGAAACTATCCATTGACGGCTTACAGTCGTCAAAGCCATAGAACTCACTGAGATCTTCATTTCGACTGGTTATGGCTCCCGTAACTCTAAACTAGGCAACATTTATGGCCGTCCGAAAAATCGATATCCACAGGGTGCAACATCTGCGGTGCAAGGTGCAAGATTCGTCTAAAAAGGCGAAACAGCACCGTGCGAATTTTAGAAATGGGTGCAGGGATTTGAAATGGACCAGTACCATGGTGCACCACTCTCCAGGGATGGTAAATCGAAGACCAGCCACGGTGTTCCCTTTTTAACGTAAAAATTCACGTGACGGAAAATCGAAGGCCAAAAAACTTGAGAGACCCGATTGAGGTTCGGATAGCCTTTTTTTGGGTATGAAACTATCCATTGACGGCTTACAGCCGTCAAAACCGTAGAACTCACTTAGAGCTTCGTTTTGACTGGTTATGGCTCCCGTAACTCTAAACGAGGCAACAGTTATGGCTGTCCGAAGAATCGATATCCATAGGGTGCAACATCTGCGGTGCAAGGTGCAACATTCGTCCAAAAAGACGAAACAGCGCCGTGCGACTTTTAGAAATGGGTGCAGGGATTTGAAATAGACCAGTACCATGGTGCACCACTCTTCAGGGATGGTAAATCGAAGACCAGCCACGGTGTTCCCTTTTTAACGTAAAAATTCACGTGATGGAAAAACGAAGGCCAAAAAACTTCAGAGACCCGATTGAGGTTCGGATAGCCTTTTTTTGGGTATGAAACTATCCATTGACGGCTTACAGCCGTCAAAGCCGTAGAACTCACTGAGAGCTTCGTTTTGACTGGTTATGGCTCCCGTAACTCTAAACGAGGCAACAGTTATGGCCGTCCGAAGAATCGATATCCACAGGGTGCAACATCTGCGGTGCAAGGTGCAACATTCGTCCAAAAAGACGAAACAGCGCCGTGTGACTTTTAGAAATGGGTGCAGGGATTTGAAATGGACCAGTATCATGGTGCACCACTCTCCAGGGATGGTAAATTGAAGACCAGCCACGGTGTTCCCTTTTTAACGTAAAAATTCACGTGACGGAAAAACGAAGGCCACAAAACTTCTGAGACCCGATTGAGGTTCGGATAGCCTTTTTTGGGTATGAACATATCCATTGACGGCTTATAGCTGTCAAAGCCGTAGAACTCACTGAGAGCTTCGTTTTGACTGGTTATGGCTCCCGTAACTCTAAACGAGGCAACAGTTATGGCCGTCCGAAGAATCGATATCCATAGGGTGCAACATCTGCGGTGCAACGTGCAACATTCGTCCAAAAAGACGAAACAGCGCCGTGCGACTTTTAGAAATGGGTGCAGGGATTTGAAATGGACCAGTACCATGGTGCACCATCTCCAGGGATGGTAAATTGAAGACCAGCCACGGTGTTCCCTTTTTAACGTAAAAATTCACGTGACGGAAAAACGAAGGCAAAAAAACTTCAAAGACACGATTGAGGTTCAGATAGCCTTTTTTTAGGTATCAAACTATCCATTGACGGCTTATAGTTGTCAAAGCCGTAGAACTCACTGAGAGCTTCGTTTTGACTGGTTATGGCTCATGTAACTCTAAACGAGGCAACAGTTATTACCGTCCGTAGAATTGATATCCACAGGGTGCAACATCTGCGGTGCAAGGTGCAACATTCATCCAAAAGGACGAAACAGCGCCGTGCGACTTTTGGAAATGAGTGCAGGGATTTGAAATGGACCAGTACCATGGTGCACCACTCTCCAGGGATGGTAAATCGAAGACCAGCCACGGTGTTCCCTTTTTAACGTAAAAATTCACGTGACGGAAAAACGAAGGCCAAAAAACTTCAGAGACCCGATTGAGGTTCGGATAGCATTTTTTTGGGTATGAAACTATCCATTGACGGCTTACAGCCGTCAAAGTCGTAGAACTCACTAAGAGCTTCGTTTTGACTGGTTATGGCTCGTGTAACTCTAAACGAGGCAACAGTTATGCCCGTCCGTAGAATTGATATCCACAGGGTGCAACATCTGCGGTGCAAGGTGCAAGATTCGTCTAAAAAGGCGAAACAGCACCGTGCGACTTTTAGAAATGGGTGCAGGGATTTGAAATGGACCAGTACCATGGTGCACCACTCTCCAAGGATGGTAAATTGAAGACCAGCCACGGTGTTCCCTTTTTAACGTAAAAATTCACGTGACGGAAAATCGAAGGCCAAAAAACTTGAGAGACCCGATTGAGGTTCGGATAGCCTGTTTTGGGTATGAAACTATCCATTGATGGCTTACAGCCGTCAAAACCGTAGAACTCACTTAGAGCTTCGTTTTGACTGGTTATGGCTCCCGTAACTCTAAACGAGGCAACAGTTATGGCTGTCCGAAGAATCGATATCCACAGGGTGAAACATCTACGGTGCGAGGTGCAACATTCGTCCAAAAAGACGTAACAGCGCCGTGCGACTTTTAGAAATGGGTGCAGGGATTTGAAATAGACCAGTACCATGGTGCACCACTCTTCGGGGATGGTAAATTGAAGACCAACCATGGTGTTCCCTTTTTAACTTAAAAATTCATGTGACGGAAAAACGAAGGCCAAAAACTTCAGAGACCCGATTAAGGTTCGGATAGCCTTTTTTTGGGTATGAAACTATCCATTGATGGCTTACAGCCGTCAAAGCCGTAGAGCTCACTGAGAGCTTCGTTTTGACTGGTTATGGCTCCCGTATCTCTAAACGAGGCAACAGTTATGGCCGTCCGAAGAATCGATATCCACAAGGTGCAACATCTGCGGTGCAAGGTGCAACATTCGTCCAAAAAGACGAAACAGCGCCGTGCGACTTTAAGAAATGGGTGCAGGGATTTGAAATGGACCACTACCATGGTGCACCACTCTCCAGGGATGGTAAATCGAAGACCAGCCACGGTGTTCCCTTTTTAACGTAAAAATTCACGTGACGGAAAAACGAAGGCCAAAAAACTTAAGAGACCCGATTGAGGTTCGAATAGCCTTTTTTGGGTATGAAACTATCCATTGACGGCTTACAGCCGTCAAAGCCGTAGAACTCACTGAGAGCTTCATTTTGACTGGTTATGGCTCCCGTAACTCTAAACGAGGCAACGATTATGGTCGTCCGAAGAATCGATATCCACAGGGTGCAACATCTGCGGTGCAAGGTGCAACATTCGTCCAAAAAGACGAAACAACGCCGTGCGACTTTAAGAAATGGGTGCAGGGATTTGAAATGGACCAGTACCTTAGTGCACCACTCTTCGGGGATGGTAAATCGAAGACCAGCCACGGTGTTCCCTTTTTAACGTAAAAATTCACGTGACGGAAAAACGAAGGCCAAAAACTTCAGAGACACGATTGAGGTCCGGATAGCCTTTTTTGGGTATGAAACTATCCATTGACGGCTTACAGCCGTCAAAGCCATAGAACTCACTGAGAGCTTCGTTTTGACTGGTTATGGCTCCCGTAACTCTAAACGAGGCAACAGTTATGGCCGTCCGTAGAATCGATATCCACAGGGTGCAACATCTGCGGTGCAAGGTGCAACATTCGTCCAAAAGGACGAAACAGCGCCGTGCGACTTTTAGAAATGGGTGCAGGGATTTGAAATGGACCAGTACCATGGTGCACCACTCTCCAGGGATGGTAAATCAAAGACCAGCCACGGTGTTCCCTTTTTAACGTAAAAATTCACGTGACGGAAAAACGATGGCCAAAAATCTTCAAAGACCCGATTGAGTTTCGGATAGCCTTTTTTTGGGTATGAAACTATCCATTGACGGCTTACAGCCGACAAAGCCGTAGAACTCACTTAGAGCTTCTGTTATCCCGCCTTTTGGCAAGGCCGTGACACCAAGGACTTGACTAGAGACCGGTGACAGATCGTCTCGGAAATCAGTTAACACACAAGGATCGCTATGGATATCGATGAAATTTGTCCGAGTCCAGATCGGGCTGCAATCGATAAGGCGCGTCAAACAGAGTAGTAGAAACCAACGTTCCAAATTTCGAGGCAACCCGAGTTCGTATGCTCAAGTTATCATCGTTAGAAAGTGGAAGGATAGTCCTGGCTCGAATCCATCCTAGGGTCGGATCCATCCCCCTTGCTTCGACTCCATCAGCTAAACCCTTCGTCTGAATCCATTGGCCAGGCCCCAGTTCGAATCCATGGAACAACCATTGTTTGACTCCATCGAACCTCCCTTGCTTCGACTCCATCGAACGAACCTGTGTTCGAGTCCATCGAGGGATAGCTCCTTCGAATCCATGCAATTGAATAAGCCTCGACTCCACCATCCTCGAATCCATTCAACTGAGAGTCCTTCGAATCCATTAACTGAGGCCTACCTTAGTCGATACGAAAGAGAATGCTCGTCCGATCGATTCGATGGAGTATTACCTTCGAATCCATTGCCTCGAATCCAAGCCATGGATTCGACCCAGTCAAACCGGAGTACAAAGCGGATCGAAGCGAGAGACGCGCGCCATGTCACAGCAAGCATCGAGTCGACCAAATCGATTCGAACTAAGATCGATTCGAAGTATCCATGTTCTCCGGAAATGCAACATTGAATCGATCATATCTCGATTTCTACAAGTCCAAATGCCATGAAATTTTCACAGAAGCTTAAACACATGATGAAGAATGTTCACACCAAATTTCAGCTTGATTGGATGATTTCTTGATCGATTCGAACCAAGGGTCGAATCGATCCCAAAGTGGGCCCGGATCTCCAGATTTCGGCCATGTGGGCCCCCTGACGTACCAGAACTGGTCTCCCCTCATTTTAGGCGAAATATCAGCCTCCTACACCTATAAATAGTGCCCTTGGTCATTCAGAAAAGGGGTCGGAGAATTCTAAATACTGAAGAGCGCCCAGATTCTGCCAGATCTACTCCAGAACACCGCCGCTGCTTTAGATTGAGACTTAACTTAGAAATTCAGTTGTATTACATAAAAAACTACTGTAACCTTCAAGTATCGAGCAATAAAATCATCAAACTTCATAGTGGACGTAGGCAAAACGCCGAACCACTCTAAATCGCTTGTCTTTGCAATTTACTTTTTGTTATTTGGAGTTTTTGTTAGATAATCCACAGTTTTAATTTGCATTCTTCACTTTTATCTCTTCAAAAACTTCCGAAGAGTTTTGTGCCCATTTTTGGTACAAACACTTTGGTGCTTTCATTGAGAGAAAACCAGCTTTTTTCTCCTGCTCCTTGGATCTACCATCGATACCGGATTGCACAAATCCAAGAGGAAGATCCAGATCTCTAATTCATCATCCTTCCATTCTATTCAGATTTGCATAAAGTCTAGGAAAAGGATTCATCATTCGAAATGGTTAGCACGAGAACCACTTCTACAGCTGCTGGACAAGAAGGTAGGGATGGACAGAATCCTGCTCAACAGCAGCCATCCAACCAAGACAACACTGCCCACTCGGATCCGTCTAGGGCAGTCACTAGACAAGAATTCCAGGTGTTGCTTCAAGAGTTGACTCAGAGTCGGCAACAATTGGCCGAACAGTTGCGTGCTAATATTGAATTGACAAACCAACTGAACCGCTAGGGCCGTAGGAGGTCCAGAAGGGATGATGTTTCCCGCTCATCCACTGAAAGTTCTGCCTCATCTGACTATCATCATAGATCTACCCGTCCCCGATTGGACGGAAGTCATGCTCAAGTTGCTGGATATCAACCCGCCCTAACTGTCGGACAGTTGAGGGTAGGACCGTCAACCAGCTTCCAGGCCGGGCCATCAGCACGATGTGGTCGTACTCCACAATATAATACGGACAATCATGTCACAGCTGCCACGGTAGAAACAAGGGTTGATACCCGACATCTTCCAGATTCAAGCAATCAACAGCAGGGACGTACTTCTGAACCATACGGCCCGGAAGATGCTGAGCCAAGGAGGCGAAACTTGGACCGTCGACAGCGCCCGGTCCAAACTCGCACTATGGAACCCGACCACACCTTAGCTCAGCATGCTCAAAATGTAGCAATGCCAGACATCTCGACTATGATACGTCAGATGATCCACGAAAGCCAAGGTCTTACCAACGACGATTGGGGGATTTCTCGAAGTCATACTCCTTTCACAGACGAGATACTATACGCTGAACCTCCTCGGTGATTCAGAATGCCAACTCTCCCTATATACGAAGGAAATTCTGATCCCAATCAGCACATATTGAAATACGAATGGTCAATGAGCGCCGCAAGGGCCGACGATGCAGTAAAATGCCGAAGCTTCCCCATCTCACTGGGGGGAATTGCAACAATGTGGTTTAAAAGATTACCTCCAAGATCTATCTCTTCATTTGACCAATTGGCTAAGAAATTTGTTGAACAATTCCGTATGCATGTCGCTAGACCCAAAGATGTTAACACCCTGTCCAATGTTACCCAAGCTCGTGGGGAAACATTAAGGCGTTACTTGGAGAGATTCCATGTGGCATGTGTGGAAATTAGTAATCCCAACGACAACTCAATTTTAATGGCATTGACAAAGGGAATTGATCCCGATTCTAAATTTGGAAACTGGTTAGCCGGAAAACCACCCGCATCGTTGGACCGTTTCTACTCCAAAGCCGCTCAATTCTTACGGCAAGAGGACGTGAAACAGTCTAGGAAGCAGGATGATGCGAAACCTGGAAATGAGGGAATACAAAGCAATGTAGCAGTTAAACAGTCCGGTGACAATTCCGGAAAAGTTCAGTTAAACATACAGAACAAACAAACTCAGCCAAGAGGTAGCAATGGTCAAAATAAGAAAAGAGATCCGAATCCAGGCCCACGGCGTAGGGCTCCGATGTTCGAAAGTTATACACCATTAAACACATCGCTGGAAAATGTGTACCTACAAACTTGCAACACTGAACAGTATAAGAAACCCGCTCCGAAGCGGTCATCAGAGAGGCAGATTAAGACAGGAAAGTTTTGTAGGTTTCATGAGAGTTATGGCCACAATACTAATGACTGTCGCCATTTGCAGAATCTCATAGAAAAGTTGATCAGGGAGAGAAAGTTAGATCAATTCGTGCGGGCGCCGCAGTCTGGTGGTGCGGGCCCATCGAACCCAAACCGTGCGCAAGACCAAGAAAGACAAGAGGAACCCGCTCGTACAGGCGGGAGGCTAGTTATCAATACCATAAGTGGTGGTCCTCATCCAGCGGACAGGAGCTGGAGGGAAATGGAGTCGTATGCTAGCTCTATCAGGCATGCGAGCTTCGAATGCTGCAGTAATTGTGAGGATGGAACCCCGGCTAAGCAACAAAAGACGATGTCTGACGATATCATATTTAGAAGCAGAGATGCTGACAAAATCGAAGCTCCAACAATTGACCCACTGGTCATATCTGCCCAAGTTGGTCCTGCTTGGATGGAGAGGATCCTGGTTGACAGTGGGAGTTCTGTAATCATTCTATTCAAACGAGCTTACGATTTAATGAAGATGGAAGCAAAAGACTTGAAACCCTGCCAATCTCGAGTTCATGGCTTCAATGGGAGTGCAACAATACCTACTGGGATAGTGGAGCTACCAGTAGAACTAGGGATTGGGGAACGCAGGAGGGTCCGACTGCTGCAATTCGTTGTTCTTGACATCGCTTCACCATACAATGCATTCCTGGGTCGACCAGCCCTTGCTGAATTCAGGGCAGCCATTGCCCCGTGGTGTTTGACTTTAAAATTCCCAACTGACCATGGTATAGGAATCGTTCAAGGAGATCAGGCAGCAGGAAGAGCCTGTTATGTTGCTGAGTTGCGTGAAGCACAGAAGAAGGAGAAAGGAAAGGGCGTAGAGGAATCTCTCTGCGTCTGTTTTACTGATAATTGACAACTAGCGCCCGGGCCCCGGCCCGGACACCACTACCAATTCCTTAAAGATCTTGACCCTAGAGATAACGAAGATAAAGATGAAGTCAAAGAGAATCAAGCGTCTCCAGCCAAACTGACTGTGGACGTCCCAGTCAGTGAGGATGACGACTCGAAAGTACTAAAAGTTGGATCTCAACTGGGAAAACAGATACAACAGGAATTGGTTGAATTTCTTCAAGCAAATCTCGATGTCTTTGCCTGGACGCACTCTGACATGTGCAGAATCTCACCGAACATTGCAAGTCACTCTTTGAATATTGATCCGCGGCATGTTCCGGTCAAGCAAAAGAGGCGTGGTATGGATCCAGAGAGATCTGCCGCCCTTAAAGAAGAAATTGACAAGTTGCAATCAAATGGTTTCATCCGAGATGCTCTATACCCAGAGTGGGTGTCAAATCCGGTAATGGTTCGAAAACCGAATGGGAAATGGAGAACTTGTGTCGACTACTCTGACTTAAACAAAGCTTCTCCTAAAGATAGTTTCCCACTTCCTCGAATTGACCAAATCGTAGACTCAACTGCAGGCCATGAATTGTTATCCTTTATGGATGCTTATTCCGGTTATAATCAGATACCCATGCATCTACCCGATCAAGAACATACTAGTTTCGTGACCGATCTGGGACTCTACTGTTACAGAGTCATGCCTTTTGGTTTAAAGAATGCCGGAGCAACTTACCAACGCTTGGTTAATCGAATGTTCGCTGATCAGATCGGGAAGACCATGGAAGTCTATGTGGATGACATGTTAGTTAAGTCCCGATTTTCCACAGATCACGTCAGGGATTTAGATTCAATGTTTCGCATCCTACGTGAATATGGAATGAAGCTTAACCCGTTAAAGTGCCACTTTGGCATCGCATCCGGAAAGTTTCTCGGTTTCATCGTCAACGCTCGTGGGATAGAGGCAAACCCCGAAAAGATCTGGGAAATAAGGAATTTGCAAACTCCTAGGACCATAAAGCAAGTCCAGAGTCTCAACGGGAAGGTAGCAGCGCTAAGCAGGTTCATTTCAAAATCCACTGATAAATGCATTCCTTTCTTTGATCTAATCCGGAAAGGAAAACGAAACTTTGAATGGACCATGGAATGTGAAGGCGCATTCCGATCGCTGGTTCAGCATCTCTCTACGCCACCGATCTTGTCAAAACCGATTGATCACGAACAATTATACCTTTATCTGGCGGTATCAGAGCATGCGATCAGTGCTGCTCTGGTCCGAGAAGAGGATCGAGTGCAGAGACCGGTATATTATGTTAGTAAACGATTGACCGGAGCTGAAAGAAATTACCACAGGTTGGAGAAGCTGGCTTATTGCTTGGTCATTGCCTCAAGAAAGCTTCGTCCTTATTTCCAAGCTCATCCGCTTAATGTGTATACCGATCAGCCGTTACGACAGGTCCTCACGCGGCCTGAGACGTCTGGAAGGTTACTCAAATGGAATATCGAACTGAGTCAATTTGACATTACTTATGCTCCGCGGAGAGCCATTCAAGGGCAAGTCCTAGCTGACTTCATAGCTGAATTTACTGTTCCAGACGACTTACCCGAAACCAGCGAGTCTCCTGAATATGTCTGGAAACTTTATACAGACGGTGCATCAAACGATCGGTGTTCGGGCGCTGGTGTTGTACTAGAAACCCCCGAAGGTCGATCCATATGCTATGCTTTGAAGATTGATTTTCACGCAACCAACAACGAAGCCGAATATGAAGCCCTGTTGACTGGGTTAAAGCTTGCCAGAGATCTGAGAATTATCGCTATAGAAATTTATTGTGATTCACAGTTGGTTGTGTGCCAGGTACGGGGAGAATATCAAGCAAGAGATCGAAGGTTAGCTGCTTATTTAGCCCGAGTTCAGGAAGCACTGGATCAGTTTGATTATTATTCCATTTACTATATACCGCGAGATCGTAATCAAAAGGCCGATTCATTGGCAAAGTTGGCCAGCACAGGTGAAGCACAGCAAATGGGACTTGTCCCGGTCGAAACTTTGTCTCTCCCAAGCATCGATCAAATAAAAACGAATGATGTGTTGGAAACCTCTCCCAGCAGAGAATCATGGATGACTCCGTATCGAAATTATATTGAGAATGGGATATTGCCTGAGCACCGAAATGAGAAAAGGCAAGTTCTACGAAAAGCTTCGCGGTTCATCATTCTGGACGGGATCATGTATAGAAAAGGTTATTCTGTTCCACTCCTCTGGTGTATCGCGCACGACGAAGTCAAACGAGTGTTACATGATGTGCATGAAGGAGAATGTGGCGATCACACCGGTGGACAAGCGCTTGCTAAGAAAATACTCAGATATGGATATTACTGGCCGACAGTGAACCAAGATGCAGCCAATTATGCCAGAAAGTGCAACAAGTGCCAGAAACACGCTCGAATTCCAAGAGCCCCACCTACCGAGATAACTCGAATGGTCAGTCCCTGGCCGTTCGCTATGTGGGGTATCGATATCATCGGCGCTTTACCTCTGGCAAGAGGTGGTGCGAAGTATGTCATCGTCGCAGTTGACTACTTCACGAAATGGGCCGAGGCCGAAGCTCTCGCAACGATCACGTCAAAGAAAGTAATAAACTTTGTAGTCCGCAATATCATTTGTCGATTTGGACCCCCGCATACCATCATCACCGATAATGGGACCAAATTTGAGAGTTCGGAGTTCAAGAATTTCTGCCAACGATTTCATATTCATAAAAAGTTCTCTGCAGTCGCACATCCACAAGCAAACAGTCAGGTCGAAGCTGTTAACAAAGTTATCAAATCCATCTTAAAGAAACGACTGGAAAAGGCTGGGGGCAAATGGGTCGATGAACTTCCTATGGCATTATGGGCTTATCGAACAACTCACAAGACCGCAACTGGACACACCCCATTTTCCTTATCCTATGGCTCGGAGGCCGTTATTCCAGTTGAGACAGAAGTATTTTCTCACCGCATAACTTATTACGATCCAAAAACAAATGCTATATTACTCGCTGAATCTTTGGATCTGTTGGACGAGAAACGGGAAGAAGCTGATTTAAGAGCGGCCGCATACCGAAGTCGGGTCGCCCGGTTATATAACACCAAAGTTCGCCCCCGAACCTTTGAACTCGGTGATCTAGTCCTCAAGAGAATCTACCCGGTTCCTTCACACATGAAACCAAATTGGGAAGGACCGTACGTGATTACACAAAGACTTGAGGATGGCACATTCAAACTATCAACCGTGGACGGTCTAGTTTTACCAAGAGCCTGGAACAGCGAGAGTCTCCGTCGCTACTACATATGACAGGCTTTATTTATTTCATTATGTTTTTTATTCAGCAATTTACTTTTGCATTTCGAAATTAGAATTTGTAATAAGGCAACTGATTTGCCATATTTTCTTATTTCAGCAATAAAATGCCATCTCTTCGAGCCAGAGCTGTGATTCATTAAATACAATGTACAACATCACGATGCACGAAGAGCTAAGTTCCATCACACAGTGGAATTTATTCAAGTAGGGAGTGGCTGTGAAGCAATCAACCACTCACTAAATGAAACCCGAGCTCGGGGGCAAGCCATCACATCAGGCCAAAAAATGGGTTGATACACGACAACCCTTCACTAAGCTCCGTACTCCCAGAGTGCGAGGCGGAGTATAAACATTTTCTTAACTCCGTACTCCCAGAGTGCGAGGCGGAGTATAAACATTTTACTAAACTCCGTGCTCCCAGAGCGCGAGGCGGAGTATAAACATTCACCTAACTCCGTACTCCCAAAGTGCGAGGCGGAGTATAAACATTTACAAAACCCCAGAATACTCCGAGAGCGCGAGCTGGGTACAAACATTTTTCTAACTCCGTACTCCCAGAGTGCGAGGCGGAGTATAAACATTTATAAAACCCCAGAATACTCCGAGAGCGCGAGCTGGGTACAAACATTTTTCTAACTCCGTACTCCCAGAGTGCGAGGCGGAGTATAAACATTAACTTAACTCCGTACTCCCAGAGTGCGAGGCGGAGTATAAACATTCATTCAACTCCGAACTCCCAGAGCGCGAGACGGGGTATAAACATACGTCAACTCCACACTTATCCCCAATACTGGGGGCAGAACCATAACACATAACAAGTTGAAGACAGAAAGGGAATAAATTTTCATTTCCACTATCAACAAAAAGAATCTGATTACAAAGTGTTTAAGAAAAATTCTGCTAGTGGGAGCCGAATCCACATCTATACACGGCTATAGAAAAATCAACAAAATGCTACCCTACGCAACAGAGATTTAAAGAAAGAGTTCAATCTTTCTTCTTCCTTATCTTCTTCTTCGGGGTAGCTCCACCAGATCCGCTGCCCGATTTTCTCCTCGACCGCTTACTCTTTTCAGGCTTGCCCACCGGCAGCGATATAATGTCAACGTCTTCCTCATAACTGGAGGCGATGGAAATTCTTCTAGGAGGTCGAGCTGGAGGCATAGGAGTAGTAGCAGGAGGAGGGACAGGAGCAGTTTCAATCACTACGGTACCGCCCGGTGAAATCACCATTAACGGGGCAGGCCCGGGCGGATTCATACCAGCATTCCCCGCTGCCATCTCGGCATCAATCTCAGCAATAACGTCGTCCTCACGGGATACTCAGGTCGCATCGGATGTGCCAATAGTTGGCATAGATGAACTAACGGCCGAAGCAGCCCCACTCACAGCATCGGACGGGTTGACGGAAGGATCGATGGGTTCATTAAGAAGCTCCTCAATCATTTGAGCGCTGAAAGAAAACATATTTGCATCTCCCTCCTCGTCAATCAAGGTAGAAGTCGTGATGGCTTCAAAAAAAACAACCCCTTGTGTTTGATGTGGAACTGATAGAGCAAGAGGCGCAGAAACAACGACTTCAGTCACTGAAATGCGACAAAACAAAGATTGTTAGCCAAGTGTGTTGCTTAAAGTTCTTCACAACTAAACTATGAGAAGCGTTCAAATACCTTCCTTGGTCTGGACCGAAACGTGGGCAGAATCCTCGGCGGAAGATAATAATGGTTGGTCAGGATTATATGCAGGAACAGACTGAGGATCTACCGCATCAGTGGTTTCGGGCAATGTTGAAATTACAGCTCCAACACTTGTCTCGTGATGCGCGATCCCCGAGCCTTCGCATGTCTCTAGAGATTGAACGCCAAGCTTTTCTTTCGCCATAGAGATCACCACCTCATGAAGGATCTTCCTCTCATCCTCGGTGAGCAAACGCATCTCCAGTTCAAAGTCGTCAAGTGTTCCGTCTGGATGCGCTTCTCTTTTCTCATTCACCAGCCGGGTCCAGACATTGTACAAGATCATGGAGTCATCTCCCAGCCACACTAAATTTCTGTGTTCCAGCACATTAGCATTATACGTGACTAAGAGATCGTCAAACTCAGCATCTAGCCTCGACCTCTCCTCCAAGATCTTTTCTTGAATTTCTGCTTCCGCAGACTTAGCCTTGACCGCCGCCGCAACAAGTTCGGCCCTGAGAGATACTGCTTGGTCGCAAGCCTCTTGAGCAGTGGCGTTTGCATCTTCCTTCTCCTTCACCATTTCAGTAAATTTGGCCTTGAGCTCGTTCAGCTCTTTAACGGCTAAGTCTCGCTCAGCTGCAATGGTGGTGTTGCGGTGGCCCATCTCTTCTACCGTGGCGCAGTGTCCTGCTGCATCCTCGCCAGTTTGACCACGACATCTTCATGTTTCTGAAGTGTTTCAAGCTATGACTTCCGGGACGTCTCCACTTCAGATTGAAGAACCTGAAAGATGCGTTTCTGTTTGACAATGTCAGCATCACGTTCAGCAATGATCTTCGCCCGGTCAAAAGCTACTCTAGAAGCCTTCACGGCTGCCTTGTACCACTCCTTATACTGAGCGTAGAAGTCGTGGATATAACTATGAGCAGTGGTCTCAACGTCCGGAGGAATTCTTTTAAAGTTAGGAGGGAAGACGTAGCCATCCATGCAAATTTCAGGGTAGTCATTTTTCATTTGGGCGAGTTTAGCAGCTCCCTCGCTTGTCAACTCAGCCGGAGCTTGTTCAATTATAGCGGCTGCTGTCGGTTCCATTCTTGGCCGCTGAGCATCAGGCCGAGAAGATTGAGAAGGCAGCTGCTGCTGATGAGATGGCCCTGGGAGGTCTACTGGGGCCCTGGGAGGCGGAGGAGAGCGAGATCGGGGTCGGTACTGGTATCCCCGGTCTTTGTCAGAATAATCATAGCCAGAACGGCCACGCGAGTAATCTCTGTCCCTATCATAACGTTCTTGGCTTGAATAGCTACGCCCATGATCCCTATCTGTTTCTCTCCTGTGGGAATCGTAAAATGGAGAAGATTGGCGCACATTCCGAAGCCTATCCAGAGTAGAGCCACGTCCTGACATCTCACCTGCGATAAGAAAGAATTACGGATTAGGATCCCATAAAGCAATGTTTATTATGCAAAAGTCATGAAGTGCTGTGGAAGTGTGTGTAAATGTGTAAACCCCTAAACCGACCGGAAGTGTTGACCGAACTTAAAGGAAAGGGCTCGTTCATGTTTAGGACATCTTGAAATTCCTCCAACCCAGGATTATGAGAAATCGATATATAATCTGGGATGGGAATGTCGTCAAGCCCTTTGAAAATGTCTCTCGAATGAGAAGGGGCGGCCTCAGAAATCATAACTCCGAAAATGGGAAGAGACACATCCACAGATTTCCACCCCTTAGACTTAAGTTTTTTGGAAACGGCGGCCTTGCCTTTCCGTCTTCCTCCCGACTCCTCCAAGTTTCTCGAAAGGTCAGCCATTGGCTCCGAATCCGTATGGGTTCTTTCTTCGTCACTCGCCTCGATTATTCTGATTCCGAGTGACTTCTTCACCTTTCTCTTCTTGGTTTTCTTCTTATCTTCCTTCCTAGAGGCGGGCTTTGCAAATCCCTCAACGACTATACTTTGATTGATGTCGATCAAACCAAGAACTCTTAAGTTGTAATCGTTTAGCACCGAGTCAATATGCCTCAACTCGCTTGGAACTTCTTGAAGGCTTCGGACGATACCCTTGAAACGCCCTCCATCGGGCCTGGAGATAATGGCTGTAAAAGGAATGAAATGTCAATTTTAACACCGAAGAGCTATTGGTCAAGAAAACAGGTTAAGGCGCTTACGTCTAGACAACCATCGCCTAGCAAAACCCGGAGGGCACCGAACATAGAACCACTCGTTCTTGAAATAACTCAGTCGGGTCCAAGCTCCAACTACAACTTGGCAATTCCTAACTGCCTCCAGAAATGTAAAAGACGGGCTATCACCCCTACTCTTGAAGTTAAATATCTGTCTGATCTCGGTGGGCCTTGGCGGGCGAAAGAGACAGTCCATAAATATGACGAAGGCACTGCTCAACAACGCGTGCCCGTTGGGATGAAGTTGTGAAGGAGCGATTCCTAAATATGATAGCATCCCTCTGATATATTGATTGAAAGGAGGAAGAGTTCCGGCCGCACAAGCATGACGGTAGAATGCTGTATATCCTTCAGGCGGATTGTGCGGTCTATCAGTGGCACTGGGCAATAATACGTCACCTAGAGATATGTTATGCTTTAAGCATATTCGTCCCAATAAGGATTCGGAGATGTTAGACTGAACCGAATCAACAGGGTCCTCAATAAATATAGCCTCTGGAAATTCATCTGGAGCTGGATCGATTACATCGGCAGGGATATCGGGAATCTTAAGCAACGGAGGAGTCGAGCTCTGTACCTCTTGTTGTTGGGAGCTCGAAGATTCCATAATTAGCTAACTCATCAGAAAGCAACGTTAAGTTCATGAACAGCCCGTGCATGCCCCAGTGTAGTGTGTATGAACGTGTCGTGCAGTGCAAGTGCTGTGCATCACTTAAGCAAATTTAACAGAATGAAGCAAGATATTCGTGCAACATAACTTGGGAATTCGAGAATGAAAATGACTGTCGTCGCTGACCGTCACTTCCACACCATCCAAACGCTACGGACTAACTTCAAGTATAAATCAGTTGTATTATTGGTTAAGTCATAGTTCCATCGACGAGCTTCAAAGGAAATTCGAGTTCAAGTCTTTCAGTCAAGTTCGATTATGCAAGGCCGAAGCTCGTCGGAATCAAGTATGATAAAGTTCGTTAAGATCGTCAAAGTTCAACTTGAAATTAGTCATGGTTCAGATGTTGGAACGAGTCTGAAAAGTCGGATTCTCTAAACTGGAGGCGTTCGAATCCATCGAGTCGAATCGATGTGCTTCGAATCCAAATGGTTCGACTCGATATACTTCGGGATGGAGAAACGCCTCGAATCCCTGGGCGCTAAATGACTACGTATCGATCGACCTTCAATACCTTCAAATCGATCAAGGTATCGTTGCTTCGAATCGATCGACATGGGGCCTTTTTTTTCCCTTTGCAGACATCAATTTGAAGCTCTGCGGTCAGAGTCGATTCGAATAAAATTGGTTCAGGAGAGGTATTAAGTGATGAAAGATAACATCCCTCAAGATCTCTACTTCTCCAAGGAAACTTCAACGCTTTTTTACGCCTCGAATCTTCGATTCGAACCATTTTTTCAGATCTCGCAACCCTTCAATATTTTCAGGAGAAAAATTGAAGACGAAGACTTCCGATTTTGTCATTCTCAACTAGCATCGATCCATCAGTTACCTGGTTAAATGTGATTATGAATGAAGGTTTGCAAGATTCAATCGATTCGGGGAAGACACGCTTTTTTCTCGGCTCTAGGAAAGTCGATTCGAAGAAGAAGGCAAGGAAACAGTAAAAGTAAAAAGTTAAAAATGAACAGGACCCCGGTATATATAGAGGAAATGAGACGATTCGTCTCCCGGTCAAGCGCAACCGGAAATAACGGGTCCAGCTCACCGATTCGAACGAATATCTTCGAATCGATCACTGCAAGGCATCCATCGATTCGAAGCTGACCAGATGACTTCGTCGATTCGAATCGCAGACGTACGTAGGTTACAAATCATCTTCGAATCCATTCCTCCGAATCCATCCATACAGTACCGATGCGAAGCTTCATCGATTCGAAGCACAGCGTCAGAAGAGTCAAGGGAACATACGACTCCATCGATTCGAACGACCACTTTCGAATCCATCGATTTTGAAACCATCCAAACTTCGAAACCACCCGGACAGCCATGGGACGAAACCTAATCGATTCGAAGCTCCCTCGACTCGAAGTAGCTAACAGAAGATGATTCGAGATCACTATGTCCCATCGATTCGAAGAGCCAACTTCAAAACCACCGACTCGTAGCATGTCGAAGGATATCGACTTAAGTGATCCTCTCGAATCCATCGAAAACAATCATATAAACGCATCGCTTCGAATATGAAATTATTACTTGTCTACCTTGTACCACGATTCAGGAGAGGATCGATACCAAGGGATAATCATAGACAATTATCAAAACGGCATTTCAACTCGAATCTCAAATAGGTTCAGGAGAGGACCGATGCAGAATTCGATAACAAACCAAACTAACAACGACTTGCGATCACGCGACGTTAACCAAAGTCAAGATAATACACATATGCACATATCTCTGACTAGGGTTCGATCTTTGTCATTTACAAGAATCAAATGTTCATCTCGTCATAACTCGAAGAACTAACAGCCAGTTACAATTATATTGTTGTACAATTGCAGCGATACAGAATGCAACTTTCGATAAAGCATGTTGTAGCTATCCAATGAGAGACTGCAGCTTTTCAAAGCACGTCGTGTTTACACAAGACGTACTTTGGGGGGCAAATGTTATCCCGCCTTTTGGCAAGGCCGTGACACCAAGGACTTGACTAGAGACCGGTGACAGATCGTCTCGGAAATCAGTTAACACATAAGGATCGCTATGGATATCGATTAAATTTGTCCGAGTCCAGATCGGGCTGCAATCGATAAGGCGCGTCAAACAGAGTAGTAGAAACCAACGTTCCAAATTTCGAGGCAAACCAAGTTCGTATGCTCATGTTATCATCGTTAGAAAGTGGAAGGATAGTCCTGGCTCGAATCCATCCTAGGGTCGGATCCATCCCCCTTGCTTCGACTCCATCAACAAAACCCTTCGTCCGAATCCATTGGCCAGGCCCCAGTTCGAATCCATGGAACAACCATTGTTCGACTCCATCGAACCTCCCTTGCTTCGACTCCATCGAACGAACCTGTGTTCGAGTCCATCGAGGGATAGCTCCTTCGAATCCATGCAATTGAATAATCCTCGACTCCACCATCCTCGAATCCATTCAACTGAGAGTCCTTCGAATCCATTAACTGAGGCCTACCTTAGTCGATACGAAAGAGAATGCTCGTCTGATCGATTCGATGGAGTATTACCTTCGAATCCATTGCCTCGAATCCAAGCCATGGATTCGACCCAGTCAAACCGGAGTACAAAGCGGATCGAAGCGAGAGACGCGCGCCACGTCACAGCAAGCATCGAGTCGACCAAATCAATTCGAACTAAGATCGATTCGACGTATCCATGTTCTCCGGAAATGCAACATTGAATCGATCATATCTCGAGTTCTACAAGTACAAATGCCATGAAATTTTCACAGAAGCTTAAACACATGATGAAGAATGTTCACACCAAATTTCAGCTCGATTGGATGATTTCTTGATCGATTCGAACCAAGGGTCGAATCGATCCCAAAGTGGGCTCGGATCTCCAGATTTCGGCCATGTGGGCCCCCTGACGTACCAGAACTGGTCTCCCCTCATTTTAGGCGAAATATCAGCCTCCTACACCTATAAATAGTGCCCCTAGTCATTCAGAAAAGGGGTCGGAGAATTCTAAATACTGAAGAGCGCCCAGATTCTGCCAGATCTACTCCAGAACACCGCCGCTGCTTTAGATTGAGACTTAACTTAGAAATTCAGTTGTATTACATAAAAAACTACTGTAACCTTCAAGTATCGAGCAATAAAATCATCAAACTTCATAGTGGACGTAGGCAAAACGCCGAACCACTCTAAATCGCTTGTCTTTGCAATTTACTTTCTGTTATTTGGAGTTTTTGTTAGATAATCCACAGTTTTAATTTGCATTCTTCACTTTTATCTCTTCAAAAACTTCCGAAGAGTGTTGTGCCCATTTTTGGTACAAACAGCTTCGTTTTGACTGGTTATGGCTCCCGTAACTCTAAACGAGGCAACAGTTATGGCCGTCCGAAGAATCGATATCCACAGGGTGCAACATCTGCGGTCCAAGGTGCAACATTCGTCCAAAAAGACAAAACAGCGCCGTGCGACTTTTAGAAATGGGTGCAGGGATTTGAAATAGACTAGTACCATGGTGCACCACTCTTCAGGGATGGTAAATCGAAGACCAGCCATGGTGTTCCCTTTTTAACGTAAAAATTCATGTGATGGAAGAACGAAGGCCAAAAAACATCAAAGACCCGATTGAGGTTCGGATAGCCTTTTTTGGGTATGAAACTATCCATTGACGGCTTACAACCGTCAAAGCCGTAGAACTCACTAAGAGCTTCGTTTTGAATGGTTATGGCTCCCGTAACGCTAAACGAGGCAACAGTTTTGGCCGTCCGAAGAATAGATATCCACAGGGTGCAACATCTGCGGTGCAAGGTGCAACATTCGTCCAAAAAGATGAAACAGCGTCGTGCGACTTTTAGAAATGGGTGCAGGGATTTGAAATGGACCAGTACCATGGTGCACCACTCTCCAGGGATGGTAAATCGAAGACCAGCCATGGTGTTCCCTTTTTAACGTAAAAATTCACGTGACGGAAAAACGAAGGCCAAAAAACTTCTGAGACCCGATTGAGGTTTGGATAGCCTTTTTTGGGTATGAAACTATCCATTGTCGGCTTACAGCTGTCAAAGCCGTAGGACTCACTGAGAGCTTCGTTTTGACTGGTTATGGCTCCCATAACTCTAAACGATGCAACAGTTATGGCCGTCCGAAGAATCGATATCAACAGGGTGCAACATCTGCGGTGCAACGTACAACATTCGTCCAAAAAGACGAAACAGCACCGTGCGACTTTTAGAAATGGGTGCAGGGATTTGAAATGGACCAGTACCATGGTTCACCACTCTCCAGGGATGGTAAATTGAAGACCAGCGACGGTGTTCCCTTTTTAACATAAAAATTCACGTGACGGAAAAACGAAGGAAAAAAAAACTTCAGAGACCCGATTGAGGTTCGAATAGCCTTTTTTGGGTATCAAACAATCCATTGACAGCTTACAGTTGTCAAAGCCGTAGAACTCACTAAGAGCTTCGTTTTGACTGGTTATGGCTCCCGTAACTCTAAACGAGGCAACAGTTATGGCCGTCCGTAGAATTGATATCCACAGGGTGCAACATCTGCGGTGCAAGGTGCAACATTCGTCCAAAAGGACGAAACAACGCCGTGCGACTTTTAGAAATGGTTGCAGGGATTTGAAATGGACCAGTACCATGGTGCACCACTCTCCAGGGATGGTAAATCGAAGACCAGCCCCAGTGTTCCTTTTTTAACGTAAAAATTCACGTGACGGAAAAACGAAGGCCGAAAAACTTCAGAGACACGATTGAGGTTCGGATAGCCTTTTTTTGGGTATGAAACTATCCATTGACGGCTTACAACCGTCAAAACCGTAGAACTCACTTAGAGCTTCGTTTTGACTGGTTATGGCTCCCATAACTCTAAACGAGGCAACAGTTATGGCCGTCCGAAGAATCGATATCCACAGGGTGCAACATCTGCGGTGCAAGGTTCAACATTCGTCCAAAAAGACAAAACAGCGCCGTGCGACTTTTAGAAATGGGTGCAGGGATTGGAAATAGACCAGTACCATGGTGCACCACTCTTCAGGGATGGTAAATCGAAGACCAGCCACGGTGTTCCCTTTTTAACGTAAAAATTCACGTGATGGAAAAAACGAAGGCCAAAAAACTTCAGAGACCCGATTAAGGTTCGGATAGCCTTTTTTTGGGTATGAAACTATCCATTGACGGCTTACAGCCGTCAAAGCTATAGAACTCACTGAGAGCTTCGTTTTGACTGGTTATGGCTCCCGTAACTCTAAACGAGGCAACAGTTATGGCCGTCCGAAGAATCGATATCCACAGGGTGCAACATCTGCTGTGCAAGGTGCAACATTCGTCCAAAAAGACGAAACAGCGCCGTGCGACTTTTAGAAATGGGTGCAGGGATTTGAAATGGACCAGTACCATGGTGCACCACTCTCCAGGGATGGTAAATCAAAGACCAGCCACGGTGTTCCCTTTTTAACGTAAAAATTCACGTGACGAAAAAACGAAGGCCAAAAAACTTCTGAGACCCGATTGAGGTTCGGATAGCCTTTTTGGGTATGAAACTATCCATTGACGGCTTATAGCTGTCAAAGCCGTAGAACTCACTGAGAGCTTCGTTTTGACTGGTTATGGCTCCCGTAACTCTAAACGAGGCAACAGTTATGGCCGTCCGAAGAATCGATATCCACAGGGTGCAACATCTGCGGTGCAACGTGCAACATTCGTCCAAAAAGACGAAACAGCACCGTGCGACTTTTAGAAATGGGTGCAGGGATTTGAAATGGACCAGTACCATGGTGCACCATCTCCAGGGATGGTAAATTGAAGACCATCCACGCTGTTCCCTTTTTAACGTAAAAATTCACGTGACGGAAAAACGAAGGCAAAAAAACTTCAGAGACCCGATTGAGGTTCGGATAGCCTTTTTTTAGGTATCAAACTATCCATTGACGGCTTACAGTTGTCAAAGCCGTAGAACTCACTGAGAGCTTCATTTTGATTGGTTATGGCTCCTGTAACTCTAAACGAGGCAACAGTTATTACCGTCCGTAGAATTGATATCCACAGGGTGCAACATCTGCGGTGCAAGGTGCAACATTCATCCAAAAGGACGAAACAGCGCCGTGCGACTTTTAGAAATGAGTGCAGGGATTTGAAATGGACCAGTACCATGGTGCACCACTCTCCAGGGATGGTAAATCGAAGACCAGCCACTGTGTTCCCTTTTTAACTTAAAAATTCATGTGACGGAAAAACGAAGGCCAAAAAACTTCAGAGACCCGATTGAGGTTCGGATAGCCTTTTTTTGGGTATGAAACTATCCATTGATGGCTTACAGCTGTCAAAGCTGTAGAACTCACTGAGAGCTTCGTTTTGACTGGTTATGGCTCCCGTAACTCTAAACGAGGCAACAGTTATGGCCGTCCGAAGAATCGATATCCACAGGGTGCAACATCTGCGGTGCAAGGTGCAACATTCGTCCAAAAAGACGAAACAGCGCCGTGCGACTTTAAGAAATGGGTGCAGGGATTTGAAATGGACCACTACCATGGTGCACCACTCTCTAGGGATGGTAAATCGAAGACCAGCCACGGTGTTCCCTTTTTAACGTAAAAATTCATGTGACGGAAAAACGAAGGCCAAAAAACTTAAGAGACCCGATTGAGGTTCGAATAGCCTTTTTTGGGTATGAAACTATCCATTGACGGCTTACAGCCGTCAAAGCCGTAGAACTCACAGGGAGCTTCGTTTCGACTGGTTATGGCTCCCGTAACTCTAAACGAGGCAACAGTTATGGCCGTCCGAAGAATCGATATCCACAGGGTGCAACATCTGCGGTGCAAGGTGCAACATTCGTCCAAAAAGAAGAAACAGCGCCGTGTGACTTTAAGAAATGGGTGCAGGGATTTGAAATGGACCACTACCATGGTGCACCACTCTCTAGGGATGGTAAATCGAAGACCAGCCACGGTGTTCCCTTTTTATCGTAAAAATTCAAGTGATGGAAAAACGAAGGCCAAAAAACTTCAGAGACCCGATTGAGGTTCGGATAGCCTTTTTTTGGGTATGAAACTATCCATTGACGGCTTAGAGCCGTCAAAGCCGTAGAACTCACTGAGAGCTTCGTTTTGACTGGTTATGGCTCCCGTAACTCTAAACGAGGCAACAGTTATGGCCGTCCGTAGAATCGATATCTACAGGGTGCAACATCTGCGGTGCAAGGTGCAACATTCGTCCAAAAGGACGAAACAGCGCCGTGCGACTTTTAGAAATGGGTGCAGGGATTTGAAATGGACCAGTACCATGGTGAACCACTCTCCAGGGATGGTAAATCAAAGACCAGCCACGGTGTTCCCTTTTTAACGTAAAAATTCACGTGACGGAAAAACGAAGGCCAAAAATCTTCAAAGACCCGATTGAGGTTCGGATAGCCTTTTTTTGGGTATGAAACTATCCATTGACGGCTTACAGCCGACAAAGCCGTAGAACTCACTTAGAGCTTCGTTTTGACTGGTTATGGCTCCCGTAACTCTAAACGAGGCAACAGTTATGGCCGTCCGAAGAATCGATATCCACAGGGTGCAACATCTGCGGTGCAAGGTGCAACATTCGTCCAAAAAGACGAAACAGCGCCGTGCGACTTTTAGAAATGGGTGCAGGGATTTGAAATAGACTTGTACCATGGTGCACCACTCTTCAGGGATGGTAAATCGAAGACCAGCCATGGTGTTCCCTTTTTAATGTAAAAATTCAGGTGATGGAAAAACGAAGGCAAAAAACATCAAAGACCCGATTGAGGTTCGGATAGCCTTTTTTGGGTATTAAACTATCCATTGATGGCTTATAGCCGTCAAAGCCGTAGAACTCACTAAGAGCTTCGTTTTGACTGGTTATAGCTCCCGTAACGCTAAATGAGGCAACAGTTTTGGCCATCCGAAGAATAGATATCCAGAGGGTGCAACATCTGCGGTGCAAGGTGCAACATTCGTCCAAAAAGACGAAACAGCGCCGTGCGACTTTTAGAAATGGGTGCAGGGATTTGAAATGGACCAGTACCATGGTGCACCACTCTCCAGTGATGGTAAATCGAAGACCAGCCACGGTGTTCCCTTTTTAACGTAAAAATTCACGTGACGGAAAAACGAAGGCCAAAAAACTTCTGAGACCCGATTGAGGTACGGATAGCCTTTTTTGGGTATGAAACTATCCATTGACGGCTTACAGCTGTCAAAGCCGTAGGACTCACTGAGAGCTTCGTTTTGACTGGTTATGGCTCCCATAACTCTAAACGATGCAACAGTTATGGCCGTCCGAAGAATCGATATCAACAGGGTGCACCATCTGCGGTGCAACGTGCAACATTCGTCCAAAAAGACGAAACAGCGCCGTGCGACTTTTAGAAATGGGTGCAGGGATTTGAAATGGACCAGTACCATGGTTCACCACTCTCCAGGGATGGTAAATTGAAGACCAGCGACGGTGTTCCCTTTTTAACGGAAAAATTCACGTGACGGAAAAACGAAGGCAAAAAAACTTCAGAGACCCGATTGAGGTTCGAATAGCCTTTTTTGGGTATCATACTATCCATTGACGGCTTACAGTTGTCAAAGCCGTAGAACTCACTAAGAGCTTCGTTTTGACTGGTTAAGGCTCCCGTAACTCTAAACGAGGCAACAGTTATGGCCGTCCGTAGAATTGATATCCACAGGGTGCAACATCTGCGGTGCAAGGTACAACATTCATCCAAAAGGACGAAACAGCGCCGTGCGACTTTTAGAAATGGTTGCAGGGATTTGAAATGGACCAGTACCATGGTGCACCACTCTCCAGGGATGGTAAATCGAAGACCAGCGCCAGTGTTCCTTTTTTAACGTAAAAATTCACGTGACGGAAAAACGAAGGCCGAAAAACTTCAGAGACACGATTGAGGTTCGGATAGCCTTTTTTTGGGTATGAAACTATCCATTGATGGCTTACAGCGGTCAAAGCCATAGAACTCACTGAGAGCTTCGTTTTGACTGGTTATGGCTCCCGTAACTCTAAACGAGGCAACAGTTATGGTCGTCCGAAGAATAGATATCCACAGGGTGCAACATCTACGGTGCAAGGTGCAACATTCGTCCAAAAAGACGAAACAGCGCCGTGCGACTTTTAGAAATGGGTGCAGGGATTTGAAATGGACCAGTACCATGGTGCACCACTCTCTAGGGATGGTAAATCGAAGACCAGCCACGGTGTTCCCTTTTTAACGTAAAAATTCACGTGACGGAAAAACGAAGGCCAACAAACTTCAGAGACCCGATTGAGGTTCAGATAGCCTTTTTTGAGTATGAAACTATCCATTGACGGCTTACAGCTGTCAAAGCCGTAGAACTCACTGAGAGCTTCGTTTTGACTGGTTATGGCTCCCGTAACTCTAAACGAGGCAACAGTTATGGCCGTCCGAAGAATCGATATCCACAGGGTGCAACATCTGCGGTGCAAGGTGCAACATTCGTCCAAAAAGAAGAAACAGCGTCGTGCGACTCTAAGAAATGGGTGCATGGATTTGAAATGGACCACTACCATGGTGCACCACTCTCCAGGGATGGTAAATCGAAGACCAGCCACGGTGTTCCCTTTTTAACGTAAAAATTCACGTGACGGAAAAACGAAGGCCAAAAAACTTCAGAGACCCGATTGAGGTTCGGATAGCCTTTTTTGGGTATGAAACTATCCATTGATGGCTTACAGCCGTCAAAGCTGTAGAGCTCACTGAGAGCTTCGTTTCGACTGGTTATGGCTCCCGTAAATCTAAACGAGGCAACAATTATGGCCGTCCGAAGAATCGATATCCACAGGGTGCAACATCTGCGGTGCAAGGTGTAACATTCGTCCAAAAAGAAGAAACAGCGCCGTGCGACTTTTAGAAATGGGTGCAGGAATTTGAAATGGACCACTACCATGGTGCACCACTCTCCAGGGATAGTAAAACGAAGACCAGCTAGGGTATTCCTTTTTAACGTAAAAATTTACGTGACGGAAAAACGAAGGGCAAAAAACTTCAGAGACCCGATTGAGGTTCGGATAGCCTTTTTTGGGTATGAAACTATCAATTGACGGCATACAGCCATCAAAGCCGTAGAACTCACTAAGAGCTTCGTTTCGACTGGTTATGGCTCCCGTAACTCTAAACGAGGCAACAGTTATGGCCGTCCGAAGAATCGATATCCACAGGGTGCAACATCTGCGGTGCAAGGTGCAACATTCGTCCAACAAGGCGAAACAGCGCCATGCGACTTTTAGAAATAGGTGCAGGGATTTGAAATGGACCAGTACCATGGTGCACCACTCTCCAGGGATGGTAAATCGAAGACCAGCCATGGTGTTCCCTTTTTAACGTAAAAATTCACGTGACGGAAAAACAAAGGCCAAAAAACTTCTGAGACCCGATTGAGGTTCGGATAGCCTTTTTTGGGTATGAAACTATCCATTGATGGCTTACAGCTATCAAAGCCATATGACTCACTGAGAGGTTCGTTTTGACTGGTTATGGCTCCCGTAACTCTAAACTATGCAACAGTTATGGCCGTCCGAGGAATCGATATCAATAGGGTGCAACATCTGCGGTGCAACGTGCAACATTCGTCCAAAAAGACGAAACAGCGCCGTGCGACTTTTAGAAATGGGTGCAGGGATTTGAAATGGACCAGTACCATGGTGCACCACTCTCCAGGGATGGTAAATTGAAGACCAGCGACGGTGCTCCCTTTTTAACGTAAAAATTCACGTGACGGAAAAACGAAGGCAAAAAAACTTCAGAGACCCGATTGAGGTTCGGATAGCCTTTTTTGGGTATCAAACTATCCATTGACGGCTTACAGTTGTCAAAGCCATAGAACTCACTAAGAGCTTCGTTTTGACTGGCTATGGCTCCCGTAACTCTAAACAAGGCAACAGTTATGGTCGTCCGTAGAATTGATATCCACAGGGTGCGACATCTGCGGTGCAAGATGCAACATTCGTCCAAAAGGACGAAACAGCGCCGTGCGACTTTTAGAAATGGGTGCAGGGATTTGAAATGGACCAATACTATGGTGCACCACTCTCCAGGGATGGTAAATCGAAGACCAGCCCCAGTGTTCCTTTTTTAACGTAAAAATTCACGTGACGGAAAAACGAAGGCCGAAAAACTTCAAAGACACGATTGAGGTTCGGATAGCCTTTTTTTGGGTATGAAACTATCCATTGATGGCTTACAGCGATCAAAGCCATAGAAATCACTGAGAGCTTCGTTTTGACTGGTTATGGCTCCCGTAACTCTAAACGAGGCAACAGTTATGGTCGTCCGAAGAATAGATATCCACAGGGTGCAACATCTGCGCTGCAAGGAGCAACATTCATCCAAAAAGACGAAACAGCGCCGTGCGACTTTTAGAAATGGGTGCAGGGATTTGAAATGGACCAGTACCATGGTGCACCACTCTCCAGGGATGGTAAATCGAAGACCAGCCACGGTGTTCCCTTTTTAAAGTAAAAATTCACGTGACGGAAAAACGAAGGCCAAAAAACTTCTGAAACCCGATTGAGGTTCGGATAGCCTTTTTTGGGTATGAAACTATCCATTGACGGCTTACAGCTGTCAAAGCCGTAGGACTCACTGAGAGCTTCTTTTTGACTGGTTATGGCTCCCATAACTCTAAACGATGCAACAGTTATGGCCGTCCGAAGAATCGATATCAACAGGGTGCAACATCTACGGTGCAACGTGCAACATTCGTCCAAAAAGACGAAACAGCGCCGTGCGACTTTTAGAAATGGGTGCAGGGATTTGAAATGGACCAGTACCAAGGTTCACCACTCTCCAGGGATGGTAAATTGAAGACCAGGGACGGTGTTCCCGTTTTAACGTAACAATTCACATGACGGAAAAACGAAGGCAAAAAAACTTCAGAGACCCGATTGAGGTTCGGATAGCCTTTTTTGGGTATCAAACTATCCATTGACGACTTACAGTTGTCAAAGCCGTAGAACTCACTAAGAGCTTCGTTTTGACTGGTTATGGCTCCCGTAACTCTAAACGAGGCAACAGTTATGGCCGTCCGTAGAATTGATATCCACAGGGTGCAACATCTGCGGTGCAAGGTGCAACATTCGTCCAAAAGGACGAAACAGCGCCGTGCGACTTTTAGAAATGGTTGCAGGGATTTGAAATGGACCAGTACCATGGCGCACCACTCTCCAGGGATGGTAAATCGAAGACCAGCCCCAGTGCTCCTTTTTTAACGTAAAAATTCACGTGACGGAAAAATGAAGGCCAAAAAACTTCTGAGACCCGATTGAGGTTCGGATAGCCCTTTTTGGGTATGAAACTATCCATTTACGGCTTACAGCTGTCAAAGCCGTAGGACTGACTGAGAGCTTTATTTTCATTGGTTATGCCTCCCATAACTCTAAACGATGCAACAGTTATGGCCGTCCGAAGAATCGATATCAACAGGGTGCAACATCTGCGGTGCAACGTGCAACATTCGTCCAAAAAGACGAAACAGCGCCGTGCGACTTTTAGAAATGGGTGCAGGGATTTGAAATGGACCAGTACCATGGTTCACCACTCTCCAGGGATGGTAAATTGAAGACTAGCGACGGTGTTCCCTTTTTAACGTAAAAATTCACGTGACGGAAAAACGAAGGCAAAAAAACTTCAAAGACCCGATTGAGGTTCGGATAGCCTTTTTTGGGTATCAAACTATCCATTGACGGCTTATAGCCGTCAAAGCCATAGAAATCACTGAGAGCTTCGTCTTGACTGGTTATGGCTCCCGTAACTCTAAACGAGGCAACAGTTTTGGCCGTCCGAAGAATCGATATCCACAGGGTGCAACATCTGCGGTGCAAGGTGCAACATTCGTTCAAAAAGACGAAACAGCGCCGTGCGACTTTTAGAAATGGGTGCAGGGATTTGAAATGGACCAGCACCATGGTGCACCACTATCCAGGGATGGAAAATCGAAGACCAGCCACGGTGTTCCCTTTTTAACGTAAAAATTCACGTGACGGAAAAACGAAGGCCAAAAAACTTCTGAGACCCGATTGAGGTTCGGATAGCCTTTTTTGGGTATGAAACTATCCATTGACGGCTTACAGCGGTCAAAGCCGTAGGACTCACTGAGAGCTTCGTTTTGAATGGTTATGGCTCCCATAACTCTAAACGATGCAACAGTTATGGCCGTCTGAAGAATCGATATCAACAGGGTGCAACATCTGCGGTGCAACGTGCAACATTCGTCCAAAAAGACGAAACAGCGCCGTGCGACTTTTAGAAATGGGTGCAGGGATTTGAAATGGACCAGTACCATGGTTCACCACTCTCCAGGGATGGTAAATTGAAGACCAGCGACGGTGTTCCCTTTTTAACGTAAAAATTCACGTGACGGAAAAACGAAGGCAAAAAAACTTCAGAGACCCGATTGAGGTTCGGATAGCCTTTTTTGGGTATCAAACTATCCATTGATGGCTTACAGTTGTCAAAGCCGTAGAACTCACTAAGAGCTTCGTTTTGACTGGTTATGGCTGCCATAACTCTAAACGAGGCAACAGTTATGGCCGTCCGTAGAATTGATATCCACGGGATGCAACATCTGCGGTGCAAGGTGCAACATTCGTCCAAAAGGACGAAACAGCGCCGTGCGACTTTTAGAAATGGTTGCAGGGATTTGAAATGGACCAGTACCATGGTGCACCACTCTCCAGGGATGGTAAATCGAAGACCAGCCCCAGTGTTCCTTTTTTAACGTAAAAATTCACGTGACGGAAAAACGAAGGCCGAAAAACTTCAGAGACACGATTGAGGTTCGGATAGCCTTTTTTTGGGTATGAAACTATCCATTGACGGCTTACAGCCATCAAAGCCGTAGAGCTCACTGAGAGCTTCGTTTCGACTGGTTATGGATCCCGTAAATCTAAACGAGGCAACAATTATGGCCGTCCGAAGAATCGATATCCACAGGGTGCAACATCTGCGGTGCAAGGTGTAACATTCGTCCAAAAAGAAGAAACAGCGCCGTGCGACTTTTAGAAATGGGTGCAGGGATTTGAAATGGACCACTACCATGGTGCACCACTCTCTAGGTATGGTAAAACGAAGACCAGCCAGGTTATTCCTTTTTTAACGTAAAAATTTACGTGACGGAAAAACGAAGGGCAAAAAACTTCAGAGACCCAATTGAGGTTCGGATAGCCTTTTTTGAGTATGAAAGTATCCATTGACGGCTTACAGCCGTCAAAGCCGTAGAACTCACTGAGAGCTTCGTTTCGACTGGTTATGGCTCCCGTAACTCTAAACGAGGCAACAGTTATGGCCGTCCGAAGAATCGATATCCACAGGGTGCAACATCTGCGGTGCAAGGTGCAACATTCGTCCAAAAAGGCGAAACAGCGCCGTGCGACTTTTAGAAATGGGTGCAGGGATTTGAAATGGACCAGTACTATGGTGCACCACTCTCTAGGGATGGTAAATCAAAGACCAGCCACGGTGTTCCCTTTTTAACGTAAAAATTCACATGACGGAAAAACGAAGGCCAAAAAACTTCTGAGACCCGATTGAGGTTCGAATAGCCTTTTTTGGGTATGAAACTATCCATTGATGGCTTGCAGCTGTCAAAGCCGTAGGACTCACTGAGAGCTTCATTTTGAATGGTTATGGCTCCCGTAACTCTAAACGATGCAACAGTTATGGCCGTCCGAAGAATCGATATCAAAAGGGTGCAACATCTGCGGTGCAACGTGCAACATTCGTCCAAAAAGACGAAACAACGCCGTGCGACTTTTAGAAATGGGTGCAGGGATTTGAAATGGACCAGTACCATGGTGCACCACTCTCCAGGGATGGTAAATTGAAGACCAGCGACGGTGTTCCCTTTTTAACGTAAAAATTCACGTGACGGAAAAACGAAGGCAAAAAAACTTCAGAGACCCGATTGAGGTTCGGATAGCCTTTTTTGGGTATCAAACTATCCATTGACGGCTTACAGTTGTCAAAGCCGTAGAACTCACTAAGAGCTTCGTTTTGACTGGTTATGGCTCCCGTAACTCTAAACGAGGCAACAGTTATGGCCGTCCGTAGATTTGATATCCACAGGGTGCAACATCTACGGTGCAAGGTGCAACATTCGTCCAAAAGGACGAAACAGCGCCGTGCGACTTTTAGAAATGGGTGCAAGGATTTGAAATTGACCAGTACCATGGTGCACCACTCTCCAGGGATGGTAAATCGAAGACCAGCCCCAGTGTTCCTTTTTAACGTAAAAATTCACGTGACGGAAAAACGAAGGCCGAAAAACTTCAGAGACACGATTGAGGTTCGGATAGCCTTTTTTTGGGTATGAAACTATCCATTGACGGCTTACAGCGGTCAGAGCCATAGAAATCACTGAGAGCTTCGTTTTGACTGGTTATGGCTCCCGTAACTCTAAACGAGGCAACAGTTATGGTCGTCCGAAGAATAGATATCCACAGGGTGCAACATCTGCGGTGCAAGGTGCAACATTCGTCCAAAAAGACGAAACAGTGCTGTGCGACTTTTAGAAATGGGTGCAGGGATTTGAAATGGACCAGTACCATTGTGCACCACTCTCCAGGGATGGTAAATCGAAGACCAGCCACGGTGTTCTCTTTTTAATGTAAAAATTCACGTGACGGAAAAACGAAGGCCAAAAAACTTCAGAGACCCGATTGAGGTTCGGATAGCCTTTTTTTGGGTATGAAACTATCCATTGACTGCTTATAGCCGTCAAAACCGTAGAATTCACTTAGAGCTTCGTTTTGACTGGTTATGGCTCCCGTAACTCTAAACGAGGCAACAGTTATGGCCGTCCGAAGAATCGATATCCACAGGGTGCAACATCTGCGGTGCAAGGTGCAACATTCGTCCAAAAAGATGAAACAGCACCGTGCGACTTTTAGAAATGGGTGTAGGGATTTGAAATGGACCAGTACCATGGTGCACCACTCTCCAGGGATGGTAAATCAAAGAACAGCCCCGGTGTTCCTTTTTTTAACGTAAAAATTCACGTGACGGAAAAACGAAGGCCGAAAACCCTCAGAGACACGATTGAGGTTTGGATAGCCTTTTTTGGGTATGAAACTATCCATTGACGGCTTACAGCCATCAAAGTCGTAGAACTCACTGAGAGCTTCGTTTTGACTGGTTATGGCTCCCGTAACTCTAAACGAGGCAACAATTATGCCCGTCCGAAGAATCGATATCCACAGGGTGCAACATCTGCGGTGCAAGGTGCAACATTCGTCCAAAAAGAAGAAACAGTGCCGTGCGACTTTTAGAAATGGGTGCAGGGATTTGAAATGGACCACTACTATGGTGCACCACTCTCCAGGGATGGTAAATCGAAGACCAGCAACGGTGTTCCCTTTTTAACGTAAAAATTCACGTGACGGAAAAACGAAGGCCAAAAAACTTCAAAGACCCGATTGAGGTTCGGATAGCCTTTTTTGGGTATGAAACTATCCATTGACGGCATACAGCTGTCAAAGCCGTAGAACTCACTGTGAGCTTCGTTTTGACTGGTTATGGCTCCCGTAACTCTAAACGAGGCAACAGTTATGGCCGTCCAAAGAATTGATATCCACAGGGTGCAACATCTGCGGTGCAGGGTGCAACATTCGTCCAAAAAGATGAAACATCACCGTGCGACTTTTAGAAATGGGTGCAGGGATTTGAAATGGACCAGTACCATGGTGCACCACTCTCCAGGGATGGTAAATCAAAGACCAGCCCTTGTGTTCCTTTTTTAACGTAAAAATTCACGTGACGGAAAAACGAAGGCCGAAAAATCTCAGAGACACGATTGAGGTTCGGATAGCCTTTTTTTGGGTATGAAACTATCCATTGACGGCTTACAGCCGTCAAAGCCGTAGAACTCGCTGAGAGCTTCGTTTTGACTTGTTATGGCTCCCGTAACTCTAAACGAGGCAACAGTTATGGTCGTCCGAAGAATCGATATCCACAGGGTGCAACATCTGCGGTGCAAGGTGCAACATTCGTCCAAATAGACAAAACAGCGCCGTGCGACTTTTAGAAATGGGTGCAGGGATTTGAAATGGACCAGTACCATGGTGCACCACTCTCCAGGGATGGTAAATCGAAGACCAGCCACGGTGTTCCCTTTTTATCGTAAAAATTCACGCGACGGAAAAACGAAGGCCAAAAAACTTCAGAGACCCGATTGAGGTTCGGATAGCCTTTTTTGGTATGAAACTATCCATTGACGGCTTACAGCTGTCAAAGCCGTAGGACTCACTGAGAGCTTCGTTTTGACTGGTTATGGCTCCCGTAACTCTAAACGAGGCAATAGTTATGGCCGTCCGAAGAATCGATATCCACAGGGTGCAACATCTGCGGTGCAAGGTGCAACATTCGTCCAAAAAGACGAAACAGCGTCGTGCGACATTTAGAAATTGGTGTAGGGATTTGAAATGTACCAGTACCTTGGTGCACCACTCTCCAGGGATGGTAAATCGAAGACCAGCCACGGTGTTCCCTTTTTATCGTAAAAATTCACGTGACGGAAAAACGAAGACCAAAAAACTTCAGAGACCCGATTGAGGTTCGTATAGCCTTTTTTTGGGTATGAAACTATCCATTGACGGCTTACTGCCGTCAAAGCCGTAGAACTCACTGAGAGCTTCGTTTTGACTGGTTATGGCTCCCATAACTCTAAACGAGGCAACAGTTATGGCCGTCCGAAGAATCGATATCCACATGGTGCAACATCTGCGGTGCAAGGTGCAACAATCGTCCAAAAAGACGAAACAACGCCGTGCGACTTTTAGAAATGGGTGCAGGGATTTGGAATGGACCAGTACCATGGTGCACCACTCTCCAGGGATGGTAAATCGAAGACCAGCCACGGTGTTCCCTTTTTAACGTAAAAATTCACGTGACGGAAAAACGAAGGCCAAAAAACTTCAGAGACCCGATTGAGGTTCGGATAGCCTTTTTTGGGTATGAAACTATCCATTGATGGCATACAGCTGTCAAAGCCGTAGAACTCACTGTGAGCTTCGTTTTGACTGGTTATGGCTCCCGTAACTCTAAACGAGGCAACAGTTATGGCCGTCTGAAGAATTGATATCCACAGGGTTCAACATCTGCGGTGCAGGGTGCAACATTCGTCCAAAAAGATGAAACATCACCGTGCGACTTTTAGAAATGGGTGCTGGGATTTGAAATGGACCAGTACCATGGTGCACCACTCTCCAGGGATGGTAAATCAAAGACCAGCCCCTGTGTTCCTTTTTTAACGTAAAAATTCACATGACGGAAAAACGAAGGCCGAAAAACCTCAGAGACACGATTGAGGTTCGGATAGCCTTTTTTGGGTATGAAACTATCCATTGACGGCTTACAGCCGTCAAAGCCGTAGAACTCGCTGAGAGCTTCGTTTTGACTGGTTATGGCTCCCGTAACTCTAAACGATGCAACAATTATGGCCGTCCGAAGAATCGATATCCACAGGGTGCAACATCTGCGGTGCAAGTTGCAACATTCGTCCAAAAAGAAGAAACAGTGCCGTGCGACTTTTAGAAATGGGTGTAGGGATTTGAAATGGACCAGTACCATGGTGCACCACTCTCCAGGGATGGTAAATCGAAGACCAGCCACGGTGTTCCCTTTTTATCGTAAAAATTCACGCGACGGAAAAACGAAGGCCAAAAAACTTCAGAGACCCGATTGAGGTTCGGATAGCCTTTTTGGGTATGAAACTATCCATTGACGGCTTACAGCTGTCAAAGCCGTAGGACTCACTGAGAGCTTCGTTTTGACTGGTTATGGCTCCCGTAACTCTAAACGAGGCAATAGTTATGGCCGTCCGAAGAATCGATATCCACAGGGTGCAACATCTGCGGTGCAAGGTGCAACATTCGTCCAAAAAGACGAAACCGCGCCGTGCGACATTTAGAAATTGGTGCAGGGATTTGAAATGTACCAGTACCTTGGTGCACCACTCTCCATGGATGGTAAATCGAAGACCAGCCACGGTGTTCCCTTTTTATCGTAAAAATTCACGTGACGGAAAAACGAAGACCAAAAAACTTCAAAGACCCGATTGAGGTTCGTATAGCCTTTTTTTGGGTATGAAACTATCCATTGACGGCTTACTGCCGTCAAAGCCGTAGAACTCACTGAGAGCTTCGTTTTGACTGGTTATGGCTCCCGTAACTCTAAACGAGGCAACAGTTATGGCTGTCCGAAGAATCGATATCCACATGGTGCAACATCTGCGGTGCAAGGTGCAACAATCGTCCAAAAAGACGAAACAACGCCGTGCGACTTTTAGAAATGGGTGCAGGGATTTGAAATGGACCAGTACCATGGTGCACCACTCTCCAGGGATGGTAAATCGAAGACCAGCCACGGTGTTCCCTTTTTAACGTAAAAATTCACATGACGGAAAAACGAAGGCCAAAAAACTTCAGAGACCCGATTGAGGTTCGAATAGCCTTTTTTGGGTATGAAACTATCCATTGACGGCTTACAGCTGTCAAAGCCGTAGAACACACTGAGAGCTTCGTTTTGACTGATTATGGCTCCCGTAACTCTAAACGAGGCAACAGTTATGGTCGTCCGAAGAATCGATATCCACAGGGTGCAACATCTGCGGTGCAAGGTGCAACATTCGTCCAAAAAGAAGAAACAGCGCCGTGCGACTTTTAGAAATTGGTGTAGGGATTTGAAATGGACCAGTACCATGGTGCACCACTCTCCAGGGATGGTAAATCGAAGACCAGCCACGGTGTTCCCTTTTTATCGTTAAAATTCACGCGACGAAAAAACGAAGGCTAAAAAACTTCAGAGACCCGATTGAGGTTCGGATAGCCTTTTTGGGTATGAAACTATCCATTGACGGCTTACAACTGTCAAAGCCGTAGGACTCACTGAGAGCTTCGTTTTGACTGGTTATGGCTCCCGTAACTCTAAACGAGGCAATAGTTATGGCCGTCCGAAGAATCGATATCCACAGGGTGCAACATCTGCGGTGCAAGGTGCAACATTCGTCCAAAAAGACGAAACAGCGCCGTGCGACATTTAGAAATTGGTGCAGGGATTTGAAATGTACCAGTACCATGGTGCACCACTCTCCAGGGATGGTAAATCGAAGACCAGCCACGGTGTTCCCTTTTTATCGTAAAAATTCACGTGACGGAAAAACGAAGGCCAAAAAACTTCAAAGACCCGATTGAGGTTCGGATAGCCTTTTTTTGGGTATGAAACTATCCATTGACGGCTTACTGCCGTCAAAGCCATAGAACTCACTGAGAGCTTCGTTTTGACTGGTTATGGCTCCCGTAACTCTAAACGAGGCAATAGTTATGGCCGTCCGAAGAATCGATATCCACAGGGTGCAACATCTGCGGTGCAAGGTGCAACATTCGTCCAAAAAGACGAAACAGCGCCGTGCGACATTTAGAAATTGGTGCAGGGATTTGAAATGTACCAGTACCTTGGTGCACCACTCTCCATGGATGGTAAATCGAAGACCAGCCACGGTGTTCCCTTTTTAACGTAAAAATTCACGTGATGGAAAAACGAAGGCCAAAATACTTCAGAGACCCGATTGAGGTTCGGATAGCCTTTTTTGGGTATGAAACTATCCATTGATGGCTTACAGCGGTCAAAGCCGTAGAACTCACTGAGCGCTTCGTTTTGACTGGTTATGGCTCCCGTAACTCTAAACGAGGCAACAGTTATGGCCGTCCGAAGAATCGATATGCACAGGGTGCAACATCTGCGGTGCAAGGTGCAACATTCGTCCAAAAAGATGAAACAGCGCCGTGCGACTTTTAGAAATGGGTGCAGGGATTTGAAATGGACCAGTACCATAGTGCACCACTCTCCAGGGATGGTAAATCGAAGACCAGTCACGGTGTTCCCTTTTTAACGTAAAATTCACTTGACGGAAAAACGAAGGACAAAAAACTTCAAAGACCCGATTGAGGTTCGTATAGCCTTTTTTTGGGTATGAAACTATCCATTGACGGCTTACTACCGTCAAAGCCGTAGAACTCACTAAGAGCTTCGTTTTGACTGGTTATGGCTCCCGTAACTCTAAACGAGGCAACAGTTATGGCTGTCCGAAGAATCGATATCCACATGGTGCAACATCTGCGGTGCAAGGTGCAACAATCGTCCAAAAAGACGAAACAACGCCGTGCGACTTTTAGAAATGGGTGCAGGGATTTGAAATGGACCAGTACCATGGTGCACCACTCTCCAGGGATGGTAAATCGAAGACCAGCCACGGTGTTCCCTTTTTAACGTAAAAATTCACATGACGGAAAAACGAAGATCAAAAAACTTCAGAGACCCGATTGAGGTTCGGATAGCCTTTTTTGGGTATGAAACTATCCATTGACGGCTTACAGCTGTCAAAGCCGTAGAACACACTGAGAGCTTCGTTTTGACTGATTATGGCTCCCGTAACTCTAAACGAGGCAACAGTTATGGTCGTCCGAAGAATCGATATCCACAGGGTGCAACATCTGCGGTGCAAGGTGCAACATTCGTCCAAAAAGAAGAAACAGCGCCGTGAGACTTTTAGAAATGGGTGCAGGGATTTGAAATGGACCAGTACCATAGTGCACCACTCTCCAGGGATGGTAAATCGAAGACCAGCCACGGTGTTCCCTTTTTAACGTAAAAATTCACATGACGGAAAAACGAAGGCCAAAAAACTTCAGAGACCCGATTGAGGTTCGGATAGCCTTTTTTGGGTATGAAACTGTCCATTGACGGCTTACAGCTGTCAAAGCCGTAGAACACATTGAGAGCTTCGTTTTGACTGATTATGGCTCCCGTAACTCTAAACGAGGAAACAGTTATGGCCGTCCGTAGAATCGATATCCATAGGGTGCAACATCTGCGGTGCAACGTGCAACATTCGTCCAAAAAGATGAAACAGCGCCGTGCGACTTTTAGAAATGGGTGTTGGGATTTGAAATGGACCAGTACCATGGTGCACCACTATCCAGGGATGGCAAATCGAAGACCAGCCCCGGTGTTCCTTTTTTAATGTAAAAATTCACGTGACGGAAAAACGAAAGCCGAAAAACTTCAGAGACACGATTGAGGTTCGGATAGCCTTTTTTTGGGTATGAAACTATCCATTGACGGTTTACAGCTGTCAAAGCCGTAGAACTCACTGAGAGCTTCGTTTTGACTGGTTATGGCTCCCGTAACTCTAAACGAGGCAATAGTTATGGCCGTCCGAAAAATCGGTATCCACAGGGTGCAACATCTGCGTTGCAAGGTGCAACATTCGTCCAAAAAGACGAAACAGCGCCGTGCGACTTTTAGAAATGGGTGCAGGGATTTGAAATGGACCACTACCATGGTGCACCACTCTCCAGGGATGGTAAATCGAAGACCAGCCACGGTGTTACCTTTTTAACGTAAAAATTCACGTGACGGAAAAACGAAGGCCAAAAAACTTCAAAGACCCGATTGAGGTTCGGATAGCCTTTTTTTGGGTATGAAACTATCCATTGACGGCAAACAGCTGTCAAAGCCATAAAACTCACTGAGAGCTTCGTTTTGACTGGTTATGGCTCCCGTAACTCTAAACGAGGCAACAGTTATGGCCGTCCGAAGAATCGATATCCACAGGGTGCAACATCTGCGGTGCAAGGTGCAACATTCGTCCAAACAGACGAAACAGCGCCGTGCGACTTTTAGAAATGGGTGCAGGGATTTGAAATGGACCAGTACCATGGTGCACCTCTCTCTAGGGATGGTAAATTGAAGACCAGCCACGGTGTTCCCTTTTTAACGTAAAAATTCACGTGACGGAAAAACGAAGGCCAAAAAACTTCAGAGACCCGATTGAGGTTCGGATAGCCTTTTTTCGGTATGAAACTATCCATTGATGACTTACAGCTGCCAAAGCTGTAGAACTCACTGAGAGCTTCGTTTTGACTGGTTATGGCACCTGTAACTCTAAACGAGGCAACATTTATGGCCGTCCGAAGAATGGATATCCACAGGGTGCAACATCTGCGGTGCAAGGTGCAACATTCGTCCAAAAAGACGAAACAGTGCCGTGCGACTTTTAGAAATGGGTGCAGGTATTTGAAATGGACCAGTACCATGGTGCACCACACTCCAGGGATGGTAAATCGAAGACCAGCCATGGTGTTTCCTTTTTAACGAAAAAATTCACGTGACGGAAAAACGAAGGCCAAAAAATTTCAGAGACCCGATTGAGGTTCGGATAGCCTTTTTTTGGGTATGAAACTATCCATTGACGGCTTATGGCTGTTAAAGCCGTAGAAATCACTGAGAGCTTCGTTTTGACTGGTTATGGCTCCCGTAAGTCTAAACGAGGCAACAGTTATGGCCGTCCGAAGAATTGATATGCACAGGGTGCAACATCTGCGGTGCAAGGTGCAACATTCGTCCAAAAAGATGAAACAGCACCGTGCAACTTTTAGAAATGGCTGCAGGGATTTGAAATGGACCAGTACCATGGTGAACCACTCTCCAGGGATGGTAAATCAAAGAACAGCCTCGGTGTTCCTTTTTTAACGTAAAAATTCATGTGACGGAAAAACGAATGCCGAAAAACCTCAAAGACATGATTGAGGTTTGGATAGCCTTTTTTTGGATATGAAACTATCCATTGATGGCTTACAGCCGTCAAAGCCGTAGGACTCACTGAGAGCTTCGTTTTGACTGGTTATGGCTCCCGTAACTCTAAACGAGGCAATAGTTATGGCCGTCCGAAGAATCGATATCCACAGGGTGCAACATCTGCGGTGCAAGGTGCAACATTCGTCCAAAAAGACGAAACAGCGCCGTGCGACATTTAGAAATTGGTGCAAGGATTTGAAATGGACCAGTACCATGGTGCACCACTCTCCAGGGATGGTAAATCGAAGACCAGCCACGGTGTTCCCTTTTTATCGTAAAAATTCACGTGACGTAAAAACGAAGGCCAAAAAACTTCAGAGACCCGATTGAGGTTCCGATAGCCTTTTTTAGGGTATGAAACTATCCATTGATGGCTTACTGCCGTCAAAGCCGTAGAACTAACTGAGAGCTTTGTTTTGACTGGTTATGGCTCCCGTAACTCTAAACGAGGCAACAGTTATGGCCGTCCGAAGAATCGATATCCACATGGTGCAACATTTGCGGTGCAGGGTGCAACAGTCGTCCAAAAAGATGAAACAGCGCCGTGCGACTTTTAGAAATGGGTGCAGGCATTTGAAATGGACCAGTACCATGGTGCACCACTCTCCCGGGATGGTAAATCGAAGACCAGCCACGGTGTTCCCTTTTTAAAGTAAAAATTCACATGACGGAAAAACAAAGGCCAAAAAACTTCAGAGACCCGATTGAGGTTCGGATAGCATTTTTTGGGTATGAAACTATCCATTGACGGCTTACAGCTGTCAAAGCCATAGAACACACTGAGAGCTTCGTTTTGACTGATTATGGCTCCCGTAACTCTAAACGAGGCAACAGTTATGGCCGTCCGAAGAATCGATATCCACAGGGTGCAACATCTGCGGTGCAACGTGCAACATTCGTCCAAAAAGACGAAACAGCGCCGTGCGACTTTTAGAAATGGGTGTTTGGATTTGAAATGGACCAGTACCATGGTGCACCACTCTCCAGGGATGGTAAATCGAAGACCAGTCCCGGTGTTCCTTTTTTAACGTAAAAATTCACGTGACGGAAAAACGAAGGCCGAAAAACTTCAGAGACACGATTGAGGTTCAGATAGCCTTTTTTTGGGTATGAAACTATCCATTGATGGCTTACAGTAATCAAAGCCGTAGAACTCACTGAGAGCTTCGTTTTGACTGGTTATGGCTCCCGTAACTCTAAACGAGACAATAGTTATGGCCGTCCGAAAAATCGGTATCCACAGGGTGCAACATCTGCGTTGCAAGGTGCAACATTCGTCCAAAAAGACGAAACAGCGCCGTGCGACTTTTAGAAATGGGTGCAGGGATTTGAAATGGACCACTACCATGGTGCACCACTCTCCAGGGATGGTAAATCGAAGACCAGGCACGGTGTTCCCTTTTTAACGTAAAAATTCACGTGACGGAAAAACGAAGGCCAAAAAACTTCAAAGACCCGATTGAGGTTCGGATAGCCTTTTTTGGGTATGAAACTATCCATTGACGACAAACAGCTGTCAAAGCCGTAGAACTCACTGAGAGCTTCGTTTTGACTGGTTATGTCTCCCGTAAATCTAAACGAGGCAACAGTTATGGCCGTCCGAAGAATCGATATCCACAGGGTGCAACATCTACGGTGCAAGGTGCAACATTCGTCCGAAAAGACGAAACAGCGCCGTGCGACTTTTAGAAATGGGTTCAGGGATTTGAAATGGACCAGTACCATGGTGCACCACTCTCCAGGGATGGTAAATCGAAGACCAGCCACGGTGTTCCCCTTTTAACGTAAAAATTCACGTGACGGAAAAACGAAGGCCAAAAAACTTCAAAGACCCGATTGAGGTTCGGATAACCTTTTTTCGGTATGAAACTATCCATTGATGACTTACAACTACCAAAGCCGTAGAACTCACTGAGAGCTTTGTTTTGACTGGTTATGGCACCCGTAACTCTAAACGAGGCAACAGTTATGGCCGTCCGAAGAATCGATATCCACATGGTGCAACATCTGCGGTGCAAGGTGCAACATTCGTCCAAAAAGACGAAACAGCGCCGTGCGACTTTTAGAAATGGGTGCAGGTATTTGAAATGGACCAGTACCATGGTGCACCACTCTCCAGGGATGGTAAATCGAAGACCAACCATGGTGTTCCCTTTTTAACGTAAAAATTCACGTAACGGAAAAACGAAGGCCAAAAAATTTCAGAGACCCGATTGAGGTTCGGATAGCCTTTTTTTGGGTATGAAACTATCCATTGACGCCTTACGGCTGTCAAAGCCGTAGAAATCACTGAGAGCTTCGTTTTGACAAGTTATGGCTCCCGTAAGTCTAAACGAGGCAACATTTATGGCCGTCCGAAGAATTGATATGCACAGGGTGCAACATCTGCGGTGCAAGGTGCAACATTCGTCCAAAAAGATGAAACAGCACCGTGCAACTTTTAGAAATGGATGTAGGGATTTGAAATGGACTAGTACCATGGTGAACCACTCTCCAGGGATGGTAAATCAAAGAACAGCTTCGGTGTTCCTTTTTTAACGTAAAAATTCACGTGACGGAAAAACGAAGGCCGAAAAACCTCAGAGACACGATTGAGGTTTGGATAGCCTTTTTTTGGGTATGAAACTATCCATTGACGGCTTACAGCCGTCAAAGCCATAGAACTCACTGAGAGCTTCGATTTGACTGGTTATGGCTCCCGTAACTCTAAACGAGGCAACAATTATGGCCGTCCGAGAATCGATATCCACAGGGTGCAACATATGCGGTGCAAGGTGCAACATTCGTCCAAAAAGAAGAAACAGCGCCGTGCGACTTTTAGAAACGGGTACAGGGATTTGAAATGGACCAATACCATGGTGCACCACTCTCCAAGGATGCTAAATCGAAGACCAGCCACGGTGTTCCCTTTTTATCGTAAAAATTCACGCGACGAAAAAACGAAGGCCAAAAAACTTCAGAGACCCGATTGAGGTTCGAATAGCCTTTTTGGGTATGAAACTATCCATTTACGGCTTACAGCTATCAAAGCCGTTGGACTCACTAAGAGCTTCGTTTTGACTGGTTATGGCTCCCGTAATTCTAAACGAGGCAATAGTTATGGCCGTCCGAAGAATCGATATCCACAGGGTGCAACATCTGCGGTGCAAGCTGCAACATTCGTCCAAAAAGACGAAACAGCGCCGTGCGACTTTTAGAAATTGGTGCAGGAATTTGAAATGGACCAGTACCATGGTGTACCACTCTCCAGGGATGGTAAATCGAAGACCAGCCACGGTGTTCCCTTTTTATCGTAAAAATTCACGTGACGGAAAAACGAAGGCCAAAAAACATCAGAGACCCGATTGAGGTTCGGATAGCGTTTTTTGGGTATGAAACTATCCATTGACGGCTTACTGCCGTCAAAGCCGTAGACCTCACTGAGAGCTTCCTTTTGACTGGTTATGGCTCCCGTAACTCTAAACGAGGCAACAGTTATGGCCGTCCGAAGAATCAATATCCACCGGGTGCAACATCTGCGGTGCAAGGTGCAACAGTCGTCCAAAAAGACGAAACAGCGCCGTGCGACTTTTAGAAATGGGTGCAGAGATTTGAAATGGACCAGTACCATGGTGCACCACTCTCCAGGGATGGTAAATCGAAGAACAGCTTCGGTGTTCCTTTTTTAACGTAAAAATTCACGTGACGGAAAAACGAAGGCCGAAAAACCTCAGAGACACGATTGAGGTTCGGATAGCCTTTTTTTGGGTATGAAACTATCCATTGACGGCTTACAGCTGTCAAAGCCGTAGTACTCACTGAGAGCTTCGTTTTGACTAGTTATGGCTCCCGTAACTCTAAACGAGGCAACAGTTATGGCCGTCCGAAAAATCGATATCCACATGGTGCAACATCTGCGTTGCAAGGTGCAACATTCGTCCAAAAAGACGAAACAGCGCCGTGCGACTTTTAAAAATGGGTGCAGGGATTTGAAATGGACCACTACCATAGTGCACCACTCTCCAGGGATGGTAAATCGAAGACCAACCACGGTGTTCCCTTTTTAACGTAAAAATTCACGTGACGGAAAAACGAAGGCAAAAAAACTTCAAAGACCCGATTGAGGTTCGGATAGCCTTTTTTGGGTATGAAACTATCCATTGACGACATACAGCTGTCAAAGCCGTAGAACTCACTGAGAGCTTCGTTTTGAAGTGTTATGGCTCCCGTAACTCTAAACGAGGCAACAATTATGGCCGTCCTTAGAATCGATATCCACAGGGTGCAACATCTGCGGTGCAAGGTGCAACATTCGTCCAAAAAGACGAAACAGCGCCGTGCGACTTTTAGAAATGGGTGCAGGGATTTGAAATGGACCAGTACCATGGTGCACCACTCTCCAGGGATGGTAAATCAAAGACCAGCCACGGTGATCCCTTTTTAACGTAAAAATTCACGTGACGGAAAAACGAAGGCCAAAAAACTTCAGAGACCCGATTGAGGTTCGGATAGCCTTTTTTCAGTATGAAACTATCCACTGATGGCTTACAGCTGCCAAAGCCGTAGAACTCACTGAGAGCTTCGTTTTGACTGGTTATGGCACCCGTAACTCTAAACGAGGCAACAATTATGGCCGTCCGAAGAATCGATATCCACAAGGTGCAACATCTGCGGTGCAAGGTGCAACATTCGTCCAAAAAGACGAAACAGCGCCGTGCGACTTTTAGAAATGGGTGCAGGGATTTGAAATGGACCAGTACCATGGTGCACCACTCTCCAAGGATGGTAAATCGAAGACCAGCCACGGTGTTCTCTTTTTAACGTAAAAATTCACGTGACGGAAAAACGAAGGCCAAAAAACTTCAGAGACCCGATTGAGGTTCGGATAGCCTTTTTTGGGTATGAAACTATCCATTGATGGCTTACAGCTGTCAAAGCCGTAGAAATCACTGAGAGCTTCGTTTTGACTGGTTATGGCTCCCGTAACTCTAAACGAGGCAACAGTTATGGCCGTCCGAAGAATTGATATGCACAGGGTGCAACATCTGCGGTGCAAGGTGCAACATTCGTCCAAAAAGATGAAACAGCACCGTGCGACTTTTATAAATGGCTGCAGGTATTTGAAATGGTCCAGTACCATGGTGCACCACTCACCGGGGATGGTAAATCAAAGAACAGCCTCGGTGTTCCTTTTTTAACGTAAAAATTCACGTGACGGAAAAACGAAGGCCGAAAAACCTCAGAGACACGATTGAGGTTTGGATAGCCTTTTTTGGGTATGAAACTATCCATTGATGGCTTACAGCCGTCAAAGCCGTAGAACTCACTGAGAGCTTCGTTTTGATTGGTTATGGCTCCCATAACTCTAAACGAGGCAACAATTATGGCCGTCCGAAGAATCGATATCCACAGGGTGCAACATCTGCGGTGCAAGGTGCAACATTCGTCCAAAAAGAATAAACAGCGCCGTGCGACTTTTAGAAATGGGTGCAGGGATTTGAAATGGACCAGTACCATGGTGCACCACTCTCCAGGGATGGTAAATCGAAGACCAACCACGGTGTTCCCTTTTTATCTTAAAAATTCATGCGACGGAAAAACGAAGGCCAAAAAACTTCAAAGACCCGATTGAGGTTCGGATAGCCTTTTTTGGGTATGAAACTATCCATTGACGGCTTACAACTGTCAAAGCCATAGAACTCACTGAGGGCTTCGTTTTGACTGGTTATGCCTCCAGTAACTCTAAACGAGGCAACAGTTATGGCCGTCCGAAGAATCGATATCCACAGGGTGCAATCTGCGGTGCAAGGTGCAACATTCGTCCAAAAAGACGAAACAGCACCGTGCGACTTTTAAAACTGGTTGTAGTGATTTCAAATGGACCAGTACCATGGTGCACCACTCTCCAGGGATGGTAAATCGAAGACCAGCCACGGAGTTCCCTTTTTAACGTAAAAATTCACGTGATGGAAAAACGAAGGCCAAAAAACTTCAGAGACCCGATTGAGGTTCGGATAGCCTTTTTTGGGTATGAAACTATGTATTGACGGCTTATAGCAGTCAAAGCCGTAGAACTCACTGAGAACTTCGTTTTGACTGGTTATGGCTCCCGTAACTCTAAACGAGGCAGTAGTTATGGCCGTCCGAAGAATCGATATCCACAGGGTGCAACATCTGCGGTGCAAGGTGCAACATTCATCCAAAAAGAAGAAACAGCGCCGTGCGACTTTTAGAAATGGGTGCAGGGATTTGAAATGGACCAGTACCATGGTGCCCCACTTTCCAGGGATGGTAAATCAAAGACCAGCCACGGTGTTCCCTTTTTATCGTAAAAATTCACGCGACGGAAAAACGAAGGCCAAAAAACATCAGAGACCCGATTGAGGTTCGGATAGCCTTTTTTTGGGTATGAAACTATCCATTGACGGCTTACTGCCGTCAAAGCCGTAGACCTCACTTAGAGCTTCGTTTTGACTGGTTATGGCTCCCGTAACTCTAAACGAGGCAACAGTTATGGCCGTCCGAAAAATCAATATCCACCGGGTGCAACATCTGCGGTGCAAGGTGCAACAGTCGTCCAAAAAGACGAAACAGCGCCGTGCGACTTTTAGAAATGGGTGCAGAGATTTGAAATGGACCAGTACCATGGTGCACCACTCTCCAGGGATGGTAAATCGAAGACCAGCCACGGTGTTCCCTTTTTAACGTAAAAATTCACCTGACAGAAAAACGAAGGCCAAAAAACTTCAGAGACCCGATTGAGGTTCGGATAGCCTTTTTTGGGTATGAAACTATCCATTGACGGCTTACAGCTGTCAAAGCCGTAGAACACACTGAGAGCTTCGTTTTGACTGATTATGGCTCCTGTAACTCTAAACTAGGCAACAGTTATGGCCGTCCGAAGAATCGATATCCACAGGGTGCAACATCTGCGGTGCAACGTGCAACATTCGTCCAAAATGACGAAACAGCGCCGTGCGACTTTTAGAAATGGGCGCAGGGATTTGAAATGGACCAGTACCATGGTGCACCACTCTCCAGGGATGGTAAATCGAAGACCAGCCCCGGTGTTCCTTTTTTAACGTAAAAATTCACGTGACGGAAAAACGAAGGCCGAAAAACTTCAGAGACACGATTGAGGTTCGGATAGCCTTTTTTTGGGTATGAAACTATCCATTGACGGCTTACAGCTGTCAAAGCCGTAGAACTCGCTGAAAGCTTCGTTTTGACTAGTTATGGCTCCCGTAACTCTAAACGAGGCAACAGTTATGGCCGTCCGAAAAATCGATATCCACATGGTGCAACATCTGCGTTACAAGGTGCAACATTCGTCCAAAAAGACGAAACAGCGCCGTGCGACTTTTAAAAATGGGTGTAGGGATTTGAAATGGACCACTACCATGGTGCACCACTCTCCAGGGATGGTAAATCGAAGACCAACCACGGTGTTCCCTTTTTAACGTAAAAATTCACGTGACGGAAAAACGAAGGCAAAAAAACTTCAAAGACCCGATTGAGGTTCGGATAGCCTTTTTTGAGTATGAAACTATCCATTGACGACATACAGCTGTCAAAGCCGTAGAACTCACTGAGAGCTTCGTTTTGAAGTGTTATGGCTCCCGTAACTCTAAACGAGGCAACAATTATGGCCGTCCTTAGAATCGATATCCACAGGGTGCAACATCTGCGGTGCAAGGTGCAACATTCGTCCATAAAGACGAAACAGCGCCATGCGACTTTTAGAAATGGGTGCAGGGATTTGAAATGGACCAGTACCATGGTGCACCACTCTCCAGGGATGGTAAATCAAAGACCAGCCACGGTGTTCCCTTTTTAACGTAAAAATTCACGTGACGGAAAAACGAAGGCCAAAAAACTTCAGAGACCCGATTGAGGTTCGGATAGCCTTTTTTCAGTATGAAACTATCCACTGATGGCTTACAGCTGCCAAAACCGTAGAACTCACTGAGAGCTTCGTTTTGACTGGTTATGGCACCCGTAACTCTAAACGAGGCAACAATTATGGCCGTCCGAAGAATCGATATCCACAGGGTGCAACATCTGCGGTGCAAGGTGCAACATTCGTCCAAAAAGACGAAACAGCGCCGTGCGACTTTTATAAATGGGTGCAGGGATTTGAAATGGACCAGTACCATGGTGCACCACTCTCCAGGGATGGTAAATCGAAGACCAGCCACGGTGTTCTCTTTTTAACGTAAAAATTCACGTGACGGAAAAACGAAGGCCAAAAAACTTCAGAGACCCGATTGAGGTTCGGATAGCCTTTTTTGGGTATGAAACTATCCATTGATGGCTTACAGCTGTCAAAGCCGTAGAAATCACTGAGAGCTTCGTTTTGACTGGTTATGGCTCCCGTAACTCTAAACGAGGCAACAGTTATGGCTGTCCGAAGAATTGATATGCACAGGGTGCAACATCTGCGGTGCAAGGTGCAACATTCGTCCAAAAAGATGAAACAGCACCGTGCGACTTTTATAAATGGCCGCAGGGATTTGAAATGGACCAGTACCATGGTGCACCACTCACTGGGGATGGTAAATCAGAGAACAGCCTCGGTGTTCCTTTTTTAACGTAAAAATTCACGTGACGGAAAAACGAAGGCCGAAAAACCTCAGAGACACGATTGAGGTTTGGATAGCCTTTTTTGGGTATGAAACTATCCATTGATGGCTTACAGCCGTCAAAGCTGTAGAACTCACTGAGAGCTTCGTTTTGACTGGTTATGGCTCCCATAATTCTAAACGAGGCAACAATTATGGCCGTCCGAAGAATCGATATCCACAGGGTGCAACATCTGCGGTGCAAGGTGCAACATTCGTCCAAAAAGAAGAAACAGCGCCGTGCGACTTTTAGAAATGGGTGCAGGGATTTGAAATGGACCAGTACCATGGTGCACCACTCTCCAGGGATGGTAAATCGAAGACCAGCCACGGTGTTCCCTTTTTATCTTAAAAATTCACGCGACGGAAAAACGAAGGCCAAAAAACTTCAAAACCCGATTGAGGTTCGGATAGCCTTTTTTGGGTATGAAACTATCCATTGACGGCTTACAACTGTCAAAGCCGTAGAACTCACTGAGAGCTTCGTTTTGACTGGTTATGCCTCCAGTAACTCTAAACGGGGCAACAGTTATGGCCGTCCGAAGAATCGATATCCACAGGGTGCAGTCTGCGGTGCAAGGTGCAACATTCGTCCAAAAAGACGAAACAGCACCGTGCGACTTTTAAAATTGGGTGTAGGGATTTCAAATGGACCAGTACCATGGTGCACCACTCTCCAGGGATGGTAAATCGAAGACCAGCCACGGAGTTCCCTTTTTAACGTAAAAATTCACGTGATGGAAAAACGAAGGCCAAAAAACTTCAGAGACCCGATTGAGGTTCGGATAGCCTTTTTTGGGTATGAAACTATGTATTGACGGCTTATAGCAGTCAAAGCCGTAGAACTCACTGAGAACTTCGTTTTGACTGGTTATGGCTCCCGTAACTCTAAACGAGGCAGTAGTTATGGCCGTCCGAAGAATCGATATCCACAGGGTGCAACATCTGCGGGGCAAGGTGCAACATTCATCCAAAAAGAAGAAACAGCGCCGTGCGACTTTTAGAAATGGGTGCAGGGATTTGAAATGGACCAGTACCATGGTGCCCCACTCTCCAGGGATGGTAAATCAAAGACCAGCCACGGTGTTCCCTTTTTATCGTAAAAATTCACGCGACGAAAAAACGAAGGCCAAAAAACTTCAGAGACCCGATTGAGGTTCGAATAGCCTTTTTGCGTATGAAACTATCCATTGACGGCTTACAGCCGTAGGACTCACTAAGAGTTTCATTTTGACTGGTTATGGCTCCCGTAACTCTAAACGAGGCAACAGTTATGGCCGTCCGAAGAATCGATATCCACAGGGTGCAATATCTGCGGTGCAAGCTGCAACATTCGTCCAAAAGGACGAAACAGCGCCGTGCGACTTTTAGAAATTGGTGCAGGGATTTGAAATGGACCAGTACAATGGTGCACCACTCTCCAGGGATGGTAAATCGAAGACCAGCCACGGTGTTCCCTTTTTATCGTAAAAATTCACGTGACGAAAAAACGAAGGCCAAAAAACTTCAGAGACCCGATTGAGGTTCGGATAGCCTTTTTTGGGTATGAAACTATCCATTGACGGCTTAAAGTTGTCAAAGCCGTAGAACTCACTGAGAGCTTCGTTTTGACTGGTTATGGCTTCCGTAACTCTAAACGAGGCAACAGTTATGGCCGTCCGAAAAATCGATATCCACAGGGTGCAACATCTGCGGTGCAAGGTGCAACATTCGTCCAAAAAGACGAAACAGCGCCGTGCGACTTTTAGAAATCGGTGCAGGGATTTGAAATGGACAACTACCATGGTGCACCACTCTCCAGGGATGGTAAATCGAAGACTAGCCACGGCGTTCCCTTTTTAACGTAAAAATTCACGTGACGGAAAAACGAAGGCCAAAAAACTTCAAAGACCCTATTGAGGTTCGGATAGCCTTTTTTGGGTATGAAACTATCCATTGATGGCATACAGCTGTCAAAGCCGTAGAACTCACTGAGAGCTTCGTTTTGACTGGTTATGGCTCCCGTAACTCTAAACGAGGCAACAGTTATGGCCGTCCGAAGAATTGATATCCACAGGGTGCAACATCTGCGGTGCAAGGTGCAACATTCGTCCAAAAAGATGAAAGATCACCGTGCGACTTCTAGAAATGGGTGCAGGGATTTAAAATGGACCAGTACCATGGTGCACCACTCTCCAAGGATGGTAAATCAAAGACCAGCCCCTGTGTTCCTTTTTTAACGTAAAAATTCACGTGACGGAAAAACGAAGGCCGAAAAACCTCAGAGACACGATTGAGGTTCGGATAGCTTTTTTGGGTATGAAACTATCCATTGACGGCTTACAGCCGTCAAAGCCTTAGAACTCACTGAGAGCTTCGTTTGGACTGGTTATGGCTCCCGTAACTCTAAACGAGGCAACAATTATGGCCGTCCGAAGAATCGATATCCACAGGGTGCAACATCTACGGTGCAAGGTGCAACATTCGTCCAAAAAGAAGAAACAGCGCCGTGCGACTTTTAGAAATGGGTGCAGGGATTTGAAATGGACCAGTACCATGGTGCAACACTCTCCAGAGATGGTAAATCGAAGACCAGCCACGGTGTTCCCTTTTTATCGTAAAAATTCACGCGACGGAAAAACGAAGGCCAAAAAACTTCAAAGACCCGATTGAGGTTCGGATAGCCTTTTTTGGGTATGAAACTATCCATTGACGGCTTACAGCTGTCAAAGCCGTAGAACTCACTGAGAGCTTCGTTTTTACTGGTTATGGCTCCAGTAACTCTAAACGAGGCAACAGTTATGGCCGTCCGAAGAATCGATATCCACAGGGTGCAACATCTGCGGTGCAAGGTGCAACATTCGTCCAAAAAGACGAAACAGCACCGTGCGACTTTTAAAATTGCGTGTATGGATTTGAAATGGACCAGTACCATGGTGCACCACTCTTCAGGGATGGTAAATCGAAGACCAGCCACGGTGTTCCCTTTTTAACGTAAAAATTCACGTGATGGAAAAACGAAGGCCAAAAAACTTCAAAGACCCGATTGAGGTTCGGATTGCCTTTTTTGGGTATGAAACTATCCATTGACGGCTTATAGCAGTCAAAGCCGTAGAACTCACTGAGAGCTTCGTTTTGACTGGTTATGGCTCCCGTAACTCTAAACGAGGCAGTAGTTATGGCCGTCCGAAGAATCGATATCCACAGGGTGAAACATCTGCGGTGCAAGGTGCAACATTCGTCCAAAAAGAAGAAACAGCGTCGTGCGACTTTTAGAAATGGGTGCAGGGATTTGAAATGGACCAGTACCATGGTGCAGCACTCTCCAGGGATGGTAAATCGAAGACCAGCCACGGTGTTCCCTTTTTATCGTAAAAATTCACGCGACGAAAAAACGAAGGCCAAAAAACTTCAGAGACCCGATTGAGGTTCGAATAGCCTTTTTGGGTATGAAACTATCCATTGATGGTTTACAGCTGTCAAAGCCGTAGGACTCACTAAGAGCTTCGTTTTGACTGGTTATGGCTCCCGTAACTCTAAACGAGGCAATAGTTATGGTCGTCCGAAGAATCGATATCCACAGGGTGCAACATCTGCGGTGCAAGCTGCAACATTCGTCCAAAAGGACGAAATAGCGCCGTGCGACTTTTAGAAATTGGTGCAGGGATTTGAAATGGACCAGTACCATGGTGCACCACTCTCCAGGGATGGTAAATCAAAGACCAGCCACGGTGTTCCCTTTTTATCGTAAAAATTCACGTGACGGAAAAACGAAGGCCAAAATACTTCAGAGACCCGATTGCGGTTCGGATAGCCTTTTTTGGGTATGAAATTATCCATTGACGGCTTACTGCCGTCAAAGCCGTAGACCTCACTGAGGGCTTCGTTTTGACTGGTTATGGCTCCTATAACTCTAAACGAGGCAACAGTTATGGCCGTCCGAAGAATCGATATCCACAGGGTGCAACATCTGCGGTGCAAGGTGCAACATTCGTCCAAAAAGACGAAACATCGCCGTGCGACTTTTAGAAATGGGTGCAGGGATTTGAAATGGACCAGTACCATGGTGCACCACTCTCCAGGGATGGTAAATCGAAGATCAGCCACCGTGTTCCCTTTTTATCGTAAAAATTCACGCGACGAAAAAACGAAGGCCAAAAAACTTCAGAGACCCGATTGAGGTTCGGATAGCCTTTTTGGGTATGAAACTATCCATTGACGGTTTACAGCGGTCAAAGCCGTAGGACTCACTAAGAGCTACGTTTTGACTGGTTATGGCTCCCGTAACTCTAAACGAGGCAATAGTTATGGCCGTCCGAAGAATCGATATCCACAGGGTGCAACATCTGCGGTGCAAGCTGCAACATTCGTCCAAAAAGACGAAACAGCGCCGTGCGACTTTTAGAAATGGGTGCAGGGATTTGAAATGGACAACTACCATGGTGCACCACTCTCCAGGGATGGTAAATCTAAGACCAGCCACGGCGTTCCCTTTTTAACGTAAAAATTCACGTGACGGAAAAACGAAGGCCAAAAAACTTCAAAGACCCGATTGAGGTTCGGATAGCCTTTTTTGGGTATGAAACTATCCATTGATGGCATACAGCTGTCAAAGCCGTAGAACTCATTGATAGCTTCGTTTTGACTGGTTATGGCTCCCGTAACTCTAAACGAGGCAACAGTTATGGCCGTCCGAAGAATTGATATCCACAGGGTGCAACATCTGCGGTGCAAGGTGCAACATTCGTCCAAAAAGATGAAACAGCGCCGTGCGACTTTTAGAAATGGGTGCAGGGATTTGAAATGGACTAGTACCATGGTGCACCACTCTCCAGAGATGGTAAATCGAAGACCAGCCACGGTGTTCCCTTTTTATCGTAAAAATTCACGCGACGGAAAAACGAAGGCCAAAAAACTTCAAAGACCCGATTGAGGTTCGGATAGCCTTTTTTGGGTATGAAACTATCCATTGACGGCTTACAGCTGTCAAAGCCGTAGAACTCACTGAGAGCTTCGTTTTTACTGGTTATGGCTCCAGTAACTCTAAACGAGGCAACAGTTATGGCCGTCCGAAGAATCGATATCCACAGGGTGCAACATCTGCGGTGCAAGGTGCAACATTCGTCCAAAAAGACGAAACAGCACCGTGCGACTTTTAAAATTGCGTGTATGGATTTGAAATGGACCAGTACCATGGTGCACCACTCTTCAGGGATGGTAAATCGAAGACCAGCCACGGAGTTCCCTTTTTAACGTAAAAATTCACGTGATGGAAAAACGAAGGCCAAAAAACTTCAAAGACCCGATTGAGGTTCGGATTGCCTTTTTTGGGTATGAAACTATCCATTGACGGCTTATAGCAGTCAAAGCCGTAGAACTCACTGAGAGCTTCGTTTTGACTGGTTATGGCTTCCGTAACTCTAAACGAGGCAGTAGTTATGGCCGTCCGAAGAATCGATATCCACAGGGTGAAACATCTGCGGTGCAAGGTGCAACATTCGTCCAAAAAGAAGAAACAGCGTCGTGCGACTTTTAGAAATGGGTGCAGGGATTTGAAATGGACCAGTACCATGGTGCAGCACTCTCCAGGGATGGTAAATCGAAGACCAGCCACGGTGTTCCCTTTTTATCGTAAAAATTCACGCGACGAAAAAACGAAGGCCAAAAAACTTCAGAGACCCGATTGAGGTTCGAATAGCCTTTTTGGGTATGAAACTATCCACTGATGGTTTACAGCTGTCAAAGCCGTAGGACTCACTAAGAGCTTCGTTTTGACTGGTTATGGCTCCCGTAACTCTAAACGAGGCAATAGTTATGGCCGTCCGAAGAATCGATATCCACAGGGTGCAACATCTGCGGTGCAAGCTGCAACATTCGTCCAAAAGGACGAAATAGCGCCGTGCGACTTTTAGAAATTGGTGCAGGGATTTGAAATGGACCAGTACCATTGTGCACCACTCTCCAGGGATGGTAAATCAAAGACCAGCCACGGTGTTCCCTTTTTATCGTAAAAATTCACGTGACGGAAAAACGAAGGCCAAAATACTTCAGAGACCCGATTGCGGTTCGGATAGCCTTTTTTGGGTATGAAATTATCCATTGACGGCTTACTGCCGTCAAAGCCGTAGACCTCACTGAGGGCTTCGTTTTGACTGGTTATGGCTCCTGTAACTCTAAACGAGGCAACAGTTATGGTCGTCCGAAGAATCGATATCCACAGGGTGCAACATCTGCGGTGCAAGGTGCAACATTCGTCCAAAAAGACGAAACATCGCCGTGCGACTTTTAGAAATGGGTGCAGGGATTTGAAATGGACCAGTACCATGGTGCACCACTCTCCAGGGATGGTAAATCGAAGATCAGCCACCGTGTTCCCTTTTTATCGTAAAAATTCACGCGACGAAAAAACGAAGGCCAAAAAACTTCAGAGACCCGATTGAGGTTCGGATAGCCTTTTTGGGTATGAAACTATCCATTGACGGTTTACAGCGGTCAAAGCCGTAGGACTCACTAAGAGCTACGTTTTGACTGGTTATGGCTCCCGTAACTCTAAACGAGGCAATAGTTATGGCCGTCCGAAGAATCGATATCCACAGGGTGCAACATCTGCGGTGCAAGCTGCAACATTCGTCCAAAAAGACGAAACAGCGCCGTGCGACTTTTAGAAATGGGTGCAGGGATTTGAAATGGACAACTACCATGGTGCACCACTCTCCAGGGATGGTAAATCTAAGACCAGCCACGGCGTTCCCTTTTTAACGTAAAAATTCACGTGACGGAAAAACGAAGGCCAAAAAACTTCAAAGATCCGATTGAGGTTCGGATAGCCTTTTTTGGGTATGAAACTATCCATTGATGGCATACAGCTGTCAAAGCCGTAGAACTCATTGATAGCTTCGTTTTGACTGGTTATGGCTCCCGTAACTCTAAACGAGGCAACAGTTATGGCCGTCCGAAGAATTGATATCCACAGGGTGCAACATCTGCGGTGCAAGGTGCAACATTCGTCCAAAAAGATGAAACAGCGCCGTGCGACTTTTAGAAATGGGTGCAGGGATTTGAAATGGACTAGTACCATGGTGCACCACTCTCCAGAGATGGTAAATCGAAGACCAGCCACGGTGTTCCCTTTTTATCGTAAAAATTCACGCGACGGAAAAACGAAGGCCAAAAAACTTCAGAGACCTGATTGAGGTTCGGATAGCCTTTTTTGGGTATGAAACTATCCATTGACGGCTTACAGCTGTCAAAGCCGTAGAACTCACTGAGAGCTTCGTTTTGACTGGTTATGGCTCCAGTAACTCTAAACGAGGCAACATTTATGGCCATCCGAAGAATCGATATCCACAGGGTGCAACATCTGCGGTGCAAGGTGCAACATTCGTCCAAAAAGACGAAACAGCACCGTGCGACCTTTAAAATTGGGTGTAGGGATTTGAAATTGACCAGTACCATGGTGCACCACTCTTCAGGGATGGTAAATCGAAGACCAGCCACGGAGTTCCCTTTTTAACGTAAAAATTCACGTGATGGAAAAACGAAGGCCAAAAAACTTCAGAGACCCGATTGAGGTTCGGATAGCCTTTTTTGGGTATGAAACTATCCATTGACGGCTTATAGTAGTCAAAGCCGTAGAACTCACTGAGAGCTTCGTTTTGACTGGTTATGGCTCCCGTAACTCTAAACGAGGCAGTAGTTATGGCCGTCCGAAGAATCGATATCCACAGGGTGAAACATCTGCGGTGCAAGGTGCAACATTCGTCCAAAAAGAAGAAACAGCGTCGTGCAACTTTTAGAAATGGGTGCAGGGATTTGAAATGGACCAGTACCATGGTGCACCACTCTCCAGGGATGGTAAATCGAAGACCAGCCACGGTGTTCCCTTTTTATCGTAAAAATTCACGCGACGAAAAAACGAAGGCCAAAAAACTTCAAAGACCCGATTGAGGTTCGAATAGCCTTTTTGGGTATGAAACTATCCATTGACGGCTTACAGCTGTCAAAGCCGTAGGACTCACTAAGAGCTTCGTTTTGAATGGTTATGGCTCCCGTAACTCTAAACGAGGCAATAGTTATGGCCGTCCGAAGAATCGATATCCACAGGGTGCAACATCTGTGGTGCAAGCTGCAACATTCGTCCAAAAGGATGAAACATCGCCGTGCGACTTTTAGAAATTTGTGCAGGGATTTGAAATGGACCAGTACCATGGTGCACCACTCTCCAGGGATGGTAAATCGAAGACCAGCCACGGTGTTCCCTTTCTAACGTAAAAATTCACATGACGGAAAAACGAAGGCCAAAAAACTTCAGAGAACCGATTGAGATTCGGATAGCCTTTTTTGGGAATGAAACTATCCATTGACGGCTTACAGCCGTCAAAGCCGTAGAACACACTGAGAGTTTCATTTAGACTTATTATGGCTCCCGTAACTCTAAACGAGGCAACAGTTATGGCCGTCCGAAGAATCGATATCCACAGGGTACAACATCTGCGGTGCAACGTGCAACATTCGTCCAAAAAGACGAAACTGCGCCGTGCGACTTTTAGAAATGAGTGCAGGGATTTGAAATGGACCAGTACCATGGTGCACAACTCTCCAGGGATGGTAAATCGAAGACCAGCCCCGGTGTTCCTGTTTTAACGTAAAAATTCACGTGACGGAAAAACGAAGGCCGAAAAACTTCGGAGACACGATTGAGGTTCAGATAGCCCTTTTTGGGTATGAAACTATCCATTGATGGCTTACAGCTGTCAAAGCCGTAGAACTCACTGAGAGCTTCGTTTTGACTGGATATGGCTCCCGTAACTCTAAACGAGGCAACAGTTATGGCCGTCCGAAAAATCGATATCCAAAGGGTGCAACATCTGCGTTGCAAGGTGCAACATTCGTCCAAAAAGACGAAACAGCGCCGTGCGACTTTTAGAAATGGGTGTAGGGATTTGAAATGGACCACTACCATGGTGCACCACTCTCCAGGGATGGTAAATCGAAGACCAGCCACGGTGTTCCCTTTTTAACGTAAAAATTCACGTGACGGAAAAACGAAGGCCAAAAAACTTCAAAGACCCGATTGAGGTTCGGATAGCCTTTTTTGGGTATGAAACTATCCATTGACGGCATACAGCCGTCAAAGCCGTAGAACTCACTGAGAGCTTCGTTTTGACTGGTTATGGCTCCCGTAACTCTAAACGAGGCAACAGTTATGGCCGTCCGAAGAATCGATATCCACAGGGTGCAACATCTGCGGTGCAAGGTGCAACATTCGTCCAAAAAGAAGAAACAACACCGTGCGACTTTTAGAAATGGGTGCAGGAATTTGAAATGGACCAGTACCATGGTGCACCACTCTCCAGGGATGGTAAATCGAAGACCAGCCACGGTGTTCCCTTTTTATCGTAAAAATTCACGCGATGGAAAAACGAAGGCCAAAAAACTTCAGAGACCCGATTGAGGTTCGGATAGCCTTTTTGGGTATGAAATTATCCATTGACAACTTACAGCTGTCAAAGCCGTAGGACTCACTGAGAGCTTCGTTTTGACTGGTTATGGCTCCCGTAACTCTAAACGAGGCAATAGTTATGGCCGTCCGAAGAATCGATATCCACAGGGTGCAACATCTGCGGTGCAAGGTGCAACATTCGTCCAAAAAGACGAAACAGCGCCGTGCGACTTTTAGAAATTGGTGCAGGGATTTGAAATGGACCAGTACCATGGTGCACCACTCTCCAGGGATGGTAAATCGAAGACCAGCCACGGTGTTCCCTTTGTATCGTAAAAATTCACGTGACGGAAAAACGAAGGCCAAAAAACTTCAAAGACCTGATTGAGGTTCGGATAGCCTTTTTTTGGGTATGAAACTATCCATTGACGGCTTACTGCCATCAAAGCCGTAGAACTCACTGAGAGCTTCGTTTTGACTGGTTATGGCTCCCGTAACTCTAAACGAGGCAACAGCTATGGCCGTCCGAAGAATCGATATCCACATGGTGCAACATCTGCGGTGCAAGGTGCAACATTCGTCCAAAAAGACGAAACAGCGCCGTGCGACTTTTAGAAATGGGTGCAGGGATTTGAAATGGACAACTACCATGGTGCACCACTCTCCAGGGATGGTAAATCGAAGACCAGCCACGGCGTTCCCTTTTTAACGTAAAAATTCACGTGACGGAAAAACGAAGGCCAAAAAACTTCAGAGACCCGATTGTGGTTCGGATAGCCTTTTTTTGGGTATGAAATTATCCATTGACGGCTTACTGCCGTCAAAGCCGTAGACCTCACTGAGAGCTTCGTTTTGACTGGTTATGGCTCCTGTAACTCTAAACGAGGCAACAGTTATGGCCGTCCGAAGAATCGATATCCGCAGGGTGCAACATCTACGGTGCAAGGTGCAACATTCGTCCAAAAAGACGAAACAGCGCCGTGCGACTTTTAGAAATGGGTGCAGGGATTTGAAATGGACCAGTACCATGGTGCACCACTCTCCAGGGATGGTAAATCGAAGAGCAGCCACGGTGTTCCCTTTTTATCGTAAAAATTCACGCGAGGAAAAAACGAAGGCCAAAAAACTTCAGAGACCCGATTGAGGTTCGGATAGCCTTTTTGGGTATGAAACTATCCATTGACGGTTTACATCGGTCAAAGCCGTAGGACTCACTAAGAGCTTCGTTTTGACTGGTTATGGCTCCCGTAACTCTAAACGAGGCAACAGTTATGGCCGTCCGAAAAATCGATATCCATAGGGTGCAACATCTGCGGTGCAAGGTGCAACATTCGTCCAAAAAGACGAAACAGCGCCGTGCGACTTTTAGAAATGGGTGCAGGGATTTGAAATGGACAACTACCATGCTGCACCACTCTCCAGGGATGGTTAATCGAAGACCAGCCACGGCGTTCCCTTTTTAACGTAAAAATTCACGTGACGGAAAAACGAAGGCCAAAAAACTTCAGAGACCCGATTGAGGTTCGGATAGCCTTTTTTTGGGTATGAAATTATCCATTGATGGCTTACTGCCGTCAAAGCCGTAGACCTCACTGAGAGCTTCGTTTTGACTGGTTATGGCTCCTGTAACTCTAAACGAGGCAACAGTTATGGCCGTCCGAAGAATCGATATCCATAGGGTGCAACATATGCGGTGCAAGGTGCAACATTCGTCCAAAAAGACGAAACAACGCCGTGCGACTTTTAGAAATGGGTGCAGGGATTTGAAATGGACCAGTACCATGGTGCACCACTCTCCAGGGATGGTAAATCGAAGAGCAGCCACGGTGTTCCCTTTTTATCGTAAAAATTCACGCGACGGAAAAACGAAGGCCAAAAAACTTCAGAGACCCGATTGAGGTTCGGATAGCCTTTTTGGGTATGAAATTATCCATTGACAGCTTACAGCTATCAAAGCCGTAGGACTCACTGAGAGCTTCCTTTTGACTGGTTATGGCTCCCGTAACTCTAAACGAGGCAATAGTTATGGCCGTCCGAAGAATCGATATCCACAGGGTGCAACATCTGCGGTGCAAGGTGCAACATTCGTCCAAAAAGACGAAACAGCGCCGTGCGACTTTTAGAAATTGGTGCAGGGATTTGAAATGGACCAGTACCATGGTGCACCACTCTCCAGGGATGGTAAATCGAAGACCAGCCACGGTGTTTCCTTTTTATCGTAAAAATTCACGTGACGGAAAAACGAAGGCCAAAAAACTTCAAAGACCCGATTGAGGTTCGGATAGCCTTTTTTTAGGTATGAAACTATCCATTGATGGCTTACTGCCGTCAAAGCCGTGGAACTCACTGAGAGCTTCGTTTTGACTGGTTATGGCTCCCGTAACTCTAAACGAGGCAACAGTTATGGCCGTCCGAAGAATCAATATCCACATGGTGCAACATCTGCGGTGCAAGGTGCAACATTCGTCCAAAAAGATGAAACAGCGCCGTGCGACTTTTAGAAATGGGTGCAGGGATTTGAAATGGACCAGTACCATGGTGCACCACTCTCCAGGGATGGTAAATCGAAGACCAGCCACGGTGTTCCCTTTTTAACGTAAAAATTCACCTGACGGAAAAACGAAGGCCAAAAAACTTCAGAGACCCGATTGAGATTCGAATAGCCTTTTTTGGGTATGAAACTATCCATTGACGGCTTACAGCTGTCAAAGCCGTAGAACTCACTGAGAGCTTCGTTTTGACTGGTTATGGCTCCCGTAACTCTAAACGAGGCAACAGTTATGGCCGTCCGAAGAATCGATATCCATAGGGTGCAACATCTACGGTGCAAGGTGCAACATTCGTCCAAAAAGAAGAAACAGCACCGTGCGACTTTAAGAAATGGGTGCAGGGATTTGAAATGGACCACTACCATGGTGCACCACTCTCCAGGGATGGTAAATCGAAGACCAGCCAAGGTGTTCCCTTTTTAACGTAAAAATTCACGTGACGGAAAAACGAAGGCCAAAAAACTTATGAGACCCGATTGAGGTTCGGATAGCCTTTTTTGGGTATGAAACTATCCATTGACGGCCTACAACTGTCAAAGCCGTAGAACTCACTGAGAACTTCATTTTTACTGGTTATGACACCAGTAACTCTAAACGAGGCAACAGTTATGGCTGTCCGAAGAATCGATATTCACAGGGTGCAACATCTGCGGTGCAACGTGAAACATTCGTCCAAAAAGACGAAAAAGCGCCGTGCGACATTTAGAAATGGGTGCAGGGATTTGAAATGGACCAGTACCATGGTGCACCACTCTCCAGGGTTGGTAAATCGAAGACCAGCCACGGTGTTCCCTTTTTAATGTAAAAATTCACGTGACGGAAAAACGAAGACCAAAATACTTCAAATACCCGATTGAGGTTCGGATAGCCTTTTTTTGGGTATGAAACTATCCATTGACGGCTTACTGCCGTCAAAGCCGTAGAACTCACTGAGAGCTTCGTTTTGACTGGTTATGGCTCCCTTAACTTTAAACGAGACAACAGTTATGGCCGTCCGAAGAATCGATATCCACAGGGTGCAACATCTACGGTGCAAGGTGCAACATTCATCCAAAAAGAAGAAACAGCGTCGTGCGACTTTTAGAAATGGGTGCAGGGATTTGAAATGGACCACTACCATGGTGCACCACTATCCAGGGATGGTAAATCGAAAACCAGCCACGGTGTTTCCTTTTTAACGTAAAAATTCACGTGACGGAAAAACGAAGGTCAAAAAACTTCAGAGACCCAATTGAGGTTCGGATAGCCTTTTTTGGGTATGAAACTATCCATTGACGGCTTACAGCCGTCAAAGCCGTAGAACTCACTAAGAGCTTCGTTTTGATTGGTTATGGCTCCAGTAACTCTAAACGAGGCAACAGTTATGGCCGTCCGAAGAATCGATATCCACAGGGTGCAACATCTGCGTTGCAAGGTGCAACATTCGTCCAAAAAGACGAAACAGCGTCGTGCGACTTTTAGAATTGGGTGCAGGGATTTGAAATGGACTAGTACCATGGTGCACCACTCTCCAGGGATGGTAAATCAAAGACCAGCCACGGTGTTCCCTTTTTAACGTAAAAATTCACATGACGGAAAAACGAAGGCCAAAAAACTTCAAAGACCCGATTGAGATTCGGATACCCTTTTTTGGGTCTGAAACTATCCATTGACGGCGTACAGCTGTCAAAGCCGTAGAACACACTGAGAGCTTCGTTTTGACTGATTATGGCTCCCGTAACTCTAAACGAGGCAACAGTTATGGCCGTCCGAAGAATCGATATCCACAAGGTGCAACATTTGCGGTGCAAGGTGCAACATTCGTCCAAAAAGACGAAACAGCGTCGTGCGACTTTTAGAAATGGGTGCAGGGATTTGAAATGGACCAGTACCATGGTGCACCACTCTCCAGGGATGGTAAATCGAAGACCAGCCACGGTGTTCCCTTTCTAACGTAAAAATTCACATGACGGAAAAACGAAGGCCAAAAAACTTCAGAGAACCGATTGAGATTCGGATAGCCTTTTTTGGGAATGAAACTATCCATTGACGGCTTACAGCCGTCAAAGCCGTAGAACACACTGAGAGCTTCGTTTAGACTTATTATGGCTCCCGTAACTCTAAACGAGGCAACAATTATGGCCGTCCGAAGAATCGATATCCACAGGGTGCAACATCTGCGGTGCAACGTGCAACATTCGTCCAAAAAGACGAAACAGCGCCGTGCGACTTTTAGAAATGAGTGCAGGGATTTGAAATGGACCAGTACCATGGTGCACCACTCTCCAGGGAGGGTAAATCGAAGACCAGCCCCGGTGTTCCTTTTTTAACGTAAAAATTCACGTGACGCAAAAACGAAGGCCGAAAAACTTCAGAGACACGATTGAGGTTCAGATAGCCCTTGTTGGGTATGAAACTATCCATTGTTGGCTTACAGCTGTCAAAGCCGTAGAACTCACTGAGAGCTTCGTTTTGACTGGATATGGCTCCCGTAACTCTAAACGAGGCAACAGTTATGACCGTCCGAAAAATCGATATCCAAAGGGTGCAACATCTGCGTTGCAAGGTGCAACATTCGTCCAAAAAGACGAAACAGCGCCGTGCGACTTTTAGAAATGGGTGCAGGGATTTGAAATGGACCACTACCATGGTGCACCACTCTCCAGGGATGGTAAATCGAAGACCAGCCACGGTGTTCCCTTTTTAACGTAAAAATTCACGTGACGGAAAAACGAAGGCCAAAAAACTTCAAAGACCCGATTGAGGTTCGGATAGCCTTTTTTGGGTATGAAACTATCCATTGACGGCATACAGCCGTCAAAGCCGTAGAACTCACTGAGAGCTTCGTTTTGACTGGTTATGGCTCCCGTAACTCTAAACGAGGCAACAGTTATGGCCGTCCGAAGAATCGATATCCACAGGGTGCAACATCTGCGGTGCAAGGTGCAAATTCGTCCAAAAAGAAGAAACAGCACCGTGCGACTTTTAGAAATGGGTGCAGGAATTTGAAATGGACCAGTACCATGGTGCACCACTCTCCAGGGATGGTAAATCGAAGACCAGCCACGGTGTTTCCTTTTTATCGTAAAAATTCACGCGACGGAAAAACGAAGGCTATAAAACTTCAGAGACCCGATTGAGGTTCGGATAGCCTTTTTGGGTATGAAATTATCCAGTGATAGCTTACAGCTGTCAAAGCCATAGGACTCACTGAGAGCTTCGTTTTGACTAGTTATGGCTCCCGTAACTCTAAACGAGGCAATAGTTATGGCCGTCCGAAGAATCGATATCCACAGGGTGCAACATCTGCGGTGCAAGGTGCAACATTCGTCCAAAAAGACGAAACAGCGCCGTGCGACTTTTAGAAATTGGTGTAGGGATTTGAAATGGACCAGTACCACGGTGCACCAATCTCCAGGGATGGTAAATCGAAGACCAGCCACGGTGTTCCCTTTTTATCGTAAAAATTCACGTGACGGAAAAACGAAGGCCAAAAAACTTCAAAGACCCGATTGAGGTTCGGATAGCCTTTTTTGGGTATGAAACTATCCATTGACGGCTTACTGCCATCAAAGCCGTAGAACTCACTGAGAGCTTCGTTTTGACTGGTTATGGCTCCCGTAACTCTAAACGAGGCAACAGCTATGGCCGTCCGAAGAATCGATATCCACATGGTGCAACATCTGCGGTGCAAGGTGCAACATTCGTCCAAAAAGACGAAACAGCGCCGTGCGACTTTTAGAAATGGGTGCAGGGATTTGAAATGGACAACTACCATGGTGCACCACTCTCCAGGGATGGTAAATCGAAGACCAGCCACGGCGTTCCCTTTTTAACGTAAAAATTCACGTGACGGAAAAACGAAGGCCAAAAAACTTCAGAGACCCGATTGAGGTTCGGATAGCCTTTTTTTGGGTATGAAATTATCCATTGACGGCTTACTGCCGTCAAAGCTGTAGACCTCACTGAGAGCTTCGTTTTGACTGGTTATGGCTCCTGTAACTCTAAACGAGGCAACAGTTATGGCCGTCCGAAGAATCGATATCCACAGGGTGCAACATCTACGATGCAAGGTGCAACATTCGTCCAAAAAGACGAAACGGCGCCGTGCGACTTTTAGAAATGGGTGCAGGGATTTGAAATGGACCAGTACCATGGTGCACCACTCTCCAGGGATGGTAAATCGAAGAGCAGCCACGGTGTTCCCTTTTTATCGTAAAAATTCACGCGACGAAAAAACGAAGGCCAAAAAACTTCAGAGACCCGATTGAGGTTCGGATAGCCTTTTTGGGTATGAAACTATCCATTGACGGTTTACAGCGGTCAAAGCCGTAGGACTCACTAAGAGCTTCGTTTTGACTGGTTATGGCTCCCGTAACTCTAAACGAGGCAACAGTTATGGCCGTTCGAAAAATCGATATCCACAGGGTGCAACATCTGCTGTGCAAGGTGCAACATTCGTCCAAAAAGACGAAACAGCGCCGTGCGACTTTTAGAAATGGGTGCAGGGATTTGAAATGGACAACTACCATGGTGCACCACTCTCCAGGGATGGTAAATCGAAGACCAGCCACGGCGTTCCCTTTTTAACGTAAAAATTCACGTGACGGAAAAACGAAGGCCAAAAAACTTCAGAGACCCGATTGAGGTTCGGATAGCCTTTTTTTGGGTATGAAATTATCCATTGACGGCTTACTGCCGTCAAAGCCGTAGACCTCACTGAGAGCTTCGTTTTGACTGGTTATGGCTCCTGTAACTCGATACGAGGCAACAGTTATGGCCGTCCGAAGAATGGATATCCACAGGGTGCAACATATGCGGTGCAAGGTGCAACATTCGTCCAAAAAGACGAAACAGCGCCGTGCGACTTTTAGAAATGGGTGCAGGGATTTGAAATGGACCAGTACCATGGTGCACCATTCTCCAGGGATGGTAAATCGAAGAGCAGCCACGGTGTTCCCTTATTATCGTAAAAATTCACGCGACGGAAAAACGAAGGCCAAAAAACTTCAGAGACCCGATTGAGGTTCGGATAGCCTTTTTGGGTATGAAATTATGCATTGACAGCTTACAGCTATCAAAGCCGTAGGACTCACTGAGAGCTTCGTTTTGATTGGTTATGGCTCCCGTAACTCTAAACGAGGCAATAGTTATGGCCGACCGAAGAATCGATATCCACAGGGTGCAACATCTGCGGTGCAAGGTGCAACATTCGTCCAAAAAGACGAAACAGCGCCGTGCGACTTTTAGAAATTGGTGCAGGGATTTGAAATGGACCAGTACCATGGTGCACCACTCTCCAGGGATGGTAAATCGAAGACCAGCCACGGTGTTTCCTTTTTATCGTAAAAATTCACGTGACGGAAAAACGAAGGCCAAAAAACTTCAAAGACCCGATTGAGGTTCGGATAGCCTTTTTTGGGTATGAAACTATCCATTGACGGCTTACTGCCATCAAAGCCGTGGAACTCACTGAGAGCTTCGTTTTGACTGGTTATGGCTCCCGTAACTCTAAACGAGGCAACAGTTATGGCCGTCCGAAGAATCAATATCCACATGGTGCAACATCTGCGGTGCAAGGTGCAACATTCGTCCAAAAAGACGAAACAGCGCCGTGCGACTTTTAGAAATGGGTGCAGGGATTTGAAATGGACCAGTACCATGGTGCACCACTCTCCAGGGATGGTAAATCGAAGACCAGCCACGGTGTTCCCTTTTTAACGTAAAAATTCACCTGACGGAAAAACGAAGGCCAAAAAACTTCAGAGACCCGATTGAGATTCGAATAGCCTTTTTTGGGTATGAAACTATCCATTGACGGCTTACAGCCGTCAAAGCCGTAGAACTCACTGAGAGCTTCGTTTTGACTGGTTATGGCTCCAGTAACTCTAAACGAGGCAACAGTTATGGCCGTCCGAAGAATCGATATCCACAGGGTGCAACATCTGCGGTGCAAGGTGCAACATTCGTCCAAAAAGAAGAAACAGCGCCGTGCGACTTTAAGAAATGGGTGCAGGGATTTGAAATGGACCACTACCATGGTGCACCACTCTCCAGGGATGGTAAATCGAAGACCAGCCAAGGTGTTCCCTTTTTAACGTAAAAATTCACGTGACGGAAAAACGAAGGCCAAAAAACTTATTAGACCCGATTGAGGTTCGGATAGCCTTTTTTGGGTATGAAACTATCCATTGACGGCTTACAGCTGTCAAAGCCGTAGAACTCACTGAGAACTTCATTTTTACTGGTTATGGCACCAGTAACTCTAAATGAGGCAACAGTTATGGCTGTCCGAAGAATCGATATTCACAGGGTGCAACATCTGCGGTGCAACGTGAAACATTCGTCCAAAAAGACGAAACAGCGCCGTGCGACATTTAGAAATGGGTGCAGGGATTTGAAATGGACCAGTACCATGGTGCACCACTCTCCAGGGATGGTAAATCGAAGACCAGCCACGGTGTTCCCTTTTTAACGTAAAAATTCACGTGACGGAAAAACGAAGACCAAAATACTTCAAATACCCGATTGAGGTTCGGATAGCCTTTTTTTGGGTATGAAACTATCCATTGACGGCTTACTGCCGTCAAAGCCGTAGAACTCACTGAGAGCTTCGTTTTGACTGGTTATGGCTCCCTTAACTTTAAACGAGACAACAGTTATGGCCGTCCGAAGAATCGATATCCACAGGGTGCAACATCTGCGGTGCAAAGTGCAACATTCATCCAAAAAGAAGAAACAGCGTCGTGCGACTTTTAGAAATGGGTGCAGGGATTTGAAATGGACCACTACCATGGTGCACCACTATCCAGGGATGGTAAATCGAAAACCAGCCACGGTGTTTCCTTTTTAACGTAAAAATTCACGTGACGGAAAAACGAAGGTCAAAAAACTTCAGAGACCTGATTGAGGTTCGGATAGCCTTTTTTGGGTATGAAACTATCCATTGACGGCTTACAGCCGTCGAAGCCATAGAACTCACTAAGAGCTTCGTTTTGATTGGTTATGGCTCCAGTAACTCTAAACGAGGCAACAGTTATGGACATCCGAAGAATCGATATCCACAGGGTGCAACATCTGCGTTGCAAGGTGCAACATTCGTCCAAAAAGACGAAACAGCGTCGTGCGACTTTTAGAAATGGGTGCAGGGATTTGAAATGGACTAGTACCATGGTGCACCACTCTCCAGGGATGGTAAATCGAATACCAGCCACGGTGTTCCCTTTTTAACGTAAAAATTCACATGACGGAAAAACGAAGGCCAAAAAACTTCAAAGACCCGATTGAGATTCAGATAGCCTTTTTTGGGTCTGAAACTATCCATTGACGGCGTACAGCTGTCAAAGCCGTAGAACACACTGAGAGCTTCGTTTTGACTGATTATGGCTCCCGTAACTCTAAACGAGGCAACAGTTATGGCCGTCCGAAGAATCGATATCCACAAGGTGCAACATTTGCGGTGCAAGGTGCAACATTCGTCCAAAAAGACGAAACAGCGTCGTGCAACTTTTAGAAATGGGTGCAGGGATTTGAAATGGACCAGTACCATGGTGCACCACTCTCCAGGGATGGTAAATCGAAGACCAGCCACGGTGTTCCCTTTCTAACGTAAAAATTCACATGACGGAAAAACGAAGGCCAAAAAACTTCAGAGAACCAATTGAGATTCGGATAGCCTTTTTTGGGAATGAAACTATCCATTGATGGCTTACAGCCGTCAAAGCCGTAGAACACACTGAGAGCTTCGTTTAGACTTATTATGGCTCCCGTAACTCTAAATGAAGCAACAGTTATGGCCGTCCGAAGAATCGATATCCACAGGGTGCAACATCTGCGGTGCAAGGTGCAACATTCGTCCAAAAAGACGAAACAGAGCCGTGCGACTTTTAGAAATGAGTGCAGGGATTTGAAATGGACCAGTACCATGGTGCACCACTCTCCAGGGATGGTAAATCGAAGACCAGCCCCGGTGTTCCTTTTTTAACGTAAAAACGAAGGCCGAAAAACTTCAGAGACACGATTGAGGTTCAGATAGCCCTTTTTGGGTATGAAACTATCCATTGATGGCTTACAGCTGTCAAAGCCGTAGAACTCACTGAGAGCTTCGTTTTGACTGGATATGGCTCCCGTAACTCTAAACGAGGCAACAGTTATGGCCGTCCGAAAAATCGATATCCATAGGGTGCAACATTTGCGTTGCAAGGTGCAACATTCGTCCAAAAAGACGAAACAGCGCCGTGCGACTTTTAGAAATGGGTGCAGGGATTTGAAATGGACCACTACCATGGTGCACCACTCTACAGGGATGGTAAATCGAAGACCAGCCACGGTGTTCCTTTTTTAACGTAAAAATTCACGTGACGGAAAAACGAAGGCCAAAAAACTTCAAAGACCCGATTGAGGTTCGGATAGCCTTTTTTGGGTATGAAACTATCCATTGACGGCATACAGCCGTCAAAGCCGTAGAACTCACTGAGAGCTTCGTTTTGACTGGTTATGGCTCCCGTAACTCTAAACGAGGCAACAATTATGGCCGTCCGAAGAATCGATATCCACAGGGTGCAACATCTGCGGTGCAAGGTGCAACATTCGTCCAAAAAGAAGAAACAGCACCGTGCGACTTTTAGAAATGGGTACAGGGATTTGAAATGGACCAGTACCATGGTGCACCACTCTCCAGGGATGGTAAATCGAAGACCAGCCACGGTGTTCCCTTTTTATCGTAAAAATTCACGCGACGGAAAAACGAAGGCCAAAAAACTTCAGAGACCCGATTGAGGTTCGGATAGCCTTTTTGGGTATGAAATTATCCATTGACAGCTTACAGCTGTCAAAGCCGTAGGACTCACTGAGAGCTTCATTTTGACTGGTTATGGCTCCCGTAACTCTAAACGAGGCAATAGTTATGGCCGTCCGAAGAATCGATATCCACAGGGTGCAACATCTGCGGTGCAAGGTGCAACATTCGTCCAAAAAGACGAAACAGCGCCGTGCGACTTTTAGAAATTGGTGCAAGGATTTGAAATGGACCAGTACCATGGTGCACCACTCTCCAGGGATGGTAAATCGAAGACCAGCCACGGTGTTCCCTTTTTATCGTAAAAATTCACGTGACGGAAAAACGAAGGCCAAAAAACTTCAAAGACCCGATTGAGGTTCGGATAGCCTTTTTTTGGGTATGAAACTATCCATTGACAGCTTACTGCCATCAAAGCCGTAGAACTCACTGAGAGCTTCGTTTTGACTGGTTATGGCTCCCGTAACTCTAAACGAGGCAACAGCTATGGCCGTCCGAAGAATCGGTATCCACATGGTGCAACATCTGCGGTGCAAGGTGCAACATTCATCCAAAAAGACGAAACAGCTCCGTGCGACTTTTAGAAATGGGTGCAGGGATTTGAAATGGACCAGTACCATGGTGCACCACTCTCCAGGGATGGTAAATCGAAGACCAGCCACGGTGTTCCCTTTTTAACGTAAAAATTCACCTGACGGAAAAACGAAGGCCAAAAAACTTTAGAGACCCGATTGAGATTCGGATAGCCTTTTTTGGATATGAAACTATCCATTGACGGCTTACAGCTGTCAAAGCCGTAGAACACACTGAGAGCTTCGTTTTGACTGATTATGGCTCCCGTAACTCTAAACGAGGCAACAGTTATGGCCGTCCGAAGAATCGATATCCATAGGGTGCAACATCTGCGGTGCAACGTGCAACATTCGTCCAAAAAGACGAAACAGCGCCGTGCGACTTTTAGAAATGGGTGCAGGGATTTGAAATGGACCAGTACCAGGGTGAACCACTCTCCAGGGATGGTAAATCGAAGACCAGCCCCGGTGTTCCTTTTTTAACGTAAAAATTCACGTGATGGAAAAACGAAGGCCGAAAAACTTCAGAGACACGATTGAGGTTCGGATAGCCATTTTTGGGTATGAAACTATCCATTGACGGCTTACAGCTGTCAAAGCCGTAGAACTCACTGAGAGCTTCGTTTTGATTGGTTATGGCTCCAGTAACTCTAAACGAGGCAATAGTTATGGCCGTCCGAAGAATCGATATCCACAGGGTGCAACATCTGCGTTGCAAGGTGCAACATTCGTCCAAAAAGATGAAACAACGTCGTGCGACTTTTAGAAATGGGTGCAGGGATTTTAAATGGACCACTACCATGGTGCACCACTCTCCAGGGATGGTAAATCGAAGACCAGCCACGGTGTTCCCTTTTTAACGTAAAAATTCACGTGACGGAAAAACGAAGACAAAAAAACTTCAAAGACCCGATTGAGGTTCGAATAGCCTTTTTGGGGTATGAAACTATCCATTGATTGCATACAGCTGTCAAAGCCGTAGAACTCACTGAGAGCTTCATTTTGATTGGTTATGGCTCCCGTAACTCTAAACGAGGCAACAGTTATGGCCGTCCGAAGAATCGATATCCACATTGTGCAACATCTACGGTGCAAGGTGCAACATTCGTCCAAAAAGACAAAACAGCGCCGTGCGACTTTTAGAAATGGGTGCAGAGATTTGAAATGGACCAGTACCATGGTGGACCACTCTCCAGGGATGGTAAATCGAAGACCAGCCACGGTGTTCCCTTTTTAACGTAAAAATTCACGTGACGGAAAAACGAAGGCCAAAAAACTTCAGAGACCCGATTGAGGTTCGGATAGCCTTTTTTGGGTATGAAACTATCCATTGACGGCTTACAGCCGTCAAAGCCGTAGAACACACTGAGAGCTTCGTTTTGACTGATTATGGCTCCCGTAACTCTAAATGAGGCAACAGTTATGGCCGTCCGAAGAATCGATATCCACAGGGTGCATCATCTGCGGTGTAAGGTGCAACATTCGTCCAAAAAGGCGAAACTGCGTCGTGCGACTTTTAGAAATGGGTGCAGGGATTTGAAATGGACCAGTACCATGGTGCACCACTCTCCAGGGATGGTGAATCGAAAACCAGCCACGCTGTTCCCTTTTTAACGTAAAAATTCACGTGACGGAAAAACGAAGGCCAAAAAACTTCAGAGACCCGATTGAGGTTCGGATAGCCTTTTTTGGGTATGAAACTATCCATTGACGGCTTACAGCCCTCAAAGCCGTAGAACTCACTAAGAGCTTCGTTTTGATCGGTTATGGCTCCAGTAACTCTAAACGAGGCAACAGTTATGACCGTCCGAAGAATCGATATCCACAGGGTGCAACATCTGCGTTGCAAGGTGCAACATTCGTCCAAAAAGACGAAACAGCGCCGTGCGACTTTTAGAAATGGGTGCAGGGATTTGAAATGGACCAGTACCATGGTGCACCACTCTCCAGGGATGGTAAATCGAAGACCAGCCACGGTGTTCCCTTTTTAACGTAAAAATTCACATGACGGAAAAATGAAGGCCAAAAAACTTCAGAGACCCGATTGAGATTCGGATAGCCTTTTTTGGGTATGAAACTATCCATTGACGGCTTACAGCCGTCAAAGCCGTAGAACACACTGAGAGCTTCGTTTTGACTGATTATGGCTCCCGTAACTCTAAATGAGGCAACAGTTATGGCCGTCCGAAGAATCGATATCCACAGGGTGCAACATCTGCGGTGTAAGGTGCAACATTCGTCCAAAAAGGCGAAACTGCGCCGTGCGACTTTTAGAAATGGGTGCAGGGATTTGAAATGGACCAGTACCATGGTGCACCACTCTCCAGGGATGGTGAATCGAAAACCAGCCACGCTGTTCCCTTTTTAACGTAAAAATTCACGTGACGGAAAAACGAAGGCCAAAAAACTTCAGAGACCCGATTGAGGTTCGGATAGCCTTTTTTTGGGTATGAAACTATCCATTGACGGCTTACTGCTGTCAAAGCCATAGAACTCACTGAGAGCTTCGTTTTGACTGGTTTTGGCTCCCGTAACTCTAAACGAGGCAACAGTTATGGCCGTCCCAAGAATCGATATCCACAGGGTGCAACATCTGCGGTGCAAGGTGCAACATTCGTCCAAAAAGGCTAAACAGCGCCGTGCGACTTTAAGAAATGGGTGCAGGGATTTGAAATGGACCACTACCATGGTGCACCACTCTCCAGGGATGGTAAATCGAAGACCAGCCACGGTGTTCCCTTTTTAATGTAAAAATTCATGTGACGGAAAAACGAAGACCAAAAAACTTCAGAGACCCGATTGAGGTTCGGATAGCATTTTTTGGGTATGAAACTATCCATTGACGGCTTACTGCCGTTAAAGCCGTAGAACTCACTGAGAGCTTCGTTTTGAATGGTTATGGCTCCCGTAACTCTAAACGAGGCAACAGTTATGGCCGTCCGAAGAATCGATATCCACAGGGTGCTACATTTGCGGTGCAAGGTGCAATATTCATCCAAAAAGAAGAAACAGCGCCGTGCGACTTTTAGAAATGGGTGCAGAGATTTGAAATGGACCACTACCATGGTGCACCACTCTCCAGGGATGGTAAATCGAAGACCAGCCACGGTGTTCCCTTTTTAACTTAAAAATTCACATGACGGAAAAACGAAGGCCAAAAAACTTCAGAGACCCGATTGAGGTTCGGATAGCCTTTTCTGGGTATGAAACTATCCATTGACGGCATACAGCTGTCAAAGCCGTAGAACTCACTGAGAGCTTCGTTTTGACTGGTTATGGCTCCCGTAACTCTAAACGAGGCAACAGTTATGGCCGTCCGAAGAATCGATATCCACATGGTGCAACATCTGCGGTGCAAGGTGCAACATTCGTCCAAAAAGACGAAACAACGCCGTGCGACTTTTAGAAATGGTTGCAGGGATTTGAAATGGACCAGTACCATGGTGCACCACTCTCCAGGGATGGTAAATCGAAGACCAGCCACGGTGTTCCCTTTTTAACGTAAAAATTCACGTGACGGAAAAACGAAGGCCAAAAAACTTCAGAGACCCGATTGAGGTTCGGATAGCCTTTTTTTGGGTATGAAACTATCCATTGACGGCTTACTGCCGTCAAAGCCGTAGAACTCACTGAGAGCTTCGTTTTGACTGGTTTTGGCTCGCGTAACTCTAAACGAGGCAACAGTTATGGCCGTCCGAAGAATCGATATCCACAGGATGCAACATCTGCGGTGCAAGGTGCAACATTCGTCCAAAAAGGCTAAACAGCGCCGTGCGACATTAAGAAATGGGTGCAGGGATTTGAAATGGACCACTACCATGGTGCACCACTCTCCAGGGATGGTAAATCGAAGACCAGCCACGGTGTTCCCTTTTTAACGTAAAAATTCATGTGACGGAAAAACGAAGACCAAAAAACTTCAGAGACCCGATTGAGGTTCGGATAGCATTTTTTGGGTATGAAACTATCCATTGACGGCTTACTGCCGTCAAAGCCGTAGAACTCACTGAGAGATTCGTTTTGAATGGTTATGGCTCCCGTAACTCTAAACGAGGCAACAGTTATGGCCGTCCGAAGAATCGATATCCACAGGGTGCAACATCTGCGGTGCAAGGTGCAATATTCATCCAAAAAGAAGAAACAGCGCCGTGCAACTTTTAGAAATGGGTGCAGAGATTTGAAATGGACCACTACCATGGTGCACCACTCTCCAGGGATGGTAAATCGAAGACCAGCCACGGTGTTCCCTTTTTAACGTAAAAATTCACATGACGGAAAAACGAAGGCCAAAAAACTTCAGAGACCCGATTGAGGTTCGGATAGCCTTTTCTGGGTATGAAACTATCCATTGACGGCATACAGCTGTCAAAGCCGTAGAACTCACTGAGAGCTTCGTTTTGACTGGTTATGGCTCCCGTAACTCTAAACGAGGCAACAGTTATGGCCGTCCGAAGAATCGATATCCATAGGGTGCAACATCTGCGGTGCAAGGTGCAACATTCGTCCAAAAAGACGAAACAGCGCCGTGCGACTTTTAGAAATGGGTGCAGGGATTTGAAATGGACCAGTACCATGGTGCACCACTCTCCAGGGATGGTAAATCGAAGACCAGCCACGGTGTTCCCTTTTTAACGTAAAAATTCACGTGACGGAAAAACGAAGGCCAAAAAACTTCAAAGACCCGATTGAGGTTCGGATAGCCTTTTTTGGGTATGGAACTATCCATTGACGGCTTACTGCCGTCAAAGCCGTAGAACTCACTGAGAGCTTCGTTTTGACTAGTTATGGCTCCCGTAACTCTAAACGAGGCAACAGTTATGGCCGTCCGAAGAATCGATATCCACAGGATGCAACATCTGCGGTGCAAGGTGCAACATTCGTCCAAAAAGAAGAAACAGCGCCGTGCGACTTTTAGAAATGTGTGCAGGGATTTGAAATGGACCACTACCATGGTGCACCACTATCCAGGGATGGTAAATCGAAGACCTGCCACGGTGTTCCCTTTTTAACGTAAAAATTCACGTGACGGAAAAACGAAGGCCAAAAAACTTCAGAGACCGGATTGAGGTTCGGATAGCCTTTTTTGGGTATGAAAGTGTCCATTGACGGCTTACAGCCGTCAAAGCCGTAGAACTCACTAAGATCTTCGTTTCGACTAGTTATGGCTCCCGTAACTCTAAACGAGGCAACAGTTATGGCCGTTCGAAGAATCGATATCCACAGGGTGCAACATCTGCGGTGCAAGGTGCAACATTTGTCCAAAAAGGCAAAACAGCGTCGTGCGACTTTTAGAAATGGGTGCAGGGATTTGAAATGGACTAGTACCATGGTGCTCCACTCTCCAGGGATGGTAAATCGAAGACCAGCCACGGTGTTCCCTTTTTAACGTAAAAATTCACGTGACGGAAAAACGAAGGCCAAGAAACTTCAAAGACCCAATTGAGGTTCGGATAGCCTTTGTTTGGGTATGAAACTATCCATTGACGGCTTACTGCCGTCAAAGCCGTAGAACCCACTGAGAGCTTCGTTTTGACTTATTATGGCTCCCGTAACTCTAAACGAGGCAACAGTTATGGCCGTCCGAAGAATCGATATCCACAGGGTGCAACATCTGCGGTGCAAGGTGCAACAATCGTCCAAAAAGAAGAAACAGCGCCGTGCGACTTTAAGAAATGCGTGCAAGGATTTGAAATGGACCACTACCTTGGTGCACCACTCTCCAGGGATGGTAAATCGAAGACCAGCCAAGGTGTTCACTTTTTAACGTAAAAATTCACGTGATGGAAAAACGAAGGCCAAAAAACTTAAGAGACCCGATTGAGGTTCGGATAGCCTTTTTGGGTATGAAACTATCCATTGACTGCTTACAGCTGTCAAAGCCGTAGAACTCACTGAGAGCTTCGTTTTGACTGGTTATGGCTCCAGTAACTCTAAACGAGGCAACAGTTATGGCCGTCCGAAGAATCGATATCCACAGGGTGCAACATCTGCGGTGCAACGTGAAAAATTCGTCCAAAAAGACGAAACAGCGCCTTGCGACTTTTAGAAATGGGTGCAGGGATTTGAAATGGACCAGTACTATGGTGCACAACTCTCCAGGGATGGTAAATCGAAGACCAGCCACGGTGTTCCCTTTTTAACGTAAAAATTCACTTGACGGAAAAACGAAGGCCTAAAAACTTCAGAGACCCGATTGAGGTTCGGATAGCCTTTTTTGGGTATGAAACTATCCATTGACGGCTTACAGCCATCAAAGCCGTAGAACTCACTGAGAGCTTTGTTTCGACTGGTTATGGCTCCCATAACTCTAAACGAGGCAACAGTTATGGCCGTTCGAAGAATCGATATCCACAGGGTGCAACATTTGCGGTGCAAGGTGCAACATTCGTCCAAAAAGGCGAAACAGCGCCGTGCGACTTTTAGAAATGGGTGCAGGGATTTGAAATGGACCAGTACCATGGTGCACCACTCTCCATGGATGGTAAATCGAAGACCAGCCAAGGTGTTCTCTTTTTAACGTAAAAATTCACGTGACGGAAAAACGAAGGCCAAAAAACTTCAAAGACCCGATTGAGGTTCGGATAGCCTTTTTTTGCGTATGAAACTATCCATTGACAGCTTACAGCCGTCAAAGCCGTAGAACTCACTAAGAGCTTCGTTTTGACTGGTTATGGCTCCAGTAACTCTAAACGAGGCAACAGTTATGGCCATCCGAAGAATCGATATCCACAGGGTACATCTGCGGTGCAAGGTGCAACATTCGTCCAAAAAGACGAAACAACGCCGTGTGACTTTTAGAAATGGGTGCAGGGATTTGAAATGGACCACTACCATGGTGCACCACTCTCCAGGGATGGTAAATCGAAGACCAGCCACGGTGTTCCCTTTTTAACGTAAAAATTCACGTGACGGAAAAACGAAGGCCAAAAAACTTCAGAGACCCGATTGAGGTTCGGATAGCCTTTTTTGGGTATGAATCTATCCATTGACGGCTTACAGCCGTCAAAGCCGTAGAAATCACTGAGAGCTTCGTTTCGACTGGTTATGGCTCCCGTAACTCTAAACGAGGCAACAGTTATGGCCGTTCGAAGAATCGATATCCACAGGGTGCAACATCTGCGGTGCAAGGTGCAACATTCGTCCAAAAAGGCGAAACAGCGCAGTGCGACTTTTAGAAATGGGTGCAGGGATTTGAAATGGACCAGTACCATGGTGCACCACTCTCCAGGGATGGTAAATCGAAGACCAGCCACGGTGTTCCCTTTTTAACGTAAAAATTCACATGACGGAAAAACGAAGGCCAAAAAACTTCAGAGACCCGATCGAGGTTCGGATAGCCTTTTTTGGGTATGAAACTATCCACTGACGGCTTACAGCTATCAAAGCCGTAGAACTCACTGAGAGCTTCGTTTTGACTGGTTATGGCTGCCGTAACTCTAAACGAGGCAACAGTTATGGCTGTCCGAAGAATCGATATCCATAGGGTGCAACATCTGCGGTGCAAGGTGCAACATTCGTCCAAAAAGAAGAAACAGCGCCGTGCGACTTTAAGAAATGGGTGCAGGGATTTGAAATGGACCACTACCATGGTGCACCACTCTCCAGGGATGGTAAATCGAAGAACAGCCACGGTGTTCCCTTTTTAACGTAAAAATTCACGTGACGGAAAAACGAAGGCCAAAAAACTTAAGAGACCCGATTAATGTTCGGATAGCCTTTTTTGGATATGAAACTATCCATTGATGGCTTACAGCTGTCAAAGCCGTAGAACTCACTGAGAGCTTCGTTTTGACTGGTTATGGCTCCAGTAACTCTAAACGAGACAACAGTTATGGCCGTCCGAAGAATCGATATCCACAGTGTGCAACATCTGCGGTGCAACGTGAAACATTCGTCCAAAAAACTGAAACAGCGTCGTGCGACTTTTAGAAATGGTTGCAGGGATTTGAAATGGACCAGTACCATGGTGTACCACTCTCCAGGGATGGTAAATCGAAGACCAGCCACGGTGTTCCCTTTTTAACGTAAAAATTCACGTGTCGGAAAAACGAAGGCCAATAAACTTCAGAGACCCGATTGAGGTTCGGATAGCCTTTTTTGGGTATGAATCTATCCATTGACGGCTTACAGCCGTCAAAGCCGTAGAACTCACTGAGAGCTTTGTTTCGACTGGTTATGGCTCCCGTAACTCTAAACGAGGCAACAGTTATGGCCGTTCGAAGAATCGATCTCCACAGGGTGCAACATCTGCGGTGCAAGGTGCAACATTCGTCCAAAAAGGCGAAACAGCGCCGTGCGACTTTTAGAAATGGGTGCAGGGATTTGAAATGGACCAGTACCATGGTGCACCACTCTCCAGGGATGATAAATCGAATACCAGCCACGGTGTTCCCTTTTTAACGTAAAAATTCACGTGACGGAAAAACGAAGGCCAAAAAACTTCAGAGACGCGATTGAGGTTCGGATAGCCTTTTTTTGGGTATGAAACTATCCATTGATAGCTTACTGCCATCAAAGACGTAGAACCCACTAAGAGCTTCGTTTTGACTGGTTATGGCTTCCGTAACTCTAAACGAGGCAACAGTTATGGCCGTCCGAAGAATCGATATCCACACGGTGCAACATCTGTGGTGCAAGGTGCAACATTCGTCCAAAAAGAAGAAACAGTGCCGTACGACTTTTAGAAATGGGTGCAGGGATTTGAAATGGACCACTACCATGGTGCACCACTATCCAGGGATGTTAAATCGAAGACCAGCCACGGTGTTCCCTTTTTAACGTAAAAATTCACTTGACGGAAAAACGAAGGCCAAAAAACTTCAAAGACCCGATTGAGGTTCGGATAGCCTTTTTTGGGTATGAAACTATCCATTGACGGCTTACAGCGGTCAAAGCCGTAGAACTCACTGAGAGCTTCGTTTCGACTGGTTATGGCTTCCGTAACTCTAAACGAGGCAACAGTTATGGCCGTTCGAAGAATCGATATCCACAGGGTGCAACATTTGCGGTGCAAGGTGCAACATTCGTCCAAAAAGGCGAAACAGCGCCGTGCGACTTTTAGAAATGGGTGCAGGGATTTGAAATGGACCAGTACCATGGTGCACCACTCTCCAAGGATGGTAAATTGAAGACCAGCCACGGTGTTCCCTTTTTAACGTAAAAATTCACGTGACGGAAAAACGAAGGCCAAAAAACTTCAGAGACCCGATTGAGATTCGGATAGCCTTTTTTGGGTCTGAAACTATCCATTGACGGCGTACAGCTGTCAAAGCCGTAGAACACACTGAGAGCTTCGTTTTGACTGATTATGGCTCCCGTAACTCTAAACGAGGCAACAGTTATGGCCGTCCGAAGAATCGATGTCCATAAGGTGCAACATTTGCGGTGCAAGGTGCAACATTCGTCCAAAAAGACGAAACAGCGTCGTGCGACTTTTAGAAATGGGTGCAGGGATTTGAAATGGACCAGTACCATGGTGCACCACTCTCCAGGGATGGTAAATCGAAGACCAGCCACGGTGTTCCCTTTCTAACGTAAAAATTCACATGACGGAAAAACGAAGGCCAAAAAACTCCAGAGAATCGATTGAGATTCGGATAGCCTTTTTTGGGAATGAAACTATCCATTGACGGATTACAGCCATCAAAGCCGTAGAACACACTGAGAGCTTCGTTTTGACTTATTATGGCTCCCGTAACTCTAAACGAGGCAACAGTTATGGCCGTCCGAAGAATCGATATCCACAGGGTGCAACATCTGCGGTGCAACGTGCAACAATCGTCCAAAAAGACGAAACAGCGCCGTGCGACTTTTAGAAATGAGTGCAGGGATTTGAAATGGACCAGTACCATGGTGCACCACTCTCCAGGGATGGTAAATCGAAGACCAGCCCCGGTGTTCCTTTTTTAACGAAAAATTCACGTGACGGAAAAACGAAGGCCGAAAAACTTCAAATACACGATTGAGGTTCAGATAGCCCTTTTTGGGTATGAAACTATCCATTAATGGCTTACAGCTGTCAAAGCCGTAGAACTCACTGAGAGCTTCGTTTTGACTGGATATGGCTCCCGTAACTCTAAACGAGGCAACAGTTATGGCCGTCCGAAAAATCGATATCTAAAGGGTGCAACATCTGCGTTGCAAGGTGCAACATTCGTCCAAAAAGACGAAACAGCGCCGTGCGACTTTTAAAAATGGGTGCAGGGATTTGAAATGGACCACTACCATGGTGCACCACTCTCCAGGGATGGTAAATCGAAAACCAGCCACGGTGTTCCCTTTTTAACGTAAAAATTCACGTGATGGAAAAACGAAGGCCAAAAAACTTCAAAGACCCGATTGAGGTTCGGATAGCCTTTTTTGGGTATGAAACTATCCATTGACGGCATACAGCCGTCAAAGCCGTAGAACTCACTGAGAGCTTCGTTTTGACTGGTTATGGCTCCCGTAACTCTAAACGAGGCAACAGTTATGGCCGTCCAAAGAATCGATATCCACAGGGTGCAACATCTGCGGTGCAAGGTGCAACATTCGTCCAAAAAGAAGAAACAGCACCGTGCAACTTTTAGAAATGGGTGCAGGGATTTGAAATGGACCAGTACCATGGTGCACCACTCTCCAGGGATGGTAAATCGAAGACCAGCCACGGTGTTCCCTTTTTATCGTAAAAATTCACGCGACGGAAAAACGAAGGACAAAAAACTTCAGAGACCCGATTGAGGTTCGGATAGCCTTTTTGGGTATGAAATTATCCATTGACAGCTTACAGCTGTCAAAGCCGTAGGACTCACTGAGAGCTTCGTTTTGACTAGTTATGGCTCCCGTAACTCTAAACGAGGCAATAGTTATGGCCGTCCGAAGAATCGATATCCACAGGGTGCAACATCTGCGGTGCAAGGTGCAACATTCGTCCAAAAAGACGAAACAGCGCCGTGCGACTTTTAGAAATTGGTGCAGGGATTTGAAATGGACCAGTACCATGGTGCACCACTCTCCAGGGATGGTAAATCGAAGACCAGCCACGGTGTTCCCTTTTTAACGTAAAAATTCACGTGACGGAAAAACGAAGGCCAAAAAACTTCAGAGACCCGATTGTGGTTCGGATAGCCTTTTTTGGTTATGAAACTATCCATTGACGGCTTACAGCCGTCAAAGCCGTAGAACTAACTGAGAGCTTCGTTTCGACTGGTTATGGCTCCCGTAACTCTAAACGAGGCAACAGTTATGGCCGTCCGAAGAATCGATATCCATAGGGTGCAACATCTGCGGTGCAAGGTGCAACATTCGTCCAAAAAGACGAAACAGCGCCGTGCGACTATTAGAAATGGGTGCAGGGATTTGAAATGGACCAGTACCATGGTGCACCACTCTCCAGGGATGGTAAATCGAAGACCAGCCACGGTGCTCCCTTTTTAACGTAAAAATTCACCTGACGGAAAAACGAAGGCCAAAAAACTTCAGAGACCCGATGGAGGTTCGGATAGCCTTTTTTGGGTATGAAACTATCCATTGACGGCTTACAGCTGTCAAAGCCGTAGAACACACTGAGAGCTTCGTTTTGACTGGTTATGGCTCCCGTAACTCTAAACGAGGCAACAGTTATGGCCGTCCGAAGAATCGATATCCACAAGTTGCAACATCTACGGTGAAAGGTGCAACATTCGTCCAAAAAGACGAAACAGCGCCGTGCGACTTTTAGAAATGGGTGCAGGGATTTGAAATGGACCAGTACCATGGTGAACCACTCTCCAGGGATGGTAAATCGAATACCAGCCCCGGTGTTCCTTTTTTAACGTAAAAATTCACGTGACGGAAAAACGAAGGCCGAAAAACTTCAGAGACACGATTGAGGTTCGGATAGCCTTTTTTAGGTATGAAACTATCCATTGACGGCTTACAGCTGTCAAAGCCGTAGAACTCACTGAGAGCTTCGTTTTGATTGGTTATGGCTCCAGTAACTCTAAACGAGGCAATAGTTATGGCCGTCCGAAGAATCGATATCCATAGGGTGAAACATCTGCGTTGCAAGGTGCAACATTCGTCCAAAAAGACGAAACAGCGTCGTGCGACTTTTAGAAATGGGTGCAGGGATTTGAAATGGACCACTACCATGGTGCACCACTCTCCAGGGATGGTAAATCGAAGACCAGCCAAGGTGTTCCCTTTTTAACGTAAAAATTCACGTGACGGAAAAACGAAGACCAAAAAACTTCAAAGACCCAATTGAGGTTCGGATAGCCTTTTTGGGGTATGAAACTATCCATTGATGGCATACAGCTGTCAAAGCCGTAGAACTCACTGAGAGCTTCGTTTTGATTGGTTATGGCTCCCGTAACTCTAAACAAGGCAATAGTTATGGCCGTCCGAAGAATCGATATCCATAGTGTGCAACATCTGCGGTGCAAGTTGCAACATTCGTCCAAAAAGACAAAACAGCGCCGTGCGACTTTTAGAAATGGGTGCTGGGATTTGAAATGGACCAGTACCATGGTGGACCACTCTCCAGGGATGGTAAATCGAAGACCAGCCACGGTGTTCCCTTTTTAACGTAAAAATTCACGTGACGGAAAAACGAAGGTCAAAAAACTTCAAAGACCCGATTGAGGTTCGGATAGCCTTTTTTGGGTATGGAACTATCCATTGATGGCTTACTGCCGTCAAAGCCGTAGAACTCACTGAGAGCTTCGTTTTGAATGGTTATGGCTCCTGTAACTCTAAACGAGGCAACAGTTATGGCCGTCCGAAGAATCGATATCCACAGGGTGCAACATCTGCGGTGTAAGGTGCAACATTCGTCCAAAAAGGCGAAACAGCGCCGTGCGACTTTTAGAAATGGGTGCAGGGATTTGAAATGGACCAGTACCATTGTGCACCACTCTCCAGGGATGGTAAATCGAAGACCAGCCACGTTGTTCCCTTTTTGACGTAAAAATTCACGTGACGGAAAAACGAAGGCCAAAAAACTTCAGAGACCCGATTGAGGTTCGGATAGCCTTTTTTGGGTATGAAACTATCCATTGATGGCTTACAGCCCTCAAAGCCGTAGAACTCACTAAGAGCTTCGTTTTGATTGGTTATGGCTCCAGTAACTCTAAACGAGGCAACAGTTATGGCCGTCCGAAGAATCGATATCCACAGGGTGCAACATCTGCGGTGCAAGGTGCAACATTCGTCCAAAAAGACGAAACAGCGCCGTGCGACTTTTAGAAATGGGTGCAGGGATTTGAAATGGACCACTACCATGGTGCACCACTCTCCAGGGATGGTAAATCGAAGACCAGCCACGGTGTTCCCTTTTTAACGTAAAAATTCACATGACGGAAAAACGAAGGCCAAAAAACTTCAGAGACCCGATTGAGGTTCGGATAGCCTTTTCTGGGTATGAAACTATCCATTGACGGCATACAGCTGTCAAAGCCGTAGAACTTACTGAGAGCTTCGTTTTGACTGATTATGGCTCCCGTAACTCTAAACGAGGCAACAGTTATGGCCGTCCGAAGAATCGATATCCACAGGGTGCAACATCTGCGGTGCAAGGTGCAACATTCATCCAAAAAGAAGAAACAGCGCCGTGCGACTTTTAGAAATGGGTGCAGGGATTTGAAATGGACCAGTACCATGGTGCACCACTCTCCAGGGATGGTAAATCGAAGACCAGCCACGGTGTTCCCTTTTTATCGTAAAAATTCACGCGATGGAAAAACGAAGGCCAAAAAACTTCAGAGACCCGATTGAGGTTCGGATAGCCTTTTTGGGTATGAAATTATCCATTGACAGCTTACAGCTGTCAAAGCCGTAGGACTCACTGAGAGCTTCGTTTTGACTAGTTATGGCTCCCGTAACTCTAAACGAGGCAATAGTTATGGCCGTCCGAAGAATCGATATCCACAGGGTGCAACATCTGCGGTGCAAGGTGCAACATTCGTCCAAAAAGACGAAACAGCGCCGTGCGACTTTTTGAAATTGGTGCAGGGATTTGAAATGGACCAGTACCATGGTGCACCACTCTCCAGGGATGGTAAATCGAAGACCAGCCACGGTGTTCCCTTTTTATCGTAAAAATTCACGTGACGGAAAAACGAAGGCCAAAAAACTTCAAAGACCCGATTGAGGTTCGGATAGCCTTTTTTTGGGTATGAAACTATCCATTGACGGCTTACTGCCATCAAAGCCGTAGAACTCACTGAGAGCTTCGTTTTGACTGGTTATGGCTCCCGTAACTCTAAACGAGGCAACAGTTATGGCCGTCCGAAGAATCGATATCCACATGGTGCAACATCTGCGGTGCAAGGTGCAACATTCGTCCAAAAAGACGAAACAGCGCCGTGCGACTTTTAGAAATGGGTGCAGGTATTTGAAATGGACCAGTACCATGGTGCACCACTCTCCAGGGATGGTAAATCGAAGACCAGCCACGGTGCTCCCTTTTTAATGTAAAAATTCACCTGACGGAAAAACGAAGGCCAAAAAACTTCAGAGACCCGATTGAGATTCGGATAGCCTTTTTTGGGTATGAAACTATCCATTGACGGCTTACAGCTGTCAAAGCCGTAGAACACACTGAGAGCTTCGTTTTGACTGATTATGGCTCCCGTAACTCTAAACGAGGCAACAGTTATGGCCGTCCGAAGAATCGATATCCACTGGGTGCAACATCTGCGGTGCAACGTGCAACATTCGTCCAAAAAGACGAAACAGCGCCGTGCGACTTTTAGAAATGGGTGCAGGGATTTGAAATGGACCAGTACCATGGTGAACCACTCTCCAGGGATGGTAAATCGAAGACCAGCCCCGGTGTTCCTTTTTTAACGTAAAAATTCACGTGACGGAAAAACGAAGGCCGAAAAACTTCAGAGACACGATTGAGGTTCGGATAGCCTTTTTTGGGTATGAAACTATCCATTGACGGCTTACAGCTGTCAAAGCCGTAGAACTCACTGAGAGCTTCGTTTTGTTTGGTTATGGCTCCAGTAACTCTAAACGAGGCAATAGTTATGGCCGTCCGAAGAATCGATATCCATAGGGTGCAACATCTGCGTTGCAAGTTGCAACATTCGTCCAAAAAGACGAAACAGCGTCGTGCGACTTTTAGAAATGGGTGCAGGGATTTGAAATGGACCACTACCATGGTGCACCACTCTCCAGGGATGGTAAATCGAAGACCAGCCACGGTGTTCCCTTTTTAACGTAAAAGTTCACATGACGGAAAAACGAAGACCAAACAACTTCAAAGACCCGATTGAGGTTCGGATAGCCTTTTTGGGGTATGAAACTATCCATTGATGGCATACAGCTGTCAAAGCCGTAGAACTCACTGAGAGCTTCGTTTTGATTGGTTATGGCTCCCGTAACTCTAAACGAGGCAACAGTTATGGCCGTCCGAAGAATCGATATCCATAGTGTGCAACATCTGCGGTGCAAGGTGCAACATTCTCCAAAAAGACAAAACAGCGCCTGCGACTTTTAGAAATGGGTGCTGGGATTTGAAATGGACCAGTACCATGGTGGACCACTCTCCAGGGATGGTAAATCGAAGACCAGCCACGGTGTTCCCTTTTTAACGTAAAAATTCACGTGACGGAAAAACGAAGGTCAAAAAACTTCAAAGACCCGATTGAGGTTCGGATAGCCTTTTTTGGGTATGGAACTATCCATTGATGGCTTACTGCCGTCAAAGCCGTAGAACTCACTGAGAGCTTCGTTTTGAATGGTTATGGCTCCCGTAACTCTAAACGAGGCAACAGTTATGGCCGTCCGAAGAATCGATATCCACAGGGTGCAACATCTGCGGTGTAAGGTGCAACATTCGTCCAAAAAGGCGAAACAGCGCCGTGCGACTTTTAGAAATGGGTGCAGGGATTTGAAATGGACCAGTACCATGGTGCACCACTCTCCAGGGATGGTAAATCGAAGACCAGCCACGTTGTTCCCTTTTTGACGTAAAAATTCACGTGACGGGAAAACGAAGGCCAAAAAACTTCAGAGACCCGATTGAGGTTCGGATAGCCTTTTTTGGGTATGAAACTATCCATTGATGGCTTACAGCCCTCAAAGCCGTAGAACTCACTAAGAGCTTCGTTTTGATTGGTTATGGCTCCAGTAACTCTAAACGAGGCAACAGTTATGGCCGTCCGAAGAATCGATATCCACAGGGTGCAACATCTGCGGTGCAAGGTGCAACATTCGTCCAAAAAGACGAAACAGCGCCGTGCGACTTTTAGAAATGGGTGCAGGGATTTGAAATGGACCAGTACCATGGTGCACCACTCTCCAGGGATGGTAAATCGAAGACCAGCCACGGTGCTCCCTTTTTAACGTAAAAATTCACATGACGGAAAAACGAAGGCCAAAAAACTTCATAGACCCGATTGAGATTCGGATAGCCTTTTTTGGGCATGAAACTATCCATTGACGGCTTACAACTGTCAAAGCCGTAGAACACACTGAGAGCTTCGTTTTGACTGATTATGGCTCCCGTAACTCTAAACGAGGCAACAGTTATGGCCGTCCGAAGAATCGATATCCACAGGGTGCAACATCTGTGGTGTAAGGTGCAACATTCGTCCAAAAAGGCGAAACTGCGCCGTGCGACTTTTAGAAATGGGTGCAGGGATTTGAAATGGACCAGTACCATGGTGCACCACTCTCCAGGGATGGTAAATCGAAGACCAGCCACGGTGTTCCCTTTTTAATGTAAAAATTCACGTGACGGAAAAACGAAGGCCAAAAAACTTCAGAGACCCGATTGAGGTTCGGATAGCCTTTTTTGGGTATGAAACTATCCATTGACGGCATACTGCCGTCAAAGCCGTAGAACTCACTGAGAGCTTCATTTTGACTAGTTTTGGCACCCGTAACTCTAAACGAGGCAACAGTAATGGCCGTCCGAAGAATCGATATCCACAGGGTGCAACATCTGCGGTGCAAGGTGCAACATTCGTCCAAAAAGGCTAAACAGCGCCGTGCGACTTTAAGAAATGGGTGCAGGGATTTGAAATGGACCACTACCATGGTGCACCACTCTCCAGGGATGGTAAATCGAAGACCAGCCACGGTGTTCCCTTTTTAACGTAAAAATTCATGTGACGGAAAAACGAAGACCAAAAAACTTCAGAGACCCGATTGAGGTTCGGATAGCCTTTTTGGGTATGAAACTATCCATTGACGGCTTACTGCCGTCAAAGCCACAGAACTCACTGAGAGCTTCGTTTTGAATGGTTATGGCTCCCGTAACTCTAAACGAGGCAACAGTTATGGCCGTCCGAAGAATCGATATCCACAGGGTGCAACATCTGCGGTGCAAGGTGCAACATTCATCCAAAAAGAAGAAACAGCGCCGTGCGACTTTTAGAAATGGGTGCAGGGATTTGAAATGGACCACTACCATGTTGCACCACTCTCCAGGGATGGTAAATCGAAGACCAGCCACGGTGTTCCCTTTTTAACGTAAAAATTCACATGACGGAAAAACGAAGGCCAAAAAACTTCAGAGACCCGATTGAGGTTCGGATAGCCTTTTCTGGGTATGAAACTATCCATTGACGGCATATAGCTGTCAAAGCCGTAGAACTCACTGAGAGCTTCGTTTTGACTGGTTATGGCTCCCGTAACTCTAAACGAGGCAACAGTTATGGCCGTCCGAAGAATCGATATCCACAGGGTGCAACATCTGCGGTGCAAGGTGCAACATTCATCCAAAAAGAAGAAACAGCGCCGTGCGACTTTTAGAAATGGGTGCAGGGATTTAAAATGGACCAGTACCATGGTGCACCACTCTCCAGGGATGGTAAATCGAAGACCAGCCACGGTGTTCCCTTTTTAACGTAAAAATTGACGTGACGGAAAAACGAAGGCCAAAAAACTTCAGAGACCCGATTGAGGTTCGGATAGCCTTTTTTGGGTATGGAACTATCCATTGACGGCTTACTGCCGTCAAAGCCGTAGAACTCACTGAGAGCTTCGTTTTGACTAGTTATGGCTCCCGTAACTCTAAACGAGGCAACAGTTATGGCCGTCCGAAGAATCGATATCCACAGGGTGCAACATCTGCGGTGCAAGGTGCAACATTCGTCCAAAAAGAAAAAACAGCGCCGTGCGACTTTTAGAAATGTGTGCAGGGATTTGAAATGGACCACTACCATGGTGCACCACTATCCAGGGATGGTAAATCGAAGACCATCCACGGTGTTCCCTTTTTAACGTAAAAATTGACGTGACGGAAAAACGAAGGCCAAAAAACTTCAGAGACCCGATTGAGGTTCGGATAGCCTTTTTTGGGTATGAAACTATCCATTGACGGCTTACCGCCGTCAAAGCCGTAGAACTCACTAAGATCTTCGTTTCGACTAGTTATGGCTCCCGTAACTCTAAACGAGGCAACAGTTATGGCCGTTCGAAGAATCGATATCCACAGGGTGCAACATCTGCGGTGCAAGGTGCAACATTTGTCCAAAAAGGCGAAACAGCGTCGTGCGACTTTTAGAAATGGGTGCAGGGATTTGAAATGGACCAGTACCATGGTGCACCACTCTCCAGGGACGGTAAATCGAAGACCAGCCACGGTGTTCCCTTTTTAACGTAAAAATTCACGTGACGGAAAAACGAAGGCCAAAAAACTTCAAAGACCCAATTGAGGTTCAGATAGCCTTTGTTTGGGTATGAAACTATCCATTGACGGCTTACTGCCGTCAAAGCCGTAGAACCCACTGAGAGCTTCATTTTGACTTATTATGGCTCCCGTAACTCTAAATGAGGCAACAGTTATGGCCGTCCGAAGAATCGATATCCACAGGGTGCAACATCTGCGGTGCAAGGTGCAACATTCGTCCAAAAAGAAGAAACAGCGCCATGCGACTTTAAGAAATGGGTGCAGGGATTTGAAATGGACCACTACCATGGTGAACCACTCTCCAGGGATGGTAAATCGAAGACCAGCCAAGGTGTTCACTTTTTAACGTAAAAATTCACGTGACGGAAAAACGAAGGCCAAAAAACTTAAGAGACCCGATTGAGGTTCGGATAGCCTTTTTTGGGTATGAAACTATCCATTGATGGCTTACAGCTGTCAAAGCCGTAGAACTCACTGAGAGCTTCGTTTTGACTGGTTATGGATCCAGTAACTCTAAACGAGGCAACTGTTATGGCCGTCCGAAGAATCGATATCCACAGGGTGCAACATCTGCGGTGCAACGTGAAACATTCATCCAAAAAGACGAAACAGCGCCGTGCGACTTTTAGAAATGGGTGCAGGGATTTGAAATGGACCAGTACCATGGTGCACAACTCTCCAGGGATGGTAAATCGAAGACCAGCCACGGTGTTCCCTTTTTAACGTAAAAATTCACGTGACGGAAAAACGAAGGCCTAAAAACTTCAGAGACCCGATTGAGGTTCGGATAGCCTTTTTTGGGTATGAAACTATCCATTGACGGCTTACAGCCATCAAAGCCGTAGAACTCACTGAGAGCTTTGTTTCGACTGGTTATGGCTCCCGTAACTCTAAACGAGGCAACAGTTATGGCCGTTCGAAGAATCGATATCCACAGGGTGCAACATCTGCGGTGCAAGGTGCAACATTCGTCCAAAAAGGCGAAACAGCGCCGTGCGACTTTTAGAAATGGGTGCAGGGATTTGAAATGGACCAGTACCATGGTGCACCACTCTCCATGGATGGTAAATCGAAGACCAGTCACGGTGTTCTCTTTTTAACGTAAAAATTCACGTGACGGAAAAACGAAGGCCAAAAAACTTCAAAGACCCGATTGAGGTTCGGATAGCCTTTTTTTGGGTATGAAACTATCCATTGACGGCTTACAGCTGTCAAAGCCGTAGAACACACTGAGAGCTTCGTTTTGACTGATTATGGCTCCCGTAACTCTAAACGAGGCAACAGTTATGGCCGTCCGAAGAATCGATATCCACAGGGTGCAACATCTGCGGTGCAACGTGCAACATTCGTCCAAAAAGACGAAACAGCGCCGTGCGACTTTTAGAAATGGGTGCAGGGATTTGAAATGGACCAGTACCATGGTGAACCACTCTCCAGGGATGGTAAATCGAAGACCAGCCCCGGTGTTCCTTTTTTAAAGTAAAAATTCACGTGACGGAAAAACGAAGGCCGAAAAACTTCAGAGACACGATTGAGGTTCAGATAGCCTTTTTTGGGTATGAAACTATCCATTGACGGCTTACAGCTGTCAAAGCCGTAGAACACACTGAGAGCTTCGTTTTGATTGGTTATGGCTCCAGTAACTCTAAACGAGGCAATAGTTATGGCCGTCCGAAGAATCGATATCCACAGGGTGCAACATCTGCGTTGCAAGGTGCAACATTCGTCCAAAAAGACGAAACAGCGTCGTGCAACTTTTAGAAATGGGTGCAGGGATTTGAAATGGACCACTACCATGGTGCACCACTCTCCAGGGATGGTAAATCGAAGACCAGCCACGGTGTTCCCTTTTTAACGTAAAAATTCACATGACGGAAAAACGAAGACCAAAAAACTTCAAAGACCCGATTGAGGTTCGGATAGCCTTTTTGGGGTATGAAACTATCCATTGATGGCATACAGCTGTCAAAGCCGTAGAACTCACTGAGAGCTTCGTTTTGATTGGTTATGGCTCCCGTAACTCTAAACGAGGCAACAGTTATGGCCGTCCGAAGAATCGATATCCATAGTGTGCAACATCTGCGGTGCAAGGTGCAACATTCGTCCAAAAAGACAAAACAGCGCCTGCGACTTTTAGAAATGGGTGCTGGGATTTGAAATGGACCAGTACCATGGTGGACCACTCTCCAGGGATGGTAAATCGAAGACCAGCCACGGTGTTCCCTTTTTAACGTAAAAATTCACGTGACGGAAAAACAAAGGTCAAAAAACTTCAAAGACCCGATTGAGGTTCGGATAGCCTTTTTTGGGTATGGAACTATCCATTGATGGCTTACAGCCGTCAAAGCCGTAGAACTCACTGAGAGCTTCGTTTTGAATGGTTATGGCTCCCGTAACTCTAAACGAGGCAACAGTTATGGCCGTTCGAAGAATCGATATCCACAGGGTGCAACATTTGCGGTGTAAGGTGCAACATTCGTCCAAAAAGGCGAAACAGCGCCGTGCGACTTTTAGAAATGGGTGCAGGGATTTGAAATGGACCAGTACCATGGTGCACCACTCTCCAGGGATGGTAAATCGAAGACCAGCCACGTTGTTCCCTTTTTGACGTAAAAATTCACGTGACGGAAAAACGAAGGCCAAAAAACTTAAGAGACCCGATTGAGGTTCGGATAGCCTTTTTTGGGTATGAAACTATCCATTGACGGCTTACAGCTGTCAAAGCCGTAGAACTCACTGAGAGCTTCGTTTTGACTGGTTATGGATCCAGTAACTCTAAACGAGGCAACTGTTATGGCCGTCCGAAGAATCGATATCCACAGGGTGCAACATCTGCGGTGCAACGTGAAACATTCATCCAAAAAGACGAAACAGCGCCGTGCGACTTTTAGAAATGGGTGCAGGGATTTGAAATGGACCAGTACCATGGTGCACAACTCTCTAGGGATGGTAAATCGAAGACCAGCCACGGTGTTCCCTTTTTAACGTAAAAATTCACGTGACGGAAAAACGAAGGCCTAAAAACTTCAGAGACCCGATTGAGGTTCGGATAGCCTTTTTTGGGTATGAAACTATCCATTGACGGCTTACAGCCATCAAAGCCGTAGAACTCACTGAGAGCTTTGTTTCGACTGGTTATGGCTCCCGTAACTCTAAACGAGGCAACAGTTATGGCCGTTCGAAGAATCGATATCCACAGGGTGCAACATCTGCGGTGCAAGGTGCAACATTCGTCCAAAAAGGCGAAACAGCGCCGTGCGACTTTTAGAAATGGGTGCAGGGATTTGAAATGGACCAGTACCATGGTGCACCACTCTCCATGGATGGTAAATCGAAGACCAGCCACGGTGTTCTCTTTTTAACGTAAAAATTCACGTGACGGAAAAACGAAGGCCAAAAAACTTCAAAGACCCGATTGAGGTTCGGATAGCCTTTTTTTGGGTATGAAACTATCCATTGACGGCTTACAGCTGTCAAAGCCGTAGAACACACTGAGAGCTTCGTTTTCACTGGTTATGGCTCCAGTAACTCTAAACGAGGCAACAGTTATGGCCGTCCGAAGAATCGATATCCACAGGGTACATCTGCGGTGCAAGGTGCAACATTCGTCCAAAAAGACGAAACAACGCCATGTGACTTTTAGAATTGGGTGCAGGGATTTGAAATGGACCACTACCATGGTGCACCACTCTCCAGGGATGGTAAATCGAAGACCAGCCACGGTGTTCCCTTTTTAACGTAAAAATTACGTGACGGAAAAACGAAGGCCAAAAAACTTCAGAGTCCCGATTGAGGTTCGGATAGCCTTTTTTGGGTATGAAATTATCCATTGACGGCTTACAGCTGTCAAAGCCGTAGAACTCACTGAGAGCTTCGTTTTGTCTGGTTATGGCTCCAGTAACTCTAAACGAGGCAACAGTTATGGCCGTCCGAAGAATCGATATCCACAGAGTGCAACATCTGCGGTGCAACGTGAAACATTCGTCCAAAAAGATGAAACAGCGCCGTGCGACTTTTAGAAATGGGTGCAGGGATTTGAAATGGACCAATACCATGGTGCACCACTCTCCAGGGATGGTAAATCGAAGACCAGCCACGGTGTTCCCTTTTTAACGTAAAAATTCACGTGACGGAAAAACGAAGGCCAAAAAACTTCAGAGATCCGATTGAGGTTCGGATAGCCTTTTTTGGGTATGAAACTATCCATTGACGGCTTATAGCCGTCAAAGCCGTAGAACTCACTGAGAGCTTCGTTTCGACTGGTTATGGCTCCCGTAACTCTAAACGAGGCAACAGTTATGGCCGTTCGAAGAATCGATATCCACAGGGTGCAACAACTGCGGTGCAAGGTGCAACATTCGTCCAAAAAGGCGAAACAGCGCCGTGCGACTTTTAGAAATGGGTGCAGGGATTTGAAATGGACCAGTACCATGGTGCACCACTCTCCAGGGATGGAAAATCGAAGACCAGCCACGGTGTTCCCTTTTTAACGTAAAAATTGACGTGACGGAAAAACGAAGGCCAAAAAACTTTAGAGACCCGATTGAGGTTCGAATAGCCTTTATTTGGGTATGAAACTATCCATTGACGGCTTACTGCCGTCAAAGCCGTAGAACTCACTGAGAGCTTCGTTTTGACTGGTTATGGCTGCCGTAACTCTAAACGAGGCAACAGTTATGGCCGTCCGAAGAATCGATATCCATAGGGTGCAACATCTGCGGTGCAAGGTGCAACATTCGTCCAAAAAGAAGAAACAGCGCCGTGCGACTTTAAGAAATGGGTGCAGGGATTTGAAATGGACCACTACCATGGTGCACCACTCTCCAGGGATGGTAAATCGAAGACCAGCCACGGTGTTCCCTTTTCAACGTAAAAATTCACCTGGCGGAAAAACGAAGGCCAAAAAACTTAAGAGACCCGATTGATGTTCGGATAGCCTTTTTTGGATATGAAACTATCCATTGATGGCTTACAGCTGTCAAAGCTGTAGAACTCACTGAGAGCTTCGTTTTGACTGGTTATGGCTCCAGTAACTCTAAACGAGACAACAGTTATGGCCGTCCGAAGAATCGATATCCACAGTGTGCAACATCTGCGGTGCAACGTGAAACATTCGTCCAAAAAACCGAAACAGCGCCGTGCGAGTTTTAGAAATGGTTGCAGGGATTTGAAATGGAACAGTACCATGGTGCACCACTCTCCAGGGATGGTAAATCGAAGACCAGCCACGGTGTTCCCTTTTTAACGTAAAAATTCACGTGTCGGAAAAACGAAGGCCAAAAAACTTCAGAGACCCGATTGCGGTTCGGATAGCCTTTTTTGGGTATGAATCTATCCATTGACGGCTTACAGCCGTCAAAGCCGTAGAACTCACTGAGAGCTTCGTTTCGACTGGTTATGGCTCCCGTAACTCTAAACGAGGCAACAGTTATGGTTGTTCGAAGAATCGATATCCACAGGGTGCAACATCTGCGGTGCAAGGTGCAACATTCGTCCAAAAAGGCGAAACAACGCCGTGCGACTTTTAGAAATGGGTGCAGGGATTTGAAATGGACCAGTACATTGGTGCACCACTCTCCAGGGATGATAAATCGAAGACCAGCCACGGTGTTCCCTTTTTAACGTAAAAATTCACGTGACGGAAAAACGAAGGCCAAAAAACTTCAAAGACCCGATTGAGGTTCGGATAGCCTTTTTTTGGGTATGAAACTATCCATTGAAGGCTTACTGCCATCAAAGCCGTAGAACTCACTGAGAGCTTCGTTTTGACTGGTTATGGCTTCCGTAACTCTAAACGAGGCAACAGTTATGGCCGTCCGAAGAATCGATATCCACAGGGTGCAACATCTGCGGTGCAAGGTGCAACATTCGTCCAAAAAGAAGAAACAGTGCCGTGCGACTTTTAGAAATAGGTGCAGGGATTTGAAATGGACCACTACCATGGTGCACCACTATCCAGGGATGTTAAATCGAAGACCAGCCACGGTGTTCCCTTTTTAACGTAAAAATTCACTTTACGGAAAAACGAAGGTCAAAAAACTTCAAAGACCCGATTGAGGTTCGGATAGCCTTTTTTGGGTATGAAACTATCCATTGACGGCTTACAGCCGTCAAAGCCGTAGAACTCCCTGAGAGCTTCGTTTCGACTGGTTATGGCTCCCGTAACTCTAAACGAGGCAACAGTTATGGCCGTTCGAAGAATCGATATCCACAGGGTGCAACATTTGCGGTGCAAGGTGCAACATTCGTCCAAAAAGGCGAAATAGCGCCGTGCGACTTTTAGAAATGGGTGCAGGGATTTGAAATGGACCAGTACCATGGTGCACCACTCTCCAAGGATGGTAAATCGAAGACTAGCCATGGTGTTCCTTTTTTAACGTAAAAATTCACGTGACGGAAAAACGAAGGCCAAAAAACTTCAGAGACCCGATTGAGGTTCGGACAGCCTTTTTGGGGTATGAAACTATCCATTGACGGCTTACAGCCGACAAAGCCGTAGAACTCACTGAGAGCTTCGTTTCGACTGGTTATGGCTCCCGTAACTCTAAACGAGGCAACAGTTATGGCCGTCCGAAGAATCGATATCCACAGGGTGCAACATCTGCGGTGCAAGGTGCAACATTCGTCCAAAAAGGCGAAACAGCGCCGTGCGACTTTTAGAAATGGGTGCAGGGGTTTGAAATGGACCAGTACCATGGTGCACCACTCTCCAAGGATGGTAAATCGAAGACCAGCCACGGTGTTCCCTTTTTAACGTAAAAATTCACGTGACGGAAAAACGAAGGCCAAAAAACTTCAGAGACCCGATTGAGGTTCGGATAGCCTTTTTTTGGGTATGAAACTATCCATTGATGGCTTACTGCCGTCAAAGCCGTAGAACTTACTGATAGCTTCGTTTTGACTGGTCATGGCTCCCGAAACTCTAAACGAGGCAACAGTTATGACCATCCGAAGAATCGATATCCACAGGGTGCAACATCTGCGGTGCAAGGTGCAACATTCATCCAAAAAGGCGAAACAGCACCGTGCGACTTTTAGAAATGGGTGCAGGGATTTGAAATGGACCAGTACCATGGTGCACCACTCTCCAAGGATGGTAAATCGAAGACCAGCCACGGTGTTCCCTTTTTAACGTAAAAATTCACGTGACGGAAAAACGAAGGCCAAAAAACTTCAGAGACCCGATTGAGGTTCGGATAGCCTTTTTTTGGGTATGATACTATCCATTGACGGCTTACTGCCGTCAAAGCCGTAGAACTCACTGAGAGCTTCGTTTTGACTGGTTATGGCTCCCGTAACTCTAAACGAGGCAACAGTTATGGCCGTCCGAAGAATCGATGTCCACAGGGTGCAACATCTGCGGTGCAAGGTGCAACATTCGTCCAAAAAGAAGAAACTGCGCCGTGCGACTTTAAGAAATGGGTGCAGGGATTTGAAATGGACCACTACCATGGTGCACCACTCTCCAGGGATGGTAAATCGAAGACCAGCCACGGTGTTCCCTTTTTAACGTAAAAATTCACGTGATGGAAAAACGAAGGCCAAAAAACTTAAGAGACCCGATTGATGTTCGGATAGCCTTTTTTGGGTATGAAACTATCCATTGACGGCTTACAGCTGTCAAAGCCGTAGAACTCACTGAGAGCTTCGTTTTGACTGGTTATGGCTCCAGTAACTCTAAACGAGGCAACAGTTATGACCGTCCGAAGAATCGATATCCACAGGGTGCAACATCTGCAGTGCAACGTGAAACATTCGTCCAAAAAGACGAAACAGCGCCATGCGACTTTTAGAAATGGGTGTAGGGATTTGAAATGGACCAGTACCATGGTGCACCACTCTCCAGGGATGGTAAATCGTAGACCAGCCACGGTGTTCCCTTTTTAACGTAAAAATTCACGTGACGGAAAAACGAAGGCCAAAAAACTTCAGAGACCCGATTGAGGTTCGGATAGCCTTTTTGGGTATGAAATTATCCATTGACGGCTTACAGCCGTCAAAGCCGTAGAACTCATTGAGAGCTTCGTTTCAACTAGTTATGGCTCCCGTAAATCTAAACGAGGCAACAGTTATGGCCGTTCGAAGAATCGATATCCACAGGGTGCAACATCTGCGGTGCAAGGTGCAACATTCGTCCAAAAAGGCGAAACAGCGCCGTGCGACTTTTAGAAATGGGTGCAGGGATTTGAAATGGACCAGTACCATGGTGCACCACTCTCCAGGGATGGAAAATCGAAGACCAGCCACGGTGTTCCCTTTTTAACGTAAAAATTCACGTGACGGAAAAACGAAGGCCAAAAAACTTAAGAGACCCGATTGAGGTTCGGATAGCCTTTTTTGGGTATGAAACTATCCATTGACGGCTTACAGCTGTCAAAGCCGTAGAACTCACTGAGAGCTTCGTTTTGACTGGTTATGGCTCCAGTAACTCTAAACGAGGCAACTGTTATGGCCGTCCGAAGAATCGATATCCACAGGGTGCAACATCTGCGGTGCAACGTGAAACATTCTTCCAAAAAGACGAAACGGCGCCGTGCGACTTTTAGAAATGGGTGCAGGGATTTGAAATGGACCAGTACCATGGTCCACAACTCTCCAGGGATGGTAAATCAAAGACCAGCCACGGTGTTCCCTTTTTAACGTAAAAATTCACGTGACGGAAAAACGAAGGCCTAAAAATTTCAGAGACCCGATTGAGGTTCGGATAGCCTTTTTTGGGTATGAAACTATCCATTGACGGCTTACAGCTGTCAAAGCCGTAGAACTCACTGAGAGCTTTGTTTCGACTGGTTATGCCTCCCGTAACTCTAAACGAGGCAACAGTTATGGCCGTTCGAAGAATCGATATCCACAGGGTGCAACATCTGCGGTGCAAGGTGCAACATTCGTCCAAAAAGGCGAAACAGCGCCGTGCGACTTTTAGAAATGGGTGCAGGGATTTGAAATGGACCAGTACCATGGTGCACCACTCTCCATGGATGGTAAATCGAAGACCAGTCACGGTGTTCTCTTTTTAACGTAAAAATTCACGTGATGGAAAAACGAAGGCCAAAAAACTTCAAAGACCCGATTGAGGTTCGGATAGCCTTTTTTTGGGTATGAAACTATCCATTGACGGCTTACAGCTGTCAAAGCCGTAGAACTCACTGAGAGCTTCGTTTTCACTGGTTATGGCTCCAGTAACTCTAAACGAGGCAACAGTTATGGCCGTCCGAAGAATCGATATCCACAGGGTACATCTGCGGTGCAAGGTGCAACATTCGTCCAAAAAGACGAAACAACGCCATGTGACTTTTAGAAATGGGTGCAGGGATTTGAAATGGACCACTACCATGGTGCACCACTCTCCAGGGATGGTAAATCGAAGACCAGCCACGGTGTTCCCTTTTTAACGTAAAAATTCACGTGACGGAAAAACGAAGGCCAAAAAACTTCAGAGTCCCGATTGAGGTTCGGATAGCCTTTTTTGGGTATGAAACTATCCATTGACGGCTTACAGCTGTCAAAGCCGTAGAACTCACTGAGGGCTTCTTTTTGTCTGGTTATGGCTCCAGTAACTCTAAACGAGGCAACAGTTATGGCCGTCCGAAGAATCGATATCCACAGAGTGCAACATCTGCGGTGCAACGTGAAACATTCGTCCAAAAAGATGAAACAGCGCCGTGCGACTTTTAGAAATGGGTGCAGGGATTTGAAATGGACCAATACCATGGTGCACCACTCTCCAGGGATGGTAAATCGAAGACCAGCCACGGTGTTCCCTTTTTAACGTAAAAATTCACGTGACAGAAAAACGAAGGCCAAAAAACTTCAGAGATCCGATTGAGGTTCGGATAGCCTTTTTTGGGTATGAAACTATCCATTGACGGCTTACAGCCGTCAAAGCCGTAGAACTCACTGAGAGCTTCGTTTCGACTGGTTATGGCTCCCGTAACTCTAAACGAGGCAACAGTTATGGCCGTTCGAAGAATCGATATCCACAGGGTGCAACAACTGCGGTGCAAGGTGCAACATTCGTCCAAAAAGGCAAAACAGCGCCGTGCGACTTTTAGAAATGGGTGCAGGGATTTGAAATGGACCAGTACCATGGTGCACCACTCTCCAGGGATGGAAAATTGAAGACCAGCCTCGGTGTTCCCTTTTTAACGTAAAAATTCACGTGACGGAAAAACGAAGGCCAAAAAACTTTAGAGACCCGATTGAGGTTCGAATAGCCTTTATTTGGGTATGAAACTATCCATTGACGGCTTACTGCCGTCAAAGCCGTAGAACTCACTGAGAGCTTCGTTTTGACTGGTTATGGCTGCCGTAACTCTAAACGAGGCAACAGTTATGGCCGTCCGAAGAATCGATATCCATAGGGTGCAACATCTGCGGTGCAAGGTGCAACTTTCGTCCAAAAAGAAGAAACAGCGCCGTGCGACTTTAAGAAATGGGTGCAGGGATTTGAAATGGACCACTACCATGGTGCACCACTCTCCAGGGATGGTAAATCGAAGACGAGCCACGGTGTTCCCTTTTTAACGTAAAAATTCACGTGGCGGAAAAACGAAGGCCAAAAAACTTAAGAGACCCGATTGATGTTCGGATAGCCTTTTTTGGATATGAAACTATCCATTGATGGCTTACAGCTGTCAAAGCCGTAGAACTCACTGAGAGCTTCGTTTTGACTGGTTATGGCTCCAGTAACTCTAAATGAGACAACAGTTATGGTCGTCCGAAGAATCGATATCCATAGTGTGCAACATCTGCGGTGCAACGTGAAACATTCGTCCAAAAAACCGAAACAGCGCCGTGCGAGTTTTAGAAATGGTTGCAGGGATTTGAAATGGACCAGTACCATGGTGCACCACTCTCCAGGGATGGTAAATCGAAGACCAGCCACGGTGTTCCCTTTTTAACGTAAAAATTCACGTGTCGGAAAAGCGAAGGCCAAAAAACTTCAGAGACCCGATTGCGGTTCGGATAGCCTTTTTTGGGTATGAATCTATCCATTGACGGCTTACAGCCGTCAAAGCCGTAGAACTCACTGAGAGCTTCGTTTCGACTGGTTATGGCTCCCGTAACTCTTAACGAGGCAACAATTATGGCCGTTCGAAGAATCGATATCCACAGGGTGCAACATTTGCGGTGCAAGGTGCAACATTCGTCCAAAAAGGCGAAACAGCGCCGTGCGACTTTTAGAAATGGGTGCAGGGATTTGAAATGGACCAGTACCATGGTGCACCACTCTCCAGGGATGGTAAATCGAAGTCCAGCCACAGTGTTCCCTTTTTAACGTAAAAATTCACGTGACGGAAAAACGAAGGCCAAAAAATTCAGAGACCCGATTGAGTTTCGGATAGCCTTTTTTGGGTATGAAACTATCCATTGACGGCTTACTGCCATCAAAGCCGTAGAACTCACTGAGAGCTTCGTTTTGACTGGTTATGGCACCCGTAACTCTAAACGAGGCAACAGTTATGGCCGTCCGAAGAATCGATATCCACAGGGTGCAACATCTGCGGTGCAAGGTGCAACATTCATCCAAAAAGAAGAAACAGCGCCGTGCGACTTTAAGAAATGGGTGCAGGGATTTGAAATGGACCACTACCATGGTTCACCACTCTCCAGGGATGGTAAATCGAAGACCAGCCACGGTGTTCCCTTTTTAACGTAAAAATTCACGTGACGGAAATACGAAGGCCAAAAAACTTAAGAGACCCGATTGATGTTCGGATAGCCTTTTTTGGATATGAAACTATCCATTGATGGCTTACAGCTGTCAAAGCCGTAGAACTCACTGAGAGCTTCGTTTTGACTGGTTATGGCTCCAGTAACTCTAAACGAGACAACAGTTATGGCCGTCCGAAGAATCGATATCCACAGTGTGCAACATCTACGGTGCAACGTGAAACATTCGTCCAAAAAACCGAAACAGCGCCGTGCGAGTTTTAGAAATGGTTGCAGGGATTTGAAATGGACCAGTACCATGGTGCACCACTCTCCAGGGATGGTAAATCGAAGACCAGCCTCGGTGTTCCCTTTTTAACGTAAAAATTCACGTGTCGGAAAAACGAAGGCCAAAAAACTTCAGAGACCCGATTGCGGTTCGGATAGCCTTTTTTGGGTATGAATCTATCCATTGACGGCTTACAGCTGTCAAAGCCGTAGAACTCACTGAGAGCTTCGTTTCGACTGGTTATGGCTCCCGTAACTCTAAACGAGGCAACAGTTATGGCCGTTCGAAGAATCGATATCCACAGGGTGCAACATCTGCGGTGCAAGGTGCAACATTCGTCCAAAAAGGCGAAACAGCACCGTGTGACTTTTAGAAATGGGTGCAGGGATTTGAAATGGACCGGTACCATGGTGCACCACTCTCTAGGGATGGTAAATCGAAGACCAGCCACGGTGTTCCCTTTTTAACGTAAAAATTCACGTGATGGAAAAACGAAGGCCAAAAAACTTCAGAGACCCGATTGGGGTTCGGATATCCTTTTTTGGGTATGAAACTATCCATTGATGGCTTACTGCCGTCAAAGCCGTAGAACTCACTGAGAGCTTCGTTTTGACTGGTTATGGCTCCCGTAACTCTAAACGAGGCAACCGTTATGGCCGTCCGAAGAATCGATATCCACAGGGTGTAACATCTGCGGTGCAAGGTGCAACTTCGTCCAAAAAGAAGAAACAGCGCTGTGCGACTTTAAGAAATGGGTGCAGGGATTTGAAATGGACCACTACCATGGTGCACCACTATCCAGGGATGGTAAAACGAAGACCAGCCACGGTGTTCCCTTTTTAACGTAAAAATTCACGTGAGGGAAAAACGAAGGCCAAAAAACTTCAGAGACCCGATTGAGGTTCGGATAGCCTTTTTGGGTATGAAACTATCCATTGACGGCTTATAGCTGTCAAAGTCGTAGGACTCACTGAGAGCTTCGTTTTGACTGGTTATGGCTCCCGTAATTCTAAACGAGGAAACAGTTATGGTCGTCCGAAGAATCGATATCCACAGGGTGCAACATCTGCGGTGCAACGTGAAACATTCGTCCAAAAAGACGAAACAGCGCCGTGCGACTTTTAGAAATGGGTGCAGGGATTTGAAATGGACCAGTACCATGGTGCACCACTCTCCAGGGATGGTAAATCGAAGACCAGCCACGGTGTTCCCTTTTTAACGTAAAAATTCACGTGACGGAAAAACGAAGGCCAAAAAACTTCAAAGACCCGATTGAGGTTCCGATAGCATTTTTGGGTATGAAACTATCCATTGACGGCTTACAGCCGTCAAAGCCGTAGAACTCACTGAGAGCTTCGTTTCGACTGGTTATGGCTCCCGTAACTCTAAACGAGGCAACAGTTATGGCCGTTCGAAGAATCGATATCCACAGGGTGCAACATCTGCGGTGCAAGGTGCAACATTCGTTCAAAAAGGCGAAACAGCGCCGTGCGACTTTTAGAAATGGGTGCAGGGATTTGAAATGGACCAGTACCATGGTGCACCACTCTCCAGGGATGGTAAACCGAAGACCAGCCACGGTGTTCCCTTTTTAACGTAAAAATTCACGTGACGGAAAAACGAAGGCCAAAAAACTTCAGAGACCCGATTGAGTTTCGGATAGCCTTTTTTTGGGTATGAAACTATCCATTGACGGCTTACTGCCGTTAAAGCCGTAGAACTCACTGAGAGCTTCGTTTTGACTGGTTATGGCTCCCGTAACTCTAAACGAGGCAACAGTTATGGCTGTCCGAAGAATCGATATCCACAGGGTGCAACATCTGCGGTGCAAGGTGCAATATTCGTCCAAAAAGAAGAAACAGCGCCGTGCGACTTTAAGAAATGGGTGCAGGGATTTGAAATGGACCACTACCATGGTGCACCACTCTCCAGGGATGGTAAATCGAAGACCAGCTACGGTGTTCCCTTTTTAACGTAAAAATTCACGTGACGGAAAAACGAAGGCCAAAAAACTTAAGAGACCCGATTGATGTTCGGATAGCCTTTTTTGGGTATGAAACTATCCATTGACGGCTTACAGCGGTCAAAGCCGTAGAACTCACTGAGAGCTTCGTTTTGACTGGTTATGGCTCCAGTAACTCTAAACGAGGCAACAGTTATGGCCGTCCGAAGAATCGATATCCACAGGGTGCAACATTTGCGGTGCAACGTGAAACATTCGTCCAAAAAGACGAAACAGCGCCGTGCGACTTTTAGAAATGGGTGCAGGGATTTGAAATGGACCAGTACCATGGTGCACCACTCTCCAGGGATGGTAAATCGAAGACCAGGCACGGTGTTCCCTTTTTAACGTAAAAATTCACGTGACAGAAAAACGAAGGCCAAAAAACTGCAGAGACCCGATTGAGGTTCGGATAGCCTTTTTTGGGTATGAAACTATCCATTGACGGCTTACAGCAATCAAAGCCGTAGAACTCACTGAGAGCTTCTTTTCGACTGGTTATGGCTCCCGTAACTCTAAACGAGGCAACAGTTATGGCCGTTCGAAGAATCGATATCCACAGGGTGCAACATCTGCGGTGCAAGGTGCAACATTCGTCCAAAAAGGCGAAACAGCGCCGTGTGACTTTTAGAAATGGGTGCAGGGATTTGAAATGGACCAGTACCATGGTGCACCACTCTCTAGGGATGGTAAATCGATGACTAGCCACGGTGTTCCCTTTTTAACGTAAAAATTCACGTGACGGAAAAACGAAGGCCAAAAAACTTCAAAGACCCGATTAGGGTTCGGATAGCCTTTTTTGGGTATGAAACTATCCATTGACGGCTTACTGCCGTCAAAGCCATAGAACTCACTGAGAGCTTCGTTTTGACTGGTTATGGCTCCCGTAACTCTAAACGAGGCAACAATTATGGCCGTCCGAAGAATCGATATCCACAGGGTGCAACATCTGCGGTGCAAGGTACAACATTCGTCCAAAAAGAAGAAACAGCGCTGTGCGACTTTAAGAAATGGGTGCAGGGATTTGAAATGGACCACTACCATGGTGCACCACTATCCAGGTATGGTAAATCGAAGACCAGCCACGGTGTTCCCCATTTAACGTAAAAATTCACGTGACGGAAAAACGAAGGCCAAAAAACTTCAGAGACCCGATTGAGGTTCGGATAGCCTTTTTGGGTATGAAACTATCCATTGACGGCTTATAGCTGTCAAAGCCGTAGGACTCACTGAGAGCTTCGTTTTGACTGGTTATGGCTCCCGTAATTCTAAACGAGGCAACAGTTATGGCCGTCCGAAGAATCGAAATCCACAGGGTGCAACATATGCGGTGCAACGTGAAACATTCGTCCAAAAAGACGAAACAGCGCCGTGCGACTTTTAGAAATGGGTGCAGGGATTTGAAATGGACCAGTACCATGGTGCACCACTCTCCAGGGATGGTAAATCGAAGACCAGCCACGGTGTTCCCTTTTTGACGTAAAAATTCACGTGACGGAAAAACGAAGGTCAAAAAACTTCAGAGACCCGATTGAGGTTCGGATAGCCTTTTTTGGGTATGAAACTATCCATTGACGGCTTACAGCCATCAAAGCAATAGAACCCACTGAGAGCTTCGTTTTGACTGGTTATGGCTCCCGTAACTCTAAACGAGGCAACAGTTATGGCCGTCCGAAGAATTGATATCCGCAGGGTGCAACATCTGCGGTGCAAGGTGCAACATTCGTCCAAAAGGATGAAACAGCGCCGTGCGACTTTTAGAAATGGGTGCAGGGATTTGAAATGGACCAGTACTATGGTGCACCACTCTCCAGGGATGGTAAATCAAAGACCAGCCCCGGTGTTCCTTTTTAACGTAAAAATTCAAGTGACCGAAAAACGAAGGCCGAAAAACTTAAGAGACACGATTGAGGTTCGGATAGCCTTTTTTGGGTATGAAACTATCCATTGACGGCTTACAACTGTCAAAGTCGTAGAACTCACTGAGAGCTTCGTTTTGACTGGTTATGGCTCCCGTAACTCTAAACGAGGCAACAGTTATGGCTGTCCGAAGAATCGATATCCACAGGGTGCAACATCTACGGTGCAAGGTGCAACATTCATCCAAAAAGACAAAACAGCACCGTGCGAATTTTAGAAATGGGTGCAAGGATTTGAAATGGACCAGTATCATGGTGCACCACTCTCCAGGGATGGTAAATCGAAGACCAGCCACGGTGTTCCCTTTTTAACGTAAAAATTCACGTGACGGAAAAACGAAGGCCAAAAAACTTCAGAGACCCGATTGAGGTTCGGATAGCCTTTTTTGGGTATGAAACTATCCATTGACGGCTTACAGCAGTAAAAGCCGTAGAACTCACTAAGAGCTTCGTTTTGACTGATTATGGCTCCCATAACTCTAAACGAGGCAACAGTTATGGTCGTCTGAAGAATTGATATCCATAGGGTGCAATATCTGCGGTGCAAGGTGCAACATTCGTCCAAAAAGAAGAAACAGCGCTGTGCAACTTTTAGAAATGGGTGCAGGGATTTGAAATAGACCACTACCATGGTGCACCACTCTCCAGGGATGGTAAATCGAGGACTAGCCATGGTGTTCCCTTTTTAACGTAAAAATTCACATGACGGAAAAACGAAGGCCAAAAAACTTCAGAGACCCGATTGAGGTTCGGATAGCCTTTTTTGGGTATGAAACTATCCATTGACGACTTACAGCCGTCAAAGCCGTAGAACTCACTGAGAGCTTCGTTTCGACTGGTTATGGCTCTCGTAACTCTAAACGAGGCAACAGTTATGGCCGTCCGAAGAATCTATATCCACAGTGTGCAACATCTGCGGTGCAAGGTGCAACATTCGTCCAAAAAGGCGAAACAGCGCCGTGTGACTTTTAGAAATGGGTGCAGAGATTTGAAATGGACCGGTACCATGGTGCACTACTCTCCAGGGATGGTAAATCGAAGACCAGCCACGATGTTCCCTTTTTAACGTAAAAATTCACGTGACGGAAAAACGAAGGCCAAAAAACTTCAGAGACCCGATTGTGGTTCGGATAGCCTTTTTTGGGTATGAAACTATCCATTGACGGCTTACAGCCGTCAAAGCCGTAGAACTAACTGAGAGCTTCGTTTCGACTGGTTATGGCTCCCGTAACTCTAAACGAGGCAACAGTTATGGTCGTCCGAAGAATCGATATCCATAGGGTGCAACATCTGCGGTGCAACGTGCAACATTCGTCCAAAAAGGCGAAATAGCGCCGTGCGACTTTTATAAATGGGTGCAGGGATTTGAAATGGACCAGTACCATGGAGCACCACTCTCCAGGGATGGTAAATTGAAGACCAGCCACGGTGTTCCCTTTTTAACGTAAAAATTCACGTGACGGAAAAACGAAGGCCAAAAAACTTCAGAGACCCGATTGAGGTTCGTATAGCCTTTTTTGGGTATGAAACTATCTATTGACGGCTTACAGCCATCAAAGCCATAGAACTCACTGAGAGCTTCGTTTTGACTGGTTATGGCTCCCGTAACTCTAAACGAGACAATAGTTAAGGCCGTCCGAAGAATCGATATCCACAGGTTGCAACATCTGCGGTGCAAGGTGCAACATTCGTCCAAAAAGAAGAAACAGCACCGTGCGACTTTAAGAAATGGGTGCAGGGATTTGAAATGGACCACTACCATGGTGCACCACTCTCCAGGGATGGTAAATCGAAGACCAGCCACGGTGTTCCCTTTTTAACGTAAAAATTCATGTGACGGAAAAACGAAGGCCAAAAAACTTAAGAGACCCGATTGAGGTTCGAATAGCCTTTTTTGGGTATGAAACTATCCATTGACGGCTTACAGCCGTCAAAGCCGTAGGACTCACTGAGAGCTTCATTTTGACTGGTTATGGCTCCAGTAACTCTAAACGAGGCAACAGTTATGGCCGTCCGAAGAATCGATATCCACAGGGTGCAACGTGAAACATTCGTCCGAAAAGACGAAACAGCGCCGTGCGACTTTTAGAAATGGGTGCAGGGATTTGAAATGGACCAATACCATGGTGCACCACTCTCCAGGGATGGTAAATCGAAGACCAGCCACGGTGTTCCCTTTTTAACGTAAAAATTCACGTGACGGAAAAACGAAGGCCAAAAAACTTCAGAGACCCGATTGAGGTTCGGATAGCATTTTTTGGGTATGAAACTATCCATTGACGGCTTACAGCAGTCAAAGCCGTAGAACTCACTAAGAGCTTCGTTTTGACTAGTTATGGCTCCCATAACTCTAAACGAGGCAACAGTTATGGTCGTCCGAAGAATTGATATCCACAGGGTGCAACATCTGCGGTGCAAGGTGCAACATTCGTCCAAAAGGACGAAACAGCGTCGTGCGACTTTTAGAAATGGGTGCAGGGATTTGAAATGGACCAGTACTATGGTGCACCACTCTCCAGGGATGGTAAATCAAAGACCAGCCCCGGTGTTCCTTTTTGACGTAAAAATTCACGTGACCGAAAAACGAAGGCCGAAAAACTTCAGAGACACGATTGAGGTTCGGATAGTCTTTTTTGGGTATGAAACTATCCATTGACGGCTTACAGCTGTCAAAGCCGTAGAACTCACTGAGAGCTTCGTTTTGACTGGTTATGGCTCCCGTAACTCTAAACGAGGCAACAGTTATGGCCGTCCGAAGAATCGATATCCACAAGGTGCAACATCTACGGTGCAAGGTGCAACATTCATCCAAAAAGACGAAACAGCACCGTGCGAATTTTAGAAATGGGTGCAAGGATTTGAAATGGACCAGTACCATGGTGCGCCACTCTCCAGGGATGGTAAATCGAAGACCAGCCACGGTGTTCCCTTTTTAACGTAAAAATTCACGTGACGGAAAAACGAAGGCCAAAAAACTTCAGAGACCCGATTGAGGTTCGGATAGCATTTTTTGGGTATGAAACTATCCATTGACGGCTTACAGCAGTCAAAGCCGTAGAACTCACTAAGAGCTTCGTTTTGACTAGTTATGGCTCCCATAACTCTAAACGAGGCAACAGTTATGGTCGTCTGAAGAATTGATATCCATAGGGTGCAACATCTGCGGTGCAAGGTGCAACATTCGTCCAAAAAGAAGAAACAGCGCCTTGCAACTTTTATAAATGGGTGCAGGGATTTGAAATAGACCACTACCATGGTGCACCACTCTCCAGGGATGGTAAATCGAGGACCAGCCACGGTGTTCCCTTTTTAACGTAAAAATTCACGTGACGGAAAAACGAAGGCCAAAAAACTTGAGAGACCCGATTGAGGTTCGGATAGCCTTTTTTGGGTATGAAACTATCCATTGACGGCTTACAGCCGTCAAAGCCGTAGAACTCACTGAGAGCTTCGTTTCGACTGGTTATGGCTCCCGTAACTCTAAACGAGGCAACAGTTATGGCCGTCCGAAGAATCGATATCCACAGTGTGCAACATCTGCGGTGCAAGGTTCAACATTCGTCCAAAAAGGCGAAACAGCGCCGTGTGACTTTTAGAAATGGGTGCAGGGATTTGAAATGGACCAGTACCATGGTGCACCACTCTCCAGGGATGGTAAATCGAAGACCATCCACGGTGTTCCCTTTTTAACGTAAAAATTCACGTGACGGAAAAACGAAGGCCAAAAAACTTCAGAGACCCGATTGTGGTTCGGATAGCCTTTTTTGGTTATGAAACTATCCATTGACGGCTTACAGCCGTCAAAGCCGTAGAACTAACTGAGAGCTTCGTTTCGACTGGTTATGGCTCCCGTAACTCTAAACGAGGCAACAGTTATGGTCGTCCGAAGAATCGATATCCATAGGGTGCAACATCTGCGGTGCAACGTGCAACATTCATCCAAAAAGGCGAAATAGCGCCGTGCGACTTTTAGAAATGGGTGCAGGTATTTGAAATGGACCAGTACCATGGTGAACCACTCTCCAGGGATGGTAAATCGAAGACCAGCCACGGTGTTCCCTTTTTAACGTAAAAATTCACGTGACGGAAAAACGAAGGCCAAAAAACTTCAGAGACCCGATTGAGGTTCGTATAGCCTTTTTTGGGTATGAAACTATCTATTGACGGCTTACAGCCGTCAAAGCCGTAGAACTCACTGAGAGCTTCGTTTTGACTGGTTATGGCTCCCGTAACTCTAAACGAGACAATAGTTATGGCCGTCCGAAGAATCGATATCCACAAGTTGCAACATCTGCGGTGCAAGGTGCAACATTCGTCCAAAAAGAAGAAACAGCGCCGTGCGACTTTAAGAAATGGGTGCAGGGATTTGAAATGGACCATTACCATGGTGCACCACTCTCTAGGGATGGTAAATCGAAGACCAGCCACGGTGTTCCCTTTTTAACGTAAAAATTCACGTGACGGAAAAACGAAGGCCAAAAAACTTAAGAGACCCGATTGAGGTTTGGATAGCCTTTTTTGGGTATGAAACTATCCATTGACGGCTTACAGCTGTCAAAGCTGTAGGACTCACTGAGAACTTCGTTTTGACTGGTTATGGCTCCAATAACTCTAAACGAGGCAACAGTTATGGCCGTCCAAAGAATCGATATCCACAGGGTGCAACATCTGCGGTGCAACGTGAAACATTGTCCAAAAAGACGAAACAACGCCGTGCGACTTTTAGAAATGGGTGCAGGAATTTGAAATGGACCAATACCATGGTGCACCACTCTCCAGGGATGGTAAATCGAAGACCAGCCACGGTGTTCCCTTTTTAACGTAAAAATTCACGTAACGGAAAAACGAAGGCCAAAAAACTTCAGAGACCCGATTGAGGTTCAGATAGCCTTTTTTTGGGTATGAAACTATCCATTCATGGCTTACAGTTGTCAAAGCCGTAGAACTCACTGAGAGCTTCGTTTTGACCGTTATGGCTCCCGTAACTCTAAACGAGGCAACAGTTATGGCCGTCCGAAGAATTGATATCCACAGGGTGCAACATCTACGGTGCAAGGTGCAACATTCGTCCAAAAGGACGAAACAGCGTCGTGAGACTTTTAGAAATGGGTGCAGGAATTTGAAATGGACCAGTACCATGGTGCACCACTCTCCAGGGATGGTAAATCAAAGACCAGCCCCGGTGTTCCTTTTTAACGTAAAAATTCACGTGACAGAAAAACGAAGGCCGAAAAACTTCAGAGACACGATTGAGGTTCGGATAGCCTTTTTTTGGGTATGAAACTATCCATTGACGGCTTACAGCTGTCAAAGCCGTAGAACTCACTGAGAGCTTCGTTTTGACTGGTTATGGCTCCCGTAACTCTAAACTAGGCAACAGTTATGGCCGTCCAAAGAATCGATATCCACAGGGTGCAACATCTGCGGTGCAAGGTGCAACATTCATCCAAAAAGACGAAACAGCGCCGTGCGAATTTTAGAAATGGGTGCAAGGATTTGAAATGGACCAGTACCATGGTGCACCACTCTCCAGGGATGGTAAATCGAAGATCAGCCACGGTGTTCCCTTTTTAACGTAAAAATTCACGTGACGGAAAAATGAAGGCCAAAAAACTTCAAAGACCCGATTGAGGTTCGGATAGCCTTTTTTGGATACGAAACTATCCATTGACGGCTTACAGCTGTCGAAGCCGTAGAACTCACTGAGAGCTTCGTTTTGACTGGTTATGGCTCCCGTAACTCTAAACGAGGCAACAGTTATGGTCGTCCGAAGAATTGATATCCATAGGGTGCAACATCTACGGTGCAAGGTGCAACATTCGTCCAAAAAGAAGAAACAGCGCCGTGCAACTTTTAGAAATGGATGCAGGGATTTGAAATGGACCACTACCATGGTGCACCACTCTCCAGGGATGGTAAATCGAGGACCAGCCACGATGTTCCCTTTTTAACGTAATAATTCACGTGACGGAAAAACGAAGGCCAAAAAACTTCAGAGGCCCGATTGAGGTTCGGATAGCCTTTTTTGGGTATGAAACTATCCATTGACGGCTTACAACCGTCAAAGCCGTAGAACTAACTGAGAGCTTCGTTTCGACTGGTTATGGTTCCCGTAACTCTAAACGAGGCAACAGTTATGACAGTCCGAAAAATCGATATCCACGGTGTGCAACACCTGCGGTGCAAAGTGCAACATTCGTCCAAAAAGGCGAAACAGCGCCGTGCGACTTTCAGAAATGGGTGCAGGGATTTGAAATGGACCAGTACCATGGTGCACCACTCTCCAGGGATGGTAAATCGAAGACTAGCCACGGTGTTCCCCTTTTAACGTAAAAATTCACGTGATGGAAAAACGAAGGCCAAAAAACTTCAGAGACCCGATTGAGGTTCGGATAGCCTTTTTTGGGGTATGAAACTATCCATTGACGGCTTACAGCCATCAAAGCCGTAGAACTCACTGAGAGCTTCGTTTTGACTGGTTATGGCTCCCGTAACTCTAAACGAGGCAACAGTTATGGCCGTCCAAAGAATCGATATCCACAGGGTGCAACATCTGCGTTGCAAGGTGCAACATTCATCCAAAAAGACGAAACAGCGCCGTGCGACTTTTAGAAATGGGTGCAGGGATTTGAAATGGACCAGTACCATGGTGCACCACTCTCCAGGGATGGTAAATCGAAGACCAGCCACGGTGTTCCCTTTTTAACGTAAAAATTCACGTGACGGCAAAACGAAGGCCAAATAACTTCGGAGACCCGACTGAGGTTCGGATAGCTTTTTTTGGGTATGAAACTATGCATTGACGGCTTACAGCGGTCAAAGCCGTAGAACTCACTTAGAGCTTTGTTTTGACTGGTTATGGCTCCCGTAACTTTAAACGAGGCAACAATTATGGTCGTCCGAAGAATTGATATCCATAGGGTGCAACATCTGCGGTGCAAGGTGGAACATACGTCCAAAAAGAAGAAACAGCGCCGTGCAACTTTTAGAAATGGGTGCAGGGATTTGAAACAGACCACTACCATGGTGCACCACTCTCCAGGGATGGTAAATCGAGGACAAGCCACAGTGTTCCCTTTTTAACGTAAAAATTCACGTGACGGAAAAACGAAGGCCAAAAAACTTCAGAGACCCGATTGAGGTTCGGATAGCCTTTTTTGGGTATGAAACTATCCATTGACGGCTTACAGCCGTCAAAGCCGTAGAACTCACTGAGAGCTTCGTTTTCACTGGTTATGGCTCCTGTAACTCTAAATGAGTCAACAGTTATGGCCGTCCGAAGAATCGATATCCACAGTGTGCAACATCTGCGGTGCAAGGTGCAACATTCGTCCAAAAAGGCGAAACAGCGCCGTGCGACTTTTAGAAATGGGTGCAGGGATTTGAAATGGACCAGTGCCATGGTGCACCACTCTCCATGGATCGTAAATCGAAGACCAGCCACGGTGTTCCCTTTTTAATGTAAAAATTCACGTGACGGAAAAACGAAGGCCAAAAAACTTCAGAGACCCGATTGTGGTTCGGATAGCCTTTTTTGGGTATGAAACTATCCATTGACGGCTTACAGCCGTCAAAGCCGTAGAACTAACTGAGAGCTTCGTTTCGACTGGTTATGGCTCCCGTAACTCTAAACGAGGCAACAGTTATGGCCGTCCGAAGAATCGATATCCATAGGGTGCAACATCTGCGGTGCAACGTGCAACATTCGTCCAAAAAGGCGAAACAGCGTCGTGCGACTTTTAGAAATGGGTGCAGGGATTTGAAATGGACCAGTACCATGGTGCACCACTCTCCAGGGATGGTAAATCGAAGACCAGCCATGGTGTTCCCATTTTAACGTAAAAATTCACGTGATGGAAAAACGAAGGCCAAAAAACTTCAGAGACCCGATTGTGGTTCGGATAGCCTTTTTTTGGGTATGAAACTATTCATTGACGGCTTACTACCGTCAAAGCCGTAGAACTCACTGAGAGCTTCGTTTTGACTGGTTATGGCTCCCGTAACTCTAAACGAAGGAAAAGTATGGCCGTCCGAAGAATCGATATCCACAGGGTGCAACATCTACGGTGCAAGGTGCAACATTCGTCCAAAAAGAAGAAACAGCGCCGTGCGACTTTAAGAAATGGGTGCAGGGATTTGAAATGGACCACTACCATGGTGCACCACTCTCCAGGGATGGTAAATCGAAGACCAGCCACGGTGTTCCCTTTTTAACGTAAAAATTCACGTGACGGAAAAACGAAGGCCAAAAAACTTAAGAGACCCGATTGAGGTTCAGATAGCCTTTTTTGGGTATGAAACTATCCATTGACGGCTTACAACTGTCAAAGCCGTAGGACTCACTGAGAGCTTCGTTTTGACTGGTTATTGCTCCAGTAACTCTAAACGAGGCAACAGTTATGGCCGTCCAAAGAATCGATATCCACAGGGTGCAACATCTGCGGTGCAACGTGAAACATTCGTCCAAAAAGATGAAACAGCGCCGTGCAACTTTTAGAAATGGGTGCAGGGATTTGAAATGGACTAGTACCATGGTGCACCACTCTCCAGGGATGGTAAATCGAAGACCAGCCACTATATTCACTTTTTAACGTAAAAATTCACTTGACGGAAAAACGAAGGCCAAAAAACATCAGAGACCCGATTGAGGTTCAGATAGCCTTTTTTGGGTATGAAACTATCCATTGACGGCTTACAGTTGTCAAAGCCGTAGAACTCACTAAGAGCTTCGTTTTGACTGGTTATGGCTCCTGTAACTCTAAACGAGGCAACAGTTATGGCCGTCCGAAGAATTGATATCCACAGGGTGCAACATCTGCGGTGCAAGGTGCAACATTCGTCCTAAAGGACGAAACAGCGCCGTGTGACTTTTAGAAATGGGTGCAGGGATTTGAAATGGACCAGTACCATGGTGCACCACTCTCCAGGGATGGTAAATCAAAGACTAGCCCCGGTGTTCCTTTTTAACGTAAAAATTCACGTGACAGAAAAACGAAGGCCGAAAAACTTCAGAGACACGATTGAGGTTCGGATAGCCTTTTTTTGTTATGAAACTATCCATTGACGGCTTACAGCTGTCAAAGCCGTAGAACTCACTGAGAGCTTCGTTTTGACTGGTTATGGCTCCCGTAACTCTAAACTAGGCAACAGTTATGGCCATCCGAAGAATCGATATCCACAGGGTGCAACATCTGCGGTGCAAGGTGCAACATTCATCCAAAAAGACGAAACAGCGCCGTGCGAATTTTAGAAATGGGTGCAAGGATTTGAAATGGACCAGTACCATGGTGCACCACTCTCCAGGGATGGTAAATCGAAGACCAGCCACGGTGTTCCCTTTTTAACGTAAAAATTCACGTGACGGAAAAACGAAGGCCAAAAAACTTCAGAGACCCGATTGAGGTTCATATAGCCTTTTTTGGGTATGAAACTATCCATTGACGGCTTACAGCTGTCAAAGCCATAGAACTCACTGAGTGCTTCATTTTGACTGGTTATGGCTCCCGTAACTCTAAATGAGGCAACAGTTATGGTCGTCCGAAGAATTGATATCCATAGAGTGCAACATCTGCGGTGCAGGGTGCAACATTCGTCCAAAAAGAAGAAACAGCGCCGTGCAACTTTTAGAAATGGGTGCAGGGATTTGAAATGGACCACTACCATGGTGCACCACTCTCCAGGGATGGTAAATCGAGGACCAGCCACGGTATTCCCTTTTTAACGTAAAAATTTACGTGACGGAAAAACGAAGGCCAAAAAACTTCAGAGACCCGATTGAGGTTCGGATAGCCTTTTTTGGGTATGAAACTATCAATTGATGGCTTACAGCCGTCAAAGCCGTAGAATTCACTAAGAGCTTCGTTTCGACTTGTTATGGCTCCCGTAACTCTAAACGAGGCAACAATTATGGCAGTCCGAAGAATCGATATCCACAGTGTGCAACACCTGCGGTGCAAGGTCCAACATTCGTCCAAAAAGGCGAAACAGCGCCGTGCGACTTTTAGAAATGGGTGCAGGGATTTGAAATGGACCAGTACCATGGTGCACCACTCTCCAGGGATGGTAAATCGAAGACCAGCCACGGTGTTCCCTTTTTAACGTAAAAATTCACGTGACGGAAAAACGAAGGCCAAAAAACTTCAAAGACCCGATTGAGGTTCGGATAGCCTTTTTTGGGGTATGAAACTATCCATTGACGGCTTATAGCCATCAAAGCCGTAGAACTCACTGAGAGCTTCGTTTTGACTTGTTATGGCTCCCGTAACTCTAAACGAGGCAACAATTATGGCCGTCCGAAGAATCGATATCCACAGGGTGCAACATCTGCGATGCAAGGTGCAACATTCATCCAAAAAGACGAAACAGCGCCGTGCGACTTTTAGAAATGGGTGCAGGGATTTGAAATGGACCAGTACCATGGTGCACCACTCTCTAGGGATGGTAAATCGAAGACCAGCCACGGTGTTCCCTTTTTAACGTAAAAATTCACGTGACGGCAAAACGAAGGCCAAAAAACTTCGGAGACCCGATTGAGGTTCTGATAGCCTTTCTGGGTATGAAACTATCCATTGACGGCTTACAGCCGTCAAAGCCGTAGAACTCACAGAGAGCTTCATTTTGACTGGTTATGGCTCCCGTAACTCTAAACGAGGCAACAGTTATGGCCGTCCGAAGAATCGATATCCACAGGGTGCAACATCTGCGGTGCAACGTGAAACATTCGTCCAAAAAGACGAAACAGCGCCGTGCGACTTTTAGAAATGGGTGCAGGGATTTGAAATAGACCACTACCATGGTGCACCACTCTCCAGGGATGGTAAATCGAGGACCAGCCACTGTGTTCCCTTTTTAACGTAAAAATTCACGTGACGGAAAAACGAAGGCTAAAAAACGTCAGAGACCCGATTGAGGTTCAGATAGCCTTTTTTGGGTATGAAACTATCCATTGACGGCTTACAGCCGTCAAAGCCGTAGAACTCACTGAGAGCTTCGTTTCGACTGGTTATGGCTCTCGTAACTCTAAAGAAGGCAACAGGTATGGCCGTCTGAAGAATCAATATCCACAGTGTGCAACATCTGCGGTGCAAGGTGCAACATTCGTCCAAAAAGACGAAACAGCGCCGTGCGACTTTTAGAAATGGGTGCAGGGATTTGAAATGGACCAGTACCATGGTGCACCACTCTCCAGGGATGGTAAATCAAAGACCAGCCCCGGTGTTCCTTTTTGACGTTAAAATTCACGTGACCGAAAAACGAAGGCCGAAAAACTTCAGAGACACGATTGAGGTTCGGATAGCCTTTTTTGGGTATGAAACTATCCATTGACGGCTTACAGCCGACAAAGCCGTAGAACTCACTGAGAGCTTCGTTTCGACTGGTTATGGCTCCCGTAACTCTAAACGAGGCAACAGTTATGGCCGTCCGAAGAATCGATATCCACAGGGTGCAACATCTACGGCGCAAGGTGCAACATTCATCCAAAAAGACGAAACAGCACCGTGCGAATTTTAGAAATGGGTGCAAGGATTTGAAATGGACCAGTACCATGGTGCACCACTCTCCAGGGATGGTAAATCGAAGACCAGCCACGGTGTTCCCTTTTTAACGTAAAAATTCACGTGACGGAAAAACGAAGGCCAAAAAACTTCAGAGACCCGATTGAGGTTCGGATAGCATTTTTTGGGTATGAAACTATCCATTGACGGCTTACTGCCATCAAAGCCGTAGAACTCACTAAGAGCTTCGTTTTGACTGGTTATGGCTACCATAACTCTAAACGAGGCAACAGCTATGGCTGTCCAAAGAATCGATATCCACAGGGTGCAACATCTGCGGTGCAAGGTGCAACATTCGTCCAAAAAGAAGAAACAGCGCCATGCGACTTTAAGAAATGGGTGCAGGGATTTGAAATGGACCACTACCATGGTGCACCACTCTCCAGGGATGGTAAATCAAAGACCAGCCCCGGTGTTCCTTTTTGACGTTAAAATTCACGTGACCGAAAAACGAAGGCCGAAAAACTTCAGAGACACGATTGAGGTTCGGATAGCCTTTTTTGGGTATGAAACTATCCATTGACGGCTTACAGCCGACAAAGCCGTAGAACTCACTGAGAGCTTCGTTTCGACTGGTTATGGCTCCCGTAACTCTAAACGAGGCAACAGTTATGGCCGTCCGAAGAATCGATATCCACAGGGTGCAACATCTACGGCGCAAGGTGCAACATTCATCCAAAAAGACGAAACAGCACCGTGCGAATTTTAGAAATGGGTGCAAGGATTTGAAATGGACCAGTACCATGGTGCACCACTCTCCAGGGATGGTAAATCGAAGACCAGCCACGGTGTTCCCTTTTTAACGTAAAAATTCACGTGACGGAAAAACGAAGGCCAAAAAACTTCAGAGACCCGATTGAGGTTCGGATAGCATTTTTTGGGTATGAAACTATCCATTGACGGCTTACTGCCATCAAAGCCGTAGAACTCACTAAGAGCTTCGTTTTGACTGGTTATGGCTACCATAACTCTAAACGAGGCAACAGCTATGGCTGTCCAAAGAATCGATATCCACAGGGTGCAACATCTGCGGTGCAAGGTGCAACATTCGTCCAAAAAGAAGAAACAGCGCCATGCGACTTTAAGAAATGGGTGCAGGGATTTGAAATGGACCACTACCATGGTGCACCACTCTCCAGGGATGGTAAATCGAAGACCAGCCACGGTGTTCCCTTTTTAACGTAAAAATTCACGTGACGGAAAAACGAAGGCCAAAAAACTTAAGAGACCCGATTGAGGTTCGGATAGCCTTTTTTGGGTATGAAACTATCCATTGACGGCTTACAGCTGTCAACGCCGTAGGACTCACTGAGAGCTTCGTTTTGACTGGTTATTGCTCCAGTAACTCTAAACGAGGCAACAGTTATGGCCGTCCGAAGAATCGATATCCACAGGGTGCAACATCTGCGGTGCAACGTGAAACATTCGTCCAAAAAGACGAAACAGCGCCGTGCGACTTTTAGAAATGGGTGCAGGGATTTGAAATGGACCAGTACCATGGTGCACCACTCTCCAGGGATGGTAAATCGAAGACCAGCCACGGTGTTCCCTTTTTAACGTAAAAATTCACGTGACGGAAAAACGAAGGCCAAAAAACTTCAGAGACCTGATAGAGGTTCGGATAGCCTTTTTTAGGGTATGAAACTATCCATTGACGGCTTACAGCCATCAAAGCCGTAGAACTCACTGAGAGCTTCGTTTTGACTGGTTATGGCTCCCGTAAATCTAAACGAGGCAACAGTTATGGCCGTCCGAAGAATCGATATCCACAGGGTGCAACATCTGCGATGCAAGGTGCAACATTCATCCAAAAAGACGAAACAGCGCCGTGCGACTTTTAGAAATGGGTGCAGGGATTTGAAATGGACCAGTACCATAGTCCACCACTCTCCAGGGATGGTAAATCGAAGACCAGCCACGGTGTTCCCTTTTAAATGTAAAAATTCACGTGACGGCAAAACGAAGGCCAAAAAACTTCGGAGACCCGATTGAGGTTCGGATAGCCTTTTTTGGGTATGAAACTATCCATTGATGGCTTACAGCCGTCAAAGCCGTAGAACTCACTGAGAGCTTCGTTTTGACTGGTTATGGCTCCCGTAACTCTAAACGAGGCAACAGTTATGGTCGTCCGAAGAATTGATATCCATAGGGTGCAACATCTACGGTGCAAGGTGCAACATTCGTCCAAAAAGAAGAAACAGCGCCGAGCAACTTTTAGAAATGGGTGCAGGGATTTGAAATAGACCACTACCATGGTGCACCACTCTCCAGGGATGGTAAATCGAGGACCAGCCACGGTGTTCCCTTTTTAACGTAAAAATTCACGTGACGGAAAAACGAAGGCCAAAAAACTTCAGAGACCCGATTGAGGTTCGGATAGCCTTTTTTGGGTATGAAACTATCCATTGACGGCTTACAGCCGTCAAAGCCGTAGAAATCACTGAGAGCTTCGTTTCGACTGGTTATGGCTCCCGTAACTCTAAACGAGGCAACAGTTATGGCCGTCCGAAGAATCGATATCCACAGTGTGCAACATCTGCGGTGCAAGGTGCAACATTCGTCCAAAAAGGCGAAACAGCGCCGTGCGACTTTTAGAAATGGGTGCAGGGATTTGAAATGGACCAGTACCATGGTGCACCACTCTCCAGGGATGGTAAATCGAAGACCAGCCACGGTGTTCCCCTTTTAACGTAAAAATTCACGTGATGGAAAAACGAAGGCCAAAAAACTTCAGAGACCCGATTGTGGTTCGGATATCCTTTTTTGGGTATGAAACTATCCATTGACGGCTTACACCCATCAAAGCCGTAGAACTAACTAAGAGCTTCGTTTCGACTGGTTATGGCTCCCGTAACTCTAAACGAGGCAACAGTTATGGCCGTCCGAAGAATCGATATCCATAGGGTGCAACATCTGCGGTGCAATGTGCAACATTCGTCCAAAAAGGCGAAACAGCGCCGTGCGACTTTTAGAAATGTGTGCAAGGATTTGAAATGGACCAGTACCATGGTGCTCCACTCTCCAGGGATGGTAAATCGAAGACCAGCCAAGGTGTTCCCTTTTTAACGTAAAAATTCACGTGACGGAAAAACGAAGACCAAAAAACTTCAGAGACCCGATTGAGGTTCGGATAGCCTTTTTTTGGGTATGAAACTATCCATTGATGGCTTACTGCCGTCAAAGCCATAGAAATCACTGAGTGCTTCGTTTTGACTGGTTATGGCTCCCGTAACACTAAACGAGGCAACAGTTATGGCCGTCCGAAGAATCGATATCCACAGGGTGCAACATCTGCGGTGCAAGGTGCAACATTCGTCCAAAAAGAAGAAACAGCGCCATGCGACTTTAAGAAATGGGTGCAGGGATTTGAAATGGACCACTACCATGGTGCACCACTCTCCAGGGATGGTAAATCGAAGACCAGCCACGGTGTTCCCTTTTTAACGTAAAAATTCACGTGACGGAAAAACGAAGGCCAAAAAACATTAAGAGACCCGATTGAGGTTCGGATAGCCTTTTTATGGTATGAAACTATCCATTGATGGCTTACAGTTGTCAAAGCCGTAGAACTCACTGAGAGCTTCGTTTTGACTGGTTATGGCTCCCGTAACTCTAAACGAGGAAACAGTTATGGTCGTCCGAAGAATTGATATTCACAGGGTGCAACATCTGCGGTGCAAGGTGCAACATTCGTCCAAAAGGACGAAACAACGCCGTGCGACTTTTAGAAATGAGTGCAGGGATTTGAAATGGACCAGTACCATGGTGCACCACTCTCCAGGGATGGTAAATCAAAGACCAGCCCCGGTGTTCCTTTTTAACGTAATAATTCACGTGACAGAAAAACGAAGGCCGAAAAACTTCAGAGACACGATTGAGGTTCGGATAGCCTTTTTTTGGGTATGAAAGTATCCATTGACGGCTTACAACTGTAAAAGCCGTAGAACTCACTGAGAGCTTCTTTATGACTGGTTATGGCTCCCGTAACTCTAAACTAGGCAACAGTTATGGCCGTCCGAAGAATCGATATCCACAGGGTGCAACATCTGCGGTGCAAGGTTCAACATTCTTCCAAAAAGACGAAACAGCGCCGTGCGAATTTTAGAAATGGGTGCAAGGATTTGATATGGACCAGTTTCATGGTGCACCACTCTCCAGGGATGGTAAATCGAAGACCAGCCACGGTGTTCCCTTTTTAACGTAAAAATTCACGTGACGGAAAAACGAAGGCCAAAAAACTTCAGAGACCCGATTGAGATTCAGATAGCCTTTTTTGGTTATGAAACTATCCATTGATGGCTTACAGCGGTCAAAGCCGTAGAACTCACTGAGAGCTTCGTTTTGACTGGTTATGCCTCCCGTAACTCTAAACGAGGCAACAGTTATGGTCGTCCGAAGAATTGATATCCATAGGGTGCAACATCTGCGGTGCAGGGTGCAACATTCGTCCAAAAAGAAGAAACAGCGCCGTGCAAATTTTAGAAATGGGTGCAAGGATTTTAAATTGACCACTACCATGGTGCACCACTCTCCAGGGATGGTAAATCGAGGACCAGCCACGGTGTTCCCTTTTTAACGTAAAAATTCACGTGATGGAAAAACGAAGGCCAAAAAACTTCAGAGATCCGATTGAGGTTCGGATAGCCTTTTTTGGGTATGGAAATATCCATTGATGGCTTACAGCCATCAAAGCCGTAGAACTCACTAAGAGCTTCGTTTCGACTGGTTATGGCTCCCGTAACTCTAAACGAGGCAACAGTTAAGGCAGTCCGAAGAATCGATATCCTAAGTGTGCAACACCTGCGGTGCAAGGTGCAACATTCGTCCAAAAAGGCGAAACAGCGCCGTGCGACTTTTAGAAATGGGTGCAGAGATTTGAAATGGACCAGTACAATGGTGCACCACTCTCCAGGGATGGTAAATCAAAGACTAGCCACGGTGTTCCCTTTTTAACGTAAAAATTCACGTGACGGAAAAACGAAGGCCAAAAAACTTCAAAGACCCGATTGAGGTTCGGATATCCTTTTTTGGTGTATGAAACTATCCATTGACGGCTTACAGCCGTCAAAGCCGTAGAACTCACTGAGAGCTTCGTTTTGACTGGTTATGGCTCCCGTAACTCTAAACGAGGCAACAGTTATGGTCGTCCGAAGAATCGATATCCACAGGGTGCAACATCTGCGATGCAAGGTGCAACATTCATCCAAAAAGACGTAACAACGCCGTGCGACTTTTAGAAATGGGTGCAGGGATTTGAAATGGACCAGTACCATGGTGCACCACTCTCCAGGGATGGTAAATCGAAGACCAGCCACGGTGTTCCCTTTTTAACGTAAAAATTCACGTGACGGCAAAACGAAGGCCAAAAAACTTCGGAGACCCGATTGAGGTTCAGATAGCCTTTTCTGGGTATGAAACTATCCATTGACGGCTTACAGATGTCAAAGCCGTAGAACTCACTGAGAGCTTCGTTATGACTGGTTATGGCTCCCGTAACTTTAAACGAGGCAACAGTTATGGTCGTCCGAAGAATTGATATCCATAGGGTGCAAGATCTGCGGTGCAAGGTGCAACATTCGTCCAAAAAGAAGAAACAGCGCCGAGCAACTTTTAGAAATGGGTGCAGGGATTTGAAATAGACCACTATCATGGTGCACCACTCTCCAGGGATGGTAAATCGAGGACCAGCCACGGTGTTCCCTTTTTAACGTAAAAATCCACGTGACGGAAAAACGAAGGCCAAAAAACTTCAAAGACCCGATTGAGGTTCGGATAGCCTTTTTTGGGTATGAAACTATCCATTGACGGCTTACAGCCATTAAAGCCGTAGAACTCACTGAGAGCTTCGTTTCGACTGGTTATGGCTCCCGTAACTCTAAACGAGGCAACAGTTATGGCCGTCCGAAGAATCGATATCCACAGTGTGCAACATCTGTGGTGCAAGGTGCAACATTCGTCCAAAAAGGCGTAACAGCGTCGTGCGACTTTTAGAAATGGGTGCAGGGATTTGAAATGGACCAGTACCATGGTGCACCACTCTCCAGGGATGGTAAATCGAAGACCAGCCACGGTGTTCCCTTTTTAACGTAAAAATTCACGTGACGGAAAAACGAAGGCCAAAAAACTTCAGAGACCCGATAGTGGTTCGGATAGCCTTTTTTGGGTATGAAACTATCCATTGACGGATTACAGCCGTCAAAGCCGTAGAACAAACTGAGAGCTTCATTTCGACTGGTTATGGCTCCCGTAACTCTAAACGAGGCAACAGTTATGGCCGTCCGAAGAATCGATATCCGTAGGGTGCAACATCTGCGGTGCAACGTGCAAAATTCGTCCAAAAAGGCGAAACAGCGCCGTGCGACTTTTAGAAATGGGTGCATGGATTTGAAATGGACCAGTACCATGGTGCACCACTCTCCAGGGATGGTAAATCGAAGACCAGCCATGGTGTTCCCTTTTTAACGTAAAAATTCACGTGACGGAAAAACGAAGGCCAAAAAACTTCAGAGACCCGATTGAGGTTCGGATAGCCTTTTTTGGGTATGAAACTATCCATTGATGGCTTACTGCCGTCAAAGACGTAGAACTCACTGAGAGCTTCGTTTTGACTGGTTATGGCTCCCGTAACTCTAAACGAGGCAACAGTTATGGCCGTCCGAAGAATCGATATCCACAGGGTGCAACATCTGCGGAGCAAGGTGCAACATTCGTCCAAAAAGAAGAAACAGCGCCGAGCAACTTTTAGAAATGGGTGCAGGTATTTGAAATGGACCACTACCATGGTGCACCACTCTCCAGGGATGGTAAATCGAAGACCAGCCACGGTGTTCCCTTTTTAACGTAAAAATTCACGTGACGGAAAAACGAAGGCCAAAAAACTTAAGAGACCCGATTGAGGTTCGGATAGCCTTTTTTGGGTATGAAACTATCCATTGACGGCTTACAGCTGTCAAAGCCGTAGGACTCACTGAGAGCTTCGTTTTGACTGGTTATGGCTCCAGTAAATCTAAACGAGGCAACAGTTATGGCCGTCCGAAGAATCGATATCCACAGGGTGCAACATCTGCGGTGCAACGTGAAACATTCGTCCAAAAAGACGAAACAGCGCCGTGCGACTTTTAGAAATGGGTGATGGAATTTGAAATGGACCAGTACCATGGTGCACCAATCTCCAGGGATGGTAAATCGAAGACCAGCCACGGTGTTCCCTTTTTAACGTAAAAATTCACGTGACGGAAAAACGAAGGCCAAAAAACTTCAGAGACCCGATTGAGGTTCGGATAGCCTTTTTTTGGGTATGAAACTATCCATTGACGGCTTACAGTTGTCAAAGCGTTGAACTCACTGAGAGCTTCATTTTGACTAGTTATGGCTCCCGTAACTCTAAACGAGGCAACAGTTATGGCCGTCCGAAGAATTGATATTCATAGGGTGCAACATCTGCGGTGCAAGGTGCAACATTCGTCCAAAAGGACGAAACAACGCCGTTCGACTTTTAGAAATGAGTGCAGGGATTTTAAATGGACCAGTACCATGGTGCACCACTCTCCAGGGATGGTAAATCAAAGACCAGCCCCGGTGTTCCTTTTTAACGTAAAAATTCACGTGACAGAAAAACGAAGGCCGAAAAACTTCAGAGACACGATTGAGGTTCGGATAGCCTTTTTTGGGTATGAAACTATCCATTGACGGCTTACAACTGTCAAAGCCGTAGAACTCACTAAGAGCTTCGTTTTGACTGGTTATGGCTCCCGTAACTCTAAACTAGGCAACAGTTATGGCCGTCCGAAGAATCGATATCCACAGGGTGCAACATCTGCGGTGCAAGGTGCAACATTCATCCAAAAAGACGAAACAGCGCCGTGCGAATTTTAGAAATGGGTGCAAGGATTTGATATGGACCAGTACCATGGTGCACCACTCTCTAGGGATGGTAAATCGAAGACCAGCCACGGTGTTCCCTTTTTAACGTAAAAATTCACGTGATGGAAAAACGAAGGCCAAAAAACTTCAGAGACCCGATTGAGGTTCAGATAGCCTTTTTTGGTTATGAAACTATCCATTGACGGCTTACAGCTATCAAAGCCGTAGAACTCACTGAGAGCTTCGTTTTGACTGGTTATGTCTCCCGTAACTCTAAACGAGGCAACAGTTATGGTCGTCCGAAGAATTGATATCCATAGGGTGCAACATCTGCGGTGCAGGGTGCAACATTCGTCCAAAAAGAAGAAATAGCGCCGTGCGACTTTTAGAAATGGGTGCAGGGATTTGAAATGGACCACTACCATGGTGCACCACTCTCCAGGGATGGTAAATCGAGGACCAGCCACGGTGTTCCCTTTTTAACGTAAAAATTCACGTGACGGAAAAACGAAGGCCAAAAAACTTCAGAGACCCGATTGAGGTTCGGATAGCCTTTTTTGGGTATGAAACTATCCATTGACGGCTTACAGCTGTCAAAGCCATAGAACTCACTGATAGCTTCGTTTCAACTAGTTATGGCTCCCGTAAATCTAAACGAGGCAACAGTTATGGCAGTCCGAAGAATCGATATCCATAGTGTGCAACACCTGCGGTGCAAGGTGCAACATTCGTCCAAAAAGGCGAAACAGCACCGTGCGACTTTTAGAAATGGGTGCAGGGATTTGAAATGGACCAGTACCATGGTGCACCACTCTCCAGTGATGGTAAATCGAAGACCAGCCACGGTGTTCCCTTTTTAACGTAAAATTTCACGTGATGGAAAAACAAAGGCCAAAAAACTTCAGAGACCCGATTGAGGTTCGGATAGCCTATTTTGGGGTATGAAACTATCCATTGACGGCTTACAGCCGTCAAAGCCGTAGAACTCACTGAGAGCTTCGTTTTGACTGGTTATGGCTCCCGTAACTCTAAACGAGACAACAGTTATGGCCGTTCGAAGAATCGATATCCATAGGGTGCAACATCTGCGATGCAAGGTGCAACATTCGTCCAAAAAGACGAAACAGCGCCGTGCGACTTTTAGAAATGGGTGCAGGGATTTGAAATGGACCAGTACCATGGTGCACCACTCTCCAGGGATGGTAAATCGAAGACCAGCCACGGTGTTCCCTTTTTAACGTAAAAATTCACGTGACGGAAAAACGAAGGCCAAAAAACTTCAAAGACCCGATTGAGGTTCGCATAGCCTTTTTTTGGGTATGAAACTATCCATTGACGGCTTACAGTTGTCAAAGCCATAGAACTCACTGAGAGCTTCGTTTTGACTGGTTATGGCTCCCGTAACTCTAAACGAGACAACAATTATGGCCGTCCGAAGAATTGATATCCACAGGGTGCAACTCGTCCAAAAGGATGAAACAGCGCCGTGCGACTTTTTGAAATGGGTGTAGGGATTTGAAATGGACCAGTACTATGGTGCACCACTCTCCAGGGATGGTAAATCAAAGACCAGCCCCGGTGTTCCTTTTTAACGTAAAAATTCACGTGACCGAAAAACGAAGGCCTAAAAACTTCAGAGACACGATTGAGGTTCGGATTGCCTTTTTTGGTTATGAAACTATCCATTGACGGCTTACAGCTGTCAAAGCCGTAGAACTCACTGAGAGCTTCACAGGGTGCAACATCTGCAATGCAAAGTGCAACATTCGTCCAAAAGGATGAAACAGCGCCGTGCGACTTTTTGAAATGGGTGTAGGGATTTGAAATGGACCAGTACTATGGTGCACCACTCTCCAGGGATGGTAAATCAAAGACCAGCCCCGGTGTTCCTTTTTAACGTAAAAATTCACGTGACCGAAAAACGAAGGCCGAAAAACTTCAGAGACACGATTGAGGTTCGGATAGCCTTTTTTGGGTATGAAACTATCCATTGACGGCTTACAGCTGTCAAAGCCGTAGAACTCACTGAGAGCTTCGTTTTGACTGGTTATGTCTCCCGTAACTCTAAACGAGGCAACAGTTATGGCCGTCCGAAGAATCGATATTCACAGGGTGCAACATCTGCGGTGCAAGGTGCAACATTCATCCAAAAAGACGAAACAGCACCGTGTGAATTTTAGAAATGGGTGCAAGGATTTGAAATGGACCAGTACCATGGTGCACCACTCTCCAGGGATGGTAAATCGAAGACCAGCCACGGTGTTCCCTTTTTAACGTAAAAATTCACGTGACGGAAAAACGAAGGCCAAAAAACTTCAGAGACCCGATTGAGGTTCGGATAGCCTTTTTTGGGTATGAAACTATCTATTGACGGCTTACAGCTATCAAAGCCGTAGAACTCACTGAGAGCTTCTTTTTGACTGGTTATGGCTCCCGTAACTCTAAACGAGGCAACAGTTATGGTCGTCCGAAGAATTAATATCCATAGGGTGCAACATCTGCGGTGCAAGGTGCAACATTCATCCAAAACGAAGAAACAGCGCCGTGCAACATTTAGAAATGGGTGCAGGGATTTGAAATAGACCACTACCATGGTGCACCGCTCTCCAGGGATGGTAAATCGAGGACCAGCCACGGTGTTCCCTTTTTAACGTAAAAATTCACGTGACGGAAAAACGAAGGCCAAAAAACTTCAGAGACCCGATAGAGGTTCGGATAGCCTTTTTTGGGTATGAAACTATCCATTGACGGCTTACAGCCGTCAAAGCCGTAGAACTCACTGAGAGCTTCGTTTCGACTGGTTATGGCTCCCGTAACTCTAAACGAGGCAACAGTTATGGCCGTCCGAAGAATCGATATCGACAGTGTGCAACATCTGCGGTGCAAGGTGCAACATTCGTCCAAAAAGGCGAAACAGCGCCGTGCGATTTTTAGAAATGGGTGCAGGGATTTGAAATGGAACAGTACCATGGTGCACCACTCTCCAGGGATGGTAAATCGAAGACCAGCCACGGTGTTCCCTTTTTAACGTAAAAATTCACGTGACGGAAAAACGAAGGCCAAAAAATTTCAGAGACCCGATTGAGGTTCGGATAGACTTTTTTGGGTATGAAACTATCCATTGACGGCTTACAGCCGTCAAAGCCGTAGAACTAACTGAGAGCTTCGTTTTGACTAGTTATGGCTCCCGTAACTCTTAACGAGGCAACAGTTATGGCCGTCCGAAGAATCGATATCCATAGGGTGCAACATCTGCGATGCAAGGTGCAACATTCGTCCAAAAAGACGAAACAGCACCGTGCGACTTTTAGAAATGGGTGTAGGGATTTGAAATGGACCAGTACCATGGTGCACCACTCTCCAGGCATGGTAAATCGAAGACCAGCCATGGTGTTCCCTTTTTAACGTAAAAATTCACGTGACGGAAAAACGAAGGCCAAAAAACTTAAAAGACCCGAATGAGGTTCGGATAGCCTTTTTTTGGGTATGAAACTATCCATTGACGGCTTACAGTTGTCAAAGCCGTAGAACTCACTGAGAGCTTCGTTTTGACTTGTTATGGCTCCCGTAACTCTAAACGAGGCAACAGTTATGGCCGTCCGAAGAATTGATATCCACAGGGTGCAACATCTGCGGTGCAAAGTGCAACATTCGTCCAAAAGGACGAAACAGCGCCGTGCGACTTTTAGAAATGGGTGCAGGGATTTGAAATGGACCAGTACTATGGTTCACCACTCTCCAGGGATGGTAAATCAAAGACCAGCCCTGGTGTTCCTTTTTAACGTAAAAATACACGTGACCGAAAAACGAAGGCCGAAAAACTTCAGAGACACGATTGAGGTTCGGATAGCCTTTTTTGGGTATGAAACTATCCATTGACGGCTTACAGCTGTCAAAGCCGTAGAACTCACTTAGAGCTTCGTTTTGACAGGTTATGTCTCCCGTAACTCTAAACGAGGCAACAGTTATGGCCGTCCGAAGAATCGATATCCACAAGGTGCAACATCTGCGGTGCAAGGTGCAACATTCATCCAAAAAGACGAAACAGCACCGTGCGAATTTTAGAAATGGGTGCAAGGATTTGAAATGGACCAGTACCATGGTGCACCACTCTTCAGGGATGGTAAATCGAAGACCAGCCACGATGTTCCCTTTTTAACGTAAAAATTCACGTGACGGAAAAACGAAGGCCAAAAAACTTCAGAGACCCGATTGAGGTTCGGATAGCCTTTTTTGGGTATGAAACTATCTATTGACGGCTTACAGCTGTCAAAGCCGTAGAACTCACTGAGAGCTTCGTTTTGACTGGTTATGGCTCCCGCAACTCTAAACGAGGCAACAGTTATGGTCGTCCGAAGAATTGATATCCATAGGGTGCAACATCTGCGGTGCAGGGTGCAACATTCGTCCAAAAAGAAGAAACAGCGCCGTGCGACTTTTAGAAATGGGTGCAGGGATTTGAAATGGACCACTATCATGGTGCACCACTCTCCAGGGATGGTAAATCGAGGACCAGCCACGGTGTTCCCTTTTTAACGTAAAAATTCACGTGACGGAAAAACGAAGGCCAAAAAACTTCAGAGACCCGATTGAGGTTCGGATAGCCTTTTTTGGGTATGAAACTATCCATTGACGGCTTACAGCTGTCAAAACCGTAGAACTCACTGAGAACTTCGTTTCGACTGGTTATGGCTCTCGTAACTCTAAACGAGGCAACAGTTATGGCAGTCCGAAGAATCGATATCCACAGTGTGCAAAACCTGCGGTGCAAGGTGCAACATTCGTCCAAAAAGGCGAAACATCGCCGTGCGACTTTTAGAAATGGGTGCAGGGATTTGAAATGGACCAGTACCATGGTGCACCACTCTCCAGGGATGGTAAATCGAAGACCAGCCACGGTGTTCCCTTTTTAACGTAAAATTTCACGTGATGGAAAAACAAAGGCCAAAAAACTTCAGAGACCCGATTGAGGTTCGGATAGCCTATTTTGGGGTATGAAACTATCCATTGACGGCTTACAGCCGTCAAAGCCGTAGAACTCACTGAGAGCTTCGTTTTGACTGGTTATGGCTCCCGTAACTCTAAACGAGACAACAGTTATGGCCGTCCGAAGAATCGATATCCACAGGGTGCAACATCTGCGATGCAAGGTGCAACATTCGTCCAAAAAGACGAAACAGCGCCGTGCGACTTTTAGAAATGGGTGCAGGGATTTGAAATGGACCAGTACCATGGTGCACCACTCTCCAGGGATGGTAAATCAAAGACCAGACCTGGTGTTCCTTTTTAACGTAAAAATTCACGTGACCGAAAAACGAAGGCCGAAAAACTTCAGAGACACGATTGAGGTTCGGATAGCCTTTTTTGGGTATGAAACTATCCATTGACGGCTTACAGCTGTCAAAGCCGTAGAATTCACTGAGAGCTTCGTTTTGACTGGTTATGTCTCCCGTAACTCTAAACGAGGCAACAGTTATGGCCGTCCGAAGAATCGATATTCACAGGGTGCAACATCTGCGGTGCAAGGTGCAACATTCATCCAAAAGGACGAAACAGCACCGTGTGAATTTTAGAAATGGGTGCAAGGATTTGAAATGGACCAGTACCATGGTGCACCACTGTCCAGGGATGGTAAATCGAAGACCAGCCACGGTGTTCCCTTTTTAACGTAAAAATTCACGTGACGGAAAAACGAAGGCCAAAAAACTTCAGAGACCCAATTGAGGTTCGGATAGCCTTTTTTGGGTATGAAACTATCTATTGACGGATTACAGCTATCAAAGCCGTAGAACTCACTGAGAGCTTCTTTTTGACTGGTTATGGCTCCCGTAACTCTAAACGAGGCAACAGTTATGGTCGTCCGAAGAATTAATATCCATAGGGTGCAACATCTGCGGTGCAAGGTGCAACATTCTTCCAAAACGAAGAAACAGCGCCGTGCAACATTTAGAAATGGGTGCAGGGATTTGAAATAGACCACTACCATGGTGCACCGCTCTCCAGGGATGGTAAATCGAGGACCAGCCACGGTGTTCCCTTTTTAACGTAAAAATTCACGTGACGGAAAAACGAAGGCAAAAAAACTTCACAGACCCGATTGAGGTTCGGATAGCCTTTTTTGGGTATGAAACTATCCATTGACGGCTTACAGCCGTCAAAGCCGTAGAACTCACTGAGAGCTACGTTTCGACTGGTTATGGCTCCCGTAACTCTAAATGAGGCAATAGTTATGGCCGTCCGAAGAATCGATATCCACAGTGTGCAACATCTGCGGTGCAAGGTGCAACATTCGTCCAAAAAGGCGAAACAGCGCCGTGCGATTTTTAGATATGGGTGCAGGAATTTGAAATGGACCAGTACCATGGTGCACCACTCTCCAAGGATGGTAAATCGAAGACCAGCCACGGTGTTCCCTTTTTAACGTAAAAATTCACGTGACGGAAAAATGAAGGCTAAAAAATTTCAGAGACCCGATTGAGGTTCGGATAGAGTTTTTTGGGTATGAAACTATCCATTGACGGCTTACAGCCGTCAAAGCCGTAGAACTAACTGAGAGCTTCGTTTTGACTAGTTATGGCTCCCGTAACTCTAAACGAGGCAACAGTTATGGCCGTCCGAAGAATCGATATCCACAGGGTGCAACATCTGCGATGCAAGGTGCAACATTCGTCCAAAAAGACGAAACAGCGCCGTGCGACTTTTAGAAATGGGTGCAGGGATTTGAAATGGACCAGTACCATGGTGCACCACTCTCCAGGGATGGTAAATCGAAGACCAGCCACGGTGTTCCCTTTTTAACGTAAAAATTCACGTGACGGAAAAACGAAGGCCAAAAAACTTCAAAGACCCGATTGAGGTTCGCATAGCCTTTTTTTGGGTATGAAACTATCCATTGACGGTTTACAGTTGTCAAAGCCATAGAACTCACTGAGAGCTTCGTTTTGACTGGTTATGGCTCCCGTAACTCTAAACGAGGCAACAGTTATGGCCGTCCGAAGAATTGATATCCACAGGGTGCAACATCTGCGGTGCAAAGTGCAACATTCGTCCAAAAGAATGAAACAGCGCCGTGCGACTTTTAGAAATGGGTGCAGGGATTTGAAATGGACCAGTACTATGGTGCACCACTCTCTAGGGATGGTAAATCAAAGACCAGCCCCGGTGTTCCTTTTTAACGTAAAAATTCACGTGACCGAAAAACGAAGGCCGAAAAACTTCAGAGACACGATTGAGGTTCGGATAGCCTTTTTTGGGTATGAAACTATCCATTGATGGCTTACAGCTGTCAAAGCCGTAGAACTCACTGAGAGCTTCATTTTGACTGGTTATGTCTCCCGTAACTCTAAACGAGGCAACAGTTATGGCCGTCCGAAGAATCGATATTCACAGGGTGCAACATCTGCGGTGCAAGGTGCAACATTCATCCAAAAAGACGAAACAGCACAATGTGAATTTTAGAAATGGGTGCAAGGATTTAAAATGGACCAGTACCATGGTGCACCACTCTCCAGGGATGGTAAATCGAAGACCAGCCACGGTGTTCCCTTTTTAACGTAAAAATTCACGTGACGGAAAATTGAAGGCCAAAAAACTTCATAGACCCGATTGAGGTTCGGATAGCCTTTTTGGATATGAAACTATCTATTGACGGCTTACAGCTATCAAAGCCGTAGAACTCAGTGAGAGCTTCTTTTTGACTGGTTATGGCTCCCGTAACTCTACACGAGGCAACAGTTATGATCGTCCGAAGAATTAATATCCATAGGGTGCAACATCTGCGGTGCAAGGTGCAACATTCGTCCAAAACGAAGAAACAGCGCCGTGCAACATTTAGAAATGGGTGCAGGGATTTGAAATAGACCACTACCATGGTGCACCGCTCTCCAGGGATGGTAAATCGAGGACCAGCCACGGTGTTTCCTTTTTAACGTAAAAATTCACGTGACGGAAAAACGAAGGCCAAAAAACTTCAAAGACCCGATTGAGGTTCGAATAGCCTTTTTTGGGTATGAAACTATCCATTGACGGCTAACAGCCGTCAAAGCCGTAGAACTCACTGAGAGCTTCGTTTCGACTGGTTATGGCTCCCGTAACTCTAAACGAGGCAACAGTTATGGCCGCCCGAAGAATCGATATCCACAGTGTGCAACATCTGCGGTGCAAGGTGCAACATTCGTCCAAAAAGGCGAAACAGCGCCGTGCGACTTTTAGAAATGGGTGCAGGGATTTGAAATGGACCAGTACCATGGTGCACCACTCTCCAGGGATGGTAAATCGAAGACCAGCCATAGTGTTCCCATTTTAACGTAAAAAATCACGTGACGGAAAAACGAAGGCCAAAAAACTTCAGAGACCCGATTGAGGTTTGGATAGACTTTTTTGGGTATGAAACTATCCATTGACGGCTTACAGCCGTCAAAGCCGTAGAACTAACTGAGAGCTTCGTTTTGACTAGTTATGGCTCCCGTAACTCTAAACGAGGCAACAGTTATGGCCGTCCGAAGAATCGATATCCACAGGGTGCAACATCTGCGATGCAAGGTGCAACATTCGTCCAAAAAGACGAAACAGCGCCGTGCGACTTTTAGAAATGGGTGCAGGGATTTGAAATGGACCAGTACCATGGTGCACCACTCTCCAGGCATGGTAAATCGAAGACCAGCCACGGTGTTCCCTTTTTAACGTAAAAATTCACGTGACGGAAAAACAAAGGCCAAAAAACTTCAAAGACCCGATTGAGGTTCGGATAGCCTTATTTTGGGTATGAAACTATCCATTGACGGCTTACAGTTGTCAAAGCCGTAGAACTCACTGAGAGCTTCGTTTTGACTGGTTATGGCTCCCCTAACTCTAAACGAGGCAACAGTTATGGCCGTCCGAAGAATTGATATCCATAGGATGCAACATCTGCGGTGCAAGGTGCAACATTCGTCCAAAAGGACGAAACAGCGCCGTGCGACTTTTAGAAATGGGTGCAGGGATTTGAAATGGACCAGTACTATGGTGCACCACTCTCCAGGGATGGTAAATCAAAGACCAGCCCCGGTGTTCCATTTTAACATAAAAATTCACGTGACCGAGACCAGCCCCGGTGTTCCTTTTTAACGTAAAAATTCACGTGACCGAAAAACGAAGGCGAAAAACTTCAGAGACACGATTGAGGTTCGGATAGCCTTTTTTGGGTATGAAACTATCCATTGACGGCTTACAGCTGTCAAAGCCGTAGAACTCACTGAGAGCTTCGTTTTGATAGGTTATGTCTCCCGTAACTCTAAACGAGGCAACAGTTATGGCCGTCCGAAGAATCGATATCCACTGGGTGCAACATCTACGGTGCAAGGTGCAACATTCATCCAAAAAGACGAAACAGCACCGTGCGAATTTTAGAAATGGGTGCAAGGATTTGAAATGGACCAGTACCGTGGTGCACCACTCTCCAGGGATGGTAAATCGAAGACCAGCCACGATGTTCCCTTTTTAACGTAAAAATTCACGTGATGGAAAAACGAAGCCCAAAAAACTTTAGAGACCCGATTGAGGTTCGGATAGCCTTTTTTGGGTATGAAACTATCGATTGACGGCTTACAGCTGTCAAAGCCGTAGAACTCACTGAGAGCTTCGTTTTGACTGGTTATGGCTCCCGTAACTCTAAACGAGGCAACAGTTATGGCCGTCCGAAGAATTGATATCCATAGGATGCCATATCTGCGGTGCAAGGTGCAACATTCGTCCAAAAGGACGAAACAGCGCCGTGCGACTTTTAGAAATGGGTGCAGGGATTTGAAATGGACCAGTACTATGGTGCACCACTCTCCAGGGATGGTAAATCAAAGACCAGCCCCGGTGTTCCTTTTTAACGTAAAAATTCACGTGACCGAAAAACGAAGGCCGAAAAACTTCAGAGACACGATTGAGGTTCGGATAGCCTTTTTTGGGTATGAAACTATCCATTGACGGCTTACAGCTGTCAAAGCCGTAGAACTCACTGAGAGCTTCATTTTGACAGGTTATGTCTCCCGTAACTCTAAACGAGGCAACAGTTATGGCCGTTCGAAGAATCGATATCCACAGGGTGCAACATCTACGGTGCAAGGTGCAACATTCATCCAAAAAGACGAAACAGCACCGTGCGAATTTTAGAAATGGGTGCAAGGATTTGAAATGGACCAGTACCGTGGTGCACCACTCTCCAGGGATGGTAAATCGAAGACCAGCCACGATGTTCCCTTTTTAACGTAAAAATTCACGTGACGGAAAAACGAAGGCCAAAAAACTTTAGAGACCCGATTGAGGTTCGGATAGCCTTTTTTGGGTATGAAACTATCTATTGACGGCTTACAGCTGTCAAAGCCGTAGAACTCACTGAGAGCTTTGTTTTGACTGGTTATGGCTCCCGTAACTCTAAACGAGGCAACAGTTATGGTCGTCCGAAGAATTAATATCCATAGGGTGCAACATCTGCGGTGCAAGGTGCAACATTCGTCCAAAAAGAAGAAACAGCGCCGTGCAACTTTTAGAAATGGGTGCAGGGATTTGAAATAGACCACTACCATGGTGCACCACTCTCCATGGATGGTAAATCGAGGACCAGCCACGGTGTTCCCTTGTTAACGTAAAAATTCACGTGACGGAAAAACGAAGGCCAAAAAACTTCAGAGACCCGATTGAAGTTCGGATAGCCTTTTTTGGGTATGAAACTATCCATTGACGGTTTACAGCCGTCAAAGTCGTAGAACTCACTGAGAGCTTCGTTTCGACTGGTTATGGCTCCTGTAAATCTAAACGAGGCAACAGTTATGGCCGTCCGAAGAATCGATATCCACAGTGTGCAACTTCTGCGGTGCAAGGTGCAACATTCGTCCAAAAAGGCGAAACAGCGCCGTGCGACTTTTAGAAATGAGTGCAGGGATTTGAAAAGGACCAGTACCATGGTGCACCACTCTCCAGGGATGGTAAATCGAAGACCAACCATGGTGTTCCCTTTTTAACGTAAAAATTCACGTGACGGAAAAACGAAGGCCAAAAAACTTCAGAGACCCGATTGAGGTTCGGATAGCCTTTTTTGGGTATGAAACTATCCATTGACGGCTTACAGCCGTCAAAGACGTAGAACTAACTGAGAGCTTCGTTTTGATTGGTTATGGCTCCCGTAACTCTAAACGAGGCAACAGTTATGGCCGTCCGAAGAATCGATATCCACAGGGTGCAACATCTGTGATGCAAGGTGCAATATTCGTCCAAAAAGACGAAACAGCGCCGTGCGACTTTTAGAAATGGGTGCAGGGATTTGAAATGTACCAGTACCATGGTGCACCACTCTCCAGAGATGGTAAATCGAAGACCAGCCACGGTGTTCCCTTTTTAACGTAAAAATTCACGTGACGGAAAAACGAAGGCCAAAAAACTTCAAAGACCCGATTGAGGTTCGGATAGCCTTTTATTGGGTATGAAACTATCCATTGATGGCTTACAGTTGTCAAAGCCGTAGAACTCACTGAGAGCTTCGTTTTGACTGGTTATGGCTCCCGTAACTCTAAACGAGGTAACAGTTATGGCCGTCCGAAGAATTGATATCCACAGGGTGCAACATCTGCGGTGCAAAGTGCAACATTCGTCCAAAAGGACGAAACAGCGCCGTGCGACTTTTAGAAATGGGTGCAGGGATTTGAAATGGACTAGTACTATGGTGCACCACTCTCCAGGGATGGTAAATCAAAGACCAGCCCCGGTGTTCCTTTTTAACGTAAAAATTCACGTGACCGAAAAACGAAGGCCGAAAAACTTCAGAGACACGATTGAGGTTCGGATAGCATTTTTTGGGTATGAAACTATCCATTGACGGCTTATAGCTGTCAAAGCCGTAGAACTCACTGAGAGCTTCGTTTTGATAGGTTATGTCTCCCGTAACTCTAAACGAGGCAACAGTTATGGCCGTCCGAAGAATCGATATCCACAGGGTGCAACATCTGCGGTGCAAGGTGCAACATTCATCCAAAAAGACGAAACAGCACCGTGCGAATTTTAAAAATGGGTGCAAGGATTTGAAATGGACCAGTACCATGGTGCACCACTCTCCAGGGATGGTAAATCGAAGACCAGCCACGGTGTTCCCTTTTTGACGTATAAATTCACGTGACGGAAAAACGAAGGCCAAAAAACTTCAGAGACCCGATTGAGGTTCGGATAGCCTTTTTTCCGTATGAAACTATCCATTGACGACTTACAGCTGTCAAAGCCGTAGAACTCACTGAGAGATTTGTTTTGACTGGTTATGGCTCCCGTAACTCTAAACGAGGCAACAGTTATGGTCGTCCGAAGAATTGATATCCATAGGGTGCAACATCTGCGGTGCAAGGTGCAACATTCATCCAAAAAGAAGAAACAGCGCCGTGCAACTTTTAGAAATGGGTGCAGGGATTTGAAATAGACCACTACCATGGTGCACCACTCTCCACGGATGGTAAATCGAGGACCAGCCATGGTGTTCCCTTTTTAACGTAAAAATTCACATAACGGAAAAACGAAGGCCAAAAAACTTCAGAGACCCGATTGTGGTTCGGATAGCCTTTTTTGGTTATGAAACTATCCATTGACGGCTTACAGCCGTCAAAGCCGTAGAACTCACTGAGAGCTTTGTTTCGACTGGTTATGGCTCCCGTAACTCTAAACGAGGCAACAGTTATGGCCGTCCGAAGAATCGATATCCACAGGGTGCTACATCTGCGGTGCAACGTGAAACATTCGTCCAAAAAGACGAAACAGCGCCGTGCGACTTTTAGAAATGGGTGCAGGGATTTGAAATGGACCAGTACCATGGTGCACCATGCTCCAAGGATGGTAAATCGATGAACAGCCACGGTGATTCCTTTTTAACGTAAAAATTTACGTGACGGAAAAACGAAGGCCAAAAAACTTAAGAGACCCGATTGAGGTTCGGATAGCCATTTTTTGGGTATGAAACTATCTATTGACGGCTTACGGCCGTCAAAGCCGTAGGACTCACTGAGAGCTTCGTTTTGACTAGTTATGGCTCCAGTAATTCTAAACGAGGCAACAGTTATGGCCGTCCGAAGAATCGATATCCACAGGGTGCAACATCTGCGGTGCAACGTGAAACATTCGTTCAAAAAACGAAACAGCGCCGCGCGACTTTTAGAAATGGGTGCAGGGATTTGAAATGGAACAGTATCATGGTGCACCACTCTCCAGGGATGGTAAATCGAAGAACAGCCACGGTGTTTCCTTTTTAACGTAAAAATTTACATGACGGAAAAACGAAGGCCAAAAAACTTCTAAGACCCGATTGATGTTCGGATAGCCTTTTTTTGGGTATGAAACTATCCATTGACGGCTTACAGTAGTCAAAGCCGTAGAGCTCACTGAGAGCTTCGTTTTGACTGGTTATGGCTCCCGTAACTCTAAACGAGGCAACAGTTTTGGCCGTCCGAAGAATTGATATCCACAGGGTGCAACATCTACGGTGCAAGGTGCAACATTCGTCCAAAAGGACGAAACAGCGCCGTGCGACTTTTAGAAATGGGTGCAGGGATTTGAAATGGACCAGTACCATGGTGCACTAGTCTCCAGGGATGGTAAATCAAAGACCAGCCCCGGTGTTCCTTTTTAACGTAAAAATTCACTTGAGAGAAAAACGAAGGTCGAAAAACTTCAGAGACACGATTGAGGTTCGGATAGCCTTTTTTGGGTATGAAACTACTCATTGACGGCTTACAGCCGTCAAAGCCGTAGAACTCACTGAGAGCTTCGTTTCGACTGGTTATGGCTCCCGTAACTCTAAACGAGGCAACAGTTATGGCAGTCCGAAGAATCGGTATCCACAGTGTGCAATACCTGCGGTGCATGGTGCAACATTCGTCCAAAAAGGCGAAACAGCGCCGTGCGACTTTTAGAATGGGTGCAGGGATTTGATATGGACCACTACCATGGTGCACCACTCTCCAGGGATGGTAAATCGAGGACCAGCCACGGTGTTCCCTTTTTAACGTAAAAATTCACGTGACGGAAAAACGAAGGCCAAAAAACTTCAAAGACCCGATTGAGGTTCGGATAGCCTTTTTTGGGGTATGAAACTATCCATTGACGGCTTACAGCCGTCAAAGCCGTAGAACTCACTGAGAGCTTCGTTTTGACTGGTTAGGGCTCCCGTAACTCTAAACGAGGCAACAGTTATGGCCGTCCGAAGAATCGATATCCACAGGGTGCAACATCTGCGATGCAAGGTGCAACATTCATCCCAAAAGACGAAACAGCGCCGTGCGACTTTTAGAAATGGGTGCAGGGATTTAAAATGGACCAGTACCATGTTGCACCACTCTCCAGGGATGGTAAATCGAAGACTAGCCATGGTGTTCCCTTTTTAACGTAAAAATTCACGTGACGGAAAAACGAAGGCCAAAAAACTTCAAAGACCCGAATGAGGTTCGGATAGCCTTTTTTTGGGTATGAAACTATCCATTGACGGCTTACAGCGGTCAAAGCCATAGAAATCACTGAGAGCTTCGTTTTGACTGGTTATGGCTCCCGTAACTCTAAACGAGGCAACGGTTATGGCCATCCGAAAAATTGATATCCACAGGGTGCAACATCTGCGGTGCAAGGTGCAACATTCGTCCAAAAAGACGAAACAGCGCCGTGCGACTTTTAGAAATGGGTGCAGGGAATTGAAATGGACCAGTACCATGGTGCACCACTCTCCAGGGATGGTAAATCGAAGACCAGCCCCGGTGTTCCTTTTTTAACGTAAAAATTCACGTGACGGAAAAACGAAGGCCGAAAAACTTCAGAGACACGATTGAGGTTCGGATAGCCTTTTTTTGGGTATGAAACTATCCATTGACGGCTTACAGCTGTCAAAGCCGTAGAACTCACTGAGAGCTTCGTTTTGACTGGTTATGGATCCCGTAACTCTAAATGAGGCAACAATTATGGCCATCCGAAGAATCGATATCCACAGAGTGCAACATCTGCGGTGCAAGGTGCAACATTCGTCCAAAAAGAAGAAACAGCGCCGTGCGAATTTTAGAAAAGGGTGCAGGGATTTGAAATGGACCAGTACCATGGTGCACCACTCTCCAGGGATGGTAAATCAAAGACCAGCCACGGTGTTCCCTTTTTAACGTAAAAATTCACGTGACGGAAAAACGAAGGCCAAAAAACTTCAAAGACCCGATTGAGGTTCGGATAGCCTTTTTGGGTATGAAACTATCCATCGACGGCTTACAGCTGTCAAAGGCGTAGAACTCACTGAGAGCTTCGTTTTGACTAGTTATGGCTCCCGTAACTCTAAACGAGGTAACAGTTATGGCCGTCCGAAGAATTGATATCCACAGGGTGCAACATCTGCGGTGCAAGGTGCAACATTCGTCCAAAAATACGAAACAGCGCCGTGCGACTTTTAGAAATGGGTGCCGGAATTTGAAATGGACCAGTACCATGGTGCACCACTCTCCAGGGATGGTAAATCGAAGACCAGCCCCGGTGTTCCTTTTTTAACGTAAAAATTCACGTGATAGAAAAACGAAGGCCGAAAAACTTCAAAGACACGAATGAGGTTCGGATAGCCTTTTTTTGGGTATGAAACTATCCATTGACGGCTTACAGCAATCAAAGCCGTAGAACTCACTGAGAGATTCGTTTTGACTGGTTATGGCTCCCGTAACTCTAAACGAGGCAACAGTTATGGCCGTCCGAAGAATCGATATCCACAGGGTGCAACATCTGCGGTGCAAGGTGCAACATTCGTCCAAAAAGAAGAAACAGCGCCGTGCGAATTTTAGAAATGGGTGCAGGGATTTGAAATGGACCAGTACCATGGTGCACCACTCTCCAGGGATGGTAAATCAAATACCAGCCACGGTGTTCCCTTTTTAACGTAAAAATTCACGTGACGGAAAAACGAAGGCCAAAAAATTTCAGAGACTCGATTGAGGTTCGGATAGCCTTTTTGGGTATGAAACTATCCATTGACGGCTTACTGCTGTCAAAGCCGTAGAACTCACTGAGAGCTTCATTTTGACTGGTTATGGCTCTCGTAACTCTAAACGAGGCAACAGTTATGGCCGTCCGAAGAATCGATATCCACAGGGTGCAACATCTGCGGTGCAAGGTGCAACATTCGTCCAAAAAGACGAAACAGCTCCGTGCGACTTTTAGAAATGGGTGCAGGGATTTGAAATGGACCAGTACCATGGTGCACCACTCTCCAGGGTTGGTAAATCGAAGACCAGCCACGGTGTTCCCTTTTTAACGTAAAAATTCACGTGACGGAAAAAAGAAGGCCAAAAAACTTAAGAGACCCGTTTGAGGTTCGGATAGCCTTTTTTGGGTATGAAACTATCCATTGACAGCTTACAGCAGCCAAAGCCGTAGAACTCACTGATAGCTTCGTTTTGACTGGTTATGGCTCCCGTAACTCTAAACGAGGCAACAGTTATGGCCGTCCGAAGAATCGATATCCACAGGGTGCAACATCTGCGGTGCAAGGTGCAACATTCGTTCAAAAAGACGAAACAGCGCCGTGCGACTTTTAGAAATGGGTGCAGGGATTTGAAATGGACCAGGACCATGGTGCACCACTCTCCAGGGATGGTAAATCGAAGACCAGCCACGGTGTTCCCTTTTTAACGTAAAAATTCACGTGACGGAAAAACGAAGGCCAAAAAAATTCAGAGACCCGTTTGAGGTTCGGATAGCCTTTTTTTGGGTATGAAACTATCCATTAACGGCTTATAGCCGTCAAAGCCGTAGAACTCACTGAGAGCTTCATTTTGACTGGTTATGGCTCCCGTAACTTTAAACGAGGCAACAGTTATGGCCGTCCGAAGAATCGATATCCACATGGTGCAACATCTGCGGTGCAAGGTGCAACATTCGTTCAAAAAGACGAAACAGCGCCGTGGGACATTTAGAAATGGGTGCAGGGATTTGAAATAGACCAGTACCATGGTGCACCACTGTCCAGGGATGGTAAATCGAAGACCATCCACGGTGTTCCCTTTTTAACGTAAAAATTCACGTGATGGAAAAACGAAGGCCAAAAAACTTCAAAGACCCGTTTGAGGTTCGGATAGCCTTTTTTTGGGTATGAAACTATCCATAGACGGCTTACAACCATCAAAGCTGTAGAACTCACTGAGAGTTTCGTTTTGACTGGTTATGGCTCCCGTAACTCTAAACGAGGCAACAGTTATGGCCGTCCGAAGAATCGATATCCACAGGGTGCAACATCTGCGGTGCAAGGTGCAACATTCGTCCAAAAATACGAAACAGCGCCGTGCAACTTTTAGAAATGGGTGCCGGGATTTGAAATGGACCAGTACCATGGTGCACCACTCTCCAGGGATGGTAAATCGAAGACCAGCCCCGGTGTTCCTTTTTAACGTAAAAATTCACGTGACGGAAAAACGAAGGCCGAAAAACTACAGAGACACGATTGAGGTTTGGATAGCCTTTTTTTGGGTATGAAACTATCCATTGACGGCTTACAGCGGTCAAAGCCGTAGAACTCACTGAGAGCTTCGTTTTGACTGTATATGGCTCCCGTAACTCTAAACGAGGCAACAGTTATGGCCGTCCGAAGAATCGATATCCACAGGGTGCAACATCTGCGGTGCAAGGTGCAACATTCGTCCAAAAAGAAGAAACAGCGCCGTGCGACTTTTAGAAATGGGTGCAGGGATTTGAAATGGACCAGTACCATGGTGCACCACTCTCCAGGGATGGTAAATCAAATACCAGCCACGGTGTTCCCTTTTTAACGTAAAAATTCACATGACGGAAAAACGAAGGCCAAAAAATTTCAGAGACCCGATTGAGGTTCAGATAGCCTTTTTGGGTATGAAACTATCCATTGACGGCTTACTGCTGTCAAAGCCGTAGAACTCACTAAGAGGTTCGTTTTGACTGGTTATGGCTCGCGTAACTCTAAATGAGGAAACAGTTATGGCCGTTCGAAGAATCGATATCCACAGGGTGCAACATCTTCGGTGCAAGGTGCAACATTCGTCCAGAAAGACGAAACAACTCCGTGTGAATTTTAGAAATGGGTGCAGGGATTTGAAATGGACCAGTACCATGGTGCACCACTCTCCAGGGATGGTAAATCGAAGACCAGCCACGGTGTTCCCTTTTTAACGTAAAAATTCACGTGACGGAAAAACGAAGACCAAAAAACTTCAAAGACCCGTTTGAGGTTCGGATAGCCTTTTTTGGGTATGAAACTATCCATTGACGGCTTACAGCAATCAAAGCCGTAGAACTCACTGAGAGCTTCGTTTTGACTGGTTATGGCTCCCGTAACTTTAAACGAGGCAACAGTTATGGCCGTCCGAAGAATCGATATCCACAGGGTGCAACATCTGCGGTGCAACGTGAAACATTCGTCCAAAAAGACGAAACAGCGCCGTGCGACTTTTAGAAATGGGTGCAGGGATTTGAAATGGACCAGTACCATGGTGCACCACGCTCCAGGGATGGTAAATCGATGAACAGCCACGGTGTTCCCTTTTTAACGTAAAAATTCACGTGACGGAAAAACGAAGGCCAAAAAACTTCAGAGACCCGTTTGAGGTTCGGATAGCCTTTTTTGGGTATGAAACTATCCATTGACGGCTTACAGCAGTCAAAGCCGTAGAACTCACTGAGAGCTTCGTTTTGACTGGTTATGGCTCCCGTAACTCTAAACGAGGCAACAGTTATGGCCGTCCGAAGAATCGATATCCACAGGGTGCAACATCTGCGGTGCAAGGTGCAACATTCGTTCAAAAAGACGAAACAGCGCCGTGCGACTTTTAGAAATGGGTGCAGGGATTTGAAATGGACCAGGACCATGGTGCACCACTCTCCAGGGATGGTAAATCGAAGACTAGCCACGGTGTTCCCTTTTTAACGTAAAAATTCACATGACGGAAAAACGAAGGCCAAAATACTTCAGAGACCCGTTTGAGGTTCGGATAGCCTTTTTTTGGGTATGAAACTATCCATTGACGGCTTACAGCCGTCAAAGCCGTAGAACTCACTGAGAGCTTCGTTTTGACTGGTTATGGCTCCCGTAACTTTAAACGAGGCAACAGTTATGGCCGTCCGAAGAATCGATATCCACATGGTGCAACATCTGCGGTGCAAGGTGCAACATTCGTTCAAAAAGACGAAACAGCGCTGTGGGACTTTTAGAAATGGGTGCAGGGATTTGAAATTGACCAGTACCATGGTGCACCACTCTCCAGGGATGGTAAATCGAAGACCAGCCACGGTGTTCCCATTTTAACGTAAAAATTCACGTGACGGAAAAACGAAGGCCAAAAAACTTCAGAGACCCGTTTGAGGTTCGGATAGCCTTTTTTTGGGTATGAAACTATCCATAGACGGCTTACAGCCATCAAAGCTGTAGAACTCACTGAGAGCTTCGTTTTGACTGGTTATGGCTCCCGTAACTCTAAACGAGGCAACAGTTATGGCCGTCCGAAGAATCGATATCCACAGGGTGCAACATCTGCGGTGCAAGGTGCAACATTCGTTCAAAAAGACGAAACAGCGCCGTGCGACTTTTAGAAATGGTTGCAGGGATTTGAAATGGACCAGGACCATGGTGCACTACTCTCCAGGGATAGTAAATCGAAGACCAGCCACGGTGTTCCTTTCTAACGTAAAAATTCACATGACGGAAAAACGAAGGCCAAAAAACTTCAGAGACCCGTTTGAGGTTCGGATAGCCTTTTTTTGGGTATGAAACTATCCATTGATGGCTTACAGCCGTCAAAGCCGTAGAACTCACTGAGAGCTTCATTTTGACTGGTTATGGCTCCCGTAACTTTAAACGAGGCAACAGTTATGGCTGTCCGAAGAATCGATATCCACAGGGTGCAACATCTGCGGTGCAGTGTGCAACATCTGCGGTGCAAGGTGCAACATTCGTTCAAAAAGACGAAACAGCGCCGTGGGACATTTAGAAATGGGTGTAGGGATTTGAAATGGACCAGTACCATGGTGCACCACTCTCCAGGGATGGTAAATCGAAGACCAGCCACGGTGTTCCCTTTTTAACGTAAAAATTCACGTGACGGAAAAACGAAGGCTAAAAAACTTCAAAGACCCGTTTGAGGTTCGGATAGCCTTTTTTTGGGTATGAAACTATCCATAGACGGCTTACAGCCATCAAAGCTATAGAACTCACTGAGAAATTCGTTTTGACTGGTTATGGCTCCCGTAACTCTAAACGAGGCAACAGTTATGGCCGTCCGAAGAATCGATATCCACAGGGTGCAACATCTGCGGTGCAAGGTGCAACATTCGTTCAAAAAGACGAAACAACGCCGTGCGACTTTTAGAAATGGGTGCAGTGATTTGAAATGGACCAGTACCATGGTGCACCACTCTCTAGGGATGGTAAATTGAAGACCAGCCACAGTGTTCCTTTTTAACGTAAAAATTCACGTGACGAAAAAACGAAAGCCAAAAAACTTCAGAGACCCGATTGAGGTTCGGATAGCCTTTTTTTGGGTATGAAACTATCCATTGACGGCTTACAGCCATCAAAGCCGTAGAAATCACTGAGAGCTTCGTTTTGACTGGTTATGGCTCCCGTAACTCTAAACGAGGCAACAGTTATTGCCGTCCGAAGAATTGATATCCATAGGGTGCAACATCTGCGGTGCAAGGTGCAACATTCGTCCAAAAAGACGAAACAGCACCGTGCGACTTTTAGAAATGGGTGCAGGGATTTGAAATGGACCAGTACCATGGTGCACCACTCTCCAGGAATGGTAAATCGAAGACCAGCCACGGTGTTCCCTTTTTAACGTAAAAATTCACATGACGGAAAAACGAAGGCCAAAAAACTTCAGAGACCCGATTGAGGTTCGGATAGCCTTTTTTCGGTATGAAACTATCCATTGACGGCTTACAGCTGTCAAAGCCGTAGAACTCACTGAGAGCTTCGTTTTGACTGGTTATGGCTCCCGTAACTCTAAACGAGGCAACATTTATGGCCGTCCGAAGAATCGATATCCACAGGGTGCAACATCTGCGGTGCAATGTGCAACATTCGTCCAAAAAGACCAAACAGCACCGTGCGACTTTTAGAAATGGGTGCAGGTATTTGAAATGGACCAATACCATGGTGCACCACTCTCCAGGGATGGTAAATCGAAGACCAGTCACGTTGTTCCCTTTTTAACGTAAAAATTCACGTGACGGAAAAACGAAGGCCAAAAAACTTCAAAGAACCGATTGAGGTTCGGATACCCTTTTTTTGTGAATGAAACTATCCATTGACGGCTTACAGCGGTCAAAGCCGTAGAAATCACTGAGAGCTTCGTTTTGACTGGTTATGGCTCCCGTAACTCCAAACGAGGCAACGGTTATGGCCGTCCGAAGAATTGATATCCACAGGGTGCAACATCTGCGGTGCAAGGTGCAACATTCGTCCAAAAAGACGAAACAGCGCCGTGCGACTTTTAGAAATGGGTGCAGGGATTTGAAATAGACCAGTACCATGGTGCACCACTCTCCAGGGATGGTAAATCGAAGACTAGCCCCGGTGTTCCTTTTTTAACGTAAAAATTCACGTGATGGAAAAACGAAGGCCAAAAAACTTCAAAGACCCGATTGAGGTTCGGATAGCCTTTTTGGGTATGAAACTATCCATTGACGGCTTACAGCTGTCAAAGCCGTAGAAATCACTGAGAGCTTCGTTTTTACCGGTTATGGCTCACGTAACTCTAAATGAGGCAACAGTTATGGCCGTCCGAAGAATTGATATCCACAGGGTGCAACATCTGCGGTGCGAGGTGCAACATTCGTCCAAATTGACGAAACAGCGCCGTGCGACTTTTAGAAATGGGTGCAGGGATTTGAAATTGACCGGTACCATGGTGCACCACTCTCCAGGGATGGTAAATCAAAGACCAGCCACGGTGTTCCCTTTTTAACGTAAAAATTCACATGACGGAAAAACGAAGGCCAAAAAACTTCAGAGACCCGATTGAGGTTCGGATAGCCTTTTTTTGGGTATGAAACTATCCATTGACGGCTTACAGCTGTCAAAGCCGTAGAACTCACTGAGAGCTTCGTTTTGACTGGTTATGGCTCCCGTAACTCTAAACGAGGCAACAGTTATGGCCGTCCGAAGAATCGATATCCACAGGGTGCAACATCTGCGGTGCAAGGTGCAACATTCGTTCAAAAAGACGAAACAGCGCCGTGCGACTTTTAGAAATGGGTGCAGGGATTTGAAATGGACCAGGACCATGGTGCACTACTCTCCAGCGATGGTAAATCGAAGACCAGCCACGGTGTTCCTTTTTAACGTAAAAATTCACATGACGGAAAAACGAAGGCCAAAAAACTTCAGAGACCCGTTTGAGGTTCGGATAGCCTTTTTTTGGGTATGAAACTATCCATTGACGGCTTACAGCCGTCAAAGCCGTAGAACTCACTGAGAGCTTCATTTTGACTGGTTATGGCTCCCGTAACTTTAAACGAGGCAACAGTTATGGCCGTCCGAAGAATCGATATCCACGGGGTGCAACATCTGCGGTGCAAGGTGCAACATTCGTTCAAAAAGACGAAACAACGCCGTGGGACATTTAGAAATGGGTGCAGGGATTTGAAATGGACCAGTACCATGGTGCACCACTCTCCAGGGATGGTAAATCGAAGACCAGCCACGGTGTTCCCTTTTTAACGTAAAAATTCACGTGACGGAAAAACGAAGGCCAAAAAACTTCAAAGACCCGTTTGAGGTTCGGATAGCCTTTTTTTGGGTATGAAACTATCCATAGACGGCTTACAGCCATCAAAGCTGTAGAACTCACTGAGAGCTTCGTTTTGACTGGTTATGGCTCCCGTAACTCTAAACGAGGCAACAGTTATGGCCGTCCGAAGAATCGATATCCACAGGGTGCAACATCTGCGGTGCAAGGTGCAACATTCGTTCAAAATGACGAAACAACGCCGTGCGACTTTTAGAAATGGGTGCAGTGATTTGAAATGGACCAGTACCATGGTGCACCACTCTCTAGGGATGGTAAATTGAAGACCTGCCACAGTGTTCCCTTTTTAACGTAAAAATTCACGTGACGAAAAAACGAAGGCCAAAAAACTTCAAAGACCCGATTGAGGTTCGGATAGTCTTTTTTTGGGTATGAAACTATCCATTGATGGCTTACAGCCGTCAAAGCCGTAGAAATCACTGAGAGCTTCGTTTTGACTGGTTATGGCTTCCGTAACTCTAAACGAGGCAACAGTTATGGCCGTCCGAAGAATTGATATCCACAGGGTGCAACATCTGCGGTGCAAGGTGCAACATTCGTCCAAAAAGACGAAACAGCGCCGTGCGACTTTTAGAAATGGGTGCAGGGATTTGAAACGGACCAGTACCATGGTGCACCACTCTCTAGGAATGGTAAATCGAAGACCAGCCACGGTGTTCCCTTTTTAACGTAAAAATTCACATGACGGAAAAACGAAGGCCAAAAACTTCAGAGACCCGATTGAGGTTCAGATAGCCTTTTTTCGGTATGAAACTATCCATTGACGGCTTACAGCTGTCAAAGCCGTAGAACTCACTGAGAGCTTCGTTTTGACTGGTTATGGCTCCCGTAACTCTAAACAAGGCAACAGTTATGGCCGTCCGAAGAATCGATATCCACAGGGTGCAACATCTGCGGTGCAATGTGCAACATTCGTCCAAAAAGACCAAACAGCGCCGTGCGACTTTTAGAAATGGGTGCAGGTATTTGAAATGGACCAATACCATGGTGCACCACTCTCTAGGGATGGTAAATCGAAGACCAGCCACGGTGTTCCCTTTTTAACGTAAAAATTCACGTGACGGAAAAACGAAGGCCAAAAAACTTCAAAGACCCGATTGAGGTTCAGATACCCTTTTTTTTGTGAATGAAACTATCCATTGACGGCTTACAGCGGTCAAAGCCGTAGAAATCACTGAGAGCTTCGTTTTGACTGGTTATGGCTCCCGTAACTCTAAACGAGGCAACGGTTATGGCCGTCCGAAGAATTGACATCCACAGGGTGCAACATCTGCGGTGCAAGGTGCAACATTCGTCCAAAAAGACGAAACAGCGCCGTGCGACTTTTAGAAATGGGTGCAGGGATTTGAAATAGACCAGTACCATGGTGCACCACTCTCCAGGGATGATAAATCGAAGACCAGCCACGGTGTTCCCTTTTTAACGTAAAAATTCACGTGACGGAAAAACGAAGGCCAAAAAACTTCAGAGACCCGATTGAGGTTCGGATAGCCTTTTTTGGATATGAAACTATCCATTGACAGCTTACAGCCATCATAGCCGTAGAACTCACTGAGAGCTTCGTTACGACTGGTTATGGATCCCGTAACTCTAAACGAGGGAACAGTTATGGCCGTTTGAAGAATCGATATCCATAGGGTGCAACATCTGTGGTGCAAGGTGCAACATTCGTCCAAAAAGGCAAAACAGCGCCGTGCGACTTTTAAAAATGGGTGCATGGATTTGAAATGGACCAATACCATGGTGCACCACTCTCCAGGGATGGTAAATCGAAGACCAGCCACGGTGTTCCCTTTTTAACGTAAAAATTCACGTGACGGAAAAACGAAGGCCAAAAAACTTCAGAGACCCGATTGAGGTTCGGATAGCCTTTTATTGGGTATGAAACTATCTATTGATGGCTTACAGCCATCAAAGACGTCGAACTCACTGATAGCTTCGTTTTGACTGGTTATGGCTCCCGTAACTCTAAACGAGGCAACAATTATGGCCGTCCGAAGAATCGATATCCACAGGGTGCAACATCTGCGATGCAAGGTGCAACATTCGTCCAAAAAGACGAAACAGCGACGTGCGACTTTTAGAAATGGGTGCACGGATTTGAAATGGACCAGTACCATGGTGCACCACTCTCCAGGAATGGTAAATCGAAGACCAGCCACGGTGTTACCTTTTTAACGTAAAAATTCACATGACGGAATAACGAAGGCCAAAAAACTTCAAAGACCCGATTAAGGTTCGGATAGCCTTTTTTCGGTATGAAACTATCCATTGACGGCTTACAGTTGTCAAAGCCATAGAACTCACTGAGAGCTTTGTTTTGACTGGTTATGGCTCCCGTAACTCTAAACGAGGCAACAGTTATGGACATCCGAAGAATCGACATCCACAGGGTGCAACATCTGCGGTGCAATGTGCAACATTCGTCCAAAAAGACCAAACAGCACCGTGCGACTTTTAGAAATGGGTGCAGGTATTTGAAATGGACCAATACCATGGTGCACCACTCTCCAGGGATGGTAAATCAAAGACCAGCCACGGTGTTCCCTTTTTAACGTAAAAATTCACGTGACGGAAAAACGAAGGCCAAAAAACTTCAGAGACCCGATTGAGGTTCGGATAGCCTTTTTTTGGGTATGAAACTATCCATTGACGGCTTACAGCTGTCAAAGCCGTACACTGAGAGCTTCATTTTGACTGGTTATGGCTCCCGTAACTCTAAACGAGGCAACAGTTATGGCCGTCCGAAGAATCGATATCCACAGGGTGCAACATCTGCGGTGCAAGGTGCAACATTCGTCCAAAAAGAAGAAACAGCGCCGTGCGACTTTTAGAAATGGATGCAGGGATTTTAAATGGACCACTATCATGGTGCACCACTCTCCAGGGATGGTAAATCGAAGACCAGCCGCGGTGTTCCCTTTTTAACGTAAAAATTCACGTGACGGAAAAACGAAGGCCAAAAAACTTCAGAGACCCGATTGAGGTTCGGATAGCCTTTTTTGGATATGAAACTATCCATTGACAGCTTACAGCCATCATAGCCGTAGAACTCACTGAGAGCTTCGTTACGACTGGTTATGGCTCCCGTAACTCTAAACGAGGGAACAGTTATGGCCGTTTGAAGAATCGATATCCATAGGGTGCAACATCTGTGGTGCAAGGTGCAACATTCGTCCAAAAAGGCAAAACAGCGCCGTGCGACTTTTAAAAATGGGTGCATGGATTTGAAATGGACCAATACCATGGTGCACCACTCTCCAGGGATGGTAAATCGAAGACCAGCCACGGTGTTCCCTTTTTAACGTAAAAATTCACGTGACGGAAAAACGAAGGCCAAAAAACTTCAGAGACCCGATTGAGGTTCGGATAGCCTTTTATTGGGTATGAAACTATCTATTGATGGCTTACAGCCATCAAAGACGTAGAACTCACCGATAGCTTCGTTTTGACTGGTTATGGCTCCCGTAACTCTAAACGAGGCAACAATTATGGCCGTCCGAAGAATCGATATCCACAGGGTGCAACATCTGCGATGCAAGGTGCAACATTCGTCCAAAAAGACGAAACAGCGACGTGCGACTTTTAGAAATGGGTGCACGGATTTGAAATGGACCAGTACCATGGTGCACCACTCTCCAGGAATGGTAAATCGAAGACCAGCCACGGTGTTACCTTTTTAACGTAAAAATTCACATGACGGAATAACGAAGGCCAAAAAACTTCAGAGACCCGATTGAGGTTCGGATAGCCTTTTTTCGGTATGAAACTATCCATTGACGGCTTACAGCTGTCAAAGCCATAGAACTCACTGAGAGCTTTGTTTTGACTGGTTATGGCTCCCGTAACTCTAAACGAGGCAACAGTTATGGCCATCCGAAGAATCGACATCCACAGGGTGCAACATCTGCGGTGCAATGTGCAACATTCGTCCAAAAAGACCAAACAGCACCGTGCGACTTTTAGAAATGGGTGCAGGTATTTGAAATGGACCAATACCATGGTGCACCACTCTCCAGGGATGGTAAATCGAAGACCAGCCACGGTGTTCCCTTTTTAACGTAAAAATTCACGTGACGGAAAAACGAAGGCCAAAAAACTTCAGAGACCCGATTGAGGTTCGGATACCCTTTTTTGTGAATGAAACTATCCATTGACGGCTTACAACGGTCAAAGCCGTAGAAATCACTGAGAGCTTCGTTTTGACTGGTTATGGCTCCCGTAACTCTAAACGAGGCAACGGTTATGGCCGTCCGAAGAATTGATATCCATAGGGTGCAACATCTGCGGTGCAAGGTGCAACATTCGTCCAAAAAGACGAAACAGCGTCGTGCGACTTTTAGAAATGGGTGCAGGGATTTGAAATAGACCAGTACCATGGTGCACCACTCTCCAGGGATGGTAAATCGAAGACCAGCCCCGGTGTTCCTTTTTTAACGTAAAAATTCACGTGACGGAAAAACGAAGGCCAAAAAACTTTAGAGACCCGATTGAGGTTCGGATAGCCTTTTTGGGTATGAAACTATCCATTGACGGCTTACAGCTGTCAAAGCCGTAGAAATCACTGAGAGCTTCATTTTTACCGGTTATGGCTCCCGTAACTCTAAACGAGGCAACAGTTATGGCCGTCCGAAGAATTGATATCCACAGGGTGCAACATCTACGGTGCGAGGTGCAACATTCGTCCAAATTGACGAAACAGCGCTGTGCGACTTTTAGAAATGGGTGCAGGGATTTGAAATTGACCGGTACCATGGTACACCACTCTCCAGGGATGGTAAATCGAAGACCAGCCACGGTGTTCCCTTTTTAACGTAAAAATTCACGTGACGGAAAAACGAAGGCCAAAAAACTTCAGAAACCCGATTGAGGTTCGGATAGCCTTTTTTTGGGTATGAAACTATCCATTGACGGCTTACAGCTGTCAAAGCCGTACACTGAGAGCTTCATTTTGACTAGTTATGGCTCCCGTAACTCTAAACGAGGCAACAGTTATGGCCGTCCGAAGAATCGATATCCACAGGGTGCAACATCTGCGGTGCAAGGTGCAACATTCGTCCAAAAAGAAGAAACAGCGCCGTGCGACTTTTAGAAATGGGTGCAGGGATTTGAAATGGACCACTATCATGGTGCACCACTCTCCAGGGATGGTAAATCGAAGACCAGCCGCGGTGTTCCCTTTTTAACGTAAAAATTCACGTGACGGAAAAACGAAGGCCAAAAAACTTCAGAGACCCGATTGAGGTTCGGATAGCCTTTTTTCGGTATGAAACTATCCATTGACGGCTTACAGCAGTCAAAGCCGTAGAACTCACTGAGAGCTTCGTTTCGACTGGTTATGGCTCCCGTAACTCTAAACGAGGGAACAGTTATGGCCGTTTGAAGAATCGATATCCACAGGGTGCAACATCTGTGGTGCAAGGTGCAACATTCGTCCAAAAAGGCAAAACAGCGCCGTGCGACTTTTAAAAATGGGTGCATGGATTTGAAATGGACCAATACCATGGTGCACCACTCTCCAGGGATGGTAAATCGAAGACCAGCCACGGTGTTCCCTTTTTAACGCAAAAATTCACGTGACGGAAAAACGAAGGCCAAAAAACTTCAGAGACCCGATTGAGGTTCGGATAGCCTTTTATTGGGTATGAAACTATCTATTGATGGCTTACAGCCATCAAAGCCGTAGAACTCACTGATAGCTTCGTTTTGACTGGTTATGGCTCCCATAACTCTAAACGAGGCAACAGTTATGGTCGTCCGAAGAATTGATATCCACAGGGTGCAACATCTGCGATGCAAGGTGCAACATTCGTCCAAAAAGACGAAACAGCGCCGTGCGACTTTTAGAAATGGGTGCACGGATTTGAAATGGACCAGTACCATGGTGCACCACTCTCCAGGAATGGTAAATCGAAGACCAGCCACGGTGTTACCTTTTTAACGTAAAAATTCACATGACGGAATAACGAAGGCCAAAAAACTTCAGAGACCCGATTGAGGTTCGGATAGCCTTTTTTCCGTATGAAACTATCCATTGACGGCTTACAGCTGTCAAAGCCGTAGAACTCACTGAGAGATTTGTTTTGACTGGTTATGGCTCCCGTAACTCTAAACGAGGCAACAGTTATGGCCGTCCGAAGAATTGATATCCACAGGGTGCAACATCTGCGATGCAAGGTGCAACATTCGTCCAAAAAGACGAAACAGCGCCGTGCGACTTTTAGAAATGGGTGCACGGATTTGAAATGGACCAGTACCATGGTGCACCACTCTCCAGGAATGGTAAATCGAAGACCAGCCACGGTGTTACCTTTTTAACGTAAAAATTCACATGACGGAATAACGAAGGCCAAAAAACTTCAGAGACCCGATTGAGGTTCGGATAGCCTTTTTTCGGTATGAAACTATCCATTGACAGCTTACAGCTGTCAAAGCCGTAGAACTCACTGAGAGCTTTGTTTTGACTGGTTATGGCTCCTGTAACTCTAAACGAGGCAACAGTTATGGCCGTCCGAAGAATCGATATCCACAGGGTGCAACATCTACGGTGCAATGTGCAACATTCGTCCAAAAAGACCAAACAACACCGTGCGACTTTTAGAAATGGGTGCACGGATTTGAAATGGACCAGTACCATGGTGCACCACTCTCCAGGAATGGTAAATCGAAGACCAGCCACAGTGTTACCTTTTTAACGTAAAAATTCACATGACGGAATAACGAAGGCCAAAAAACTTCAGAGACCCGATTGAGATTCGGATAGCCTTTTTTCGGTATGAAACTATCCATTGACGGCTTACAGCTGTCAAAGCCATAGAACTCACTGAGAGCTTTGTTTTGACTGGTTATGGCTCCCGTAACTCTAAACGAGGCAACAGTTATGGCCGTCCGAAGAATCGATATCCACAGGGTGCAACATCTGCGGTGCAATGTGCAACATTCGTCCAAAAAGACCAAACAGCACCGTGCGACTTTTAGAAATGGGTGCAGTTATTTGAAATGGACCAATACCATGGTGCACCACTCTCTAGGGATGGTAAATCGAAGACCAGCCACAGTGTTCCCTTTTTAACGTAAAAATTCACGTGACGGAAAAACGAAGGCCAAAAAACTTCAGAGACCCGATTGAGGTTCGGATAGCCTTTTTTCGGTATGAAACTATACATTGACGGCTTACAGCAGTCAAAGCCGTAGAACTCACTGAGAGCTTCGTTTCGACTGGTTATGGCTCCCGTAAATCTAAACGAGGGAACAGTTATGGCCGTTTGAAGAATCGATATCCACAGGGTGCAACATCTGTGGTGCAAGGTGCAACATTCGTCCAAAAATGCAAAACAGCGCCGTGCGACTTTTAAAAATGGGTGCATGGATTTGAAATGGACCAATACCATGGTGCACCACTCTCCAGGGATGGTAAATCGAAGACCAGCCACGGTGTTCCCTTTTTAACGCAAAAATTCACGTGACGGAAAAACGAAGGCCAAAAAACTTCAGAGACCCGATTGAGGTTCGGATAGCCTTTTATTGGGTATGAAACTATCTATTGATGGCTTACAGCCATCAAAGCCGTAGAACTCACTGATAGCTTCGTTTTGACTGGTTATGGCTCCCGTAACTCTAAACGAGGCAACAGTTATGGCCGTCCGAAGAATTGATATCCACAGGGTGCAACATCTGCGATGCAAGGTGAAACATTCATCCAAAAGGACGAAACAGCGCCGTGCGACTTTTAGAAATGGGTGCACGGATTTGAAATGGACCAGTACCATGGTGCACCACTCTCCAGGAATGGTAAATCGAAGACCAGCCACGGTGTTACCTTTTTAACGTAAAAATTCACATGACGGAATAACGAAGGCCAAAAAACTTCAGAGACCCGATTGAGGTTCGGATAGCCTTTTTTCCGTATGAAACTATCCATTGACGACTTACAGCTGTCAAAGCCGTAGAACTCACTGAGAGATTTGTTTTGACTGGTTATGGCTCCCGTAACTCTAAACGAGGCAACAGTTATGGCCGTCCGAAGAATTGATATCCACAGGGTGCAACATCTGCGATGCAAGGTGCAACATTCGTCCAAAAAGACGAAACAGCGCCGTGCGACTTTTAGAAATGGGTGCACGGATCTGAAATGGACCAGTACCATGGTGCACCACTCTCCAGGAATGGTAAATCGAAGACCAGCCACGGTGTTACCTTTTTAACGTAAAAATTCACATGACGGAATAACGAAGGCCAAAAAACTTCAGAGACCCGATTGAGGTTCGGATAGCCTTTTTTCGGTATGAAACTATCCATTGACGGCTTACAGCTGTCAAAGCCGTAGAACTCACTGAGAGCTTTGTTTTGACTGGTTATGACTCCCATAACTCTAAACGAGGCAACAGTTATGGCCGTCCGAAGAATCGATATCCACAGGGTGCAACATCTGCGGTGCAATGTGCAACATTCGTCCAAAAAGACCAAACAGCACCGTGCGACTTTTAGAAATGGGTGCACGGATTTGAAATGGACCAGTACCATGGTGCACCACTCTCCAGGAATGGTAAATCGAAGACCAGCCACGGTGTTACCTTTTTAACGTAAAAATTCACATGACGGAATAACGAAGGCCAAAATACTTCAAAGACCCGATTGAGATTCGGATAGCCTTTTTTCGGTATGAAACTATCCATTGACGGCTTACAGCTGTCAAAGCCGTAGAACTCACTGAGAGCTTTGTTTTGACTGGTTATGGCTCCCGTAACTCTAAACGAGGCAACAGTTATGGCCGTCCGAAGAATCGATATCCACAGGGTGCAACATCTGCGGTGCAATGTGCAACATTCGTCCAAAAAGACCAAACAGCGCCGTGCGACTTTTAGAAATAGGTGCAAGTATTTGAAATGGACCAATACCATGGTGCACCACTCTCCAGGGATGGTAAATCGAAGACCAGCCACGGTGTTCCCTTTTTAACGTAAAAATTCACGTGACGGAAAAACGAAGGCCAAAAAACTTCAGAGACCCGATTGAGGTTCGGATACCCTTTTTTTGTGATTGAAACTATCCATTGACGGCTTACAGCGGTCAAAGCCGTAGAAATCACTGAGAGCTTCGTTTTGACTGGTTATGGCTCCCGTAACTCTAAACGAGGCAACGGTTATGGCCGTCCGAAGAATTGATATCCACAGGGTGCAACATATGCGGTGCAAGGTGCAACATTCGTCCAAAAAGACGAAACAGCGCCGTGCGACTTTTAGAAATGGGTGCAGAGATTTGAAATAGACCAGTACCATGGTGCACCACTCTCCAGGGATGGTAAATCGAAGACCAGCCCCAGTGTTCCTTTTTTAACGTAAAAATTCACGTGACGGAAAAACGAAGGCCAAAAAACTTCAGAGACCCGATTGAGGTTCGGATAGCCTTTTTGGGTATGAAACTATCCATTGACGGCTTACAGCTGTCAAAGCCGTAGAAATCACTGAGAGCTTCGTTTTTACCGGTTATGGCTCCCGTAACTCTAAACGAGGCAACAGTTATGGCCGTCCGAAGAATTGATATCCACAGGGTGCAACATCTGCGGTGCGAGGTGCAACATTCGTCCAAATTGACGAAACAGCGCTGTGCGACTTTTAGAAATGGGTGCAGGGATTTGAAATTGACCGGTACCATGGTGCACCACTCTCCAGGGATGGTAAATCGAAGACCAGCCACGGTGTTCCCTTTTTAACGTAAAAATTCACGTGACGGAAAAACGAAGGCCAAAAAACTTCAGAGACCCGATTGAGGTTCGGATAGCCTTTTTTTGGGTATGAAACTATCCATTGACGGCTTACAGCTGTCAAAGCCGTACACTGAGAGCTTCATTTTGACTGGTTATGGCTCCCGTAACTCTAAACGAGGCAACAGTTATGGCCGTCCGAAGAATCGATATCCACAGGGTGCAACATCTGCGGTGCAAGGTGCAACATTCGTCCAAAAAGAAGAAACAGCGCCGTGCGACTTTTAGAAATGAGTGCAGGGATTTGAAATGGACCACTATCATGGTGCACCACTCTCCAGGGATGGTAAATCGAAGACCAGCCGCGGTGTTCCCTTTTTAACGTAAAAATTCACGTGACGGAAAAACGAAGGCCAAAAAACTTCAGAGACCCGATTGAGGTTCAGATAGCCTTTTTTGGATATGAAACTATCCATTGACAGCTTACAGCCATCATAGCCGTAGAACTCACTGAGAGCTTCGTTTAGACTGGTTATGGCTCCCGTAACTCTAAACGAGGGAACAGTTATGGCCGTTTGAAGAATCGATATCCACAGGGTGCAACATCTGTGGTGCAAGGTGCAACATTCGTCCAAAAAGGCAAAACAGCGCCGTGCGACTTTTAAAAATGGGTGCATGGATTTGAAATGGACCAATACCATGGTGCACCACTCTCCAGGGATGGTAAATCGAAGACCAGCCACGGTGTTCCCTTTTTAACGTAAAAATTCACGTGACGGAAAAACGAAGGCCAAAAAACTTCAGAGACCCGATTAAGGTTCGGATAGCCTTTTATTGGGTATGAAACTATCTATTGATGGCTTACAGCCATCAAAGCCGTAGAACTCACTGATAGCTTCGTTTTGACTGGTTATGGCTCCCGTAACTCTAAACGAGGCAACAATTATGGCCGTCCGAAGAATCGATATCCACAGGGTGCAACATCTGCGATGCAAGGTGCAACATTCGTCCAAAAAGACGAAACAGCGCCGTGCGACTTTTAGAAATGGGTGCACGGATTTGAAATGGACCAGTACCATGGTGCACCACTCTCCAGGAATGGTAAATCGAAGACCAGCCACGGTGTTACCTTTTTAACGTAAAAATTCACATGACGGAATAACGAAGGCCAAAAAACTTCAGAGACCCGATTGAGGTTCGGATAGCCTTTTTTCGGTATGAAACTATCCATTGATGGCTTATAGCTGTCAAAGCCGTAGAACTCACTGAGAGCTTTGTTTTGACTGGTTATGGCTCCCGTAACTCTAAACGAGGCAACAGTTATGGCCGTCCAAAAAATCGATATCCACAGGGTGCTACATCTGCGGTGCAATGTGCAACATTCGTCCAAAAAGACCAAACAGCACCGTGCGACTTTTAGAAATGGGTGCAGGTATTTGAAATGGACCAATACCATGGTGCACCACTCTCCAGGGATGGTAAATCGAAGACCAGCCACGGTGTTCCCTTTTTAACGTAAAAATTCACGTGACGGAAAAACGAAGGCCAAAAAACTTCAGAGACCCGATTGAGGTTCGGATACCCTTTTTTGTGAATGAAACTATCCATTGACGGTTTACAGCGGTCAAAGCCGTAGAAATCACTGAGAGCTTCGTTTTGACTGGTTATGGCTCCCGTAACTCCAAACGAGGCAACGGTTATGGCCGTCCGAAGAATTGATATCCACAGGGTGCAACATCTGCGGTGCAAGGTGCAACATTCGTCCAAAAAGACGAAACAGCGCCGTGCGACTTTTAGAAATGGGTGCAGGGATTTGAAATAGACCAGTACCATGGTGCACCACTCTCCAGGGATGGTAAATCGAAGACCAGCCCCGGTGTTCCTATTTTAACGTAAAAGTTCACGTGACGGAAAAACGAAGGCCAAAAAACTTCAGAGACTCGATTGAGGTTCGGATAGCCTTTTTGGGTATGAAACTATCCATTGACGGCTTACAGCTGTCAAAGCCGTAGAAATCACTGAGAGCTTCGTTTTTACCGGTTATGGCTCCCGTAACTCTAAACGAGGCAACAGTTATGGCCGTCCGAAGAATTGATATCCACAGGGTTCAACATCTGCGGTGCGAGGTGCAACATTCGTCCAAATTGACGAAACAGCGCCGTGCGACTTTTAGAAATGGGTGCAGGGATTAGAAATTGACCGGTACCATGGTGCACCACTCTCCAGGGATGGTAAATCGAAGACCAGCCACGGTGTTCCCTTTTTAACGTAAAAATTCACGTGACGGAAAAACGAAGGCCAAAAAACTTCAGAGACCCGATTGAGGTTCGGATAGCCTTTTTTTGGGTATGAAACTATCCATTGACGGCTTACAGCTGTCAAAGCCGTAGAACTCACTGAGAGCTTCGTTTTGACTGGTTATGGCTCCCGTAACTCTAAACGAGGCAACAGTTATGGCCGTCCGAAGAATCGATATCCACAGGGTGCAACATCTGCGGTGCAAGGTGCAACATTCGTTCAAAAAGACGAAACAGCGACGTGCGGCTTTTAGAAATGGGTGCAGGGATTTCAAATGGACCAGGACCATGGTGCACTACTCTCCAGGGATGGTAAATCGAAGACCAGCCACGGTGTTCCTTTTTAACGTAAAAATTCACATGACGGAAAAACGAAGGCCAAAAAACTTCAGAGACCCGTTTGAGGTTCGGATAGCCTTTTTTGGGTATGAAACTATCCATTGACGGCTTACAGCCGTCAAAGCCGTAGAACTCACTGAGAGCTTCATTTTGACTGGTTATGGCTCCCGTAACTTTAAACGAGGCAACAGTTTTGGCCGTCCGAAGAATCGATATCCACAGGGTGCAACATCTGCGGTGCAAGGTGCAACATTCGTTCAAAAAGACGAAACAGCGCCGTGGGACATTTAGAAATGGGTGCAGGGATTTGAAATGGACCAGTACCATGGTGCACCACTCTCCAGGGATGGTAAATCGAAGACCAGCCACGGTGTTCCCTTTTTAACGTAAAAATTCACGTGACGGAAAAACGAAGGCCAAAAAACTTCAGAGACCCGTTTGAGGTTCGGATAGCCTTTTTTTGGGTATGAAACTATCCATAGACGGCTTACAGCCATCAAAGCTGTAGAACTCACTGATAGCTTCGTTTTGACTGGTTATGGCTCCCGTAACTCTAAACGAGGCAACAGTTATGGCCGTCCGAAGAATCGATATCCACAGGGTGCAACATCTGCGGTGCAAGGTGCAACATTCGTTCAAAAAGACGAAACAACGCCGTGCGACTTTTAGAAATGGGTGCAGTGATTTGAAATGGACCAGTACCATGGTGCACCACTCTCCAGGGATGGTAAATCGAAGACCAGCCACAGTGTTCCCTTTTTAACGTAAAAATTCACGTGACGGAAAAACGAAGGCCAAAAAACTTCAAAGACCCGATTGAGGTTCAGATAGCCTTTTTTTGGGTATGAAACTATCCATTGACGGCTTACAGCCTTCAAAGCCGTAGAAATCACTGAGAGCTTCGTTTTGACTGGTTATGGCTTCCGTAACTCTAAACGAGGCAACAGTTATGGCCGTCCGAAGAATTGATATCCACAGGGTGCAACATCTACGGTGCAAGGTGCAACATTCGTCCAAAAAGACGAAACAGCGCCGTGCGACTTTTAGAAATGGGTGCAGGGATTTGAAATGGACCAGTACCATGGTGCACCACTCTCCAGGAATGGTAAATCGAAGACCAGCCACGGTGTTCCCTTTTTAACGTAAAAATTCACATGACGGAAAAACGAAGGCCAAAAAACTTCAAAGACCCGATTGAGGTTCGGATAGCCTTTTTTCGGTATGAAACTATCCATTGACGGCTTACAGCTGTCAAAGCCGTAGAACTCACTGAGAGCTTCGTTTTGACTGGTTATGGCTCCCGTAACTCTAAACGAGGTAACAGATATGGCCGTCCGAAAAATCGATATCCACAGGGTGCAACATCTGTGGTGCAATGTGCAACATTCGTCCAAAAAGACCAAACAGCGCCGTGCGACTTTTAGAAATGGGTGCAGGTATTTGAAATGGACCAATACCATGGTGCACCAATCTCCAGGGATGGTAAATCGAAGACCAGCCACGGTGTTCCCTTTTTAACGTAAAAATTCACGTGACGGAAAAACGAAGGCCAAAAAACTTCAGAGACCCGATTGAGGTTCAGATACCCTTTTTTTGTGAATGAAACTATCCATTGACGGCTTACAGCGGTCAAAGCCGTAGAAATCACTGAGAGCTTCGTTTAGACTTGTTATGGCTCCCGTAACTCTAAACGAGGCAACGGTTATGGTCGTCCGAAGAATTGATATCCACAGGGTGCAACATCTGCGGTGCAAGGTGCAACATTCGTCCAAAAAGACGAAACAGCGCCGTGCGACTTTTAGAAATGGGTGCAGGGATTTGAAATAGACCAGTACCATGGTGCACCACTCTCCAGGGATGGTAAATCGAAGACCAGCCCCGGTGTTCCTTTTTTAACGTAAAAATTCACGTGACGGAAAAACGAAGGCCAAAAAACTTCAGAGACCCGATTGAGGTTCGGATAGCCTTTTTAGGTATGAAACTATCCATTGACGGCTTACAGTTGTCAAAGCCGTAGAAATCACTGAGAGCTTCATTTTTTCCGGTTATGGCTCCCGTAACTCTAAACGAGGCAACAGTTATGGCCGTCCGAAGAATTGATATCCACAGGGTGCAACATCTGCGGTGCGAGGTGCAACATTCGTCCAAATTGACGAAACAGCACCGTGCGACTTTTAGAAATGGGTGCAGGGATTTGAAATTGACCGGTACCATGGTGCACCACTCTCCAGGGATGGTAAATCGAAGACCAGCCACGTTGTTCCCTTTTTAACGTAAAAATTCACGTGACGGAAAAACGAAGGCCAAAAAACTTCAAAGACCCGATTGAGGTTCGGATAGCCTTTTTTGGGTATGAAACTATCCATTGACGGCTTACAGCTGTCAAAGCCGTAGAACTCACTGAGAGCTTCGTTTTGACTGGTTATGGCTCCCGTAACTCTAAACGAGGCAACAGTTATGGCCGTCCGAAGAATCGATATCCACAGGGTGCAACATCTGCGGTGCAAGGTGCAACATTCGTTCAAAAAGACGAAACAGCACCGTGCGACTTTTAGAAATGGGTGCAGGGATTTGAAATGGACCACTATCATGGTGCACCACTCTCCAGGGATGGTAAATCGAAGACCAGCCGCGGTGTTCCCTTTTTAACGTAAAAATTCACGTGACGGAAAAACGAAGGCCAAAAAACTTCAGAGACCCGTTTGAGGTTCGGATAGCCTTTTTTTGGGTATGAAACTATCCATTGACGGCTTACAGCCGTCAAAGCCGTAGAACTCACTGTGAGCTTCGTTTTGACTGGTTATGGCTCCCGTAACTTTAAACGAGGCAACAGTTATGGCCGTCCGAAGAATCGATATCCAGAGGGTGCAACATCTGCGGTGCAAGGTGCAACATTCGTTCAAAAAGACGAAACAGCGCCGTGGGACATTTAGAAATGGGTGCATGGATTTGAAATGGACCGGTACCATGGTGCACCACTCTCCAGGGATGGTAAATCGAAGACCAGCCACGGTGTTCCCTTTTTAACGTAAAAATTCACGTGACGGAAAAACGAAGGCCAAAAAACTTCAGAGACCCGATTGAGGTTCGGATAGCCTTTTTCGGTATGAAACAATCCATTGACGGCTTACAGCTGTCAAAGCCGTAGAACTTACTGAGAGCTTCGTTTTGACTGGTTATGGCTCCCGTAACTCTAAACGAGGCAACAGTTATGGCCGTCCGAAGAATCGATATCCACAGGTTGCAACATCTGCGGTGCAAGGTGCAACATTCGTCCAAAAAGACGAAACAGCGCCGTGCGACTTTTAGAAATGGGTGCAGGGATTTGAAATAGACCAGTTCCATGGTGCACCACTCTCTAGGGATGGTAAATTGAAGACCAGCCACAGTGTTCCCTTTTTAACGTAAAAATTCACGTGACGAAAAAACGAAGGCCAAAAAACTTCAAAGACCCGATTGAGGTTCGGATAGCCTTTTTTTGGGTATGAAACTATCCATTGACGGCTTACAACCGTCAAAGCCGTAGAAATCACTGAGAGCTTCGTTTTGACTGGTTATGGCTTCCGTAACTCTAAACGAGGCAACAGTTATGGCCGTCCGAAGAATTGATATCCACAGGGTGCAACATCTGCGGTGCAAGGTGCAACATTCGTCCAAAAAGACGAAACAGCGCCGTGCGACTTTTAGAAATGGGTGCAGGGATTTGAAATGGACCAGTACCATGGTGCACCACTCTCCAGGAATGGTAAATCGAAGACCAGCCACGGTGTTCCCTTTTTAACGTAAAAATTCACATGACGGAAAAACGAAGGCCAAAAAACTTCAGAGACCCGATTGAGGTTCGGATAGCCTTTTTTCGGTATGAAACTATCCATTGACGGCTTACAGCTGTCAAAGCCGTAAAACTCACTAAGAGCTTCGTTTTGACTGGTTATGGCTCCCGTAACTCTAAACGAGGCAACAGTTATGGCCGTCCGAAGAATCGATATCCACAGGGTGCAACATCTGCGGTGCAATGTGCAACATTCGTCCAAAAAGACCAAACAGCGCCGTGCGACTTTTAGAAATGGGTGCAGGTATTTGAAATGGACCAATACCATGGTGCACCACTCTCCAGGGATGGTAAATCGAAGACCAGCCACGGTGTTCCCTTTTTAACGTAAAAATTCACGTGACGGAAAAACGAAGGCCAAAAAACTTCAGAGACCCGATTGAGGTTCAGATACCCTTTTTTTTGTGAATGAAACTATCCATTGACGGCTTACAGCAGTCAAAGCCGTAGAAATCACTGAGAGCTTCGTTTTGACTGGTTACGGCTCCCGTAACTCTAAACGAGGCAACGGTTATGGCCGTCCGAAGAATTGATATCCACAGGGTGCAACATCTGCGGTGCAAGGTGCAACATTCGTCCAAAAAGACGAAACAGCGCCGTGCGACTTTTAGAAATGGGTGCAGAGATTTGAAATAGACCAGTACCATGGTGCACCACTCTCCAGGGATGGTAAATCGAAGACCAGCCCCGGTGTTCCTTTTTTAACGTAAAAATTCACGTGACGGAAAAACGAAGGCCAAAAAACTTCAGAGACCCGATTGAGGTTCGGATAGCCTTTTTGGGTATGAAACTATCCATTGACGGCTTACAGCTGTCAAAGCCGTAGAAATCACTGAGAGCTTCGTTTTTTCCGGTTATGGCTCCCGTAACTCCTAACGAGGCAACAGTTATGGCCGTCCGAAGAATTGATATCCACAGGGTGCAACATCTGCGGTGCGAGGTGCAACATTCGTCCAAATTGACGAAACAACGCCGTGCGACTTTTAGAAATGGGTGCAGGGATTTGAAATTGACCGGTACCATGGTGCACCACTCTCCAGGGATGGTAAATCGAAGACCAGCCACGGTGTTCCCTTTTTAACGTAAAAATTCACGTGACGGAAAAACGAAGGCCAAAAAACTTCAGAGACCCGATTGAGGTTCGGATAGCCTTTTTTTGGGTATGAAACTATCCATTGACGGCTTACAGCCGTCAAAGCCGTAGAACTCACTGAGAGCTTCGTTTTGACTGGTTATGGCTCCCGTAACTCTAAACGAGGCAACAGTTATGGCCGTCCGAAGAATCGATATCCACAGGGTGCAACATCTGCGGTGCAAGGTGCAACATTCGTTCAAAAAGACGAAACAGCGGCGTGCGACTTTTAGAAATGGGTGCAGGGATTTCAAATGGACCAGGACCATGGTGCACTACTCTCCAGGGATGGTAAATCGAAGACCAGCCACGGTGTTCCTTTTTAACGTAAAAATTCACATGATGGAAAAACGAAGGCCAAAAAACTTCAGAGACCCGTTTGAGGTTCGGATAGCATTTTTTTGGGTATTAAACTATCCATTGACGGCTTACAGCCGTCAAAGCCGTAGAACTCACTGTGAGCTTCGTTTTGACTGGTTATGGCTCCCGTAACTTTAAACGAGGCAACAGTTATGGCCGTCCGAAGAATCGATATCCACAGGGTGCAACATCTGCGGTGCAAGGTGCAACATTCGTTCAAAAAGACGAAACAGCGCCGTGGGTCATTTAGAAATGGGTGCAGGGATTTGAAATGGACCAGTACCATGGTGCACCACTCTCCAGGGATGGTAAATCGAAGACCAGCCACGATGTTCCCTTTTTAACGTAAAAATTCACGTGACGGAAAAACGAAGGCCAAAAAACATCAGAGACCCGATTGAGGTTCGGATAGCCTTTTTGGGTATGTAACTATCCATTGACGGCTTACAGCTGTCAAAGCCGTAGAAATCACTGAGAGCTTTGTTTTTACCGGTTATGGCTCCCGTAACTCTAAACGAGGCAACAGTTATGGCCGTCCGAAGAATTGATATCCACAGGGTGCAACATCTGCGGTGCGAGGTGCAACATTCGTCCAAATTGACGAAACAGCGCCGTGCGACTTTTAGAAATGGGTGCAGGGATTTGAAATTGACCGGTACCATGGAGCACCACTCTCCAGGGATGGTAAATCGAAGACCAGCCACGGTGTTCCCTTTTAACGTAAAAATTCACGTGACGGAAAAACGAAGGCCAAAAAACTTCAGAGACCCGATTGATGTTCGGATAGCCTTTTTTTGGGTATGAAACTATCCATTGACGGCTTACAGCCGTCAAAGCCGTAGAACTCACTGAGAGCTTCGTTTTGACTGGTTATGGCTCCCGTAACTCTAAACGAGGCAACAGTTATGGCCGTCCGAAGAATCGATATCCACAGGGTGCAACATCTGCGGTGCAAGGTGCAACATTCGTTCAAAAAGACGAAACAGCGGCATGCGACTTTTAGAAATGGGTGCAGGGATTTGAAATGGACCAGTACCATGGTGCACCACTCTCCAGGGATGGTAAATCGAAGACCAGCCACGGTGTTCCCTTTTTAACGTAAAAATTCACGTGACGGAAAAACGAAGGCCAAAAAACTTCAGAGACCCGTTTGAGGTTCAGATAGCCTTTTCTTGGGTATGAAACTATCCATAGACGGCTTATAGCCGTCAAAGCCATAGAACTCACTGAGAGCTTCATTTTGACTGGTTATGGCTCCCGTAACTTTAAACGAGGCAACAGTTATGGCCGTCCGAAGAATCGATATCCACATGGTGCAACATCTGCGGTGCAAGGTGCAACATTCGTTCAAAAAGACGAAACAGCGCCGTGGGACATTTAGAAATGGGTGCAGGGATTTGAAATGGACCAGTACCATGGTGCACCACTCTCCAGGGATGGTAAATCGAAGACCAGCCACGGTGTTCCCTTTTTAACGTAAAAATTCACGTGACGGAAAAACGAAGGCCAAAAAACTTCAAAGACCCGTTTGAGGTTCGGATAGCCTTTTTTTGGGTATGAAACTATCCATAGACGGCTTACAGCCATCAAAGCCGTAGAAATCACTGAGAGCTTCATTTTGACTGGTTATGGCTTCCGTAACTCTAAACGAGGCAACAGTTATGGCCGTCCGAAGAATTGATATCCACAGGGTGCAACATCTGCGGTGCAAGGTGCAACATTCGTCCAAAAAGACGAAACAGCGCCGTGCGACTTTTAGAAATGGGTGCAGGGATTTGAAATGGACCAGTACCATGGTGCACCACTCTGCAGGAATGGTAAATCGAAGACCAGCCACGGTGTTCCCTTTTTAACGTAAAAATTCACATGACGGAAAAACGAAGGCAAAAAAACTTCAGAGACCCGATTGAGGTTCGGATAGCCTTTTTTCGGTATGAAACTATCCATTGACGGCTTACAGCTGTCAAAGCCATAGAACTCACTGAGAGCTTCGTTTTGACTGGTTATGGCTCCCGTAACTCTAAACGAGGTAACAGTTATGGCCGTCCGAAAAATCGATATCCACAGGGTGCAACGTCTGTGGTGCAATGTGCAACATTCGTCCAAAAAGACCAAACAGCGCCGTGCGACTTTTAGAAATGGGTGCAGGTATTTGAAATGGACCAATACCATGGTGCACCAATCTCCAGGGATGGTAAATCGAAGACCAGCCACGGTGTTCCCTTTTTAACGTAAAAATTCACGTGACGGAAAAACGAAGGCCAAAAAACTTCAGAGACCCGATTGAGGTTCAGATACCCTTTTTTTGTGAATGAAACTATCCATTGACGGCTTACAGCGGTCAAAGCCGTAGAAATCACTGAGTGCTTCGTTTTGACTGGTTATGGCTCCCGTAACTCTAAATGAGGCAACGGTTATGGCCGTCCGAAGAATTGATATCCACAGGGTGCAACATCTGCGGTGCAAGGTGCAACATTCGTCCAAAAAGACGAAACAGCGCCGTGCGACTTTTAGAAATGGGTGCAGGGATTTGAAATAGACCAGTACCATGGTGCACCACTCTCCAGGGATGGTAAATCGAAGACCAGCCCCGGTGTTCCTTTTTTAACGTAAAAATTCACGTGACGGAAAAACGAAGGCCAAAAAACTTCAGAGACCCGTTTGAGGTTCGGATAGCCTTTTTGGGTATGAAACTATCCATTGACGGCTTACAGCTGTCAAAGCCGTAGAAATCACTGAGAGCTTCGTTTTTTCCGGTTATGGCTCCCGTAACTCTAAACGAGGCAACAGTTATGGCCGTCCGAAGAATTGATATCCACAGGGTGCAACATCTGCGGTGCGAGGTGCAACATTCGTCCAAATTGACAAAACTACGCCGTGCGACTTTTAGAAATGGGTGCAGGGATTTGAAATTGACCGGTACCATGGTGCACCACTCTCCAGGGATGGTAAATCGAAGACCAGCCACGGTGTTCCCTTTTTAACGTAAAAATTCACGTGACGGAAAAATGAAGGCCAAAAAACTTCAGAGACCCGATTGAGGTTCGGATAGCCTTTTTTTGGGTATGAAACTATCCATTGACGGCTTACAGCCGTCAAAGCCGTAGAACTCACTGAGAGCTTCGTTTTGACTGGTTATGGCTCCCGTAACTCTAAACGAGGCAACAGTTATGGCCGTCCGAAGTATCGATATCCACAGGGTGCAACATCTGCGGTGCAAGGTGCAACATTCGTTCAAAAAGACGAAACAGCGGCGTGCGACTTTTAGAAATGGGTGCAGGGATTTCAAATGGACCAGGACCATGGTGCACTACTCTCCAGGGATGGTAAATCGAAGACCAGCCACGGTGTTCCTTTTTAACGTAAAAATTCACATGATGGAAAAACGAAGGCCAAAAAACTTCAGAGACCCGTTTGAGGTTCGGATAGCCTTTTTTTGGGTATGAAACTATCCATTGACGGCTTACAGCCGTCAAAGCCGTAGAACTCACTGTGAGCTTCGTTTTGACTGGTTATGGCTCCCGTAACTTTAAACGAGGCAACAGTTATGGCCGTCCGAAGAATCGATATCCACAGGGTGCAACATCTGCGGTGCAAGGTGCAACATTCGTTCAAAAAGACGAAACAGCGCCGTGGGACATTTAGAAATGGGTGCAGGGATTTGAAATGGACCAGTACCATGGTGCACCACTCTCCAGGGATGGTAAATCGAAGACCAGCCACGGTGTTCCCTTTTTAACGTAAAAATTCACGTGACGGAAAAACGAAGGCCAAAAAACTTCAGAGACCCGTTTGAGGTTCGGATAGCCTTTTTTTGGGTATGAAACTATCCATAGACGGCTTACAGCCATCAAAGCTGTAGAACTCACTGAGAGCTTCGTTTTGACTGGTTATGGCTCCCGTAACTCTAAACGAGGCAACAGTTATGGCCGTCCGAAGAATCGATATCCACAGGGTGCAACATCTGCGGTGCAAGGTGCAACATTCGTTCAAAAAGACGAAACAACGCCATGCGACTTTTAGAAATGGGTGCAGTGATTTGAAATGGACCAGTACCATGGTGCACCACTCTCTAGGGATGGTAAATTGAAGACCAGCCACAGTGTTCCCTTTTTAACGTAAAAATTCACGTGACGAAAAAACGAAGGCCAAAAAACTTCAAAGACCCGATTGAGGTTCGGATAGCCTTTTTTCGGTATGAAACTATCCACTGACGGCTAACAGCTGTCAAAGCCGTAGAACTCACTGAGAGCTTCGTTTTGACTGGTTATGGCTCCCGTAACTCTAAACGAGGCAACAGTTATGGCCGTCCGAAGAATCGATATCCACAGGGTGCAACATCTGCGGTGCAATGTGCAACATTCGTCCAAAAAGACCAAACAGCGCCGTGCGACTTTTAGAAATAGGTGCAAGTATTTGAAATGGACCAATACCATGGTGCACCACTCTCCAGGGATGGTAAATCGAAGACCAGCCACGGTGTTCCCTTTTTAACGTAAAAATTCACGTGACGGAAAAACGAAGGCCAAAAAACTTCAGAGACCCGATTGAGGTTCAGATACCCTTTTTTTTGTGAATGAAACTATCCATTGACGGCTTACAGCGGTCAAAGCCGTAGAAATCACTGAGAGCTTCGTTTTGACTGGTTATGGATCCCGTAACTCTAAACGAGGCAACGGTTATGGCCGTCCGAAGAATTGATATCCACAGGGTGCAACATCTGCGGTGCAAGGTGCAACATTCATCCAAAAAGACGAAACAGCACCGTGTGAATTTTAGAAATGGGTGCAAGGATTTGAAATGGACCAGTACCATGGTGCACCACTATCCAGGGATGGTAAATCGAAGACCAGCCACGGTGTTCCCTTTTTAACGTAAAAATTCACGTGACGGAAAAACGAAGTCCAAAAAACTTCAGAGACCCGATTGAGGTTCGGATAGCCTTTTTTTGGGTATGAAACTATCCATTGACGGCTTACTGCTGTCAAAGCCGTAGAACTCACTGAGAGCTTCGTTTTGACTGGTTATGGCTCCCGTAACTCTAAACGAGGCAACAGTTATGGCCGTCCGAAGAATCGATATCCAGAGGGTGCAACATCTACGGTGCAAGGTGCAACATTCGTTCAAAAAGACGAAACAGCGCCGTGCGACTTTTAGAAATGGGTGCAGGTATTTGAAATGGACCACTATCATGGTGCACCACTCTCCAGGGATGGTAAATCGAAGACCAGCCGCGGTGTTCCCTTTTTAACGTAAAAATTCACGTGACGGAAAAACGAAGGCCAAAAAACTTCAGAGACCCGTTTGAGGTTCGGATAGCCTTTTTTTGGGTATGAAACTATCCATTGACGGCTTACAGCCGTCAAAGCCGTAGAACTCACTGAGAGCTTCGTTTTGACTAGTTATGGCTCCCGTAACTTTAAACAAGCAGTTATGGCCGTCCGAAGAATCGATATCCACAGGGTGCAACATCTGCGGTGCAAGGTGCAACATTCGTTCAAAAAGACGAAACAGCGCCGTGGGACATTAAGAAATGGGTGCAGGGATTTGAAATGGACCAGTACCATGGTGCACCACTCTCCAGGGATGGTAAATCGAAGACCAGCCACGGTGTTCCCTTTTTAACGTAAAAATTCACGTGACGGTAAAACGAAGGCCAAAAAACTTCAGAGTCCCGTTTGAGGTTCGGATAGCCTTTTTTTGGGTATGAAACTATCCATAGACGGCTTACAGCCATCAAAGCTGTAGAACTCACTGAGAGCTTCGTTTTGACTGGTTATGGCTCCCGTAACTCTAAACGAGGCAACAGTTATGGCCGTCCGAAGAATCGATATCCACAGGGTGCAACATCTACGGTGCAAGGTGCAACATTCGTTCAAAAAGACGAAACAACGCCGTGCGACTTTTAGAAATGGGTGCAGTGATTTGAAATGGACCAGTACCATGGTGCACCACTCTCTAGGGATGGTAAATTGAAGACCAGCCACAGTGTTCCCTTTTTAACGTAAAAATTCACGTGACGAAAAAACGAAGGCCAAAAAACTTCAAAGACCCGATTGAGGTTCGGATAGCCTTTTTTTGGGTATGAAACTATCCATTGACGGCTTACAGCCGTCAAAGCCGTAGAAATCACTGAGAGCTTCGTTTTGACTGGTTATGGCTTCCGTAACTCTAAACGAGGCAACAGTTATGGCCGTCCGAAGAATTGATATCCACAGGGTGCAACATCTGTGGTGCAAGGTGCAACATTCGTCCAAAAAGACGAAACAGCGCCGTGCGACTTTTAAAAATGTGTGCAGGGATTTGAAATGGACCAGTACCATGGTGCACCACTCTCCAGGAATGGTAAATCGAAGACCAGCCACGGTGTTCCCTTTTTAACGTAAAAATTCACATGACGGAAAAACGAAGGCCAAAAAACTTCAGAGACCCGATTGAGGTTCGGATAGCCTTTTTTCGGTATGACACTATCCATTGACGGCTTACAGCTGTCAAAGCCGTAGAACTCACTGAGAGCTTCGTTTTGACTGGTTTTGGCTTCCGTAACTCTAAACGAGGCAACAGTTATGGCCGTCCGAAGAATCGATATCCACAGGGTGCAACATCTGCGGTGCAATGTGCAACATTCGTCCAAAAAGACCAAACAGCGCCGTGCGACTTTTAGAAATGGGTGCAGGTATTTGAAATGATCCAATACCATGGTGCACCACTCTCCAGAGATGGTAAATCGAAGACCAGCCACGGTGTTCCCTTTTTAACGTAAAAATTCACGTGACGGAAAAACGAAGGCCAAAAAACTTCAGAGACCCGATTGAGGTTCAGATACCCTTTTTTTTGTGAATGAAACTATCCATTGACGGCTTACAGCGGTCAAAGCCGTAGAAATCACTGAGAGCTTCGTTTTGACTGGTTATGGCTCCCGTAACTCTAAACGAGGCAACGGTTATGGCCGTCCGAAGAATTGATATCCACAGGGTGCAACATCTGCGGTGCAAGGTGCAACATTCGTCCAAAAAGACGAAACAGCGCCGTGCGACTTTTAGAAATGGGTGCAGGGATTTGAAATAGACCAGTACCATGGTGCACCACTCTCCAGGGATGGTAAATCGAAGACCAGCCCCGGTGTTCCTTTTTTAACGTAAAAATTCACGTGACGGAAAAACGAAGGCCATAAAACTTCAGAGACCCGATTGAGGTTCGGATAGCCTTTTTGGGTATGAAACTATCCATTGACGGCTTACAACTGTCAAAGCCGTAGAAATCACTGAGAGCTTCGTTTTTACCGGTTATGGCTCCCGTAACTCTAAACGAGGCAACAGTTATGGCTGTCCGAAGAATTGATATCCACAGGGTGCAACATCTGCGGTGCGAGGTGCAACATTCGTCCAAATTGACGAAACAGCGCCGTGCGACTTTTAGAAATGGGTGCAGGGATTTGAAATTGACCGGTACCATGGTGCACCACTCTCCAGGGATGGTAAATCGAAGACCAGCCACGGTGTTCCCTTTTTAACGTAAAAATTCACGTGACGGAAAAACGAAGGCAAAAAAACTTCAGAGACCCGATTGAGGTTCGGATAGCCTTTTTTTAGGTATGAAACTATCCATTGACGGCTTACAGCTGTCAAAGCCGTACACTGAGAGCTTCATTTTGACTGGTTAAGGCTCCCGTAACTCTAAACGAGGCAACAGTTATGGCCGTCCGAAGAATCAATATCCACAGGGTGCAACATCTGCGGTGCAAGGTGCAACATTCGTCCAAAAAGAAGAAACAGCGCCGTGCGACTTTTAGAAATGGGTGCAGGGATTTGAAATGGACCACTATCATGGTGCACCACTCTCCAGGGATGGTAAATCGAGGACCAGCCGCGGTGTTCCCTTTTTAACGTAAAAATTCACGTGACGGAAAAACGAAGGCCAAAAAACTTCAAAGACCCGATTGAGGTTCGGATAGCCTTTTTTGGATATGAAACTATCCATTGACAGCTTACAGCCATCATAGCCGTAGAACTCACTGAGAGCTTCATTTCGACTGGTTATGGCTCCCGTAACTCTAAACGAGGCAACAGTTATGGCCGTCCGAAGAATCGATATCCACAGGGTGCAACATCTGCGGTGCAAGGTGCAACATTCGTTCAAAAAGACGAAACAACGCCGTGCGACTTTTAGAAATGGGTGCAGTGATTTGAAATGGACCAGTACCATGGTGCACCACTCTCTAGGGATGGTAAATTGAAGACCAACCACAGTGTTCCCTTTTTAACGTAAAAATTCACGTGACGAAAAAACGAAGGCCAAAAAACTTCAAAGACCCGATTGAGGTTCGGATAGCCTTTTTTTGGGTATGAAACTATCCATTGACGGCTTACAGCCGTCAAAGCCGTAGAAATCACTGAGAGCTTCGTTTTGACTGGTTATGGCTTCCGTAACTCTAAACGAGGCAACAGTTATGGCCGTCCGAAGAATTGATATCCACAGGGTGCAACATCTGCGGTGCAAGGTGCAACATTCGTCCAAAAAGACGAAACAGCGCCGTGCGACTTTTAGAAATGGCTGCAGGGATTTGAAATGGACCAGTACCATGGTGCACCACTCTCCAGGAATGGTAAATCGAAGACCAGCCACGGTGTTCCCTTTTTAACGTAAAAATTCACATGACGGAAAAACGAAGGCCAAAAAACTTCAGAGACCCGATTGAGGTTCGGATAGCCTTTTTTCGGTATGAAACTATCCATTGTCGGCTTACAGCTGTCAAAGCCGTAGAACTCACTGAGAACTTCGTTTTGACTGGTTATGGCTCCCGTAACTCTAAACGAGGCAACAGTTATGGCCGTCCGAAGAATCGATATCCACAGGGTGCAACATCTGCGGTGCAATGTGCAACATTCGTCCAAAAAGACCAAACATCGCCGTGCGACTTTTAGAAATGGGTGCAGGTATTTGAAATGGACCAATACCATGGTGCACCACTCTCCAGGGATGGTAAATCGAAGACCAGCCACGGTGTTCCCTTTTTAACGTAAAAATTCACGTGACGGAAAAACGAAGGCCAAAAAACTTCAGAGACCCTATTGAGGTTCAGATACCCTTTTTTTTGTGAATGAAACTATCCATTGACGGCTTACAGCGGTCAAAGCCGTAGAATTCACTGAGAGCTTCGTTTTGACTGGTTATGGCTCCCGTAACTCTAAACGAGGCAACGGTTATGGCCGTCCGAAGAATTGATATCCACAAGGTGCAACATCTGCGGTGCAAGGTGCAACATTCGTCCAAAAAGACGAAACAGCGCCGTGCGACTTTTAGAAATGGGTGCAGGGATTTGAAATAGACCAGTACCATGGTGCACCACTCTCCAGGGATGGTAAATCGAAGACCAGCCCCGGTGTTCCTTTTTTAACGTAAAAATTCACGTGACGGAAAAACGAAGGCCAAAAAACTTCAGAGACCCGATTGAGGTTCGGATAGCCTTTTTGGGTATGAAACTATCCATTGACGGCTTACAGCTGTCAAAGCCGTAGAAATCACTGAGAGCTTCGTTTTTACCGGTTATGGCTCCCGTAACTCTAAACGAGGCAACAGTTATGGCCGTCCGAAGAATTGATATCCACAGGGTGCAACATCTGCGGTGCGAGGTGCAACATTCGTCCAAATTGACGAAACAGCGCCGTGCGACTTTTAGAAATGGGTGCAGGGATTTGAAATTGACCAGTACCATGGTGCACCACTCTCCAGGGATGGTAAATCGAAAACCAGCCACGGTATTCCCTTTTTAACGTAAAAATTCACGTGACGGAAAAACGAAGGCCAAAAAACTTCAGAGACCCGATTGAGGTTCGGATAGCCTTTTCTTGGGTATGAAACTATCCATTGACGGCTTACAGCTGTCAAAGCCGTACACTGAGAGCTTCATTTTGACTAGTTAAGGCTCCCGTAACTCTAAACGAGGCAACAGTTATGGCCGTCCGAAGAATCAATATCCACAGGGTGCAACATCTGCGGTGCAAGGTGCAACATTCGTCCAAAAAGAAGAAACTGCGCCGTGTGACTTTTAGAAATGGGTGCAGGGATTTGAAATGGACCACTATCATGGTGCACCACTCTCCAGGGATGGTAAATCGAAGACCAGCCGCGGTGTTCCCTTTTTAACGTAAAAATTCACGTGATGGAAAAACGAAGGCCAAAAAACTTCAGAGACCCGATTGAGGTTCGGATAGCCTTTTTTGGATATGAAACTATCCGTTGACAGCTTACAACCATCATAGCCGTAGAACTCACTGAGAGCTTCGTTTCGACTGGTTATGGCTCCCGTAACTCTAAACGAGGGAACAGTTATGGCCGTTTGAAGAATCGATATCCAGAGGGTGCAACATCTGTGGTGCAAGGTGCAACATTCGTCCAAAAAGGCAAAACAGCGCCGTGCGACTTTTAAAAATGGGTGCATGGATTTGAAATGGACCAGTACCATGGTGCACCACTCTCCAGGGATGGTAAATCGAAGACCAGCCACGGTGTTCCCTTTTTAACGTAAAAATTCACGTGACGGAAAAACGAAGGCCAAAAAACTTCAAAGACCCGATTGAGGTTCGGATAGCCTTTTATTGGGTATGAAACTATCTATTGATGGCTTACAGCCATCAAAGCCGTAGAACTCACTGATAGCTTCGTTTTGACTGGTTATGGCTCCCGTAACTCTAAACGAGGCAACAATTATGGCCGTCTGAAGAATCGATATCCACAGGGTGAAACATCTGCGATGCAAGGTGCAACATTCGTCCAAAAAGACGAAACAGCGCCGTGCGACTTTTAGAAATGGGTGCACGGATTTGAAATGGACCAGTACCATGGTGCACCACTCTCCAGGGATGGTAAATCGAAGACCATCCACGGTGTTCCCTTTTTAACGTAAAAATTCACATGACGGAAAAACGAAGGCCAAAAAACTTCAGAGACCCGATTGAGGTTCGGATAGCCTTTTTTCGGTATGTAACTATCCATTGATGGCTTAAAGCTGTCAAAGCCGTAGAACTTACTGAGAGCTTTGTTTTGACTGGTTATGGCTCCCGTAACTCTAAACGAGGCAACAGTTATGGCCGTCCGAAGAATCGATATCCACAGGTTGCAACATCTGCGGTGCAAGGCGCAACATTCGTCCAAAAAGACGAAACAGCGCCGTGCGACTTTTAGAAATGGGTGCAGGGATTTGAAATGGACCAGTACCATGGTGCACCACTCTCTAGGGATGGTAAATCGAAGACCAGCCACGGTGTTCCCTTTTTAACGTAAAAATTCACGTGACGGAAAAACGAAGGGCAAAAAACTTCAAATACCCGATTGAGGTTCGGATAGCCTTTTTTTGGGTATGAAACTATCCATTGACGGTTTACAGCCGTCAAAGCCATAGAAATCACTAAGAGCTTCGTTTTGACTGGTTATGGCTCCCGTAACTCTAAACGAGGCAACAGTTATGGCCGTCCGAAGAATTGATATCCACAGGGTGCAACATCTGCGGTGCAAGGTGCAACATTCATCCAAAAAGATGAAACAGCACCGTGCGACTTTTAGAAATGGATGCAAGGATTTGAAATTGACCGGTACCATGGTGCACCACTCTCCAGGGATGGTAAATCAAAGACCAGCCCGGTGTTCCTTTTTTAACGTAAAAATTCACGTGATGGAAAAACGAAGGCCGAAAAACTTCAAAGACACGATTGAGGTTCGGATAGCCTTTTTTGGGTATGAAACTATCCATTGACGGCTTACAACCGTCAAAGCCGTAGAACTCACTGAGAGCTTCGTTTTGACTGGTTATGGCTCCCGTAACTCTAAACGAGGCAACAATTATGGTCGTCCGAAGAATCGATATCCACAGGGTGCAACATCTGCGGTGCAAGGTGCAACTTTGGTCCAAAAAGACAAAACTGCACCGTGCGACTTTTAGAAATAGGTGCAGGGATTTGAAATGGAATAGTACCATGGTGCAGCACTCTCCAGGGATGATAAATCGAAGACCAGTCACGGTGTTCCCTTTTTATCGTAAAAATTCACGTGACGGAAAAACGAAGGCCAAAAAACTTTAGAGACCCGATTGAGGTTCGGATAGCCTTTTTGGGTATGAAACTATACATTGATGGCTTACAGCTGTCAAAGACATAGAACTCACTGAGAGCTTCGTTTTGACTGGTTATAGCTCCCGTAACTCTAAACGAGGCAAAAGTTATGGCCGTCCGAAGAATCGATATCCACAGGGTGCAACATCTGCGGTGCAAGGTGCAACATTCGTCCAAAAAGACGAAACAGCACCGTGCGAATTTTAGAAATGGGTGCAGGGATTTGAAATGGACCAGTACCATGGTGCACCACTCTCCAGGGATGGTAAATCAAAGAACAGCCACGGTGTTCCCTTTTTAACGTAAAAATTCACGTGACAGAAAAACGAAGGCCAAAAAACTACAAAGACCCGATTGAGGTTCGGATAGCCTTTTTTGGGTTTGAAACTATCCATTGACGGCTTACAGTTTTCAAAGCCGTAGAACTCACTAAGAGCTTCGTTTTTACTGGTTATGGCTCCCGTAACTCTAAACGAGGCAATAGTTATGGCCGTCCGAAGAATTGATATCCACAGGGTGCAACATTTGCGGTGCAAGGTGCAACATTCGTCCAAAAGGACGAAACAGCGCCATACGACTTTTAGAAATGGGTGCAGGGATTTGAAATGGACCAGTACCATGGTGCACCACTCTCTAGGGATGGTAAATCAAAGACCAGCCTCGGTGTTCCTTTCTTAACGTAAAAATTCACGTGACGGAAAAACAAAGGCCGAAAAACTTCAGAGACACGATTGAGGTTCGGATAGCCTTTTTTGGGTATGAAACTATCAATTGACGGCTTACAGCTGTCAAAGCCGTAGAACTCACTGAAAGCTTCGTTTTGACTGGTTATGGCTCCCATAACTCTAAACGAGGCAACAATTATGGCCGTCCGAAGAATCGATATCCACAGGGTGCAACATCAGCGGTGCAAGGTGCAACATTCGTCCAAAAAGAAGAAACAGCGCCGTGCAACTTTTAGAAATGGGTGCAGGGAGTTGAAATGGACCACTACCATGGTGCACCACTCTCCAGGGATGGTAAATCGAAGACTAGCCACGGTGTTCCCTTTTTAACGTAAAAATTCATGTGACGGAAAAACGAAGGCCAAAAAACTTCAAAGACCCGATTGAGGTTCGGATAGCCTTTTTGGGTATGAAACTATCCATTGACGGCTAAGAGCTGTCAAAGCCGTAGAACTCACTGAGAGCTTCGTTTTGACTGGTTATGGCTCCTGTAACTCTAAAGGAGGCAACAGTTATGGCCGTCCGAAGAATCGATATCCACAGGGTGCAACATCTGCGGTGCGAGGTGCAATATTCATCCAAAAAGACGAAACAGCGCCGTGCGACTTTTAAAAATGGGTGCAGGGATTTGAAATGGACCAGTACCATGGTGCACCACTCTCCAGGGATGGTAAATCGAAGACCAGCCACGATGTTCCCTTTTTAACGTAAAATTCACGTGACGGAAAAACGAAGGCCAAAAAACTTCAGAGACCCGATTGAGGTTCGGATAGCCTTTTTTTGGATATGAAACTATCCATTGACGGCTTACAGCGGTCAAAGCCGTAGAAATCACTGAGAGATTCGTTTTGACTAGTTATGGCTCCCGTAACTCTAAACGAGGCAACGGTTATGGCCGTCCGAAGAATTGATATCCACAGGGTGCAACATCTGCGGTGCAAGGTGCAACATTCGTCCAAAAAGACGAAACAGCGCCGTGCGACTTTTAGAAATGGGTGCAGGGATTTGAAATGGACCAGTACCATGGTGCACCACTCTCCAGGGATGGTAAATCGAAGACCAGCCCCGGTGTTCCTTTTTTAACGTAAAAATTCACGTGACGGAAAAACGAAGGCCGAAAAACTTCAAAGACACGATTGAGGTTCGGATAGCCTTTTTTTGGGTATGAAACTATCCATTGACGGTATACAGCAGTTTAAGCCGTAGAACTCACTGAGAGCTTTGTTTTGACTGGTTATGGCTCCCGTAACTCTAAACGAGGCAACAGTTATGGCCGTCCGAAGAATTGATATCCACAGGGTGCAACATCTGCGGTGCAAGGTGCAACATTCGTCCAAAAAGTCGAAACAGCGCCGTGCGACTTTTAGAAATGGGTGCACGGATTTGAAATGGACCAGTACCATGGTGCACCACTCTCCAGGGATGGTAAATCGAAGACCAGCCACGGTGTTCCCTTTTTAACGTAAAAATTCACATGACGGAAAAACGAAGGCCAATAAACTTCAGAGACCCGATTGAGGTTCGGATAGCCTTTTTTCGGTATGAAACTATCCATTGACGGCTTACAGCTGTCAAAGCCGTAGAACTCACTGAAAGCTTCATTTTGACTGGTTATGTCTCCCGTAACTCTAAAAGAGGCAACAGTTATGGCCGTCCGAAGAATCGATATCCACAGGGTGCAACATCTGCGGTGCAATGTGCAACATTCGTCCAAAAAGACCAAACAGCGCCGTTCGACTTTTAGAAATGGGTGCAGGTATTTGAAATGGACCAATACCATGGTGCACCACTCTCCAAGGATGGTAAATCGAAGACCAGCCACGGTGTTCCCTTTTTAACGTAAAAATTCACGTGACGGAAAAACGTAGGCCAAAAAACTTCAGAGACCCGATTGAGGTTCGGATAGCCTTTTTTGGGTATGAAACTATCCATTGACGGCTTACAGCGGTCAAAGCCGTAGAAATCACTGAGAGCTTCATTTTGACTGGTTATGGCTCTCGTAACTCTAAACGAGGCAACGGTTATGGCCGTCCGAAGAATTGATATCCATAGGGTACAACATCTGCGGTGCAAGGTGCAACATTCGTCCAAAAAGACGAAACAGCGCCGTGCGACTTTTAGAAATGGGTGCAGGGATTTGAAATGGACCAGTACCATGGTGCACCACTCTCCAGGGATGGTAAATCGAAGATCAGCCCCGGTGTTCCTTTTTTAACGTAAAAATTCACGTGACGGAAAAACGAAGGCCGAAAAACTTCAGAGACACGATTCAGGTTCGGATAGCCTTTTTTTGGGTATGAAACTATCCATTGATGGCTTACAGTAGTCAAAGCCGTAGAAATCACTGAGAGCTTCGTTTTGACTGGTTATGGCTCCCGTAACTCTAAACGAGGCAACAATTATGGCCGTCCGAAGAATCGATATCCACAGGGTGCAACATCTGCGGTGCAAGGTGCAATATTCGTCCAAAAAGAAGAAACAGCGCCGTGCGAATTTTAGAAATGGGTGCAGTGATTTGAAATGGACCAGTACCAAGGTGCACCACTCTCCAGGGTTGGTAAATCAAAGACCAGCCATGGTGTTCCCTTTTTAACGTAAAAATTCACGTGATGGAAAAACGAAGGCCAAAAAACTTCAGAGACCCGATTGAGGTTCGGATAGCCTTTTTGGGTATGAAACTATCCATTGACGGCTTACAGCTGTCAAAGCTGTAGAACTCACTGAGAGCTTCGTTTTGACTGGTTATGGCTCCCGTAATTCTAAACAAACCGTCCGAAGAATCGATATCCACAGGGTGCAACATCTACGGTGCGAGGTGCAACATTCGTCCAAAAAGACGAAACAGCGCTGTGCGACTTTTAGAAATGGGTGCAAGGATTTGAAATGGACCAGTACCATGGTGCACCACTCTCTAGGGATGGTAAATCGGAGACCAGCCACGGTGTTCCCTTTTTAACGTAAAAAATCACGTGACGGAAAAACGAAGGCCAAAAAACTTCAGAGACCCGTTTTAGGTTCGGATAGCCTTTTTTTGGGTATGAAACTATCCATTGACTGCTTACAGCCATCAAAGCTGTAGAACTCACTGAGAGCTTCGTTTTTACTGGTTATGGCTCCCGTAACTCTAAACGAGGCAACAGTTATGGCCGTCCGAAGAATCGATATCCACAGGGTGCAACATCTGCGGTGCAAGGTGCAACATTCGTTCAAAAAGACGAAACAGCGCCGTGCGACTTTTAGAAATGGGTGCAGGGATTTGAAATGGACCGGTACAATGGTGCACCACTCTCTGGGGATGGTAAATTGAAGACCACCCACAGTGTTCCCTTTTTAACGTAAAAATTCACGTGACGAAAAAACGAAGGCCAAAAAACTTCAGAGACCCGATTGAGGTTCGGATAGCCTTTTTTTGGGTATGAAACTATCCATTGACAGCTTACAGCGGTCAAAGCCGTAGAAATCACTGATAGCTTCGTATTGACTGGTTATGGCTCTCGTAGCTCTAAATGAGGCAACGGTTATGGACGTCCGAAGAATTGATATCCATAGGGTACAACATCTGCGGTGCAAGGTGCAACATTCGTCCAAAAAGACGAAACAGCACCGTGCGACTTTTAGAAATGGGTGCAGGGATTTGAAATGGTCCAGTACCATGGTGTACCACTCTCCAGGGATGGTAAATCGAAGACCAGCCCCGGTGTTCCTTTTTTAACGTAAAAATTCACATGACGGAAAAACGAAGGCCGAAAAACTTCAGAGACACGATTCAGGTTCGGATAGCCATTTTTTGGGTATGAAACTATCCATTGACGGCTTACAGTAGTCAAAGCCGTAGAACTCACTGAGAGCTTCGTTTTGACTGGTTATGGCTCCCGTAACTCTAAACGAGGCAACAATTATGGCCGTCCGAAGAATCGATATCCACAGGGTGCAACATCTGCGGCGCAAGGTGCAACATTCGTCCAAAAAGAAGAAACAGCGCCGTGCGAATTTTAGAAATGGGTGTAGGGATTTGAAATGGACCAGTACCATGGTGCACCACTCTCCAGGGATGGTAAATCAAAGACCAGCCACGGTGTTCCCTTTTTAACGTAAAAATTCACGTGACGGAAAAACGAAGGCCAAAAAACTTCAGAAACCCGATTGAGGTTCGGATAGCCTTTATGGGTTTGAAACTATCCATTGACGGCTTACAGCTGTCAAAGCCGTAGAACTCACTGAGAGCTTCGTTTTGACTGGTTATGGCTCCCGTAACTCTAAACGAGGCAACAGTTATGGCCGTCCGAAGAATCGATATCCACAGGGTGCAACATCTGCGGTGCGAGGTGCAATATTCATCCAAAAAGACGAAACAGCGCCGTGCGACTTTTAAAAATGGGTGCAGGGATTTGAAATGGACCAGTACCATGGTGCACCACTCTCCAGGGATGGTAAATCGAAGACCAGCCACGATGTTCCCTTTTTAACGTAAAATTCACGTGACGGAAAAACGAAGGCCAAAAAACTTCAGAGACCCGATTGAGGTTCGGATAGCCTTTTTTTGGATATGAAACTATCCATTGACGGCTTACAGCGGTCAAAGCCGTAGAAATCACTGAGAGATTCGTTTTGACTAGTTATGGCTCCCGTAACTCTAAACGAGGCAACGGTTATGGCCGTCCGAAGAATTGATATCCACAGGGTGCAACATCTGCGGTGCAAGGTGCAACATTCGTCCAAAAAGACGAAACAGCGCCGTGCGACTTTTAGAAATGGGTGCAGGGATTTGAAATGGACCAGTACCATGGTGCACCACTCTCCAGGGATGGTAAATCGAAGACCAGCCCCGGTGTTCCTTTTTTAACGTAAAAATTCACGTGACGGAAAAACGAAGGCCGAAAAACTTCAAAGACACGATTGAGGTTCGGATAGCCTTTTTTTGGGTATGAAACTATCCATTGACGGTATACAGCAGTTTAAGCCGTAGAACTCACTGAGAGCTTTGTTTTGACTGGTTATGGCTCCCGTAACTCTAAACGAGGCAACAGTTATGGCCGTCCGAAGAATTGATATCCACAGGGTGCAACATCTGCGGTGCAAGGTGCAACATTCGTCCAAAAAGTCGAAACAGCGCCGTGCGACTTTTAGAAATGGGTGCACGGATTTGAAATGGACCAGTACCATGGTGCACCACTCTCCAGGGATGGTAAATCGAAGACCAGCCACGGTGTTCCCTTTTTAACGTAAAAATTCACATGACGGAAAAACGAAGGCCAATAAACTTCAGAGACCCGATTGAGGTTCGGATAGCCTTTTTTCGGTATGAAACTATCCATTGACGGCTTACAGCTGTCAAAGCCGTAGAACTCACTGAAAGCTTCATTTTGACTGGTTATGTCTCCCGTAACTCTAAAAGAGGCAACAGTTATGGCCGTCCGAAGAATCGATATCCACAGGGTGCAACATCTGCGGTGCAATGTGCAACATTCGTCCAAAAAGACCAAACAGCGCCGTTCGACTTTTAGAAATGGGTGCAGGTATTTGAAATGGACCAATACCATGGTGCACCACTCTCCAAGGATGGTAAATCGAAGACCAGCCACGGTGTTCCCTTTTTAACGTAAAAATTCACGTGACGGAAAAACGTAGGCCAAAAAACTTCAGAGACCCGATTGAGGTTCGGATAGCCTTTTTTGGGTATGAAACTATCCATTGACGGCTTACAGCGGTCAAAGCCGTAGAAATCACTGAGAGCTTCATTTTGACTGGTTATGGCTCTCGTTACTCTAAACGAGGCAACGGTTATGGCCGTCCGAAGAATTGATATCCATAGGGTACAACATCTGCGGTGCAAGGTGCAACATTCGTCCAAAAAGACGAAACAGCACCGTGCGACTTTTAGAAATGGGTGCAGGGATTTGAAATGGACCAGTACCATGGTGCACCACTCTCCAGGGATGGAAATCGAAGACCAGCCACGGTGTGCCCTTTTTAACGTAAAAATTCACGTGACGGAAAAACGAAGGCCAAAAAACTTCATAGACCCGTTTGAGGTTTGGATAGCTTTTTTTGGGTATGAAACAATCCATTGACGGCTTATAGCCATCAAAGCTGTAGAACTCACTGAGAGCTTCGTTTTGACTGGTTATGGCTCCCGTAACTCTAAACGAGGCAACAGTTATGGCCGTCCGAAGAATTGATATCCACAGGGTGCAACATCTGCGGTGCAAGGTGCAACATTCGTCCAAAAAGACGAAACAGCGCCGTGCGACTTTTAGAAATGGGTGCAAGGATTTGAAATGGACCAGTACCATGGTGCACCACTCTCCAGGGATGGTAAATCGAAGACCAGCCACGGTGTTCCCTTTTTAACGTAAAAATTCACATGACGGAAAAACGAAGGCCAAAAAACTTCAGACACCCGATTGAGGTTCGGATAGCCTTTTTTCGGTATGAAACTATCTATTGACGGCTTACAGCTGTCAAAGCCGTAGAACTCATTGAGAGCTTCATTTTGACTGGTTATAGCTCCCGTAACTCTAAACGAGGCAATAGTTATGGCCGTCCGAAGAATCGATATCCACAGGGTGCAACATCTGCGGTGCAATGTGCAACATTCGTCCAAAAAGACCAAACAGCGCCGTTCGACTTTTAGAAATGGGTGCAGGTATTTGAAATGGACCAATACCATGGTGCACCACTCTCCAGGGATGGTAAATCGAAGACCAGCCACGGTGTTCCCTTTTTAACGTAAAAATTCACGTGACGGAAAAACGAAGGCCAAAAAACTTCAGAGACCCGATTAAGGTTCGGATAGCCTTTTTTTGGGTATGAAACTATCCATTGACGGCTTACAGCGGTCAAAGCCGTAGAAATCACTGAGAGCTTCGTTTTGACTGGTTATGGCTCTCGTAACTCTAAACGAGGCAACGGTTATGGCCGTCCGAAGAATTGATATCCATAGGGTACAACATCTGTGGTGCAAGGTGCAACATTCGTCCAAAAAGACGAAACAGCACCGTGCGACTTTTAGAAATGGGTGCAGGGATTTGAAATGGACCAGTACCATGGTGCACCACTCTCCAGGGATGGTAAATCGAAGACCAGCCCCTGTGTTCCTTTTTTAACGTAAAAATTCACGTGACGGAAAAACGAAGGCCGAAAAACTTCAGAGACACGATTCAGGTTCGGATAGCTATTTTTTGGGTATGAAACTATCCATTGACGGCTTACAACAGTCAAAGCCGTAGAACTCACTGAGAGCTTCGTTTTGACTGGTTATGGCTCCCGTAACTCTAAACGAGGCAACAATTATGGCCGTCCGAAGAATCGATATCCACAGGGTGCAACATCTACGGTGCAAGGTGCAACATTCGTCCAAAAAGTAGAAACAGCGCCGTGCGAATTTTAGAAATGGGTGTAGGGATTTGAAATGGACCGGTACCATGGTGCACCACTCTCCAGGGATGGTAAATCAAAGACCAGCCACGGTGTTCCCTTTTTAACGTAAAAATTCACGTGACGGAAAAACGAAGGCCAAAAAACTTCAGAAACCCGATTGAGGTTCGGATAGCCTTTTTGGGTATGAAACTATCCATTGACGGCTTACAGCTGTCAAAGCCGTAGAACTCACTAAGAGCTTCGTTTTGACTGGTTATGGCTCCCGTAACTCTAAATGAGGCAACAGTTATGGCCGACCGAAGAATCGATATCCACAGGGTGCAACATCTGCGGTGCGAGGTGCAACATTCGTCCAAAAAGGCGAAACAGCGCCGTGCGACTTTTAGAAATGGGTGCAGGGATTTGAAATGGACCAGTACCATGGTGCACCACTCTCTAGGGATGGTAAATCGAAGACCAGCCACGGTGTGTCCTTTTTAACGTAAAAATTCACTTGACGGAAAAACGTAGGCCAAAAAACTTCAGAGACCCGTTTGAGGTTCGGATAGCCTTTTTTGGGTATGAAACTATCCATTGACGGCTTACAGCCATCAAAGCTGTAGAACTCACTGAGAGCTTCGTTTTGACTGGTTATGGCTCCCGTTACTCTAAACGAGGCAACAGTTATGGCCGTCCGAAAATCGATATCCACAGGGTGCAACATCTGCGGTGCAACATTCGTTCAAAAAGACGAAACAGCACCGTGCGACTTTTAGAAATGGGTGCAGGGATTTGAAATGGACCAGTACCATGGTGCACCACTCTCTGGGGATGGTAAATTGAAGACCAGTCACAGTGTTCCCTTTTTAACGTAAAAATTCACGTGACGAAAAAACGAAGGCCAAAAAACTTCAGAGACCCGATTGAGGTTCGGATAGCCTTTTTTGGGTATGAAACTATCCATTGACGGCTTACAGCCGTCAAAGCCATAGAAATCACTGAGAGCTTTGTTTTGACTGGTTATGGCTCCCGTAACTCTAAACGAGGCAACAGTTATGGCCGTCCGAAGAATTGATATCCACAGGGTGCAACATCTGCGGTGCAAGGTGCAACATTCGTCCAAAAATACGAAACAGCGCCGTGCGACTTTTAGAAATGTGTGCAGTGATTTGAAATGGACCAGTACCATGGTGCACCACTCTCCAGGGATGGTAAATCAAAGACCAGCCACGGTGTTCCCTTTCTAACGTAAAAAATCACATGACGGAAAAACGAAGGCCAAAAAACTTCAGAGACCGGATTGAGGTTCGGATAGCCTTTTTTCGGTATGAAACTATCCATTGACGGCTTACAGATGTTAAAGCCGTAGAACTCACTGAGAGCTTCGTTTTGACTGGTTATGGCTCCCGTAACTCTAAACGAGGCAACAGTTATGGCCGTCCGAAGAATCGATATCCACAGGATGCAACATCTGCGGTGCAATGTGCAACATTCGTCCAAAAAGACCAAACAGCACCGTGCGACTTTTAGAAATGGTTGCAGGTATTTGAAATGGACCAATACCATGGTGCACCACTCTCCAGGGATGGTAAATCGAAGACCAGCCACGGTGTTCCCTTTTTAACGTAAAAATTCACGTGACGGAAAAACGAAGGCCAAAAAACTTCAGAGACCCGATTGAGGTTCGGATAGCCTTTTTTTGGGTATGAAACTATCCATTGACGGCTTACAGCGGTCAAAGCCGTAGAAATCACTGAGAGCTTCGTTTTGACTGGTTATGGCTCCCGTAACTCTAAACGAGGCAACGGTTATGGCCGTCCGAAGAATTGATATCCACAGGGTGCAACATCTGCGGTGCAAGGTGCAACATTCGTCCAAAGAGACGAAACAGCACCGTGCGACTTTTAGAAATTGGTGCAGGGATTTGAAATAGACCAGTACCATGGTGCACCACTCTCCAGGGATGGTAAATCGAAGACCAGCCACGGTGTTCACTTTTTAACGTAAAAAATCACATGACGGAAAAACGAAGGCCAAAAAACTTCAGAGACCCGATTGAGGTTCGGATAGCCTTTTTTCGGTATGAAACTATCCATTGACGGCTTACAGTGGTCAAAGCCGTAGAACTCACTGAGAGCTTCGTTTTGACTGGTTATGGCTCCCGTAACTCTAAACGAGGCAACAATTATGGCCGTCCGAAGAATCGATATCCACATGGTGCAACATCTGCGGTGCAAGGTGCAACATTCGTCCAAAAAGAAGAAACAGCGCCGTGCGAATTTTAGAAATGGGTGCAGGGATTTGAAATGGACTAGTACCATGGTGCACAACTCTCCAGGGATGGTAAATCAAAGACCAGCCACGGTGTTCCCTTTTTAACGTAAAAATTCACGTGACGGAAAAACGAAGGCCAAAAAACTTCAAAGACCCGATTGAGGTTCGGATAGCCTTTTTGGGTATGAAACTATCCATTGACGGCTTATAGCTGTCAAAGCCGTAGAACTCACTGAGAGCTTCGCTTTGATTGGTTATGGCTCCCGTAACTCTAAACGAGGCAACAGTTATGGCCGTCCGAAGAATCGATATCCACAGGGTGCAACATCTGCGGTGCGAGGTGCAACATTCGACCAAAAAGACGAAACAGCGCTGTGCGACTTTTAGAAATGCGTGCAATGATTTGAAATGGACCAGTACCATGGTGCACCACTCTCCAGGGATGGTAAATCGAAGAACAGCCACGATGTTCCCTTTTTAACGTAAAAATTTACGTGACGGAAAAACGAAGGCCATAAAACTTCAGAGACCTGTTTGAGGTTCGGATAGCCTTTTTTTGGGTATGAAACTATCCATTGACGGCTTACAGCCATCAAAGCTATAGAACTCACTGAGAGCTTCGTTTTGACTGGTTATGGCTCCCGTAACTCTAAACGAGGCAACAGTTATGGCCGTCCGAAGAATCGATATCCATAGGGTGCAACATCTGCGGTGCAAGGTGCAACATTCGTTCAAAAATACGAAACAGCGCCGTGCGACTTTTAGAAATGGGTGCAGGGATTTGAAATGGAACAGTACCATGGTGCACCACTCTCTTGGGATGGTAAATTGAAGACCAGCCACAGTGTTCCCTTTTTAACGTAAAAATTCACGTGACGGAAAAACGAAGGCCAAAAAACTTCAAAGACCCGATTGAGGTTCGGATAGCCTTTTTTTGGGTATGAAACTATCCATTGACGGCATACAGCTGTCAAAGCCGTAGAAATCACTGAGAGCTTCATTTTGACTAGTTATGGCTCTCGTAACTCTAAACGAGGCAACAGTTATGGTCGTCCGAAGAATTGATATACACAGGGTGCAACATCTGCGGTGCAAGGTTCAACATTCGTCCAAAAAGACGAAACTGCGCCGTGCGACTTTTAGAAATGGGTGCAGGGATTTGAAATGGACTGGTACCATGGTACACCACTCTCCAGGGATGGTAAATCGAAGACCAGCCACGGTGTTCCCTTTTTAACGTAAAAATTCACGTGACTGAAATACGAAGGCCAAAAAATTCAGAGACCCGATTGAGGTTCGGATAGCCTTTTTTTGGGTATGAAACTATCCATTGACGGCAGCAACTATCAAAGCCGTAGAAATCACTGAGAGCTTCGTTTTGACTGGTTATGGCTCCCGTAACTCTAAACGAGGCAACAGTTATGGCCGTCCGAAGAATCGATATCCACAGGGTGCAACATCTGCGGTGCAAGGTGCAACATTCGTCCAAAAAGAAGAAACAGCGCCGTGCGACTTTAAGAAATGTGTGCAGGGAGTTGAAATGGACCACTACCATGGTGCACCACTCTCCAGGGATGGTAAATCGAAGACCAGCCACGGTGTTCCCTTTTTAACGTAAAAATTCACGTGACGGAAAAACGAAGGCCAAAAAACTTCAGAGACCCGATTGACGTTCGGATAGCCTTTTTTTGGGTATGAAACTATCTATTGACGGCTTACAGCCGTCAAAGCCGTAGAACTCACTGAGAGCTTCGTTTCGACTGGTTATGGCTCCCGTAACTCTAAACGAGGCAACAGTTATGGCCATTTGAAGAATCGATATCCACAGGGTGCAACATCTGCGGTGCAAGGTGCAACATTCGTCCAAAAAGGCGAAACAGCGCCGTGCGACTTTTAAAAATGGGTGCATGGATTTGAAATGGACCGGTACCATGGTGCACCACTCTCCAGGGATGGTAAATCGAAGACCAGCCACGGTGTTCCCTTTTTAACGTAAAAATTCACGTGACGGAAAAACGAAGGCCAAAAAACTTCAGAGACCCGATTGAGGTTCAGATAGCCTTTTTTTGGGTATGAAACTATCCATTGACGGCTTACAGCCGTCAAAGCCGTAGAACTCACTGAGAGCTTCGTTTTGACTGGTTATGGCTCCCGTAACTCTAAACGAGGCAACAGTTATGACCGTCCGAAGAATCGATATCCAAAGAGTGCAACATCTGCGGTGCAATGTGCAACATTCGTCCAAAAAGACCAAACAGCACCGTGCGACTTTTAGAAATGGGTGCAGGTATTTGAAATGGACCAATACCATAGTGCACCACTCTCCAGGGATGGTAAATCGAAGACCAGCCACGGTGTTCCCTTTTTAACGTAAAAATTCACGTGACGGAAAAACGAAGGCCAAAAAACTTCAGAGACCCGATTGAGGTTCGGATAGCTTTTTTTTGGGTATGAAACTATCTATTGACGGCTTACAGCTGTCAAAGCCGTAGAACTCACTGAGAGCTTCGTTTTGACTGGATATGGCTCCCGTAACTCTAAACGAGGCAACAGTTATGGCCGTCCGAAGAATCGATATCCACAGGGTGCAACATCTGCGGTGCAATGTGCAACATTCGTCCAAAAAGACCAAACAGCACCGTGCGACTTTTAGAAATGGGTGCAGGTATTTGAAATGGACCAATACCATGGTGCACCACTCTCCTGGGATGGTAAATCGAAGACCAGCCACGGTGTTCCCTTTTTAACGTAAAAATTCACGTGACGGAAAAACGAAGGCCAAAAAACTTCAAAGACCCGATTGAGGTTCGGATAGTCTTTTTTTGGGTATGAAACTATCCATTGACGGCTTACAGCCATCAAAGCTGTAGAACTCACTGTGAGTTTCGTTTTGACTGGTTATGGCTCCTGTAACTCTAAACGAGGCAACAGTTATGGCCGTCCGAAGAATCGATATCCACAGGGTGCAACATCTGCGGTGCAAGGTGCAACATTCGTTCAAAAAGACGAAATAGCGCCGTGCGACTTTTAGAAATGGGTGCAGGGATTTGAAATGGACCAGTACCATGGTGCACCACTCTCTAGGGATGGTAAATTGAAGACCAGCCACGGTGTTCCCTTTTTAATGTAAAAATTCACGTGACGGAAAAACGAATGCCAAAAAACTTCAAAGACCCGATTGAGGTTCGGATAGCCTTTTTTTGGGAATGAAACTATCCATTGACGGCTTACAGCAGTCAAAGACGTAGAAATCACTGAGAGCTTCGTTTTGACTGGTTATGGCTCCCGTAACTCTAAAAGAGGCAACAGTTATGGCCGTTTGAAGAATCGATATCCACAGGGTGCAACATCTGCGGTGCAAGGTGCAACATTCGTTCAAAAAGGCGAAACAGCGCCGTGCGACTTTTAAAAATGGGTGCATGGATTTGAAATGGACCGGTACCATGGTGCACCACTCTCCAGGGATGGTAAATCGAAGACCAGCCACGGTGTTCCCTTTTAAACGTAAAAATTCACGTGACGGAAAAACGAAGGCCAAAAAACTTCAGAGACCCGATTGAGGTTCAGATAGCCTTTTTTTGGGTATGAAACTATCCATTGACGGCTTACAGCCGTCAAAGCCGTAGAACTCACTGAGAGCTTCGTTTTGACTGGTTATGGCTCCCGTAACTCTAAACGAGGCAACAGTTATGACCGTCCGAAGAATCGATATCCAAAGAGTGCAACATCTGCGGTGCAATGTGCAACATTCGTCCAAAAAGACCAAACAGCACCGTGCGACTTTTAGAAATGGGTGCAGGTATTTGAAATGGACCAATACCATAGTGCACCACTCTCCAGGGATGGTAAATCGAAGACCAGCCACGGTGTTCCCTTTTTAACGTAAAAATTCACGTGACGGAAAAACGAAGGCCAAAAAACTTCAGAGACCCGATTGAGGTTCGGATAGCTTTTTTTTGGGTATGAAACTATCTATTGACGGCTTACAGCTGTCAAAGCCGTAGAACTCACTGAGAGCTTCGTTTTGACTGGATATGGCTCCCGTAACTCTAAACGAGGCAACAGTTATGGCCGTCCGAAGAATCGATATCCATAGGGTGCAACATCTGCGGTGCAATGTGCAACATTCGTCCAAAAAGACCAAACAGCACCGTGCGACTTTTAGAAATGGGTGCAGGTATTTGAAATGGACCAATACCATGGTGCACCACTCTCCTGGGATGGTAAATCGAAGACCAGCCACGGTGTTCCCTTTTTAACGTAAAAATTCACGTGACGGAAAAACGAAGGCCAAAAAACTTCAGAGACCCGATTGAGGTTCGGATAGCCTTTTTTTGGGTATGAAACTATCCATTGACGGCTTACAGCCATCAAAGCTGTAGAACTCACTGTGAGTTTCGTTTTGACTGGTTATGGCTCCTGTAACTCTAAACGAGGCAACAGTTATGGCCGTCCGAAGAATCGATATCCACAGGGTGCAACATCTGCGGTGCAAGGTGCAACATTCGTTCAAAAAGACGAAATAGCGCCGTGCGACTTTTAGAAATGGGTGCAGGGATTTGAAATGGACCAGTACCATGGTGCACCACTCTCTAGGGATGGTAAATTGAAGACCAGCCACGGTGTTCCCTTTTTAATGTAAAAATTCACGTGACGGAAAAACGAATGCCAAAAAACTTCAAAGACCCGATTGAGGTTCGGATAGCCTTTTTTTGGGAATGAAACTATCCATTGACGGCTTACAGCAGTCAAAGACGTAGAAATCACTGAGAGCTTCGTTTTGACTGGTTATGGCTCCCGTAACTCTAAACGAGGCAACAGTTATGGCCGTTTGAAGAATCGATATCCACAGGGTGCAATATCTGCGGTGCAAGGTGCAACATTCGTTCAAAAAGGCGAAACAGCGCCGTGCGACTATTAAAAATGGGTGCATGGATTTGAAATGGACCGGTACCATGGTGCACCACTCTCCAGGGATGGTAAATCGAAGACCAGCCACGGTGTTCCCTTTTTAACGTAAAAATTCACGTGACGGAAAAACGAAGGCCAAAATACTTCAGAGACCCGATTGAGGTTCGAATAGCCTTTTTTGGGTATGAAACTATCTATTGACGGCTTACAGCCATCAAAGCTGTAGAACTCACTGAGAGCTTCGTTTTGACTGGTTATGGCTCCCGTAACTCTAAACGAGGCAACCGTTATGGCCGTCTGAAGAATCAATATCCACAGGGTGCAACATCTGCGATGCAAGGTGCAACATTCGTCCAAAAAGACGAAACAGCGCCGTGCGACTTTTAGAAATGGGTGCACGGATTTGAAATGGACCAGTACCATGGTGCACCACTCTCCAGGGATGGTAAATCGAAGACCATCCTCGGTGTTCCCTTTTTAACGTAAAAATTCACTTGACGGAAAAACGAAGGCCAAAAAACTTCAGAGACCCGATTGAGGTTCGGATAGCCTTTTTTCGGTATGAAACCATCCATTGACGGCTTACAGCTGTCAAAGCCGTAGAACTTACTGAGAGCTTCGTTTTGACTGGTTATGGCTCCCGTAACTCTAAACGAGGCAACAGTTATGGCCGTCCGAAGAATCGATATCCACAGGTTGCAACATCTGCGGTGCAAGGTGCAACATTCGTCCAAAAAGACGAAACAGCGCCGTGCGACTTTTAGAAATGGGTGCAGGGATTTGAAATGGACCAGTACCATGGTGCACCACTCTCTAGGGATGGTAAATCGAAGACCAGCAACGGTGTTCCCTTTTTAACGTAAAAATTCACATGACGGAAAAACGAAGGCCAAAAAACTTCAGAGACCCGATTGAGGTTCGGATAGCCTTTTTTTGGGTATGAAACTATCCATTGACGGCTTACAGCTGTCAAAGCCGTAGAAATCACTGAGAGCTTCGTTTTGACTGGTTATGGCTCCCGTAACTCTAAACGAGGCAACAGTTATGGCCGTCCGAAGAATTGATATCCACAGGGTGCAACATCTGCGGTGCAAGGTGCAACATTCGTCCAAAAAGATGAAACAGCACCGTGCGACTTTTAGAAATGGATGCAGTGATTTGAAATTGACCAGTACCATGGTGCACCACTCTCTAGGGATGGTAAATCAAAGACCAACCCGGTGTTCCATTTTAACGTAAAAATTCATGTGACGGAAAAACGAAGGCCGAAAAACTTCAAAGACACGATTGAGGTTCGGATAGCATTTTTTGGGTGTGAAACTATCCATTGACGGCTTACAGCCGTCAAAGCCGTAGAACTCACTGAGAGCTTCGTTTTGACTGGTTATGGCTCCCGTAACTCTAAACGAGGCAACAGTTATGGCCGTCCGAAGAATCGATATCCACAGGGTGCAACATCTGCGGTGCAAGGTGCAACATTCGTCCAAAAAGACGAAACAGCGCCGTGCGACTTTTAGAAATGGGTGCAGAGATTTGAAATGGACCGGTACCATGGTGCACCACTCTCCATGGATGGTAAATCGAAGACCAGCCACGGTGTTCCCTTTTTAACGTAAAAATTCACGTGACGGAAAAACGAAGGCCAAAAATTTCAGAGACCCGATTGAGGTTCGGATAGCCTTTTTTTGGGTATGAAACTATCCATTGACGGCTTACAGCTGTCAAAGCCGTAGAAATCACTAAGAGCTTCGTTTTGACTGGTTATGGCTCCCGTAACTCTAAACGAGGCAACAGTTATGGCCGTCCGAAGAATCGATATCCACAGGGTGCAACATCTGCGGTGCAAGGTGCAACATTCGTCCAAAAAGAAGAAACAGCGCCGTGCGACTTTTAGAAATGGGTGCAGGGAGTTGAAATGGACCACTACCATGGTGCACCACTCTCCAGGGATGGTAAATCGAAGACCAGCCACGATGTTCCCTTTTTAACGTAAAAATTCACGTGGCGGAAAAACGAAGGCCAAAAAACTTCAGAGACCCGATTGAGGTTCGGATAGCCTTTTTTGGGGTATGAAACTATCTACTGACGGCTTACAACCGTCAAAGACGTAGAACTCACTGAGAGCTTCGTTTCGACTGGTTATGGCTCCCGTAACTCTAAAGGAGGCAACAGTTATGGCCGTTTGAAGAATCGATAACCACAGGGTGCAACATCTGCGGTGCAAGGTGCAACATTCGTCCAAAAAGGCGAAACAGCGCCGTGCGACTTTTAAAAATGGGTTCATGGATTTGAAATGGACCGGTACCATGGTGCACCACTCTCTAGGGATGGTAAATCGAAGACCAGCCACGGTGTTCCCTTTTTAACTTAAAAATTCACGTGACGGAAAAACGAAGGCCAAAAAACTTCAAAGACCCGATTGAGGTTCGGATAGCCTTTTTTTGGGTATGAAACTATCCATTGACGGCTTACAGCCGTAAAAGCCGTAGAACTCACTGAGAGCTTCGTTTTGACTGGTTATGGCTCCAGTAACTCTAAACGAGGCAACAGTTATGGCCGTCCGAAGAATCGATATCCACAGGGTGCAACATCTGCGGTGCAATGTGCAACATTCGTCCAAAAAGACCAAACAGCACCGTGCGACTTTTAGAAATGGGTTCAGGTATTTGAAATGGACCAATACCATGGTGCACCACTCTCCAGGGATGGTAAATCGAAGACCAGCCACGGTGTTCCCTTTTTAACGTAAAAATTCACGTGACGGAAAAACGAAGGCCAAAAAACTTCAGAGACCCGATTGAGGTTCGGATAGCCTTTTTTTGGGTATGAAACTATCTATTGACGGCTTACAGCCGTCAAAGCCATAGAACTCACTGAGAGCTTCGTTTTGACTGGTTATGGCTCCCGTAACTCTAAACGAGGCAACAGTTATGGCCGTCCGAAGAATCGATATCCACAGGGTGCAACATCTGCGGTGCAATGTGCAACATTCGTCCAAAAAGACCAAACAACACCGTGCGACTTTTAGAAATGGGTGCAGGTATTTGAAATGGACCAATACCACGGTGCACCACTCTCCAGGGATGGTAAATCGAAGACCAGCAACGGTGTTCCCTTTTTAACGTAAAAATTCACATGACGGAAAAACGAAGGCCAAAAAACTTCAGAGACCCGATTGAGGTTCGGATAGCCTTTTTTTGGGTATGAAACTATCCATTGACGGCTTACAGCGGTCAAAGCCGTAGAAATCACTGAGAGCTTCATTTTGACTGGTTATGGCTCCCGTAACTCTAAACAAGGCAACGGTTATGGCCGTCCGAAGAATTGACATCCACAGGGTGCAACATATGCGGTGCAAGGTGCAACATTCGTCCAAAAAGACGAAACAGCGCCGTGCGACTTTTAGAAATGGGTGCAGGGATTTGAAATAGACCAGTACCATGGTGCACCACTCTCCAGGGATGGTAAATCGAAGACCAGCCCCGGTGTTCCTTTTTTAACGTAAAAATTCACGTGACGGAAAAACGAAGGCCGAAAAACTTCAGAGACACGATTGAGGTTCGGATAGCCTTTTATTGGGTATGAAACTATCCATTGACGGCTTACAGCGGTCAAAGCCGTAACTCTAAACAAGGCAATAATTATGGCCGTCCGAAGAATCGATATCCAGAGGGTGCAACATCTGCGGTGCAAGGTGCAACATTCGTCCAAAAAGAAGAAACAGCGCCGTGCGAATTTTAGAAATGGGTGCAGGGATTTGAAATGGACCAGTACCATGGTGCACAACTCTCCAGGGATGGTAAATCAAAGACCAGCCACGGTGTTCCCTTTTTAACGTAAAAATTCACGTGACGGAAAAACGAAGGCCAAAAAATTTTAGAGACCCGATTGAGGTTCGGATAACCTTTTTGGGTATGAAACTATCCATTGACGGCTAACAGCTGTCAAAGCCGTAGAACTCACTGAGAGCTTCGTTTTGACTGGTTATGGCTCCCGTAACTCTAAAGGAGGCAACAGTTATGGCCGTCCGAAGAATCGATATCCACAGGGTGCAACATCTGCGGTGCGAGGTGCAACATTCGACCAAAAAGACGAAACAGCGCCGTGCGACTTTTAGAAATGGGTGTAGGGATTTGAAATGGACCAGTACCATGGTGCACCACTCTCCAGGGATGGTAAATCGAAGACCATCCACGATGTTCCCTTTTTAACGTAAAAATTTACGTGACGGAAAAACGAAGGCCATAAAACTTCAGAGACCCGTTTGAGGTTCGGATAGCCTTTTTTTGGGTATGAAACTATCCATTGACGGCTTACAGCCATCAAAGCTGTAGAACTCACTGAGAGCTTCGTTTTGACTGGTTATGGCTCCTGTAACTCTAAACGAGGCAACAGTTATGGCCGTCCGAAGAATCGATATCCACAGGGTGCAACATCTGCGGTGCAAGGTGCAACATTCGTTCAAAAAGACGAAACAGCGCCGTGCGACTTTTAGAAATGGGTGCAGGGATTTGAAATGGACCAGTACCATGGTGCACCACTCTCTAGGGATGGTAAATTGAATACCAGCCACAGTGTTCCCTTTTTAACGTAAAAATTCACTGGACGGAAAAACGAAGGCCAAAAAACTTCAAAGACCCGATTGAGGTTCGGATAGCCTTTTTTGGGTATGAAACTATCTATTGACGGCTTACAGCTGTCAAAGACGTAGAAATCACTGAGAGCTTCGTTTTGACTGGTTATGGCTCCCGTAACTCTAAACGAGGCAACGGTTATGGCCGTTTGAAGAATCGATATCCACAGGGTGCAACATCTACGGTGCAAGGTGCAACATTCGTTCAAAAAGGCGAAACAGCGCCGTGCGACTTTTAAAAATGGGTGCATGGATTTGAAATGGACCGGTACCATGGTGCACCACTCTCCAGGGATGGTAAATCGAAGACCAGCCACGGTGTTCCCTTTTTAACGTAAAAATTCACGTGACGGAAAAACGAAGGCCAAAAAACTTCAGAGACCCGATTAAGGTTCGGATAGCCTTTTTTTGGGTATGAAACTATCTATTGACGGCTTACAGCCATCAAAGCCGTAGAACTCACTAAGAGCTTTGTTTTGACTGGTTATGGCTCCCGTAACTCTAAACGAGGCAACAGTTATGGCCGTCCGAAGAATCGATATCCACAGGGTGCAACATCTGCGATGCAAGGTGCAACATTCGTTAAAAAAGACGAAACAGCGCCGTGCGACTTTTAGAAATGGGTGCACGGATTTGAAATGGACCAGTACCATGGTGCACCACTCTCCAGGGATGGTAAATCGAAGACCATCCTCGGTGTTCCCTTTTTAACGTAAAAATTCACGTGACGGAAAAACGAAGGCCAAAAAACTTCAGAGACCCGATTGAGGTTCGGATAGCCTTTTTTCGGTATGAAACAATCCATTGACGGCTTACAGCTGTCAAAGCCGTAGAACTTACTGAGAGCTTCGTTTTGACTGGTTATGGCTCCCGTAACTCTAAACGAGGCAACAGTTATGGCCGTCCGAAGAATCGATATCCACAGGTTGCAACATCTGCGGTGCAAGGTGCAACATTCGTCCAAAAAGACGAAACAGTGCCGTGCGACTTTTAGAAATGGGTGCAGGGATTTGAAATGGACCAGTACCATGGTGCACCACTCTCTAGGGATGGTAAATCGAAGACCAGCAACGGTGTTCCCTTTTTAACGTAAATATTCACGTGACGGAAAAACGAAGGCCAAAAAACTTCAGAGACCCGATTGAGGTTCGAATAGCCTTTTTTTGGGTATGAAACTATCCATTGACGGCTTACAGCTGTCAAAGCCGTAGAAATCACTGAGAGCTTCGTTTTGACTGGTTATGGCTCCCGTAACTCTAAACGAGGCAACAGTTATGGTCATCCGAAGAATTGATATCCACAGGGTGCAACATCTGCGGTGCAAGGTGCAACATTCGTCCAAAAAGATGAAACAGCACCGTGCGACTTTTAGAAATGGATGCAGGGATTTGAAATTGACCAGTACCATGGTGCACCACTCTCCAGGGATGGTAAATCAAAGACCAGCCCGGTGTTCCTTTTTTAACGTAAATATTCACGTGACGGAAAAACGAAGGCCGAAAAACTTCAAAGACACGATTGAGGTTCGGATGGCCTTTTTTGGGTATGAAACTAAATATTGACGGCTTACAGCAGTCAAAGCCGTAGAACTCACTGAGAGCTTCGTTTTGACTGGTTATGGCTCCCGTAACTCTAAACGAGGCAACAGTTATGGCCGTCCGAAGAATCGATATCCACAGGGTGCAACATCTGCGGTGCAATGTGCAACATTCGTCCAAAAAGACCAAACAGCACCGTGCGACTTTTAGAAATGGGTTCAGGTATTTGAAATGGACCAATACCATGGTGCACCACTCTCCAGGGATGGTAAATCGAAGACCAGCCACGGTGTTCCCTTTTTAACGTAAAAATTCACGTGACGGAAAAACGAAGGCCAAAAAACTTCAGAGACCCGATTGAGGTTCGGATAGCCTTTTTTTGGGTATGAAACTATCTATTGACGGCTTACAGCCATCAAAGCCGTAGAACTCACTGAGAGCTTCGTTTTGACTGGTTATGGCTCCCGTAACTCTAAACGAGGCAACAGTTATGGCCGTCCGAAGAATCGATATCCACAGGGTGCAACATCTGCGGTGTAATGTGCAACATTCGTCCAAAAAACCAAACAGTACCGTGCGACTTTTAGAAATGGGTGCAGGTATTTGAAATGGACCAATACCATGGTGCACCACTCTCCAGGGATGGTAAATCGAAGACCAGCCACGGTGTTCCCTTTTTAACGTAAAAATTCACGTGACGGAAAAACGAAGGCCAAAAAACTTCAGAGATCCGATTGAGGTTCAGATAGCCTTTTTTTGGGTATGAAACTATCCATTGACGGCTTACGGCGGTCAAAGCCGTAGAAATTACTGAGAGCTTCATTTTGACTGGTTATGGCTCCCGTAACTCTAAACGAGGCAATGGTTATGGCCGTCCGAAGAATTGATATCCACAGGGTGCAACATCTGCGGTGCAAGGTGCAACATTCGTCCAAAAAGAAGAAACAGCGCCGTGCGAATTTTAGAAATGGGTGCAGGGATTTGAAATGGACCAGTACCATGGTGCACAACTCTCCAGGGATGGTAAATCAAAGACCAGCCACGGTGTTCCCTTTTTAACGTAAAAATTCACGTGACGGAAAAACGAAGGCCAAAAAATTTTAGAGACCCGATTGAGGTTCGGATAGCCTTTTTGGGTATGAAACTATCCATTGACGTCTAACAGCTGTCAAAGCCGTAGAACTCACTGAGAGCTTCGTTTTGACTGGTTATGGCTCCCGTAACTCTAAACGAGGCAACAGTTATGGCCGTCCGAAGAATCGATATCCACAGGGTGCAACATCTGCGGTGCGAGGTGCAACATTCGACCAAAAAGATGAAACAGCGCCGTGCGACTTTTAGAAATGGGTGTAGGGATTTGAAATGGACCAGTACCATGGTGCACAACTCTCCAGGGATGGTAAATCAAAGACCAGCCACGGTGTTCCCTTTTTAACGTAAAAATTCACGTGACGGAAAAACGAAGGCCAAAAAATTTTAGAGACCCGATTGAGGTTCGGATAGCCTTTTTGGGTATGAAACTATCCATTGACGGCTTACAGCTGTCAAAGCCGTAGAACTCACTGAGAGCTTCGTTTTGACTGGTTATGGCTCCCGTAACTCTAAACGAGGCAACAGTTATGGCCGTCCGAAGAATCGATATCCACAGGGTGCAACATCTGCGGTGCAAGGTGCAACATTCGTTCAAAAAGACGAAACAGCGCCGTGCGACTTTTAGAAATGGGTGCAGGGATTTGAAATGGACCAGTACCATGGTGCACCACTCTCCAGGGATGGTAAATCGAAGACCAGCCACGGTGTTCCCTTTTTAACGTAAAAATTTACGTGACGGAAAAACGAAGGCCATAAAACTTCAGAGACCCATTTGAGGTTCGGATAGCCTTTTTTTGGGTATAAAACTATCCATTGACGGCTTACAGCCATCAAAGCTGTAGAACTCACTGAGAGCTTCGTTTTGACTGGTTATGGCTCCTGTAACTCTAAACGAGGCAACAGTTATGGCCGTCCGAAGAATCGATATCCACAGGGTGCAACATCTGCGGTGCAAGGTGCAACATTCGTTCAAAAAGACGAAATAGCGCCGTGCGACTTTTAGAAATGGGTGCAGGGATTTGAAATGGACCAGTACCATGGTGCACCACTCTCTAGGGATGGTAAATTGAAGACCAGCCACAGTGTTCCCTTTTTAACGTAAAAATTCACTAGACGGAAAAACGAAGGCCAAAAAACTTCAAAGACCCGATTGAGGTTCGGATAGCCTTTTTTTGGGTATGAAACTATCCATTGACGGCTTACAGCTGTCAAAGACGTAGAAATCACTGAGAGCTTCGTTTTGACTGGTTATGGCTCCCGTAACTCTAAACGAGGCAACATTTATGGCCGTTTGAAGAATCGATATCCACAGGGTGCAACATCTGCGGTGCAAGGTGCAACATTCGTTCAAAAAGGCGAAACAGCGCCGTGCGACTTTTAAAAATGGGAGCATGGATTTGAAATGGACCGGTACCATGGTGCACCACTCTCCAGGGATGGTAAATCGAAGACCAGCCACGGTGTTCCCTTTTTAACGTAAAAATTCACGTGACGGAAAAACGAAGGCCAAAAAACTTCAGAGACCCGATTGAGGTTCGGATAGCCTTTTTTCGGTATGAAACAATCCATTGACGGCTTACAGCTGTCAAAGCCGTAGAACTTACTGAGAGCTTCGTTTTGACTGGTTATGGCTCCCGTAACTCTAAACGAGGCAACAGTTATGGCCGTCCGAAGAATCGATATCCACAGGTTGCAACATCTGCGGTGCAAGGTGCAACATTCGTCCAAAAAGACGAAACAGCGCCGTGCGACTTTTAGAAATGGGTGTAGGGATTTGAAATGGACCAGTACCATGGTGCACCACTCTCTAGGGATGGTAAATCGAAGACCAGCAACGGTGTTCCCTTTTTAACGTAAATATTCACATGACGGAAAAACGAAGGCCAAAAAACTTCAGAGACCCGATTGAGGTTCGGATAGCCTTTTTTTGGGTATGAAACTATCCATTGACGGCTTACAGCTGTCAAAGCCGTAGAAATCACTGAGAGCTTCGTTTTGACTAGTTATGGCTCCCGTAACTCTAAACGAGGCAACAGTTATGGTCGTCCGAAGAATTGATATCCACAGGGTGCAACATCTGCGGTGCAAGGTGCAACATTCGTCCAAAAAGATGAAACAGCACCGTGCGACTTTTAGAAATGGATGCAGGGATTTGAAATTGACCAGTACCATGGTGCACCACTCTCCAGGGATGGTAAATCAAAGACCAGCCCGGTGTTCCTTTTTTAACGTAAATATTCACGTGACGGAAAAACGAAGGCCGAAAAACTTCAAAGACACGATTGAGGTTCGGATGGCCTTTTTTGGGTATGAAACTAAATATTGACGGCTTACAGCAGTCAAAGCCGTAGAACTCACTGAGAGCTTCGTTTTGACTGGTTATGGCTCCCGTAACTCTAAACGAGGCAACAGTTATGGCCGTCCGAAGAATCGATATCCACAGGGTGCAACATCTGCGGTGCAATGTGCAACATTCGTCCAAAAAGACCAAACAGCACCGTGCGACTTTTAGAAATGGGTTCAGGTATTTGAAATGGACCAGTACCATGGTGCACCACTCTCCAGGGATGGTAAATCGAAGACCAGCCACGGTGTTCCCTTTTTAACGTAAAAATTCACGTGACGGAAAAACGAAGGCCAAAAAACTTCAGAGACCCGATTGAGGTTCGGATAGCCTTTTTTTGGGTATGAAACTATCTATTGACGGCTTACAGCCATCAAAGCCGTAGAACTCACTGAGAGCTTCGTTTTGACTGGTTATGGCTCCCGTAACTCTAAACGAGGCAACAGTTATGGCCGTCCGAAGAATCGATATCCACAGGGTGCAACATCTGCGGTGTAATGTGCAACATTCGTCCAAAAAACCAAACAGTACCGTGCGACTTTTAGAAATGGGTGCAGGTATTTGAAATGGACCAATACCATGGTGCACCACTCTCCAGGGATGGTAAATCGAAGACCAGCCACGGTGTTCCCTTTTTAACGTAAAAATTCACGTGACGGAAAAACGAAGGCCAAAAAACTTCAGAGATCCGATTGAGGTTCGGATAGCCTTTTTTTGGGTATGAAACTATCCATTGACGGCTTACAGCGGTCAATGCCGTAGAAATCACTGAGAGCTTCATTTTGACTGGTTATGGCTCCCGTAACTCTAAACGAGGCAATGGTTATGGCCGTCCGAAGAATTGATATCCACAGGGTGCAACATCTGCGGTGCAAGGTGCAACATTCGTCCAAAAAGAAGAAACAGCGCCGTGCGAATTTTAGAAATGGGTGCAGGGATTTGAAATGGACCAGTACCATGGTGCACAACTCTCCAGGGATGGTAAATCAAAGACCAGCCACGGTGTTCCCTTTTTAACGTAAAAATTCACGTGACGGAAAAACGAAGGCCAAAAAATTTTAGAGACCCGATTGAGGTTCGGATAGCCTTTTTGGGTATGAAACTATCCATTGACGTCTAACAGCTGTCAAAGCCGTAGAACTCACTGAGAGCTTCGTTTTGACTGGTTATGGCTCCCGTAACTCTAAACGAGGCAACAGTTATGGCCGTCCGAAGAATCGATATCCACAGGGTGCAACATCTGCGGTGCGAGGTGCAACATTCGACCAAAAAGATGAAACAGCGCCGTGCGACTTTTAGAAATGGGTGTAGGGATTTGAAATGGACCAGTACCATGGTGCACAACTCTCCAGGGATGGTAAATCAAAGACCAGCCACGGTGTTCCCTTTTTAACGTAAAAATTCACGTGACGGAAAAACGAAGGCCAAAAAATTTTAGAGACCCGATTGAGGTTCGGATAGCCTTTTTGGGTATGAAACTATCCATTGACGGCTTACAGCTGTCAAAGCCGTAGAACTCACTGAGAGCTTCGTTTTGACTGGTTATGGCTCCCGTAACTCTAAACGAGGCAACAGTTATGGCCGTCCGAAGAATCGATATCCACAGGGTGCAACATCTGCGGTGCAAGGTGCAACATTCGTTCAAAAAGACGAAACAGCGCCGTGCGACTTTTAGAAATGGGTGCAGGGATTTGAAATGGACCAGTACCATGGTGCACCACTCTCCAGGGATGGTAAATCGAAGACCAGCCACGGTGTTCCCTTTTTAACGTAAAAATTTACGTGACGGAAAAACGAAGGCCATAAAACTTCAGAGACCCATTTGAGGTTCGGATAGCCTTTTTTTGGGTATAAAACTATCCATTGACGGCTTACAGCCATCAAAGCTGTAGAACTCACTGAGAGCTTCGTTTTGACTGGTTATGGCTCCTGTAACTCTAAACGAGGCAACAGTTATGGCCGTCCGAAGAATCGATATCCACAGGGTGCAACATCTGCGGTGCAAGGTGCAACATTCGTTCAAAAAGACGAAATAGCGCCGTGCGACTTTTAGAAATGGGTGCAGGGATTTGAAATGGACCAGTACCATGGTGCACCACTCTCTAGGGATGGTAAATTGAAGACCAGCCACAGTGTTCCCTTTTTAACGTAAAAATTCACTAGACGGAAAAACGAAGGCCAAAAAACTTCAAAGACCCGATTGAGGTTCGGATAGCCTTTTTTTGGGTATGAAACTATCCATTGACGGCTTACAGCTGTCAAAGACGTAGAAATCACTGAGAGCTTCGTTTTGACTGGTTATGGCTCCCGTAACTCTAAACGAGGCAACATTTATGGCCGTTTGAAGAATCGATATCCACAGGGTGCAACATCTGCGGTGCAAGGTGCAACATTCGTTCAAAAAGGCGAAACAGCGCCGTGCGACTTTTAAAAATGGGAGCATGGATTTGAAATGGACCGGTACCATGGTGCACCACTCTCCAGGGATGGTAAATCGAAGACCAGCCACGGTGTTCCCTTTTTAACGTAAAAATTCACGTGACGGAAAAACGAAGGCCAAAAAACTTCAGAGACCCGATTGAGGTTCGGATAGCCTTTTTTCGGTATGAAACAATCCATTGACGGCTTACAGCTGTCAAAGCCGTAGAACTTACTGAGAGCTTCGTTTTGACTGGTTATGGCTCCCGTAACTCTAAACGAGGCAACAGTTATGGCCGTCCGAAGAATCGATATCCACAGGTTGCAACATCTGCGGTGCAAGGTGCAACATTCGTCCAAAAAGACGAAACAGCGCCGTGCGACTTTTAGAAATGGGTGTAGGGATTTGAAATGGACCAGTACCATGGTGCACCACTCTCTAGGGATGGTAAATCGAAGACCAGCAACGGTGTTCCCTTTTTAACGTAAATATTCACATGACGGAAAAACGAAGGCCAAAAAACTTCAGAGACCCGATTGAGGTTCGGATAGCCTTTTTTTGGGTATGAAACTATCCATTGACGGCTTACAGCTGTCAAAGCCGTAGAAATCACTGAGAGCTTCGTTTTGACTAGTTATGGCTCCCGTAACTCTAAACGAGGCAACAGTTATGGTCGTCCGAAGAATTGATATCCACAGGGTGCAACATCTGCGGTGCAAGGTGCAACATTCGTCCAAAAAGATGAAACAGCACCGTGCGACTTTTAGAAATGGATGCAGGGATTTGAAATTGACCAGTACCATGGTGCACCACTCTCCAGGGATGGTAAATCAAAGACCAGCCCGGTGTTCCTTTTTTAACGTAAATATTCACGTGACGGAAAAACGAAGGCCGAAAAACTTCAAAGACACGATTGAGGTTCGGATAGCCTTTTTTGGGTAAGAAACTAAATATTGACGGCTTACAGCCGTCAAAGCCGTAGAACTCACTGAGAGCTTCGTTTTGACTGGTTATGGCTCCCGTAACTCTAAACGAGGCAACAGTTATGGCCGTCCGAAGAATCGATATCGACAGGGTGCAACATCTGCGGTGCAATGTGCAACATTCGTCCAAAAAGACCAAACAGCACCGTGCGACTTTTAGAAATGGGTTCAGGTATTTGAAATGGACCAGTACCATGGTGCACCACTCTCCAGGGATGGTAAATCGAAGACCAGCCACGGTGTTCCCTTTTTAACGTAAAAATTCACGTGACGGAAAAACGAAGGCCAAAAAACTTCAGAGACCCGATTGAGGTTCGGATAGCCTTTTTTTGGGTATGAAACTATCTATTGACGGCTTACAGCCATGAAAGCCGTAGAACTCACTGAGAGCTTTGTTTTGACTGGTTATGGCTCCCGTAACTCTAAACGAGGCAACAGTTATGGCCGTCCGAAGAATCGATATCCACAGGGTGCAACATCTGCGGTGCAATGTGCAACATTCGTCCAAAAAGACCAAACAGTACCGTGCGACTTTTAGAAATGGGTGCAGGTATTTGAAATGGACCAATACCATGATGCACCACTCTCCAGGGATGGTAAATCGAAGACCAGCCACGGTGTTCCCTTTTTAACGTAAAAATTCACGTGACGGAAAAACGAAGGCCAAAAAACTTCAGAGACCCGATTGAGGTTCGGATAGCCTTTTTTTGGGTATGAAACTATCCATTGACGGCTTACAGCGGTCAATGCCGTAGAAATCACTGAGAGCTTCATTTTGACTGGTTATGGCTCCCGTAACTCTAAACGAGGCAACGGTTATGACCGTCCGAAGAATTGATATCCACAGGGTGCAACATCTGCGGTGCAAGGTGCAACATTCGTCCAAAAAGATGAAACAGCACCGTGCGACTTTTAGAAATGGATGCAGGGATTTGAAATTGACCAGTACCATGGTGCACCACTCTCCAGGGATGGTAAATCAAAGACCAGACCGGTGTTCCTTTTTTAACGTAAATATTCACGTGACGGAAAAACGAAGGCCGAAAAACTTCAAAGACACGATTGAGGTTCGGATAACCTTTTTTGGGTATGAAACTAAATATTGACGGCTTACAGCCGTCAAAGCCGTAGAACTCACTGAGAGCTTCGTTTTGACTGGTTATGGCTCCCGTAACTCTAAACGAGGCTACAGTTATGGCCGTTCGAAGAATCGATATCCACAGGGTGCAACATCTGCGGTGCAAGGTGCAACATTGGTCCAAAAAGACGAAACTGCACCGTGCGACTTTTAGAAATGGGTGTAGGGATTTGAAATGGAGCAGTACCATGGTGCACCACTCTCCAGGGATGGTAAATCGAAGACCAGCCACGGTGTTCCCTTTTTATCGTAAAAATTCACGTGATGGAAAAACGAAGGCCAAAAAACTTCAGAAACCCGATTGAGGTTCGGATATCCTTTTTTTGGGTATGAAACTATCCATTGACGGCTTATAGCCGTCAAAGCCGTAGAACTCACTGAGTGCTTCGTTTTGACTGGTTATGGCTCCCGTAACTCTAAATGAGGCAAAAGTTATGGCCGTCCAAAGAATCGATATCCATTGGGTGCAACATCTGCGGTGCAAGGTGCAACATTCGTCCAAAAAGACGAAACAGCGCCGTGCGAATTTTAGAAATGGGTGCAAGGATTTGAAATAGACCAGTACCATGGTGCACCACTCTCCAGGGATGGTAAATCGAAGACCAGCCACAGTGTTCCCTTTTTAACGTAAAAATTCACGTGACGGAAAAACGAAGGCCAAAAAACTTCAGAAACCCGATTGAGGTTCGGATAGCCGTTTTTTGGGTTTGAAACTATCCATTGATGGCTTACAGTTGTTAAAGCCGTAGAACTCACTAAGAGCTTCATTTTGACTAGTTATGGCTCTCGTAACTCTAAACGAGGCAACAGTTATGGCCGTCCGAAGAATTGATATCCACAGGGTGCAACATCTGCGGTGCAAGGTACAACATTCGTCCAAAAGGACGAAACAGTGCCGTGCGACTTTTAGAAATGGGTGCAGGGATTTGAAATGGACCAGTACCATGGTGCACCACTCTCCAGGGATGGTAAATCAAAGACCAGCCTCGGTGTTCCTTTTTTAACGTAAAAATTCACGTGACGGAAAAACGAAGGCCGAAAAACTTCAGAGACACGATTGAGGTTCGGATAGTCTTTTTTTGGGTATGAAACTATCCATTGACGGCTTACTGTTGTCAAAGCCGTAGAACTCACTAAGTGCTTCGTTTTGACTGGTTATGGCTCCCGTAACTATAAACGAGGCAACAGTTATGGCCGTCCGAAGAATCGATATCCACAGGGTGCAACATCTGCGGTGCAAGGTGCAACATTCGTCCAAAAAGAAGAAACATCACCGTGCAACTTTTAGAAATGGGTGCAGGGAGTTGAAATGGACCACTACCATGGTGCACCACTCTCCAGGGATGGTAAATCGAGGACCAGCCACGGTGTTCCCTTTTTAACGTAAAAATTCACGTGACGGAAAAACGAAGGCCAAAAAACTTCAGAGACCCGATTGATGTTCGGATAGCCTTTTTTTGGGTATGAAACTATCCATTGACGGCTTACAGTTGTCAGAGCCGTAGAACTCACTAAGAGCTTCGTTTTGACTGGTTATGGCTCCCGTAACTCTAAACGAGGCAACAGTTATGGCCGTCCGAAGAATCGATATCCATAGGGTGCATAATCTGCGGTGCAATGTGCAACATTCGTCCAAAAAGACCAAACAACACCGTGCGACTTTTAGAAATGGGTGCAGGTATTTGAAATGGACCAATACCATGGTGCACCACTCTCCAACGATGGTAAATCGAAGACCAGCCACGGTGTTCCCTTTTTAACGTAAAAATTCACCTGACGGAAAAACGAAGGCAAAAAAACTTCAGAGACCCGATTGAGGTTTGGATAGCCATTTTTTGGGTATGAAACTATCCATTGACAGCTTACAGCGGTCAAAGCCGTAGAAATCACTGAGAGCTTCGTTTTGACTGGTTATGGCTCCCGTAACTCTAAGCGAGGCAACGGTTATGGCCGTCGGAAGAATTGATATCCACATGGTGCAACATCAGCGGTGCAAGGTGCAACATTCGTCCAAAAAGACGAAACAGCGCCGTGCGACTTTTAGAAATGGGTGCAGGGATTTGAAATGGACCAGTACCATGGTGCACCACTCTCCAGGGATGGTAAATCGAAGACCAGCCCCAGTGTTCCTTTTTTAACGTAAAAATTCACGTGACGGAAAAACGAAGGCCGAAAAACTTCAGAGACACGATTGAGGTTCGGATAGCCTTTTATTGGGTATGAAACTATCCATTGACGGCTTACAGCGGTCAAAGCCGTAAAACTCATTGAGAGCTTCGTTTTGACTGGTTATGGCTCCCGTAACTCTAAACGAGGCAACAATTATGGCCGTCCGAAGAATCGATATCCACAGGGTGGAACATCTGCGGTGCAAGGTGCAACATTCGTCCAAAAAGAAGAAACAGCGCCGTGCGAATTTTAGAAATGGGTGCAGGGATTTGAAATGGACCAGTACCATGGTGCACCACTCTCTAGGGATGGTAAATCAAAGACCAGCCACGGTGTTCCCTTTTTAACGTAAAAATTCACGTGACGGAAAAACGAAGGCCAAAAAACTTCAGAGATCCAATTGAGGTTCGGATAGCTATTTGGGTATGAAACTATCCATTGACGGCTTACAGCTGTCAAAGCCGTAGAACTCACTGAGAGCGTCGTTTTGACTGGTTATGGCTCCCGTAACTCTAAACGAGGCAACAGTTATGGCCGTCCGAAGAATCGATATCCACAGGGTGCAACATCTGCGGTGCGAGGTGCAACATTCGTCCAAAAAGACGAAACAGCGCCGTGCGACTTTTAGAAATTGGTGCAGGGATTTGAAATGGACCAGTACCATGGTGCACCACTCTCTAGGGATGGTAAATCGATGACCAGCCACGGTGTTCCCTTTTTAACGTAAAAATTCACGTGACAGAAAAACGAAGGCCAAAAAACTTCAGAGACCCGTTTGAGGTTCGGATAGCCTTTCTTTGGGTATGAAACTATCCATTGACGACTTACAGCCAGCAAAGCTGTAGAACTCACTGAGAGCTTCGTTTTGACTGGTTATGGCTCCCGTAACTCTAAACGAGGCAACAGTTATGGCCGTCCGAAGAATCGATATCCACAGGGTGCAACATCTGCGGTGCAAGGTGCAACATTGGTCCAAAAATACAAAACAGCGTCGTGCGACTTTTAGAAATGGGTGCAGGGATTTGAAATGGACCAGTACCATGGTGCACCACTCTCCAGGGATGGTAAATCGAAGACCAGCCACGGTGTTCCCTTTTTAACGTAATAATTCACGTGACGGAAAAACGAAGGCCAAAAAACTTCAGAGACCCGATTGAGGTTCGGATATCCTTTTTGGGTATGAAACTATCCATTGACGGCTTACTGCTGTCAAAGCCGTAGAACTCACTGAGAGCTTCGTTTTAACTGGTTATGGCTCCCTTAACTCTAAACGAGGCAACAGTTATGGCCGTTCGAAGAATCGATATCCACAGGGTGCAACATCTGCGGTGCAAGGTGTAACATTCGTTCAAAAAGACGAAACAGCACCGTGCGTCTTTTAGAAATTGGTGCAGGGATTTGAAATGGACCAGTACCATGGTGCACCACTCTCCAGGGATTGTAAATCGAAGACCAGCCACCGTGTTCCCTTTTTAACGTAAAAATTCACGTGACGGAAAAACGAAGGCCAAAAAACTTCAGAAACCCGATTGAGGTTCGGATAGCTATTTGGGTATGAAACTATCCATTGATGGCTTACAGCTGTCAAAGCCGTAGAACTCACTGAGAGCTTCGTTTTGACTGGTTATGGCTCCCGTAACTCTAAACGAGGTAACAGTTATGGCCGTCCGAAGAATCGATATCCACAGGGTGCAACATCTGCGGTGCGAGGTGCAACATTCGTCCAAAAAGACGAAACAGCGCCGTGCGACTTTTAGAAATGGGTGCAGGGATTTGAAATGGACCAGTACCATGGTGCACCACCCTCCAGGGATGTTAAATCGATGACCAGCCACGGTGTTCCCTTTTTAACGTAAAAATTCACGTGACGGAAAAACGAAGGCCAAAAAACTTCAGAGAGCCGTTTGAGGTTCGGATAGCCTTTTTTTGGGTATGAAACTATCCATTGACGGCTTACAGCGGTCAAAGCCGTAGAAATCACTGAGAGCTTCGTTTTGACTGGTTATGGCTCCCGTAACTCTAAAGGAGGCAACAGTTATGGCCGTCCGAAGAATTGATATCCACATGGTGCAACATCAGCGGTGCAAGGTGCAACATTCGTCCAAAAAGACGAAACAGCGCCGTGCGACTTTTAGAAATGGGTGCAGGGATTTGAAATGGACCAGTACCATGGTGCACCACTCTCCAAGGATGGTAAATCGAAGACCAGCCACCGTGTTCCCTTTTTAACGTAAAAATTCACGTGACGGAAAAACGAAGGCCGAAAAACTTCAGAGACACGATTGAGGTTCGGATAGCCTTTTATTGGGTATGAAACTATCCATTGACGGCTTACAGCGGTCAAAGCCGTAAAACTCATTGAGAGCTTCGTTTTGACTGGTTATGGCTCCCGTAACTCTAAACGAGGCAACAATTATGGCCGTCCGAAGAATCGATATCCACAGGGTGTAACATCTGCGGTGCAAGGTGCAACATTCGTCCAAAAAGAAGAAACAGCGCCGTGCGAATTTTAGAAATGGGTGCAGGGATTTGAAATGGACCAGTACCATGGTGCACCACTCTCTAGGGATGGTAAATCAAAGACCAGCCACGGTGTTCCCTTTTTAACGTAAAAATTCACGTGACGGAAAAACGAAGGCCAAAAAACTTCAGAGATCCAATTGAGGTTCGGATAGCTATTTGGGTATGAAACTATCCATTGACGGCTTACAGCTGTCAAAGCCGTAGAACTCACTGAGAGCGTCGTTTTGACTGGTTATGGCTCGCGTAACTCTAAACGAGGCAACAGTTATGGCCGTCCGAAGAATCGATATCCACAGGGTGCAACATCTGCGGTGCGAGGTGGAACATTCGTCCAAAAAGACGAAACAGCGCCGTGCGACTTTTAGAAATTGGTGCAGGGATTTGAAATGGACCAGTACCATGGTGCACCACTCTCTAGGGATGGTAAATCGATGACCAGCCACGGTGTTCCCTTTTTAACGTAAAAATTCACGTGACAGAAAAACGAAGGCCAAAAAACTTCAGAGACCCGTTTGAGGTTCGGATAGCCTTTCTTTGGGTATGAAACTATCCATTGACGGCTTACAGCCAGCAAAGCTGTAGAACTCACTGAGAGCTTCGTTTTGACTGGTTATGGCTCCCGTAACTCTAAACGAGGCAACAGTTATGGCCGTCCGAAGAATCGATATCCACAGGGTGCAACATCTGCGGTGCAAGGTGCAACATTGGTCCAAAAATACAAAACAGCGTCGTGCGACTTTTAGAAATGGGTGCAGGGATTTGAAATGGACCAATACCATGGTGCACCACTCTCCAGGGATGATAAATCGAAGACCAGCCACGGTGTTCTCTTTTTAACGTAATAATTCACGTGACGGAAAAACGAAGGCCAAAAAACTTCAGAGACCCGATTGAGGTTCGGATATCCTTTTTGGGTATGAAACTATCCATTGACGGCTTACTGCTGTCAAAGCCGTAGAACTCACTGAGAGCTTCGTTTTAACTGGTTATGGCTCCCTTAACTCTAAACGAGGCAACAGTTATGGCCGTTCGAAGAATCGATATCCACAAGGTGCAACATCTGCGGTGCAAGGTGTAACATTCGTTCAAAAAGACGAAACAGCACCGTGCGTCTTTTAGAAATTGGTGCAGGGATTTGAAATGGACCAGTACCATGGTGCACCACTCTCCAGGGATTGTAAATCGAAGACCAGCCACCGTGTTCCCTTTTTAACGTAAAAATTCACGTGACGGAAAAACGAAGGCCAAAAAACTTCAGAGACCCGATTGAGGTTCGGATAGCTATTTGGGTATGAAACTATCCATTGATGGCTTACAGCTGTCAAAGCCGTAGAACTCACTGAGAGCTTCGTTTTGACTGGTTATGGCTCCCGTAACTCTAAACGAGGTAACAGTTATGGCCGTCCGAAGAATCGATATCCACAGGGTGCAACATCTGCGGTGCGAGGTGCAACATTCGTCCAAAAAGACGAAACAGCGCCGTGCGACTTTTAGAAATGGGTGCAGGGATTTGAAATGGACCAGTACCATGGTGCACCACCCTCCAGGGATGGTAAATCGATGACCAGCCACGGTGTTCCCTTTTTAACGTAAAAATTCACGTGACGGAAAAACGAAGGCCAAAAAACTTCAGAGAGCCGTTTGAGGTTCGGATAGCCTTTTTTTGGGTATGAAACTATCCATTGACGGCTTACAGCCAGCAAAGCTGTAGAACTCACTGAGAGCTTCGTTTTGACTGGTTATGGCTCCCGTAACTCTAAAGGAGGCAACAGTTATGGCCGTCCGAAGAATCGATATCCACAGGGTGCAACATCTGCGGTGCAAGGTGCAACATTCGTTCAAAAAGACGAAACAGCGCCGTGCGACTTTTAGAAATGGGTGCAGGGATTTGAAATGGACCAGTACCATGGTGCACCACTCTCCAAGGATGGTAAATCGAAGACCAGCCACCGTGTTCCCTTTTTAACGTAAAAATTCACGTGACGGAAAAACGAAGGCCAAAAAACTTCAGAGACCCGATTGAGGTTCGGATAGCCTTTTTTTGGGTATGAAACTATCCATTGATGGCTTACAGCCGTCAAAGCCGTAGATATCACTGAGAGCTTCGTTTTGACTGGTTATGGCTCCCGTAATTCTAAACGAGGCAACAGTTATGGCCGTCCGAAGAATCGATATCCACAGGGTGCAACATCTGCGGTGCAATGTGCAACATTCGTCCAAAAAGACGAAACAGCGCCGTGCGACTTTTAGAAATGGGTGCACGGATTTGAAATGGACCAGTACCATGGTGCACCACTCTCCAGGGATGGTAAATCGAAGACCATCCTCGGTGTTCCCTTTTTAACGTAAAAATTCACGTGACGGAAAAACGAAGGCCAAAAAACTTCAGAGACCCGATTGAGGTTCGGATATCCTTTTTTCGGTATGAAACTATCCATTGACGGCTTACATCTATCAAAGCCATAGAACTTACTGAGAGCTTCGTTTTGACTGGTTATGGCTCTCGTAACTCTAAACGAGGCAACAGTTATGGCCGTCCGAAGAATCGATATCCACAGGGTGCAACATGTGCGGTGCGAGGTGCAACATTCGTCCAAAAAGACGAAACAGCGCCGTGCGACTTTTAGAAATGGGTGCAGGGATTTGAAATGGACCAGTACCATGGTGCACCACTCTCTCCAGGGATGGTAAATCGAAGACCAGCCACGGTGTTCCCTTTTTAACGTAAAAATTCACGTGACAGAAAAACGAAGGCCAAAAAACTTCAGAGGCCCGATTGAGGTTCGGATAGCCTTTTTGGGTATGAAACTATCCATTGACGGCTTACTGCTGTCAAAGCCGTAGAACTCGCTGAGAGCTTCGTTTTGACTGGTTATGCCTCCCGTAACTCTAAACGAGGCAACAGTTATGGTCGTCCGAAGAATCGATATCCACAGGGTGCAACATCTGCGGTGCGAGGTGCAACATTCGTCCAAAAAGATGAAACAGCGCCGTGCGACTTTTAGAAATGGGTGCAGGGATTTGAAATGGACTAGTACCATGGTGCACCACTCTCCAGGGATGGTAAATCGAAGACCATCCATGGTGTTCCTTTTTTAACGTAAAAATTCACGTGACGGAAAAACGAAGGCCGAAAAACTTCAGGGACACGATTGAGGTTCGGATAGCCTTTTATAGGGTATGAAACTATCCATTGACGGCTTACAGCGGTCAAAGCCGTAGAACTCACTGAGAGCTTCGTTTTGACTGGTTATGGCTCCCGTAACTCTAAACGAGGCAACAATTATGGCCGTCCGAAGAATCGATATCCACAGGGTGCAACATCTGCGGTGCAAGGTGCAACATTCGTCCAAAAAGAAGAAACAGCGCCGTGCGAATTTTAGAAATGGGTGCATGGATTTGAAATGTACCAGTACCATGGTGCACCACTCTCCAGGGATGGTAAATCAAAGACTAGCCATGGTGTTCCCTTTTTAACGTAAAAATTCACGTGACGGAAAAACAAAGGCCAAAAAACTTCGGAGACCCGATTGAGGTTCGGATAGCCTTTTTTGGGTATGAAACTATCCATTGACGGCTTACAGCCGTCAAAGCCGTAGATCTCACTGAGAGCTTCGTTTTGACTGGTTATGGCTCCCGTAACTCTTTACGAGGCAACAGTTATGGCCGTCCGAAGAATCGATATCCACAGGGTGCAACATCTGCGGTGCAATGTGCAACATTCGTCCAAAAAGACGAAACAGCGCCGTGCGACTTTTAGAAATGGGTGCACGGATTTGAAATGGACCAGTACCATGGTGCACCACTCTCCAGGGATGGTAAATCGAAGACCAGCCACGGTGTTCCCTTTTTAACGTAAAAATTCACGTGACGGATAAACGAAGGCCAAAAAACTTCAGAGACCCGATTGAGGTTCGGATATCCTTTTTGGGTATGAAACTATCCATTGACGGCTTACTGCTGTCAAAGCCGTAGAACTCACTGAGAGCTTCATTTTGACTGGTTATGGCTCCCGTAACTCTAAACGAGGCAACAGTTATGGCCGTCCGAAAAATCGATATCCACAGGGTGCAACATCTGCGGTGCAAGGTGCAACATTCATTCAAAAAGACGAAACAGCGCCGTGCGACTTTTAGAAATTGGTGCAGGGATTTGAAATGGACCAGTACCATGGTGCACCACTCTCCAGGGATGGTAAATCGAAGACCAGCCACGGTGTTCCCTTTTTAACGTAAAAATTCACGTGACGGAAAAACGAAGGCCAAAAAACTTCAGAGACCCGATTGAGGTTCTAATAGCTATTTGGGTATGAAACTATCCATTGACGGCTTACAGCTGTCAAAGCCGTAGAACTCACTGAGAGCTTCGTTTTGACTGGTTATGGCTCCCGTAACTCTAAACGAGGCAACAGTTATGGCCGTCCGAAGAATCGATATCCACAGAGTGCAATATCTGCGGTGCAAGGTGCAACATTCGTCCAAAAAGACGAAACAGCGCCGTGCGACTTTTAGAAATGGGTGCAGGGATTTGAAATGGACCAGTACCATGGTGCACCACTCTCCAGGGATCGTAAATCGATGACCATCCACGGTGTTCCCGTTTTAACGTAAAAATTCACGTGACGGAAAAACGAAGGCCAAAAAACTTCAGAGACCCGTTTGAGGTTCGGATAGCCTTTTCTTGGGTATGAAACTATCCATTGACGTCTTACAGCCAGCAAAGCTGTAGAACTAATTGAGAGCTTCGTTTTGACTGGTTATGGCTCCCGTAACTCTAAAGGAGGCAACAGTTATGGCCGTCCGAAGAATCGATATCTACAGGGTGCAACATCTGCGGTGCAAGGTGCAACATTCGTTCAAAAAGACGAAACAGCGCCGTGCGACTTTTAGAAATGGGTGCAGGGATTTGAAATGGACCGGTACCATGGTGCACCACTCTCCAGGGATGGCAAATCGAAGACCAGCCACGGTGTTCCCTTTTTAACGTAAAAATTCACGTGACGGAAAAACGAAGGCCAAAAAACTTCAGAGACCCGATTGAGGTTCGGATAGCCTTTTTTTGGGTATGAAACTATCGATTGATGGCTTACAGCCGTCAAAGCCGTAGAACTCACTGAGAGCTTCGTTTTGACTGGTTATGGCTCTCGTAACTCTAAACGAGGCAATAGTTATGGCCGTCCGAAGAATCGATATCCACAGGGTGCAACATCTGCGGTGCAATGTGCAACATTCGTCCAAAAAGACGAAACAGCGCCGTGCGACTTTTAGAAATGGATGCACGGATTTGAAATGGACCAGTACCATGGTGCACCACTCTCCAGGGATGGTAAATCGAAGACCATCCTCGGTGTTCCCTTTTTAACGTAAAAATTCACGTGATGGAAAAACGAAGGCCAAAAAACTTCAGAGACCCGATTGAGGTTCGGATATCCTTTTTTCGGTATGAAACTATCCATTGACGGCTTACATCTGTCAAAGCCATAGAACTTACAGAGAGCTTCGTTTTGACTGGTTATGGCTCCCGTAACTCTAAACGAGGCAACAGTTATGGTCGTCCGAAGAATCGATATCCACAGGGTGCAACATCTGCGGTGCGAGGTGCAACATTCGTCCAAAAAGACGAAACAGCGCCGTGCGACTTTTAGAAATGGGTGCAGGGATTTGAAATGGACCAGTACCATGGTGCACCTCTCTCCAGGGATGGTAAATCGAAGACCAGCCACGGTGTTCCCTTTTTAACGTAAAAATTCACGTGACGGAAAAACGAAAGCCAAAAAACTTCAGAGACCCGATTGAGGTTCGGATAGCCTTTTTGGGTATGAAACTATCCATTGACGGCTTACTGCTGTCAAAGCCGTAGAACTCACTGAGAGCTTCGTTTTGACTGGTTATGGCTCCCGTAACTCTAAACGAGGCAACAGTTATGGCCGTCCGAAGAATCGATATCCACAGGGTGCAACATCTGCGGTGCGAGGTGCAACATTCGTCCAAAAAGACGAAACAGCGCCGTGCGACTTTTAGAAATGGGTGCAGGGATTTGAAATGGACTAATACCATGGTGCACCACTCTCCAGGGATGGTAAATCGAAGACCATCCATGGTGATCCTTTTTTAACGTAAAAATTCACGTGACGGAAAAACGAAGGCCGAAAAACTTCAGGGACACGATTGAGGTTCGGATAGCCTTTTATTGGGTATGAAACTATTCATTGACGGCTTACAGCGGTCAAAGCCGTAGAACTCACTAAGAGCTTCGTTTTGACTGGTTATGGCTCCCGTAACTCTAAACGAGGCAACAATTATGGCCGTCCGAAGAATCGATATCCACAGGGTGCAACATCTGCGGTGCAAGGTGCAACATTCGTCCAAAAAGAAGAAACAGCGCCGTGCGAATTTTAGAAATGGGTGCAGGGATTTGAAATGGACCAGTACCATGGTGCACCACTCTCCAGGGATGGTAAATCAAAGACCAGCCACGGTGTTCCCTTTTTAACATAAAAATTCACGTGATGGAAAACGAAGGCCAAAAAACTTCGGAGACCCGATTGAGGTTCGGATAGCCTTTTTTTGGGTATGAAACTATCCATTGACGGCTTACAGCCGTCAAAGCCGTAGATCTCACTGAGAGCTTCGTTTTGACTGGTTATGGCTCCCGTAACTCTTTACGAGGCAACAGTTATGGCCGTCCGAAGAATCGATATCCACAGGGTGCAACATCTGCGGTGCAATGTGCAACATTTGTCCAAAAAGACGAAACAGCGCCGTGCGACTTTTAGAAATGGGTGCACGGATTTGAAATGGACCAGTACCATGGTGCACCACTCTCCAGGGATGGTAAATCGAAGACCAGCCACGGTGTTCCCTTTTTAACGTAAAAATTCACGTGACGGAAAAACGAAGGCCAAAAAACTTCAGAGACCCGATTGAGGTTCGGATATCCTTTTTGGGTATGAAACTATCCATTGACGGCTTACTGCTGTCAAAGCCGTAGAACTCACTGAGAGCTTCATTTTGACTGGTTATGGCTCCCATAACTCTAAACGAGGCAACAGTTATGGCCGTCCGAAAAATCGATATCCATAGGGTGCAACATCTGCGGTGCAAGGTGCAACATTCATTCAAAAAGACGAAACAGCGCCGTGCGACTTTTAGAAATTGGTGCAGGGATTTGAAATGGACCAGTACCATGGTGCACCACTCTCCAGGGATGGTAAATCGAAGACCAGCCACGGTGTTCCCTTTTTAACGTAAAAATTCACGTGACGGAAAAACGAAGGCCAAAAAACTTCAGAGACCCGATTGAGGTTCTAATAGCTATTTGGGTATGAAACTATCCATTGACGGCTTACAGCTGTCAAAGCCGTAGAACTCACTGAGAGCTTCGTTTTGACTGGTTATGGCTCCCGTAACTCTAAACGAGGCAACAGTTATGGCCGTCCGAAGAATCGATATCCACAGAGTGCAATATCTGCGGTGCAAGGTGCAACATTCGTCCAAAAAGACGAAACAGCGCCGTGCGACTTTTAGAAATGGGTGCAGGGATTTGAAATGGACCAGTACCATGGTGCACCACTCTCCAGGGATCGTAAATCGATGACCATCCACGGTGTTCCCGTTTTAACGTAAAAATTCACGTGACGGAAAAACGAAGGCCAAAAAACTTCAGAGACCCGTTTGAGGTTCGGATAGCCTTTTCTTGGGTATGAAACTATCCATTGACGTCTTACAGCCAGCAAAGCTGTAGAACTAATTGAGAGCTTCGTTTTGACTGGTTATGGCTCCCGTAACTCTAAAGGAGGCAACAGTTATGGCCGTCCGAAGAATCGATATCTACAGGGTGCAACATCTGCGGTGCAAGGTGCAACATTCGTTCAAAAAGACGAAACAGCGCCGTGCGACTTTTAGAAATGGGTGCAGGGATTTGAAATGGACCGGTACCATGGTGCACCACTCTCCAGGGATGGTAAATCGAAGACCAGCCACGGTGTTCCCTTTTTAACGTAAAAATTCACGTGACGGAAAAACGAAGGCCAAAAAACTTCAGAGACCCGATTGAGGTTCGGATAGCCTTTTTTTGGGTATGAAACTATCGATTGATGGCTTACAGCCGTCAAAGCCGTAGAACTCACTGAGAGCTTCGTTTTGACTGGTTATGGCTCTCGTAACTCTAAACGAGGCAATAGTTATGGCCGTCCGAAGAATCGATATCCACAGGGTGCAACATCTGCGGTGCAATGTGCAACATTCGTCCAAAAAGACGAAACAGCGCCGTGCGACTTTTAGAAATGGATGCACGGATTTGAAATGGACCAGTACCATGGTGCACCACTCTCCAGGGATGGTAAATCGAAGACCATCCTCGGTGTTCCCTTTTTAACGTAAAAATTCACGTGATGGAAAAACGAAGGCCAAAAAACTTCAGAGACCCGATTGAGGTTCGGATATCCTTTTTTCGGTATGAAACTATCCATTGACGGCTTACATCAGTCAAAGCCATAGAACTTACAGAGAGCTTCGTTTTGACTGGTTATGGCTCCCGTAACTCTAAACGAGGCAACAGTTATGGCCGTCCGAAGAATCGATATCCACAGGGTGCAACATCTGCGGTGCGAGGTGCAACATTCGTCCAAAAAGACGAAACAGCGCCGTGCGACTTTTAGAAATGGGTGCAGGGATTTGAAATGGACCAGTACCATGGTGCACCTCTCTCCAGGGATGGTAAATCGAAGACCAGCCACGGTGTTCCCTTTTTAACGTAAAAATTCACGTGACGGAAAAACGAAAGCCAAAAAACTTCAGAGACCCGATTGAGGTTCGGATAGCCTTTTTGGGTATGAAACTATCCATTGACGGCTTACTGCTGTCAAAGCCGTAGAACTCACTGAGAGCTTCGTTTTGACTGGTTATGGCTCGCGTAACTCTAAACGAGGCAACAGTTATGGCCGTCCGAAGAATCGATATCCACAGGGTGCAACATCTACGGTGCGAGGTGCAACATTCGTCCAAAAAGACGAAACAGCGCCGTGCGACTTTTAGAAATGGGTGCAGGGATTTGAAATGGACTAATACCATGGTGCACCACTCTCCAGGGATGGTAAATCGAAGACCATCCATGGTGATCCTTTTTTAACGTAAAAATTCACGTGACGGAAAAACGAAGGCCGAAAAACTTCAGGGACACGATTGAGGTTCGGATAGCCTTTTATTGGGTATGAAACTATTCATTGACGGCTTACAGCGGTCAAAGCCGTAGAACTCACTAAGAGCTTCGTTTTGACTGGTTATGGCTCCCGTAACTCTAAACGAGGCAACAATTATGGCCGTCCGAAGAATCGATATCCACAGGGTGCAACATCTGCGGTGCAAGGTGCAACATTCGTCCAAAAAGAAGAAACAGCGCCGTGCGAATTTTAGAAATGGGTGCAGGGATTTGAAATGGACCAGTACCATGGTGCACCACTCTCCAGGGATGGTAAATCAAAGACCAGCCACGGTGTTCCCTTTTTAACATAAAAATTCACGTGATGGAAAACGAAGGCCAAAAAACTTCGGAGACCCGATTGAGGTTCGGATAGCCTTTTTTTGGGTATGAAACTATCCATTGACGGCTTACAGCCGTCAAAGCCGTAGAACTCACTGAGAGCTTCGTTTTGACTGGTTTTGGCTCCCGTAACTCTAAACGAGGCAACAGTTATGGCCGTCCGAAGAATCGATATCCACAGGGTGCAACATCTGCGGTGCAATGTGCAACATTCGTCCAAAAAGACGAAACAGCGCCGTGCGACTTTTAGAAATGGGTGCACGGATTTGAAATGGACCAGTACCATGGTGCACCACTCTCCAGGGATGGTAAATCGAAGACCAGCCACGGTGTTCCCTTTTTAACGTAAAAATTCACGTGACGGAAAAACGAAGGCCAAAAAAATTCAGAGACCCGATTGAGGTTCGGATATCCTTTTTAGGTATGAAACTATCCATTGACGGCTTACTGCTGTCAAAGCCGTAGAACTCACTGACAGCTTCGTTTTGACTGGTTATGGCTCCCGTAACTCTAAACGAGGCAACAGTTATGGCCGTCCGAAGAATCGATATCCACAGGGTGCAACATCTGCGGTGCGAGGTGCAACATTCGTCCAAAAAGACGAAACAGCGCCGTGCGACTTTTAGAAATGGGTGCAGGGATTTGAAATGGACCAGTACCATGGTGCACCACTCTCCAGGGATGGTAAATCGAAGACTAGCCACGGTGTTCCCTTTTTAACGTAAAAATTCACGTGACTGAAAAACGAAGGCCAAAAAACTTCAGAGACCCGATTGAGGTTCGGATAGCCTTTTTGGATATGAAACTATCCATTGACGGCTTACTGCTGTCAAAGCCGTAGAACTCACTGAGAGCTTCGTTTTGACTGGTTATGGCTGCCGTAACTCTAAACGAGGCAACAGTTATGGCCGTCCGAAGAATCGATATCCACAGGGTGCAACATCTGCGGTGCGAGTTGCAACATTCGTCCAAAAAGACGAAACAGCGCCGTGCGACTTTTAGAAATGGGTGCAGGGATTTGAAATGGACCAGTACCATGGTGCACCACTCTCCAGGGATGGTAAATCGATGACCAGCCACGGTGTTCCCTTTTTAACGTAAAAATTCACGTGATGGAAAAACGAAGGCCAAAAAACTTCAGAGACCCGTTTGAGGTTCGGATAGCCTTTTTTTGGGTATGATACTATCCATTGACGGCTTACAGCCAGCAAAGCTGTAGAACTCACTGAGAGCTTCGTTTTGATTGGTTATGGCTCCCGTAACTCTAAAGGAGGCAACAGTTATGATCGTTCGAAGAATCGATATCCATAGGGTGCAACATCCGCGGTGCAAGGTGCAACATTCGTTCAAAAAGACGAAACAGCGCCGTGCGACTTTTAGAAATGGGTGCAGGGATTTGAAATGGACCAGTACCATGGTGCACCACTCTCTAGGGATGGTAAATCGAAGACCAGCCACCGTGTTCCCTTTTTAACGTAAAAATTCACGTGATGGAAAAACGAAGGCCAAAAAACTTCAGAGACCCGATTGAGGTTCGGATAGCCTTTTTTTGGGTATGAAACTATCCATTGATGGCTTACAGCTGTCAAAGCCGTAGATATCACTATGAGCTTCGTTTTGACTGGTTATGGCTCCCGTAACTCTAAACGAGGCAACAGTTATGGCCGTCCGAAGAATCGATATCCATAGGGTGCAACATCTGCGGTGCAATGTGCAACATTAGTCCAAAAAGACGAGACAGCGCCGTGCGACTTTTAGAAATGGGTGCAGGGATTTGAAATGGACCGGTACCATGGTGCATCACTCTCCAGGGATGGTAAATCGAAGACTAGCCACGGTGTTCCCTTTTTAACGTAAAAATTCACGTGACGGAAAAACGAAGGCCAAAAAACTTCAGAGACCCGATTGAGGTTCGGATAGCCTTTTTTTGGGTATGAAACTATCCATTGACGGCTTACTGCCGTCAAAGCCGTAGAACTCACTGAGAGCTTTGTTTTGACTGGTTATGGCTCCCGTAACTCTAAACGAGGCAATAGTTATGGCCGTCCGAAGAATCGATATCCACAGGGTGCAACATCTGCGGTGCAATGTGCAACATTCGTCCAAAAAGACGAAACAGCGCCGTGCGACTTTTAGAAATGGGTGCACGGATTTGAAATGGACCAGTACCATGGTGCACCACTCTCCAGGGATGGTAAATCGAAGACCATCCTCGGTGTTCCCTTTTTAACGTAAAAATTCACGTGACGGAAAAACGAAGGCCAAAAAACTTCAGAGACCCGATTGAGGTTCGGATATCCTTTTTCGGTATGAAACTATCCATTGACGGCTTACATCTGTCAAAGCCATAGAACTTACTAAGAGCTTCGTTTTGACTGGTTATGGCTCCCGTAACTCTAAACTAGGCAACAGTTATGGCCGTCCGAAGAATCGATATCCACAGGGTGCAACATCTGCGGTGCGAGGTGCAACATTCGTCCAAAAAGACGAAACAGCGCCGTGCGACTTTTAGAAATGGGTGCAGGGATTTGAAATGGACCAGTACCATGGTGCACCACTCTGCAGGGATGGTAAATCGAAGACCAGCCACGGTGTTCCCTTTTTAACGTAAAAATTCACGTGACGGAAAAACGAAGGCCAAAAAACTTCAGAGACCCGATTGAGGTTCGGATAGCCTTTTTGGGTATGAAACTATCCATTGACGGCTTACTGCTATCAAAGCTGTAGAACTCAATGAGAGCTTCGTTTTGACTGGTTATGGCTCCCGTAAATCTAAACGAGGCAACAGTTATGGCCGTCCGAAGAATCGATATCCACAGGTTGCAACATCTGCGGTGCGAGGTGCAACATTCGTCCAAAAAGACGAAACAGCGCCGTGCGACTTTTAGAAATGGGTGCAGGGATTTGAAATGGACTAGTACCATGGTGCACCACTCTCCAGGAATGGTAAATCGAAGACCATCCATGGTGTTCCTTTTTTAACGTAAAAATTCACGTGACGGAAAAACGAAGGCCGAAAAACTTCAGGGACACGATTGAGGTTCGGATAGCCTTTTATTGGGTATGAAACTATCCATTGACGGCTTAAAGCAGTCAAAGCCGTAGAACTCACTGAGAGCTTCGTTTTGACTGGTTATGGCTCCCGTAACTCTAAACGAGGCAACAATTATGGCCGTCCGAAGAATCGATATCCACAGGGTGCAACATCTGCGGTGCAAGGTGCAACATTCGTCCAAAAAGAAGAAACAGCGCCGTGCGAATTTTAGAAATGGGTGCAGGGATTTGAAATGGACCAGTACCATGGTGCACCACTCTCCAGGGATGGTAAATCAAAGACCAGCCACGGTGTTCCCTTTTTAACGTAAAAATTCACGTGATGGAAAAACGAAGGGCAAAAAACTTCGGAGACCCGATTGAGGTTCGGATAGCATTTTTTTGGGTATGAAACTATCCATTGACGGCTTACAGCCGTCAAAGCCGTAGAACTCACTGAGAGCTTCGTTTTGACTGGTTATGGCTCCCGTAACTCTAAACGAGGCAACAGTTATGGCCGTCCGAAGAATCGATAACCACAGGGTGCAACATCTGCGGTGCAGTGTGCAACATTCGTCCAAAAAGACGAAACAGCGCCGTGCGACTTTTAGAAATGGGTGCACGGATTTGAAATGGACCAGTACCATGGTGCACCACTCTCCAGGGATGGTAAATCGAAGACCAGCCACGGTGTTCCCTTTTTAACGTAAAAATTCACGTGACGGAAAACGAATGCCAAAAAACTTCAGAGACCCGATTGAGGTTCGGATATCCTTTTTGGGTATGAAACTATCCATTGACGGCTTACAGCTGTCAAAGCCGTTGAACTCACTGAGAGCTTCGTTTTGACTGGTTATGGCTCCTGTAACTCTAAACGAGGCAACAGTTATGGCCGTCCGAAGAATCGATATCCACAGGGTGCAACATCTGCGGTGCGAGGTGCAACATTCGTCCAAAAAGACGAAACAGCGCCGTGCGACTTTTAGAAATGGGTGCAGGGATTTGAAATGGACCAATACCATGGTGCACCACTCTCCAGGGATGGTAAATCGAAGACCAGCCACCGTGTTCCCTTTTTAACGTAAAAATTCACGTGACGGAAAAACGAAGACCAAAAAATTTCAAAGACCCGATTGAGGTTCGGATAGCTATTTGGGTATGAAACTATCCATTGACGATTTACAGCTGTCAAAGCCGTAGAACTCACTGAGAGCTTCGTTTTGACTGGTTATGGCTCCCGTAACTCTAAACGAGGCAACAATTATGGCCGTCCGAAGAATCGATATCCACAGGGTGCAACATCTGCGGTGCGAGGTGCAACATTCGTCCAAAAAGACGAAACAACGCCGTGCGACTTTTAGAAATGGGTGCAGGGATTTGAAATGGACCAGTACCATGGTGCACCACTCTCCAGGGATGGTAAATCGATGACCAGCCACGGTGTTACCTTTTTAACGTAAAAATTCACGTGACGAAAAAACGAAGGCCGAAAAACTTCAGAGACCCGTTTGAGGTTCGGATAGCCTTTTTTTGGGTATGAAACTATCCATTGACGGCTTACAGCGGTCAAAGCCGTAGAACTCACTAAGAGCTTCGTTTTGACTGGTTATGGCTCCCGTAACTCTAAACGAGGCAACAATTATGGCCGTCCGAAGAATCGATATTCACAGGGTGCAACATCTGCGGTGCAAGGTGCAACATTCGTCCAAAAAGACGAAACAGCGCCGTGCGACTTTTAGAAATGGGTGCAGGGATTTGAAATGGACCAGTACCATGGTGCACCACTCTCCAGGGATGGTAAATCAAAGACCAGCCACGGTGTTCCCTTTTTAACGTAAAAATTCACGTGATGGAAAAACGAAGGGCAAAAAACTTCGGAGACCCGATTGAGGTTCGGATAGCATTTTTTTGGGTATGAAACTATCCATTGACGGCTTACAGCCGTCAAAGCCGTAGAACTCACTGAGAGCTTCGTTTTGACTGGTTATGGCTCCCGTAACTCTAAACGAGGCAACAGTTATGGCCGTCCGAAGAATCGATAACCACAGGGTGCAACATCTGCGGTGCAATGTGCAACATTCGTCCAAAAAGACGAAACAGCGCCGTGCGACTTTTAGAAATGGGTGCACGGATTTGAAATGGACCAGTACCATGGTGCACCACTCTCCAGGGATGGTAAATCGAAGACCATCCTCGGTGTTCCCTTTTTAACGTAAAAATTCATGTGACGGAAAAACGAAGGCCAAAAAACTTCAGAGACCCGATTGAGGTTCGGATATCCTTTTTTCGGTATGAAACTATCCATTGACGGCTTACATCTGTCAAAGCCATTGAACTTACTAAGAGCTTCGTTTTGACTGGTTATGGCTCCCGTAACTCTAAACGAGGCAACAGTTATGGCCGTCCGAAGGATCGATATCCACAGGGTGCAACATCTGCGGTGCGAGGTGCAACATTCGTCCAAAAAGACGAAACAGCGCCGTGCGACTTTTAGAAATGGGTGCAGGGATTTGAAATGGACCAGTACCATGGTGCTCCACTCTCCAGGGATGGTAAATCGAAGACCAGCCACGGTGTTCCCTTTTTAACGTAAAAATTCACGTGACGGAAAAACGAAGGCCAAAAAACTTCAGAGACCCGATTGAGTTTCGGATAGCCTTTTTGGGTATGAAACTATCCGTTGACGGCTTACTGCTGTCAAAGCCGTAGAACTCACTGAGAGCTTCGTTTTGACTGGTTATGGCTCCCGTAACTCTAAACGAGGCAACAGTTATGGCCGTCCGTAGAATCGATATCCACAGGGTGCAACATCTGCGGTGCGAGGTGCAACATTCGTCCAAAAAGACGAAACAGCGCCGTGCGACTTTTAGAAATGGGTACAGGGATTTGAAATGGACTAGTACCATGGTGCACCACTCTCCAGGGATGGTAAATCGAAGACCATCCATGGTGTTCCTTTTTTAACGTAAAAATTCACGTGACGGAAAAACGAAGGCCGAAAAACTTCAGGGACACGATTGAGGTTCGGATAGCCTTTTATTGGGTATGAAACTATCCATTGACGGCTTACAGAGGTCAAAGCCGTAGAACTCACTGAGAGCTTCGTTTTGACTGGTTATGGCTCCCGTAACTCTAAACGAGGTAACAGTTATGGCCGTTCGAAGAATCGATATCCACAGGGTGCAACATCTGCGGTGCAATGTGCAACATTCGTCCAAAAAGACGAAACAGCGCCGTGCAACTTTTAGAAATGGGTGCACGGATTTGAAATGGACCAGTACCATGGTGCACCACTCTCCAGGGATGGTAAATCGAAGACCAGCCACGGTGTTCCCTTTTTAACGTAAAAATTCACGTGACGGAAAAACGAAGGCCAAAAAACTTCAGAGACCCGATTGAGGTTCGGATATCCTTTTTTCGGTATGAAACTATCCATTGACGCCTTACAGCTGTCAAAGCCGTTGAAATCACTGAGAGCTTCGTTTTGACTGGTTATGCCTCTCGTAACTCTAAACGAGGCAACAGTTATGGCCGTCCGAAGAATCGATATCCACAGGGTGCAACATCTGCGGTGCGAGGTGCAACATTCGTCCAAAAAGACGAAACAGCGCCGTGCGACTTTTAGAAATGTGTGCAGGGATTTGAAATGGAACAGTACCATGGTGCACCACTCTCCAGGGATGGTAAATCGAAGACCAGCCACGGTGTTCCCTTTTTAATGTAAAAATTCACGTGACGGAAAAACGAAGGCCAAAAAACTTCAGAGACCCGATTGAGGTTCGGATATCCTTTTTGGGTATGAAACTATTCATTGACGGCTTACTGCTGTCAAAGCCGTAGAACTCACTGAGAGCTTCGTTTTGACTGGTTATGGCTCCCGTAACTCTAAACGAGGCAACAGTTATGGCCGTCCGAAGAATCGATATCCACAGGGTGCAACATCTGCGGTGCGAGGTGCAACATTCGTCCAAAAAGACGAAACAGCGCCGTGCGACTTTTAGAAATGGATGCAGGGATTTGAAATGGACCAGTACCATGGTGCACCACTCTCCAGGGATGGTAAATCGAAGACCAGCCACGGTGTTCCCTTTTTAACGTAAAAATTCACGTGACGGAAAAACGAAGGCCGAAAAACTTCAGGGACACGATTGAGGTTCGGGTAGCCTTTTATTGGGTATGAAACTATCCATTGACGGCTTACAGCGGTCAAAGCCGTAGAAATCACTGAGAGCTTCGTTTTGACTGGTTATGGCTCCCATAACTCTAAACGAGGCAACAATTATGGCCGTCCGAAGAATCGATATCCACAGGGTGCAACATCTGGGGTGCAAGGTGCAACATTCGTCCAAAAAGACGAAACAGCGCCGTGCGACTTTTAGAAATGGGTGCAGGGATTTGAAATGGACCAGTACCATGGTGCACCACTCTCCAGGGATGGTAAATCGAAGACCAGCCACGGTGTTCCCTTTTTAATGTAAAAATTCACGTGACGGAAAAACGAAGGCCAAAAAACTTCAGAGATCCGTTTGAGGTTCGGATATCCTTTTTTGGGTAAGAAACTATCCATTGACGGCTTACAGCTGTCAAAGCCGTAGAACTCACTGAGGGCTTCGTTTTGACTGGTTATGGCTCCCGTAACTCTAAACGAAGCAACAGTTATGGCCGTCCGAAGAATCGATATCCACAGGGTGCAACATCTGCGGTGCGAGGTGCAACATTCGTCCAAAAAGACGAAACAGCTCCGTGCGACTTTTAGAAATGGGTGCAGGGATTTGAAATGGACCAGTACCATGGTGCACCACTCTCCAGGGATGGTAAATCGAAGACCATCCACGGTGTTCCCATTTTAACGTAAAAAATCACGTGATGGAAAAACGAAGGCCAAAAAACTTCAGAGACCCGATTGAGGTTCGGATAGCCTTTTTGGGTATGAAACTATCCATTGATCGCTTACTGCTGTCAAAGCCGTAGAACTCACTGAGAGCTTCGTTTTGACTGGTTATGGCTCCCGTAACTCTAAACGAGGCAACAGTTATGGCCGTCCGAAGAATCGATATCCACAGGGTGCAACATCTGCGGTGCGAGGTGCAACATTCGTCCAGAAAGACGAAACAGCGCCGTGCGACTTTTAGAAATGGGTGCAGGGATTTGAAATGGACCAGTACCATGGTGCACCACTCTCTAGGGATGGTAAATCGAAGACCAGCCACGGTGTTCCCTTTTTAACGTAAAAATACACGTGACGGAAAGACGAAGGCCAAAAAACTTCAGAGACACGATTGAGGTTCGGATAGCCTTTTTTCGGTATGAAACTATCCATTGACGGCTTACAGCTGTCAATGTCGTAGAACTCACTGAGAGCTTCGTTTTGACAGGTTATGGCTCCCGTAACTCTAAACGAGACAACAGTTATGGCCGTCCGAAGAATCGATATCCACCGGGTGCATCATTTGCGGTGCAAGGTGCAACATTCGTCCAAAAGACCAAACAGCGCCGTGCGACTTTTAGAAATGGGTGCAGGAATTTGAAATGGACCAGTACCATGGTGCACCACTCTCCAGGGATGGTAAATCGAAGACCAGCCACGGTGTTCCCTTTTTAACGTAAAAATTCACGTGACGGAAAAACGAAGGCCAAAAAACTTCAAAGACCCGATTGAGGTTCGGATAGCCTTTTTTTGTGTATGAAACTATCCATTGACGGCTTATAGCGGTCAAAGCCGTAGAAATCACCGAAAGCTTCGTTTTGATTGGTTATGGCTCCCGTAACTCTAAACGAGGCAACATAATGGCCGTCCGAAGAATTGATATCCATAGGGTGCAACATCTGCGGTGCAAGGTGCAACATTCGTCCAAAAAGACGAAACAGCACCGTGCGACTTTTAGAAATGGGTGCAGGGATTTGAAATGTACCAGTACCATGGTGCACCACTCTCCAGGGATGGTAAATCGAAGACCAGCCCCGGTGTTCCTTTTTTAACGTAAAAGTTCACGTGACGGAAAAACGAAGGCCGAAAAACTTCAGAGACACGATTGAGGTTCTGATAGCCTTTTTTTGGGTATGAAACTATCCATTGACGGCTTACAGCTGTCAAAGCCATAGAACTCACTGAGAGCTTCGTTTTGACTGGTTATGGCTCCCGTAACTCTAAACGAGGCAACAATTATGGCCGTTCGAAGAATCGATATCCACAGAGTGCAACATCTGCGGTGCAAGGTGCAACATTCGTCCAAAAAGAAGAAACAGCGCCGTGCGACTTTTAGAAATGGGTGCAGGGATTTGAAATGGACCAGTACCATGGTGCACCACTCTCCAGGGATGGTAAATCGAAGACCAGCCACGGTGTTCCCTTTTTAACGTAAAAATTCACGTGATGGAAAAACGAAAGCCAAAAAACTTCAGAGACCCGATTGAGGTTCGGATAGCCTTTTTGGGTATGAAACTATCCATTGACGGCTTAGAGCTGTCAAATCCATAGAACTCACATAGCTTCGTTTTGACTGGTTATGGCTCCTGTAACTCTAAACGAGGCAACAGTTATGGCCGTCCGAAGAATTGATATCCACAGGGTGCAACATCTACGTTGCGAGGTGCAACATTCGTCCAAAAAGACGAAACAGCGCCGTGCGACTTTTAGAAATGGGTGCAGGGATTTGAAATGGACCAGTACCATGGTGCACCACTCTCCAGTGATGGTAAATCGAAGACCAGCCACGGTGTTCCCTTTTTAAAGTGAAAATTCACGTGACGGAAAAACGAAGGCCAAAAAACTTCAGAGATCCGTTTGAGGTTCGGATATCCATTTTTGGATAAGAAACTATCCATTGACGGCTTACAGCCGTCAAAGCTGTAGAACTCACTGAGGGCTTCGTTTTGACTGGTTATGGCTCCCGTAACTCTAAACGAGGCAACAGTTATGGCCGTCCGAAGAATCGATATCCACAGGGTGCAACATCTGCGGTGCAACATTCGTTCAAAAAGACGAAACAACGCCGTGCGACTTTTAGAAATGGGCGCAGGGATTTGAAATGGACCAGTACCATGGTGCACCACTCTCAAGGGATGGTAAATCGAAGACCACCACGGTGTTCCCTTTTTAATGTAAAAATTCACATGACGGAAAAACGGAGGCCAAAAAACTTCAGAGACCTGATTGAGGTTCGGATATCCTTTTTGGGTATGAAACTATCCATTGACGGCTTACTACCGTCAAAGCCGTAGAACTCACTGAGAGCTTCGTTTTGACTGGTTATGGCTCCCTTAACTCTAAACGAGGCAACAGTTATGGCCATCCGAAGAATCGATATCCACATGGTGCAACATCTGCGGTGCGAGGTGCAACATTCGTCCAAAAAGACGAAACAGCGCCGTGCGACTTTTAGAAATGGGTGCAGGGATTTGAAATGGACCAGTACCATGGTGCACCACTCTCCAGGGATGGTAAATCGAAGACCAGCCACGGTGTTCCCTTTTTAACGTAAAAATTCACGTGACGGAAAAACGAAGGCCGAAAAACTTCAGGGACACGATTGAGGTTCGGGTAGCCTTTTATTGGGTATGAAACTATCCATTGACGGCTTACAGTGGTCAAAGCCGTAGAACTCACTGAGAGCTTCGTTTTGACTGGTTATGGCTCCCGTAACTCTAAACGAGGCAACAATTATGGCCGTCCGAAGAATCGATATCCACAGGGTGCAACATCTGCGGTGCAAGGTGCAACATTCGTCCAGAAAGACGAAACAGCGCCGTGCGAATTTTAGAAATGGGTGCAGGGATTTGAAATGGACCAGTACCATGGTGCACCACTCTCCAGGGATGGGAAATCGACGACCAGCCACGGTGTTCCCTTTTTAACGTAAAAATTCACGTGATGGAAAAACGAAGGCCAAAAATCTTCAGAGACCCGATTGAGGTTCGGATAGCCTTTTTGGGTATGAAACTATCCATTGACGGCTTACAGCTATCAAAGCCGTATAACTCACTAAGAGCTTCGTTTTGACTGGTTATGGCTCCCGTAACTCTAAACGAGGCAACAGTTATGGCCGTCCGAAGAATCGATATCCACAGGGTGCAACATCTGGGATGCAAGGTGCAACATTCGTCCAAAAAGACGAAACAGCGCCGTGCGACTTTTAGAAATGGGTGCAGGGATTTGAAATGGACCAGTACCATGGTGCACCACTCTCCCGGGATAGTAAATCGAAGACCAGTCACGGTGTTCCCTTTTTAACGTAAAAATTCACGTGACGGAAAAACGAAGGCCAAAAAACTTCAGAGACACGATTGAGGTTCGGATAGCCTTTTTTGGGTAAGAAACTATCCATTGACGACTTACAGCCGCCAAAGCCATAGAACTCACTGAGAGCTTCGTTTTGACTAGTTATGGCTCCCGTAACTCTAAACGAGGCAACAGTTATGGCCGTCCGAAGAATCGATATCCACAGGGTGCAACATCTGCGGTGCAAGGTGCAACATTCGTCAAAAAAGACGAAACAGCTCCGTGCGACTTTTAGAAATGGGTGCAGGGATTTGAAATGGACCAGTACCATGGTGCACCACTCTCCAGGGATGGTAAATCGAAGACCAGCCCCGGTGTTCCTTTTTTAACGTAAAAATTAACGTGACGGAAAAACGAAGGCCGAAAAACTTCAGAGACACGATTGAGGTTCGGATAGCCTTTTTTGGGTATGAAACTATCCATTGACGGCTTACAGCCGTCAAAGCCATAGAACTCACCGAGAGATTCGTTTTGACTGGTTATGGCTCCCGTAAGTCTAAACGAGGCAACAGTTATGGCCGTCCGAAGAATCGATATCCACAGGGTGCAACATCTGCGGTGCAAGGTGCAACATTCGTCCAAAAAGACGAAACAGCGCCGTGCGACTTTTAGAAATGGGTGCAGGGATTTGAAATGGACCAGTACCATGGTGCACCACTCTCTAGGGATGGTAAATCGAAGACCAGCCCCGTTGTTCCTTTTTTAACGTAAAAATTCACGTGACGGAAAAACGAAGGCCGATAAACTTCAGAGACCCGATTGAGGTACGGATAGCCTTTTTGGGTATGGAACTATCCATTGACGGCTTATAGCTGTCAAAGCCATAGAACTCACTAAGAGCTTCGTTTTGACTGGTTATGGCTCCTGTAACTCTAAACGAGGCAACAGTTATGGCCGTCCGAAGAATCAATATCCACAGGGTGCAACATCTGCGGTGCGAGGTGCAACATTCGTCCAAAAAGACGAAACAGCGCCGTGCGACTTTTAGAAATGGGTGCAGGGATTTGAAATGGACCGGTACCATGGTGCACCACTCTCCAGGGATGGTAAACCGAAGACCAGCCACGGTGTTCCCTTTTTAATGTAAAAATTCACGTGATGGAAAAACGAAGGCCAAAAAACTTCACAGACCCGTTTGAGGTTCGGATAGCCTTTTTTTGGGTATGAAACTATCCATTGACGGCTTACAGCCGTCAAAGCCGTAGAACTCTCTGAGAGCTTCATTTTGACTGGTTGTGGCTTCCGTAACTCTAAACGAGGCAACAGTTATGGTCGTCCGAAGAATCGATATCCACAGGGTGCAACATCTGCGGTGCAAGGTGCAACATTCGTTCAAAAAGACGAAACAACGCCGTGCGACTTTTAGAAATGCGTGCAGGGATTTGAAATGGACCAGTACCATGGTGCACAACTCTCCAGGGATGGTAAATCGAAGACCAGCCACGGTGTTCCCTTTTTAACGTAAAAATTCACGTGATGGAAAAACGAAGGCCAAAAAATTTCAAAGACCCGTTTGAGGTTCGGATAGCCTTTTTTTGGGTATGAAACTATCCATTGACGGCTTACAGCTGTCAAAGCCATAGAACTCACTGAGAGCTCGTTTTGACTGGTTATGGCTCCCGTAACTCTAAACGAGGCAACAATTATGGCCGTCCGAAGAATCGATATCCACAGAGTGCAACATCTGCGGTGCAAGGTGCAACATTCGTCCAAAAAGAAGAAACAGCGCCGTGCGACTTTTAGAAATGGGTGCAGGGATTTGAAATGGACCAGTACCATGGTGCACCACTCTCCAGGGATGGTAAATCGAAGACCAGCCACGGTGTTCCCTTTTTAACGTAAAAATTCACGTGACGGAAAAACGAAAGCCAAAAAACTTCAGAGACCCGATTGAGGTTCAGATAGCCTTTTTGGGTATGAAACTATCCATTGACGGCTTACAGCTGCCAAAGCCATAGAATTCAATGAGAGCTTCGTTTTGACTGGTTATGGCTCCCGTAACTCTAAACGAGGCAACAGTTATATCCGTTCGAAGAATCGATATCCACAGGGTGCAACATCTGCGGTGCAAGGTGCAACATTCGTCTAAAAAGACAAAACAACTCAGTGCGACTTTTAGAAATGGATGCAGGGATTTGAAATGGACCAGTACCATGGTGCACTACTCTCCAGGGATGGTAAATCGAAGACCAACCACGGTGTTCCCTTTTTAACGTAAAAATTCAAGTGACGGAAAAACGAAGGCCAAAAAACTTCAAAGACCCGTTTGAGGTTCGGATAACCTTTTTTTGGGTATGAAACTATCCATTGACGGCTTACAGCGGTCAAAGTCGTAGAATTCACTGAGAGCTTCGTTTTGACTGGTTATGGCTCCCGTAACTCTAAACGAGGCAACAGTTATGACCGTCCGAAGAATCGATATCCACAGGGTGCAACATCTGCGGTGCAAGGTGCAACATTCGTTCAAAAAGACGAAACAGCGCCGTGCGACTTTTAGAAATGGGTGCAGGGATTTGAAATGGACTAGTACCATGGTGCACCACTCTCAAGGGATGGTAAATCGAAGGCCAGCCAGGGTGTTCCCTTTTTAACATAAAAATTCACGTGACGGAAAAACGAAGGCCAAAAAACTTCAAAGACCCGATTGAGGTTCGGATAGCCTTTTTGGGTATGAAACTATCCATTGACGGCATACAGCTGCCAAAGCCTTAGAACTCACTGAGAGCTTCGTTTTTCCTGGTTATGGCTCCCGTAACTATAAACGAGGCAACAGTTATGGCCGTCCGAAGAATCGATATCCATAGGGTGCAACATCTACGGTGCAAGGTGCAACATTCGTCCAAAAAGACAAAACAGCGCCGTGCGACTTTTAGAAATGGGTGCAGGGATTTGAAATGGACAAGTATCATGGTGCACCACTCTCCAGGTATGGTAAATCGAAGACCAGCCATGGTGTTCCCTTTTTAACGTAAAAATTCACGTGACGGATAAACGAGGGACAAAAAACTTCAGAGACCCGATTGAGGTTCGGATAGCCTTTTTGGGTATGAAACTATCCATTGACGGCTTACAGCTGTCAAAGCCGTAGAACTCACTAAGAGCTTCGTTTTGACTGGTTATGGCTCCCGTAACTCTAAACGAGGCAACAGTTATGGCCGTTCGAAGAATCGATATCCACAGGGTGCAACATCTGCGGTGCGAGGTGCAACATTCGTCCAAAAAGATGAAATAGCGCCATGCAACTTTTTGAAATGGGTGCAGGGATTTGAAACGGACCAGTACCATGGGGCACCACTCTCCAGGGATGGTAAATCGAAGACCAGCCACGGTGTTCCCTTTTTAACGTAAAAATTCACGTGACGGAAAAACGAAGGCCAAAAAACTTCAGAGACCCGTTTGAGGTTCGGATAGCCTTTTTTTGGGTATGAAACTATCCATTGACGGCGTACAGCCAACAAAGTTGTAGAACTAACTGAGAGCTTCGTTTTGACTGGTTATGGCTCCCCTAACTCTAAACGAGGCAATAGTTATGGCCGTCCGAAGAATCGATATCCACAGGGTGCAACATCTGCGGTGCAAGGTGCAACATTCGTTCAAAAAGACGAAACAGCGCCGTGCGACTTTTAGAAATGGGTGCAGGGATTTGAAATGGACCAGTACCATGGTGCACCACTCTCTAGGGATGGTAAATTGAAGACCAGCCACAGTGTTCCCTTTTTAACGTAAAAATTCACGTGACGGAAAAACGAAGGCCAAAAAACATCAAAGACCCGATTGAGGTTCGGATAGCCTTTTTTTGGGTATGAAACTATCCATTGATGGCTTACAGCTGTCAAAGCCGTAGAAATCACTGAGAGCTTCGTTTTGGCAGGTTATGGCTTCCGTAACTCTAAACGAGGCAACAATTATGACCGTCCGAAGAATCGATATCCACAGGGTGCAACATCTGCGGTGCAAGGTGCAACATTCGTCCAAAAAGACGAAACAGCGCCGTGCGACTTTTAGAAATGGGTGCAGGGATTTGAAATGGACCGGTACCATGGTGCACCACTCTCCAGGTATGGTAAATCGAAGACCAGCCACGGTGTTCCCTTTTTAACGTAAAAATTCACGTGACGGAAAAACGAAAGGCAAAAAACTTCAGAGAACCGATTGAGGTTCGGATAGCCTTTTTGGGTATTAAACTATCCATTGACGGCTTAGAGCTGTCAAAGCCGTAGAACTCACTGAGAACTTTGTTTTGACTAGTTATGGCTCCCGTAACTCTAAACGAGGAAACAGTTATGGTCGTCCGAAGAATCGATATCCATAGGGTGCAACATCTGCGGTGCAAGGTGCAACATTCGTTCAAAATGACGATACAGCGCCGTGCGACTTTTAGAAATGCGTGCAGGGATTTGAAATGGACCAGTACCATGGTGCACCACTCTCCAGGGATGGTAAATCGAAGACCAGCCACAGTGTTCCCTTTTTAACGTAAAAATTCATGTGACGGAAAAACGAATGCCAAAAAACTTCAGAGATTCGATTGAGATTCGGATAGCCTTTTTTGGGTATGAAACTATCCATTGATGGCTTACAGCGGTCAAAGCTGTAGAAATCACTGAGAGCTTCGTTTTGACTGGTTATGGCTCTGGTAACTCTAAACGAGGCAACAGTTATGGCCGTCCGAAGAATTGATATCCACAGGGTGCAACATCTGCGGTGCAAGGTGCAACATTCGTCCAAAAAGACGAAACAGCGCCGTGCGACTTTTAGAAATGGGTGCGGGGATTTGAAATGGACCAGTACCATGGTGCACCACTCTCCAGGGATGGTAAATCGAAGACCAACCACGGTGTTCCCTTTTTAACGTAAAAATTCACGTGACGGAAAAACGAAGGCCAAAAAACTTCAGAGACCCGATTGAGGTTCGAATAGCCTTTTTTTGGGTTTGAAACTATCCATTGACGGCTTACAGTTGTCAAAGCCGTAGAACTCACTAAGAGCTTCGTTTTGACTGGTTATGGCTCCCGTAACTCTAAACGAGGCAACATTTATGGCCGTCCGAAGAATTGATATCCACAGGGTGCAACATCTGCGGTGCAAGGTGCAACATTCGTCCAAAATGACGAAACAACACCGTGCGACTTTTAGAAATGGGTGCAGGGATTTGAAATGGACCAGTACCATGGTGCACCACTCTCCAGGGATGGTAAATCAAAGACCAGCCCCGGTGTTCCTTTTTTAACGTAAAAATTCACGTGACGGAAAAACGAAGGCCGAAAAACTTCAGAGACACGATTGAGGTTCGGATAGCCTTTTTTGGGTATGAAACTATCCATTGACGGCTTACAGCCGTCAAAGCCGTAAAACTAACTGAGAGCTTCGTTTTGACTGGTTATGGCTCCCATAACTCTAAACGAGGCAATAGTTATGGCCGTCCGAAGAATCGATATCCACAGGGTGCAACATCTGCGGTGCAAGGTGCAACATTCGTCCAAAAAGAAGAAACAGCGCCATGCGACTTTTAGAAATGGGTGCAGCGATTTGAAATGGACCAGTACCATGGTGCACCACTCTCCAGGGATGGTAAATCGAAGACCAGCCCCGGTGTTCCTTTTTTAACGTAAAAATTCACGTGACGGAAAAACGAAGGCCAAAAAACTTCAGAGACACGATTGAGGTTCGGATAGCCTTTTTTTGGGTATGAAACTATCCATTGACGGCTTACAGCAGTCAAAGCCATAGAACTCACTGAGAGCTTCGTTTTGACTGGTTATGGCTCCCGTAATTCTAAACGAGGCAACAATTATGGCCGTCCGAAGAATCGATATCCACATAGTGCAACATCTGCGGTGCAAGGTGCAACATTCGTCCAAAAAGAAGAAACAGCGCCGTGCGACTTTTAGAAATGGGTGCAGGGATTTGAAATGGACCAGTACCATGGTGCACCACTCTCCAGGGATGGTAAATCGGAGACCAGCCACGGTGTTCCCTTTTTAACGTAAAAATTCACGTGACGGAAAAACGAAAGCCAAAAAACTTCAGAGACCCGATTGAGGTTCGGATAGCCTTTTTGGGTATGAAACTATCCATTGACGGCTTACAGCTGTCAAAGACATAGAACACACTGAGAGCTTCTTTTTGACTAGTTATGGCTCCTGTAACTCTAAACGAGGCAACAGTTATGGCTGTCCGAAGAATCAATATCCACAGGGTGCAACATCTGCGGTGCGAGGTGCAACATTCGTCCAAAAAGACGAAACAGCGTCGTGCGACTTTTAGAAATGGGTGCAGGGATTTGAAATGGACCAGTAACATGGTGCACCACTCTCCAAGGATGGTAAATCGAAGACCAGCCACGGTGTTCCCTTTTTAACGTAAAAATTCACGTGACGGAAAAACGAAAGCCAAAAAACTTCAGAGACCCGATTGAGGTTCAGATAGCCTTTTTGGGTATGAAACTATCCATTGACGGCTTACAGCTGCCAAAGCCATAGAACTCACTGAGAGCTTCGTTTTGACTGGTTATGGCTCCCATAACTCTAAACGAGGCAACAGTTATGTCCGTCCGAAGAATCGATATCCACAGGGTGCAACATCTGCGGTGCAAGGTGCAACATTCGTCTAAAAAGACAAAACAGCTCAGTGCGACTTTTAGAAATGGGTGCAGGGATTTGAAATGGACTAGTACCATGGTGCACCACTCTCCAGGGATGGTAAATCGAAGACCAACCACGGTGTTCCCTTTTTAACGTAAAAATTCACGTGACGGAAAAACGAAGGCCAAAAAACTTCAGAGACCCGTTTAAGGTTCGGATAGCCTTTTTTTGGGAATGAAACTATCCATTGACGGCTTACAGCGGTCAAAGCCGTAGAACTCACTGAGAGCTTCGTTTTGACTGGTTATGGCTCCCGTAACTCTAAACGAGGCAACAGTTATGGCCGTCCGAAGAATCGATATCCACAGGGTGCAACATCTGCGGTGCAAGGTGCAACATTCGTTCAAAAAGACGAAACAGCGCCGTGCGACTTTTAAAAATGGGTGCAGGGATTTGAAATGGATCAGTACCATGGTGCACCACTCTCCAGGGATGGTAAATCGAAGACCAGCCAGGGTGTTCCCTTTTTAACATAAAAATACACGTGACGGAAAAACGAAGGCCAAAAAACTTCAAAGACCCGATTGAGGTTCGGATAGCTTTTTTGGGTATGAAACTATCCATTGAAGGCATACAACTGCCAAAGCCGTAGAACTCACTGAGAGCTTCGTTTTTCCTGGTTATGGCTCCCGTAACTATAAACGAGGCAACAGTTATGGCCGTCCGAAGAATCGATATCCATAGGGTGCAACATCTGCGGTGCAAGGTGCAACATTCGTCCAAAAAGACAAAACAGCGCCATGCGACTTTTAGAAATGGGTGCAGGGATTTGAAATGGACAAGTACCATGGTGCACCACTGTCCAGGGACGGTAAATCGAAGACCAGCCACGGTGTTTCCTTTTTAACGTAAAAATTCACGTGACGGAAAAACGAAGGCCAAAAAACTTCAGAGACCCGTTTGAGGTTCGGATAGCCTTTTTTGGGTATAAAACTATCCATTGACGGCTTACAGTCGTCAAAGCCGTAGAACTCACTGAGAGCTTCGTTTTGACTGGTTATGGCTCCCGTAACTTTAAATGAGGCAACAGTTATGGCCGTCCGAAGAATCGATATCCACAGGGTGCGTTGCAAGGAGCAACATTCGTGCAAAAAGACGAAACAGCGCCGTGGGACTTTTAGAAATGGGTGCAGGGATTTGAAATAGACCAGTACCATGGTGCACAACTCTCCAGGGATGGAAAATCGAAGACCAGCCACAGTGTTCCCTTTTTAACGTAAAAATTCACGTGACGGAAAAACGAAGGCCAAAAAACTTCAAAGACCCGATTGAGGTTCGGATAGCCTTTTTTGGGTATGAAACTATCCATTGATGGCTTACAGCGGTCAAAGCTGTAGAAATCACTGAGAGCTTCGTTTTGACTGGTTATGGCTCCCGTAACTCTAAACGAGGCAACAGTTATGGCCGTCCGAAGAATTGATATCCACAGGGTGCAACATCTGCGGTGCAAGGTGCAATATTCGTCCAAAAAGACGAAACAGCGCCGTGCGACTTTTAGAAATGGGTGCGGGGATTTGAAATGGACCAGTACCATGGTGCACCACTCTCCAGGGATGGTAAATCGAAGACCAACCACGGTGTTCCCTTTTTAACGTAAAAATTCACGTGATGGAAAAACGAAGGCCAAAAAACTTCAAAGACCCGTTTGAGGTTCGGATAGCCTTTTTTTGGGTATGAAATTATCCATTGACGGCTTACAATTGTCAAAGCCGTAGAACTCACTGAGAGCTTCGTTTTAACTGGTTATGGCTCCCGTAACTCTAAACGAGGCAACAGTTATGGCTGTCCGAAGAATAGATATCCACAGGGTGCAACATCTGCGGTGCAAGGTGCAACATTCGTTCAAAAAGATGAAACAGCGCCGTGAGACTTTTAGAAATGGGTGCAGGGATTTGAAATGGACCAGTACCATGGTGCACCACTCTCCAGGGATGGTAAATCGAAGACCAGCCACGGTGTTCCCTTTTTAACATAAAAATTCACGTGACGGAAAAACGAAGGCCAAAAAACCTCAGAGACCGATTGAGGTTCGGATAGCCTTTTTGGGTATGAAATTATCCATTGACGGCTTACAGTTGCCAAAGCCGTAGAACTCACTGAGAGCTTCGTTTTGACTGGTTATGGCTCCCGTAAATCTAAACGAGGCAACAGTTATGGCCGTCCGAAGAATCGATATCCACACGGTGCAGCATCTACGGTGCAAGGTGCAACATTCGTCCAAAAAGACGAAACAGCGCCGTGCGACTTTTAGAAATGGGTGCAGGGATTTGAAATGGACCAGTACCATGGTGCACCACTCTCTAGGGATGGTAAATCGAAGACCAGCCACGGTGTTCCCTTTTTAACGTAAAAATTCACGTGACGGAAAAACGAAGGCCAAAAAACTTCAAAGACCCGTTTGAGGTTCGGATAGCCTTTTTTTGGGTATGAAACTATCCATTGAATGCTAACAGCCGTCAAAGCCGTAGAACTCACTGAGAGATTCGTTTTGACTGGTTATGGCTCCCGTAACTCTAAACGAGGCAACAGTTATGGCCGTCCGAAGAATCGATATCCACAGGGTGCAACATCTACGGTGCATGGTGCAACATTCGTTCAAAAAGATGAAACAGCGCCGTGCGACTTTTAGAAATGGGTGCAGGGATTTGAAATGGACCAGTTCCATGGTGCACCACTCTCCAGGGATGGTTAATCGAAGACCAGCCACAGTGTTCCCTTTTTAACGTAAAAATTCATGTGACGGAAAAACGAAGGCCAAAAAACATCAAAGACCCGATTGAGGTTCGGACAGCCTTTTAATGGGTTTGAAACTATCCATTGACGGCTTACAGCTGTCAAAGCCGTAGAAATCACTGAGAGCTTCGTTTTGACTAGTTATGGCTCCCGTAACTCTAAACGAGGCAACAGTTATGGCCGTCCGAAGAATTGATATCCACAGGATGCAACATCTGCGGTGCAAGGTGCAACATTCGTCCAAAAATACGAAACAGCGCCGTGCGACTTTTAGAAATGGGTGCCGGGATTTGAAATGGACCAGTACCATGGTGCACAACTCTCCAGGGATGGTAAATCGAAGACCAGCCCCGGTGTTCCTTTTTTAACGTAAAAATTCACGTGACAGAAAAACGAAGGCCGAAAAACTTCAAAGACACGATTGAGGTTCGGATAGCCTTTTTTTGGGTATGAAACTATCCATTGACGGCTTACAGCATCAAAGCCGTTGAACTCACTGAGAGCTTCGTTTTGACTGGTTATGGCTCCCGTAACTCTAAACGAGGCAACAATTATGGCCGTCCGAAGAATCGATATCCACAGGGTGCAACATCTGCGGTGCAAGGTGCAACATTCGTCCAAAAAGAAGAAACAGCGCCGTGCGACTTTTAGAAATGGGTGCAGGGATTTGAAATGGACCAGTACCATGGTGCACCACTCTCTAGGGATGGTAAATCGAATACCAGCCACGGTGTTCCCTTTTTAACGTAAAAATTCACGTGACGGAAAAACGAAGGCCAAAAAACTTCAGAGACCCGATTGAGGTTCGGATAGCCTTTTTGGGTATGAAACTATCCATTGACGGCTTACAGCTGTCAAAGCCGTAGAACTCACTGAGAGCTTCGTTTTGACAGGTTATGGCTCTCGTAACTCTAATCGAGGCAACACTTATGGCCGTCCGAAGTATCGATATCCACAGGGTGCAACATCTGCGGTGCAAGGTGCAACATTCGTCCAAAAAGACGAAACAGCTCCATGCGACTTTTAGAAATGGGTGCAGGGATTTGAAATGGACCAGTACCATGGTGCACCACTCTCCAGGGATGGTAAATCGAAGACCAGCCACGGTGTTCCCTTTTTAACGTAAAAATTCACGTGACGGAAAAACGAAGGCCAAAAAACTTCAGAGACCCGTTTGAGGTTCAGATAGCCTTTTTTTGTTATGAAACTATCCATTGACGGCTTACAGCAGTCAAAGCCGTAGAACTCACTGAGAGCTTCGTTTTGACTGGTTATGGCTACGGTAACTCTAAACGAGGCAACAGTTATGGTCGTCCGAAGAATCGATATCCACAGGGTGCAACATCTACGGTGCAAGGTGCAACATTCGTTCAAAAAGACGAAACAACACCGTGCGACTTTTAGAAATGGGTGCAGAGATTTGAAATGGACCAGTACCATGGTGCACCACTCTCCAGGGATGGTAAATCGAAGACCAGCCACGGTGTTCCCTTTTTAACGTAAAAATTCACGTGACGGAAAAACGAAGGCCAAAAAACTTCATAGACCCGTTTGAGGTTCGGATAGCCATTTTTGGGTATGAAACTATCCATTGACGGCTTACAGCCGTCATAGCCGTAGAACTCACTGAGAGATTCGTTTTGACTGGTTATGGCTCCCGTATCTTTAAACGAGGCAACAGTTATGGCCGTCCGAAGAATCGATATCCACAAGGTGCAACATGCCAACATCTGCGGTGCAAGGTGCAACATTCGTTCAAAAAGACGAAACAACGTCGTGGAACTTTTAGAAATGGGTGCAAGGATTTGAAATGGACCAGTACCATGATGCACCACTCTCCAGGGACGGTAAATCGAAGACCAGCCACGGTGTTCCCTTTTTAACGTAAAAATTCACGTGACGGATAAACGATGCCGAAAAAAAATTAAGAAACCCGATTGAGGTTCGGATAGTCTTTTATTGGGTATGAAATTATCCATTGACGGCTTACAGTTGCCAAAGCCGTAGAACTCACTGAGAGCTTCGTTTTGACTGGTTATGGATCCCGTAACTCTAAACGAGGCAACAGTTATGGCCGTCCGAAGAATCGATATCCACACGGTGCAACATCTGCGGTGCAAGGTGCAACATTCGTCCAAAAAGAGGATACAGCGCCGTGCGACTTTTAGAAATGGGTGCAGGGATTTGAAATGGACCAGTACCATGGTGCACCACTCTCCATGGATGGTAAATCGAAGACCAGCCACGGTGTTCCCTTTTTAACATAAAAATTCACGTGATGGAAAAACGAAGGCCAAAAAACCTCAGAGACCGATTGAGGTTCGGATAGCCTTTTTTTGGGTATGAAACTATCCATTGAATGCTAGCAGCCGTCAAAGCCGTAGAACTCACTGAGAGATTCGTTTTGACTGGTTATGGCTCCCGTAACTCTAAACGAGGCAACAGTTATGGCCGTCCGAAGAATCGATATCCACAGGGTGCAACATCTACGGTGCAAGGTGCAACATTCGTTCAAAAAGATGAAACAGCGCCGTGCGACTTTTAGAAATGGGTGCAGGGATTTGAAATGGACCAGTTCCATGGTGCACCACTCTCCAGGGATGGTAAATCGAAGACCAGCCACAGTGTTCCCTTTTTAACGTAAAAATTCATGTGACGGAAAAACGAAGGCCAAAAAACTTCAGAGACCCGATTGAGGTTCGGATAGCCTTTTAATGGGTTTGAAACTATCCATTGACGGCTTACAGCTGTCAAAGCCGTAGAAATCACTGAGAGCTTCGTTTTGACTAGTTATGGCTCCCGTAACTCTAAACGAGGCAACAGTTATGGCCGTCCGAAGAATTGATATCCACAGGATGCAACATCTGCGGTGCAAGGTGCAACATTCGTCCAAAAATACGAAATAGAGCCGTGCGACTTTTAGAAATGGGTGCCGGGATTTGAAATGGACCAGTACCATGGTGCACAACTCTCCAGGGATGGTAAATCGAAGACCAGCCCCGGTGTTCCTTTTTTAACGTAAAAATTCACGTGACAGAAAAACGAAGGCCGAAAAACTTCAAAGACACGATTGAGGTTCGGATAGCCTTTTTTTGGGTATGAAACTATCCATTGATGGCTTACAGCATCAAAGCCGTTGAACTCACTGAGAGCTTTGTTTTGACTGGTTATGGCTCCCGTAACTCTAAACGAGGCAACAATTATGGCCGTCCGAAGAATCGATATCCACAGGGTGCAACATCTGCGGTGCAAGGTGCAACATTCGTCCAAAAAGAAGAAACAGCGCCGTGCGACTTTTAGAAATGGGTGCAGGGATTTGAAATGGACCAGTACCATGGTGCACCACTCTCCAGGGATGTTAAATTGAATACCAGCCACGGTGTTCCCTTTTTAACGTAAAAATTCACGTGACGGAAAAACGAAGGCCAAAAAACTTCTGAGACCCGATTGAGGTTCGGATAGCCTTTTTGGGTATGAAACTATCCATTGACGGCTTACAGCTGTCAAAGCCGTAGAACTCACTGAGAGCTTCGTTTTGACTGGTTATGGCTCTCGTAACTCTAATCGAGGCAACACTTATGGCCGTCCGAAGTATCGATATCCACAGGGTGCAACATCTGCGGTGCAAGGTGCAACATTCGTCCAAAAAGACGAAACAGCTCCATGCGACTTTTAGAAATGGGTGCAGGGATTTGAAATGGGCCAGTACCATGGTGCACCACTCTCCAGGGATGGTAAATTGAATACCAGCCACGGTGTTCCCTTTTTAACGTAAAAATTCACGTGACGGAAAAACGAAGGCCAAAAAACTTCTGAGACCCGATTGAGGTTCGGATAGCCTTTTTGGGTATGAAACTATCCATTGACGGCTTACAGCTGTCAAAGCCGTAGAACTCACTGAGAGCTTCGTTTTGACTGGTTATGGCTCTCGTAACTCTAATCGAGGCAACACTTATGGCCGTCCGAAGTATCGATATCCACAGGGTGCAACATCTGCGGTGCAAGGTGCAACATTCGTCCAAAAAGACGAAACAGCTCCATGCGACTTTTAGAAATGGGTGCATGGATTTGAAATGGACCAGTACCATGGTGCACCACTCTCCAGGGATGGTAAATCGAAGACCAGCCACGGTGTTCCCTTTTTAACGTAAAAATTCACGTGACGGAAAAACGAAGGCCAAAAAACTTCAGAGACCCGTTTGAGGTTCAGATAGCCTTTTTTTGTTATGAAACTATCCATTGACGGCTTACAGCAGTCAAAGCCGTAGAACTCACTGAGAGCTTCGTTTTGACTGGTTATGGCTCCCGTAACTCTAAACGAGGCAACAATTATGGTCGTCCGAAGAATCGATATCCACAGGGTGCAACATCTACGGTGCAAGGTGCAACATTCGTTCAAAAAGACGAAACAGCACCGTGCGACTTTTAGAAATGGGTGCAGAGATTTGAAATGGACCAGTACCATGGTGCACCACTCTCCAGGGATGGTAAATCGAAGACCAGCCACGGTGTTCCCTTTTTAACGTAAAAATTCACGTGACGGAAAAACGAAGGCCAAAAAACTTAATAGACCCGTTTGAGGTTCGGATAGCCATTTTTGGGTATGAAACTATCCATTGACGGCTTACAGCCGTCATAGCCGTAGAACTCACTGAGAGATTCGTTTTGATTGGTTATGGCTCCCGTAACTTTAAACGAGGCAACAGTTATGGCCGTCCGAAGAATCGATATCCACAAGGTGCAACATGCCAACATCTGCGGTGCAAGGTGCAACATTCGTTCAAAAAGACGAAACAGCGCCGTGGAACTTTTAGAAATGGGTGCAAGGATTTGAAATGAACCAGTACCATGATGCACCACACTCCAGGGACGGTAAATCGAAGACCAGCCACGGTGTTCCCTTTTTAACGTAAAAATTCACGTGACGGATAAACGATGCCGAAAAAAAATTAAGAAACCCGATTGAGGTTCGGATAGTCTTTTTTTGGGTATGAAACTATCTATTGACGGCTTACAGCAGTCTAAGCCGTAGAACTCACTGAGAGCTTCGTTTTGACTGGTTATGGATCCCGTAACTCTAAACGAGGCAACAGTTATGGCCGTCCGAAGAATCGATATCCACACGGTGCAACATCTGCGGTGCAAGGTGCAACATTCGTCCAAAAAGAGGATACAGCGCCGTGCGACTTTTAGAAATGGGTGCATGGATTTGAAATGGACCAGTACCATGGTGCACCACTCTCCAGGGATGGTAAATCGAAGACCAGCCACGGTGTTCCCTTTTTAACATAAAAATTCACGTGACGGAAAAACGAAGGCCAAAAAACCTCAGAGACCGATTGAGGTTCGGATAGCCTTTTTTTGGGTATGAAACTATCCATTGAATGCTAACAGCTGTCAAAGCCGTAGAACTCACTGAGAGATTCGTTTTGACTGGTTATGGCTCCCGTAACTCTAAACGAGGCAACAATTATGGCCGTCCGAAGAATCGATATCCACAGGGTGCAACATCTACGGTGCAAGGTGCAACATTCGTTCAAAAAGATGAAACAGCGCCGTGCGACTTTTAGAAATGGGTGCAGGGATTTGAAATGGACCAGTTCCATGGTGCACCACTCTCCAGGGATGGTAAATCGAAGACCAGCCACAGTGTTCCCTTTTTAACGTAAAAATTCATGTGACGGAAAAACGAAGGCCAAAAAACTTCAGAGACCCGATTGAGGTTCGGATAGCCTTTTAATGGGTTTGAAACTATCCATTGACGGCTTACAGCTGTCAAAGCCGTAGAAATCACTGAGAGCTTCGTTTTGACTGGTTATGGCTCCCGTAACTCTAAACGAGGCAACAGTTATGGCCGTCCGAAGAATCGATATCCACAGGGTGCAACATCTGCGGTGCAAGGTGCAACATTCGTTCAAAAAGACGAAACAGCGCCGTGTGACTTTTAGAAATTGGTGCAGGGATATGAAATGGACCAGTACCATGGTGCACCACTCTCCAGGGATGGTAAATCGAAGACCAGCCACAGTGTTCCCTTTTTAACGTAAAAATTCATATGACGGAAAAACGAAGGCCAAAAAACTTCAGAGACCCGATTGAGGTTCGGATAGCCTTTTAATGGGTTTGAAACTATCCATTGATGGCTTACAGCTGTCAAAGCCGTAGAAATCACTGAGAGCTTCGTTTTGACTAGTTATGGCTCCCGTAACTTTAAACGAGGCAACAGTTATGGCCGTCCGAAGAATTGATATCCACAGGGTGCAACATCTGCGGTGCAAGGTGCAACATTCGTCCAAAAATACGAAACAGCGCCGTGCGACTTTTAGAAATGGGTGCTGGGATTTGAAATGGACCAGTACCATGGTGCACCACTCTCTAGGGATGGTAAATCGAAGACCAGCCCCGGTGTTCCTTTTTTAACGTAAAAATTCACGTGATTGAAAAACGAAGGCCGAAAAACTTCAGAGACACGATTGAGGTTCGGATAGCCTTTTTTTGGGTGTGTAACTATCCATTGACGACTTACAGCAATCAAAGCCGTAGAACTCACTGCGAGCTTCGTTTTGACTGGTTATGGCTCCCGTAACTCTAAACGAGGCAACAATTATGGCCGTCCGAAGAATCGATATCCATAGGGTGCAACATCTGCGGTGCAAGGTGCAACATTCGTCCAAAAAGAAGAAACAGCGCCGTGCGACTTTTAGAAATGGGTGCAGGGATTTGAAATGGACCAGTACCATGGTGCACCACTCTTCAGGGATGGTAAATCGAAGACCAGCCACGGTGTTCCCTTTTTAACGTAAAAATTCACGTGACGGAAATACGAAGGCCAAAAAACTTCAGAGACCCGTTTGAGGTTCGGATAGCCTTTTTTGGGCATGAAACTATCCATTAACGGCTTACAGCAGTCAATGCCGTAGAACTCACTGAGAGCTTCGTTTTGACTGGTTATGGCTCCCGTAACTCTAAAAAGAGGCAACAGTTATGGCCGTCCGAAGAATCGATATCCATAGGGTGCAACATCTGTGGTGCAAGGTGCAACATTCGTTCAAAAAGACGAAACAGCGCCGTGCGTCTTTTAGAAATGGGTACAGGGATTTGAAATGGACCAGTACCATGGTGCACCACTCTCCAGGGATGGTAAATCGAAGACCAGCCATGGTGTTCCCTTTTTAACGTAAAAATTCACGTGACGGAAAAACTAAGGCCAAAAAACTTCAGAGACCCGATTGAGGTTCGGATAGCCTTTTTTGGGTATGAAACTATCCATTGACGGCTTACAGCCGTCAAAGCCGTAGAACTCACTGAGAGCTTCGTTTTGACTGGTTATGGCTCCCGTAACTCTAAACGAGGCAACAGTTATGGCCGTCCGAAGAATTGATATCCACAAGGTGCAACATCTGTGGTGCAAGGTGCAACATTCGTCCAAAAAGACGAAACAGCGCCGTGCGACTTTTAGAAATGGGTGCAGGGATTTGAAATGGACCAGTACCGTGGTGCACCACTCTATAGGAATGGTAAATCGAAGACCAGCCCCGGTGTTCCTTTTTTAACGTAAAAATTCACGTTACGGAAAAACGAAGGCCGAAAACTTCAAAGACCCGATTGATGTTCGGATAGCCTTTTTGGGTATGAAAATATCCATTGACGGCTTACAACTGTCAAAGCCGTAGATCTCACTGAGAGCTTCGTTTTGACTGGTTTTGGCTCTCGTAACTCTAAACGAGGCAACAGTTATGGCCGTCCGAACAATCGATATCCACAGGGTGCAACATCTGCGGTGCAAGGTGCAACATTCGTCCAAAAAGACGAAACAGCGCCGTGCGACTTTTAGAAATGGGTGCAGGGATTTGAAATGGACCAGTACCATGGTGCATCACTCTCCAGGGATGGTAAATCGAAGACCAACCACGGTGTTCCCTTTTTAGCGTAAAAATTCACGTGACGGAAAAACGAAGGCCAAAAAACTTCAAAGACCCGTTTGAGGTTCAAATAGCCTTATTTTGGTATGAATCTATCCATTGACGGCTTACAACTATCAAAGCCGTAGAACTCACTGAGAGCTTCACTTTGACTGGTTATGGCTCCCGTAACTCTAAACGAGGCAACAGTTATGGCCTTCCGAAGAATCGATATCCACAGGGTGCAACATCTGCGGTGCAAGGTGCAACATTCGTCCAAAAGGACGAAACAGCGCCGTGCGACTTTTAGAAATGGGTGCAGAGATTTGAAATGGACCAGTACCATGGTGCACCACTCTCCAGGGATGGTAAATCGAAGACCAGCCACGGTGTTCCCTTTTTAACGTAAAAATTCACGTGACGGAAAAACGAAGGCCAAAAAACTTGAAAGACCCGATTGAGGTTCGGATAGCCTTTTTTGGGTATTAAACTATCCATTGACGGCATACAGCTGTCAAAGCCGTAGAACTCACTGAGAGCTTCGTTTTGACTGGTTATGGATCCCGTAACTCTAAACGAGGCAACAGTTATGGCCGTCCGAAGAATTGATATCCACAGGGTGCAACATCTGCGGTGCAAGGTGCAACATTCGTCCAAAAGGACGAAACAGCGCCGTGCGACTTTTAGAAATGGGTGCAGGGATTTGAAATGGACCAGTACCATGGTGCACCACTCTCCAGGGATGGTAAATCGAAGACCAGCCACGGTGCTCCCATTTTATCGTAAAAATTCACGTGACGGAAAAACGAAAGCCAAAAAACTTCAGACACCCGATTGAGGTTCGGATAGCCTTTTTTTGGGTATGAAACTATCCATTGACGGCTTACAGCGGTCAAAGCCGTAGAACTCACTGAGAGCTTCGTTTTGACTGGTTATTGCTACTGTAACTCTAAACGAGGCAACAGTTATGGCCGTCCGAAAAATTGATATCCACAGGGTGCAACATCTGCGGTGCAAGGTGCAACATTCGTCCAAAAAGACGAAACAGCGCCGTGCGAATTTTAGAAATGGGTGCAGGGATTTGAAATGGACCAGTACCATGGTGCACCACTCTCCAGGGATGGTAAATCGAAGACCATCCCCGGTGTTCCTTTTTTAACGTAAAAATTCACGTTACGGAAAAACGAAGGCCGAAAAACTTCAGAGACACGATTGATGTTCGGATAGCCTTTTTGGGTATGAAACTATCCATTGACGGCTTACAGCCGTCAAAGCCGTAGAACTCACTGAGAGCTTCGTTTTGACTGGTTATGGCTCTCGTAACTCTAAACGAGGCAACAGTTATGGCCGTCCGAAGAATTGATATCCACAGGGTGCAACATCTGCGGTGCAAGGTGCAACATTCGTCCAAAAAGACGAAACAGCGCCGTGCGACTTTTAGAAATGGGTGCAGGGATTTGAAATGGACCAGTACCATGGTGCACCACTCTCCAGGGATGGTAAATCGAAGACCAACCACGGTGTTCCCTTTTTAACGTAAAAATTCACGTGACGGAAAAACGAAGGCCAAAAAACTTCAAAGACCCGTTTGAGGTTCGGATAGCCTTATTTGGGTATGAATCTATCCATTGACGGCTTACAACTGTCAAAGCCGTAGAACTCACTGAGGGCTTCATTTTGACTGGTTATGGCTCCCGTAACTCTAAACGAGGCAACAGTTATGGCCGTCCGAAGAATCAATATCCACAGGGTGCAACATCTGCGGTGCAAGGTGCAACATTCGTCCAAAAAGATGAAACGGCGCCGTGCGACTTTTAGAAATGGGTGCTGAGATTTAAAATGGACCAGTACCATGGTGCACCACTCTCCAGGGATGGTAAATCGAAGACCAGCCACGGTGTTCCCTTTTTAACGTAAAAATTCACGTGACGGAAAAACGAAGGCCAAAAAACTTCAAAGACCCGATTGAGGTTCGGATAGCCTTTTTTGGGTATTAAACTATCCATTGACGGCATATAGCTGTCAAAGCCGTAGAACTCACTGAGAGCTTCGTTTTGACTGGTTATGGATCCCGTAACTCTAAACGAGGCAACAGTTATGGCCGTCCGAAGAATTGATATCCACAGGGTGCAACATCTGCGGTGCAAGGTGCAACATTCGTCCAAAAGGACGAAACAGCGCCGTGCGACTTTTAGAAATGGGTGCAGGGATTTGAAATGGACCAGTACCATGGTGCACCACTCTCCAGGGATGGTAAATCGAAGACCAGCCACGGTGTTCCCTTTTTAACGTAAAAATTCACGTGACGGAAAAACGAAGGCCAAAAAACTTCAAAGACCCGATTGAGGTTCGGATAGCCTTTTTTGGGTATTAAACTATCCATTGATGGCATACAGCTATCAAAGTCGTATAACTCACTGAGAGCTTCGTTTTGACTGGTTATGGATCCCGTAACTCTAAACGAGGCAACAGTTATGGCCGTCCGAAGAATTGATATCCACAGGGTGCAACATCTGCGGTGCAAGGTGCAACATTCGTCCAAAAATACGAAAAAGCGCCGTGCGACTTTTAGAAATGGGTGCAGGGATTTGAAATGGACCAGTACCATGGTGCACCATTCTCCAGGGATGGTAAATCGAAGACCAGCCACGGTGCTACCATTTTATCGTAAAAATTCACGTGACGGAAAAACGAAAGCCAAAAAACTTCAGAGACCCGATTGAGGTTCGGATAGCCTTTTTTTGGGTATGAAACTATCCATTGAAGGCTTACAGCGGTCAAAGCCGTAGAACTCACTGAGAGCTTCGTTTTGACTGGTTATGGCTCCCGTAACTCTAAACGAGGCAAAAGTTATGGCCGTCCGAAAAATTGATATCCACAGGGTGCAACATCTGCGGTGCAAGGTGCAACATTCGTCCAAAAAGACGAAACAGCGCCGTGCGACTTTTAGAAATGGGTGCAGGGATTTGAAATGGACCAGTACCATGGTGCACCACTCTCCAGGGATGGTAAATCGAAGACCAGCCCCGGTGTTCCTTTTTTAACGTAAAAATTCACGTTACGGAAAAACGAAGGCCGAAAAACTTCAGAGACACGATTGAGGTCCAGATAGCCTTTTTTTGGCTCTCAAAGCCGTAGAACTCACTGAGAGCTTCGTTTTGACTGGTTATGGCTCCCGTAACTCTAAACAAGGCAACAGTTATGGCCGTCTGAAGAATCGATATCCACAGGGTGCAACATCTACGGTGCAAGGTGCAACATTCGTTCAAAAAGAAGAAACACCGCCGTGCGACTTTTAGAAATGGGTGCAGGGATTTGAAATGGACCAGTACCATGGTGCATCACTCTCCAGGGATGGTAAATCGAAGACCAGCCAAGGTTTTCCCTTTTTAACGTAAAAATTCACGTGATGGAAAAACGAAGACCAAAAAACTTCAGAGACCCGATTGAGGTTCGGATAGCCTATTTTGGGTATGAAACTATCCATTGACGGCTTACAGCCGTCAAAGCCGTAGAATTCACTGAGAGCTTCGTTTTGACTGGTTATGGCTCCCGTAACTCTAAACGAGGCAACAGTTATGGCCGTCCGAAGAATCGATATCCACAGGGTGCAACATATGCGGTGCAAGGTGCAACATTCGTCCAAAAAGATGAAACAGCGCCGTGCGACTTTTAGGAATGGGTGCAGGGATTTGAAATGGACCAGTACCATGGTGCACCACTCTCCAGGGATGGTAAATCGAAGACCAGCCACGGTGTTCCCTTTTTAACGTAAAAATTCACGTGACGGAAAAACGAAGGCCAAAAAACATCAAAGACCCGTTTGAGGTTCAGATAGCCTTTTTTTGGGTATGAAACTATCCATTGACGGCTTATAGTCGTCAAAGCCGTAGAACTCACTGAGAGCTTCGTTTTGACGGGTTATGGCTCCCGTAACTCTAAACGAGGCAACAGTTATGGCCGTCCGAAGAATTGATATCCACAGGGTGCAACATCTGCGGTGCAAGGTGCGACATTCGTCCAAAAAGACGAAAGAGCGCCGTACGACTTTTAGAAATGGGTGCAGGGATTTGAAATGGACCAGTACCATGGTGCACCACTCTCCAGGGATGGTAAATCGAAGACCAGCCCCGGTGTTCCTTTTTTAACGTAAAAATTCATGTTACGGAAAAACGAAGGCCGAAAAACATCAGAAACACGATTGAGGTCCGGATAGCCTTTTTTTGGCTGTCAAAGCCGTAGAACTCACTGAGAGCTTCGTTTTCACTGGTTATGGCTCCCGTAACTCTAAACAAGGCAACAGTTATGGCCGTCCGAAGAATCGATATCCACAGGGTGCAACATCTGCGGTGCAAGGTACAACATTCGTCCAAAAAGGCGAAACAGCGCCGTGCGACTTTTAGAAATGGGTGCAGGTATTTGAAATGGACCGGTACCATGGTGCACCACCGTCCAGGGATGGTAAATCGAAGATCAGCCACGGTGTTCCCTTTTTAACGTAAAAATTCATGTGATGGAAAAACGAAGGCCAAAAAACTTCAGAGACCCGATTGAGGTTCGGATAGCTTTTTTTTGGGTATGAAACTATCCGCTGACGGCTTACAGCGGTCAAAGCCGTAGAACTCACTGAGACCTTCGTTTTGACTGGTTATGGCTCCCGTAACTCTAAACGAGGCAATAGTTATGGCCGTCCGAAGAATCGATATCCATAGGGTGAAACATCTGCGGTGCAAGGTGCAACATTCGTCCAAAAAGACGAAACGGTGCCGTGCGACTTTTAGAAATGGGTGCAGGTATTTGAAATGGACTGGTACCATGGCGCACCACTCTCCAGGGATGGTAAATCGAAGACCAGCCACGGTGTTCCCTTTTTAACGTAAAAATTCACGTGACGGAAAAACGAAGGCCAAAAAACTTCAGAGACCCGTTTGAGGTTCGGATAGCCTTTTTTGGGTATGAAACTATCCATTGACGGCTTACAGTTGTGAAAGCCGTAGAACTCACTGAGAGCTTCGTTTTGACTGGTTATGGCTCCCGTAACTCTAAACGAGGCAACAGTTATGGCCGTCCGAAGAATCGATATCCACAGCGTGCAACATCTGCGGTGCAAGGTGCAACATTCGTCCAAAAAGAAGAAACAGCGCCGTGCTACTTTTAGAAATGGGTGCAGGGATTTGAAATGGACCAGTACCATGGTGCACCATTCTCCATGGATGGTAAATCGAAGACCAGCCACGGTGTTCCCTTTTTAACGTAAAAATTCACGTGACGGAAAAACGAAGGCCAAAAAACTTCAAAGACCCGATTGAGGTTCGGATAGCCTTTTTTGGGTATGAAACTATCCATTGACGGCATACAGCTGTCAAAGCCATAGAACTCACTGAGAGCTTCGTTTTGACTGGTTATGGCTCCTGTAACTCTAAACGAGGCAACAGTTATGGCCATCCGAAGAATCGATATCCACAGGGTGCAACATCTGCGGTGCAAGGTGCAACATTCGTCCAAAAAGACGAAACAGCACCGTGCGACTTTTAGAAATGGGTGCAGGGATTTGAAATGGACCAGTACCATGGTGCACCACTCTCCAGGGATGGTAAATCGAAGACCAGCCACGGTGTTCCCTTTTTAACGTAAAAATTCACGTGACGGAAAAACGAAGGCCAAAAAACTTCAGAGACCCGTTTGAGGTTTGGATAGCCTTTTTTGGGTATGAAACTATCCATTGACGGCTTACAGCCGTCAAAGCCGTAGAACTCACTGAGAGCTTCGTTTTGACTGGTTATGGCTCCCGTAACTCTAAACGAGGCAACAGTTATGGCCGTCCGAAGAATCGATATCCACAGGGTGCAACATCTGCGGTGCAAGGTGCAACATTCGTCCAAAAAGACGAAATAGCGCCGTGCGACTTTTAGAAATGGGTGCAGGGATTTGAAATTGTTTCCTGGGGATTTGACCAGGCAACTAGTACTCGGCAACCAGTGCTCGGCATTAGAGATTGACCGGCATCCAGGAGTGTTCGGCGTAGTACTCGGCATCCAGTGGAACTCGGCGTCAGAGAGTACTCGGCATCTAGGAGTGTTCGGCGAAGTACACAGCATCCATAGTGTCCGGCATCCAGTAATGTTCGGCGAAGTACCCAGCAGTGTTCGGCGTCAACTGGCACTCTGCGTCAACCAATGCTCGGCATCAAGACTGCTCGGCATACAAGAGTGCTCGGCATCAAGACTGCTCGGCATACGAGACTGCTCGGCATACGAGAGCACTCGACATCAAGGAGAACTCGGCAGTATCTGTGGTTCGGCATACAGGAGTACTTGGCATAGTACCCGGTAGCATCAGAAGTACTCGGCACAAGAGTACTCGGCGTCTAGAAGGGCGTTCGGCTTCGACTGACTAACATCCTGCACTTCCCAAACATCAACCACATCGTTCGGCATAGAAGGGACTGTTCGCCATCAGAGCGTTCGACACACTTGGTTCGGCATACAGCGATCACTGTACTCGGACTGGAGTGTTCGGCCATCAGCCCACTTGGGAAGTCCAGCCCATCTTTGTCTATAAATAGAGGGGCAGGGTCACAGTGAAATGGATCCTTTTTTGGAGAGAAAACACCGGGGAGACTCTGCCATTTTCAAGACTCATCTTCTCTACTTAACAACTTCACTCAAGCATTTGATTCACGAATTGTATTTGTAGTCAACTATAAAGGAAATCAATAAAGTTGAACAAAGTGGACGTAGGCAATTACGCTGAACCACTATAAATTTGGTGTTCTCACTTTCTGCATTTAAATTAGCATTGTCTTCTCTGTTTAATTTACTTTCATCACTTATATCTCCACACAATCTTTCTGAACGAGGTTAGTGACCAATTTTGGTGCTAACACTTTGGTGCTTTCACTGAGAATTGAATTCTCAGACCTCAATGATCTGCTTTGAAGCTACTGGATTGAACAAATCCCCCAAAGAAGATCCGACTCACTGATAGGACATCCGTTGATTCTACTCAGAGTTCATACCAATAACTCTACAATGGCAAGACCACGTACCAGGTCAGCTTCTCACAATGCGGATGCCCACGAGACTGCTAGCGTGCAACAAGCAGGGCCTAGCAATTAACCAGCAATTCCAAATACAGGAGTTGCCACTCAGGACCAAACTCCAGTTGTCACCAGAATAGAGTTCAACGACTTGATGAGAGAGCTCAGGGAAAGTAGGAGACAACTAGGAGAGCAGATGCAAGCCAATGCCAACCTGATGGCACAACTTACTCAACAGCAGCAACAGAATGCTGGGGGCAATCCCGCTGCTTACTCCTCATCTGACAGCTCTACTTCCTCTGATGAACCTCCCAGGCGCAGACGCCGTAAGACTGATGCTGCGCGAGCAGATGCTACTGTTCGAACAGTTGGAGACCGCGACCAAGCAAGAGCTAGAAGCTTCAGGACCGGGATACAGATGGAAGATAGAGGCCCAGATCATCAAAATGCTAACGATGTCGAACCTCAAGATGCACGATTGGCAGATCGCCAAGAGAGGAGGCATCAGCATGGACAGGCGCGTAGAACAGACTCCAACCTTCCGCCTTCCATACAGACACCCGATCTGACAGCCATGATCAGGCAACTGATGAAAGAGAATCAGGGTTTATCAAATGATGACTGGGGAGTGTCAAGAAGTCATACTCCGTTCACGGATGTTGTGTTGCAAGCGGCGTACCCCAGGAAGTTTAGTATGCCTACTATTCCTGCATATGAAGGAAAGACTGACCCTAGACAACATGTCATGAGGTACGAATGGATGATGGATTCAGCCAGAGCGAATGATGCCACCAAGTGTAGGTGCTTTCCGATTACTCTATCTGGGATCGCTACTATGTGGTTCACCCGACTTCCTCCGCGATCCGTACCAAATTTCGAGGAGTTGGCAAAGAAGTTTATTGAGCAGTTCAGGATACACACTACGCGCCCAAAGGACGTGATGTCTCTGTCAAGTGTAATCCAAAATCCTGGGGAATCGTTGAAGGAATATTTGCAAAGATTCCACGTGGCAGCAACTGAAGTCAGTAATCCCAATGACCATGCAATTCTGATGGCTGTAATGAGAGGTGTGGATCCAGACTCTGAGTTTGGAGACTGGCTGGCAGGAAAACCTCCAGCTACGCTAGAGCGTTTCTACTCTAAGGCACACCAGTTCATAAGAAGAGAGGAAGCTAGGTGGGTACGACGAGATAAGGCGCCAGGGCCTGTCCAAGAGTCAATAAAGAGCAACATCGCGTGAAGCAATCGGGAGACAGCTCGGGAAAGGTCCAAGTCAATGTCCAGAACAAACCTGGGCAACCCAAGGAGTCCGGAGGAAGGAGTCAAGGGAAAAGAAAAGAAGCAGGAAAGTGGAAGTCGAGAATTCCAAGCTACAGCGAGTACACTCCGCTAAACGCCCCACTTGAAAACATTTACCTATCCACCTACAATACTTTTCAGTATAGAAAACCACGTCCAAAAGAATCAACTGAAGAACAGAAGCGGACCGGGAAATATTGTCGCTTCCATGAGACTTATGGACACAATACGGAAGAATGTAGACACTTGCACGATGCTATCGAGAAGTTGATCAGGCAGAAGAAATTGCAAGAATTTGTGAAGGATCCACAAGAAGGAGGACAGGGAACGTCCAACCCAGGTCGTGCACCAGCTCCACGTCATTCCGAGGAGCCTTCCTGGACCGTTGGTAGACTAGTCATAAATACAATTATCGGCGGGCCTCAACCCGCGGATAAGAATTGGCAGGAGATGGAGCGATATGCAAGTTCCTTGAAGCATGCAGATTTTGAGTGTTGTTCGAACATGGAGGACGGAGCCCCTGCTAAGCAGCAGCGCGTAATGACAGACGATATTGTGTTCAGAAGCAGAGACGCTGATCAGGTAGAGGCTTCGACCATCGACCCCATGGTCATATCTGCAACGATCGGACCAGCATACGTAAAAAGAATTCTGATTGATTCTGGAAGTTCAGTCAACATCATCTTCAAGAAGGCCTACGATCAAATGAAGCTAGAAACAAAAGAGTTGAAACCATCCAAAGCTCGTATCCACGGCTTTAACGGCGCTGCAACTGATGCAGTGGGATATGTCGAGTTACCAGTTGAACTGGGACAAGGCGAGCGTCGGAGAGTGTGAATTCTACCCTTTGTAGTTTTGGATGTGGACTCTCCGTATAACGTTTTCTTGGGCCGGCCGGCCCTGGCGGAGTTTAGGGCAGCGTTAGCCCCGTGGTGTTTAACTTTGAAGTTCCCGACTGACAAAGGAGTAGGCATTGTTCACGGCGACCAATCAGCTGGTCGTTCCTGTTATGTGGCCGAGCTCCGAGAGGCCCACCGGAGGGAGAAGGGAAAGGTTGCGGACAATCCCGTCCGCATCCTCAATGTGGATAATTGACAAGTAGTGCCCGAGCCCTGGCTCGGGCATAGTTCTCGGATCTACGGAGATATAGATCCGAGAGACGACGATGAGAAACCCAGGGAAGAGAAGGCGGCACCGGCTGAATTAACAATTGACATTTCAGTTAGCCGTGACGACCCTTCGCGAATACTGAAGATCGGATCACAGCTAGGCCCCGCAATGACTGAAGACCTTAGCGACTTCCTCCGGGCGAACCTTGATGTTTTCGCCTGGACGCATTCTGATATGTGTGGGATTTCTCCCGCCATCACGAGTCATATGTTGAACATAGACCCGAAATACGTCCCAGTCAAGCAAAAAAGGAGAGGAATGGATCCGGAGAGATCCGCCGCTCTTGGAGAGGAGGTGGACAAACTCAAAGCAAATGGGTTCGTCCGCGATGCCCTCTACCCGGAATGGGTCTCCAACCCCGTGCTAGTAAAGAAGGCGAATGGGAAATGGAGGACTTGCGTAGATTATTCCGACTTGAACAAAGCATGCCCTAAGGACAGTTTCCCGTTGCCTAGGATCGATCAGTTGGTCGATTCCACCGCAGGACACGAGTTACTGTCATTCATGGATGCGTACTCAGGATACAACCAAATCCCAATGCATATTCCGGACCAAGAACACACCAGCTTCGTTACAAATGTCGGGCTGTATTGCTATGTAGTGATACCCTTTGGATTGAAGAATGCTGGAGCAACTTACCAACGTCTGGTGAATCGAATGTTCAAGGACCAGCTGGGTAAAACCATGGAAGTCTATGTGGATGACATGCTCGTGAAGTCACGACGGTCAAACGACCACATTCAAGACTTGGCTGAAATGTTCGACATACTCAGGTTTTATGGCATGAAGATCAACCCGTTGAAGTGTTCTTTCGGCGTTGCATCAGGGAAGTTTTTGGGTTCATCGTCAACGCTAGGGGAATCGAAGCCAACCCAGAAAAGATCCAAGCTATTCGAGATGTACAAGCGCCCAGGACTATAAAGCAAGTACAGAGCTTGAACGGAAAAGTAGCTGCGCTGAGTCGATTTATATCCAAGGCAACTGACAAGTGCATCCCGTTCTTTGACATAATAAAGAAAGGAAAGAGAAATTTTGAATGGACGTCTAGCTGTGAGGAAGCATTCCAGAATCTGGTGAGGCATCTGGAGAGCCCACCAATGCTATCAAAACCAGTTGACCATGAGATGTTGTACGTATACTTGGCTGTATCCCCACATGCGATAAGTGCGGCTTTGGTATGAGAAGAGGATCGAGTCCAAAAGCCGGTGTATTATGTTTGCAAACGTTTAACAGGGGCCGAGAGGAATTACCCTAAAATAGAGAAATTGGCTTATTGCTTGGTGATTGCATCACGAAAGCTTCGCCCGTACTTTCAAGCACATTCAATCGGTGTTTATTCCGATCAACCCCTGAGGCAAGTACTCCAACGGCCGGAAACTTCTGGATGATTGCTAAGATGGAACATCGAGTTAAGCCAATTCGATATCGCGTACTTACCACGGAGAGCCATCCGAGGGCAAGCGTTAGCAGACTTCATCGCTGAATTTACCATACCCATCAAACCGGACGATCACGACATCATTCCCCCCGTTCGATGGAAATTATACACTGACGGTGCATCAAACGACCGTTGCTCCGGCGCGGGCGTAGTTCTTGTAACTCTGGAAAACCGATCGATCTGTTATGCCCTGAAGCCCGATTTCCCGGCTACAAATAACGAAGCCGAATATGAAGCACTGATCACTGGCTTGAAACTCATCAGGGAACTCGGGATCGAATCAGTCGAAATCTTTTGTGACTCGCAGTTGGTGGTTTACCAAGTACGGGGAGACTACCAAGCAAAGGGACGAAAGATTGCTCCGTACCTCATTCAGGTCCAAGAACTACTATCAAATCTTGAGCGTTATGACATCTCACATATCCCGCGCGAACAGAACAAAGAAGCCGACTTATTGGCCAAGTTCGCAAGTACCGACGATACGCAACAAATAGGATTGTATCCCGTCGAAGTCTTGCATGCCCCGAGCATAGACGAAATGAAAGTCGATCGCGTGTTGGGAACAGAAATCGAGAAGGAATCGTGGATAACCCCATTCAAACTGTACCTGACGACCGGGGCCTTACCAGGAAAAAGAAGCGAAAGACGGCAGGTCCTTCGAAAGGCCACGCGATACATAATGCAGGATGGATCAATGTATCGAAAAGGATTCTCAGTCCCGTTATTACGATGCATCGCTCATGATGAAACAAAGAGAGTCTTGAGAGAGGTTCACTAAGGGGAATGCGGTGACCATACTGGGGGGCAAACGCTAGCAAAGAAGATCCTTCGCTATGGATATTACTGGCCTACCGTAAACCGGGATGCCGTGGACTACGCAAGAAAATGCGACAAGTGTCAAAGTATGCGAAAATCCCGAGGGCTCCATCAACGAAACTCACACAAATGATCAGTCCCTGGCCATTTGCGATCTGGGGAATCGACATAATCGGCTCTTTGCCTCTATCCAAAGGTGGTGCGAAATACGCAATAGTTGCAGTCGACTATTTCACGAAATGGGCTGAGGCAGAACCTTTGGCCACTATCACCTCTAAGAAGGTCATTAACTTCGTTGTACGAAACATTATATGCCGCTTTGGCATTCCACACACCATCATTACAGACAACGGAACGCAATTTGAAAGTAGAGAGTTCAAAGAGTTCTGTTTAAAGTACGGCATCGAGAAAAAGTTCGCCGCCGTTGCACACCCAAAAGCTAACGGACAAGTCGAGGTCGTTAACAAAATAATCAAGTCCATATTGAAGAAGCGTCTGGAGAAGGTTGGAGGCAAGTGGGTAGATGAACTCCCGACAGCATTATGGGCGTATAGAACTACCCACAAGTCCACGACCGGCCACACTCCATTCGCCTTGGCATACGGCTCTAAAGCCGTTATACCCGTGGAACTTGAAGTTCCATCGCACCGAGTGACATACTATGATCCCAAGACGAACCAAAACCTCTTGCTGGAATCACTGGACTGCATCGATGAAAAGCGGGAAGAAGCTGAATTAAGGGCGGCGACGCACAGACATCGAGTCAAGCGTTACTACGACGGCAGAGTCCGCCCAAGAATCTTTGATGTGGGTGATCTCGTTCTGAAACGAGTCTTCCCGGTACCATCACGCATGAATCCCAGCTGGGAAGGTCCATACGCCATTGAACGGAAGCTTGGAGAAGGAACATTAAAGCTAGCGACCGTTGATGGCGCGACACTCCCCCGAGCATGGAACAGTGAACATTTGTGGCACTATTACATTTAGCATGTTTTCCTTTCTTGTTGTAGGCACTGTTGTTTCCTGCATGTTTCCATTCAATAATGACTTAGTTTCCTTTTAAAGTTGTAATCAAGCAATTTAGTTGATTTTCATTAATAAAGGCTTGAAGCCATATTTTCTATGAAGTTTCTATATCTCTTAATTGGATGATAAATTACATTATCCTGCACGACATACAGACTCGTACGAACGATTCCAAATCTCCGAATCCCCAGAGCGCGGATCGGAGTACTCTAAGTCCCCAGAGCGCGGACTAGAGTATAAACGATTCCAAATCTCCGAATCCCCAGAGCGCGGATCGGAGTACTCTAAGTCCCCAGAGCGCGGACTAGAGTATAAACGATTCCAAATCTCCAAATCCCCAGAGCGCGGATCGGAGTACTCTAAGTCCCCAGAGCGCGGACTAGAGTATAAACGATTCCAAATCTCCGAATCCCCAGAGCGCGGATCGAAGTACTCTAAGCTCCCAGAGCGCGGACTAGAGTATAAACGATTCCAAATCTCCGAATCCCCAGAGCGCGGATCGGAGTACTCTAAGTCCCCAGAGCGCGGACTAGAGTATAAACAATTCCAAATCTCCCAATCCCCAGAGCACGGATCGGAGTACTCTAAGTCCCCGGAGCACGGACTAGAGTATAAACTGTTTCAAGCCTCCAAGTCCCCGGAGCACAGAGTCAGCAAGAAGTCCAAGTACTCGAAAGATGTGGGACGAGAGGTACGCCATGTCCAAAAATGTTTGAACAGCACAAGAATGGACCGGGAGATAATGCAACTCATAAGAACTTGAGTTATGGCTACAATTAGTCAGCAAACCAAATAAAGACAAGAGAATCATTCAAACAAAAAGAAACTAAAACTTTATTCAATAAGTCCAAAATGGGGATACATGATCACTCCTACAAAATTCAGACCTCTCTATACAAACTACAAGTTGTGGAAGATAAAAACAATTACAAAACTTGAGCAGGAAACTTGTTGAACAAGTGCATCGATTATTTCTTCGACTTCTTCTTCTTGTCTTCCTTTGGTGTTTCTGACGACTCCTCTCCCTCACGCTTTTTCTTGGACTTTTTGTTTGCTAGAGAAACAGAGTCAGGAGCAGGAGACGGAACATCTAGTGGTTTGGACCTGCCCGGGAGAATGATTTTCAAAGGTCTGTTCCGCGGGTCAGTGAGTTCCAGTACTTCAGATTCAACTTTGACTTTGACCTTTTTCTTCTCCTCGTCGGCGAGATGGTCCTTCATGCTCATCTCTGAAGTATGCTCAGAGGCGCCAGTGATTTTAATTTCATCGCTTCCTTCGGCAGGAGACGAAGTATCAAGTTTGTCATCATCAAGCGCCCCGATCACTTGAGCGTCTGGACCGGGAGTTACTCCTGCATGAGCAACGTCGCTTGTTTTCTCTGCTTCCTCCTTGGCATCATCGCTCCTCGGAGTTGGCTCGACGTCAGAGCAACCTAAACGGAAACATAAGGAATGAGCATTAGAACGAATAGCCACTGCTGAAAAATGATGGGAACTCTTCAACTTCTAGAGAAAGAAGAATTTCCTACCAGGGTCCGGTTGGCTATCGGTGGCACGAGGGGTTTCACCCTCCAGGATAGGTGACAGCACATGAACACCAAGCCCGGGATCTTCGAGATCATAACTAGCATGCTGCTTGAATGGATCAAGTGTTGGCCGACCGGCCGATTGAGCAGCGTAAGGAGCGGCAATGTGAGGAGTAGTAGCATCGGCCCCAGACGGGCCAGCTTCGTCATTCTTCTCTTTCGGAGAGGAAGAGCCTTTGCTATAAAGTGCCAATGCTGTGGATAAGTCCGATGGATCATTCCCCCTTAGGAACTCCTTCACCAAGACATCCTCATCGACCTCGTTGGAGCCCGACTCGACCTTCTTGATCCTTATCAGAGTTTCCCATGCCTCAGCCAGGGATTCGAGGTAGCCGTCGCCCAGAAATGTTAAGTCGCGGTGCATAAGGACGCGGGCTCCATACTCGGCGATCAACGGGTCAAACATACTTTTGACCTCTTCCCTGCCGGCTTCTGCGGCCGCCTCGAGGCGAGAATCAAGCTCTTCCACAGCCATTCTTTTGCCCTCCTCACGGGCCTCATCCTTCATTTTCTCGACCTCGGCGAGTTCGTCATCGAGCTTTGTCTTCAGGAGTCGGGTAGCAACAATCTCATCACAGTATCGCTGTGATTCTTATTGAGAAGCTACTTTGTCTTCCTTCTCCTTGGAAAGTAATTCCTTCAGCTCCTTGACTTGAGTAGCAAGTGCGTCCCTTTCCTTTTGGACAGAGTCTTTTTCTAGGGCGAGGGCACCGCTGCGCTGGACTGCTTCGTCAAGCTCTTTTTTGTGAGCCGCCTCTAAATGAGTAACTGCCTCGGCAGTATTTTTTGCGCTTTGTTCAGCGGCTTCTAGCTTTGACTTATACGAAGCAAGCTCTTCGTCTTGGAGTTTGATGATTTTCTTATCGTTGTCAGCCTCCAGATTCAGACGGTCAATCTCGTGTTGACGCTCAACAGATACTTCCGAGACCTTCTCCACCAAGTGCACAAACGCGTCATGTTGAACATAGACGTCGTTATTGCAGGCAATGGCACTCTGCTTCACATGACCGGGGATATGATGAATGGCAGGGAGGAACTTCAGACCATCGAAGCAAATTTTTGGAAACTTGGCCTTAAGATCGACCATCTTTTCCGCAACAGTTGGGTCCACTGCAGGAGTAGGAGGAGGAGGCTTTGAAAACTCCGTTCTTTTACGTTGCTCTCGAACTTGCCTTGTACTCGATGAACTGGAATGTTGTTCTCGAGGAGCATCAGACTGATAACCCTTCTGTAAGGATTTCTCTCTATCCGGCTCAGTTGGGGGAGGAAGATCACGGGACTGGGAAGATTGAGAATGTGCCTTCTTGCGGTGAGACGACTCTCGGGGACGATTATCCCTATCTTCATACTCGCCTCGGTCCCTGCGTCTGCCTGAACCGGAATCCCGTCCAGAGTGATGGAATATAGAAGACCCCTGAAGGCGATCAAGTCCGTGAGAACGCCCCATATCACCTGCAAAGAATGGAGATAACAACGAGTTAATAAAAGTCCTTGAGATGAGGAAAAACTTGAAGTGTATGATGGAATGCATATGTGCGTGTGTGTCCTAGTGTTTCCCCCGACGGACCAGTTCGTTTATCTTTACTAATCGGGGTGTTGTCTCCTTGAACCGGGAGTTGAACTCCCGCATTGCCTCTAGCGGGCGAAGAAAATTTGAGGGCTTCAGGATCATCAAACCCGTAATTAAGTATGTCTTCGGGAATAGAAAGGTTCGATAGACCCCTCAAGGAGCTTTCCAAATGCTGCGAAGAAGCCTCTTTCTCAGGCGGGATAGGCGTAGCTTTTGAAGTGCCACCAATTTTCTCCTTTTGAACTGTATATTTCAACTTCTTCTTCCCCTTCGAAGGGGAGGATGACGTCTCAATATCTTGAACCTCGATTGCCGGATTCCAAGCGGGACCCACGTTCTCGCCTTGAGTCTCAGGAACATCATCTTCTCTGCGCTCACCTTCTCCGTGCGTATCGGGAGTGCGACGCGACGACGATCCGGCCTGCTTTTTCCCTTTACTGGACGAAGGTTTGGGAATGATGACACCTTCTGGAAGGCTGATCCGACGACCAGGGGCTAGCAAGCCAAACCCCGACAGTGATTCATTTGAAATGATAGTCTGGATGTCTCGATCCTCAGCAGGAAGAGCTCTAATGGCTTCAATAGCCTCAGAATATCCTCGGCCTTCCGGACGCGGGTTAATACCTGAAAAGATAAGATGAAGAGTTAGGAAAAGCATGACTCCGATTAAATACGAATAGTGACTTAGCAGAGAGACTTACTGCCTTCAACCCATCTCCTAGCGAAACCAGAAGGGCAGCGCACATAGAACCATTCCTGTTTGTACAGGGCGAATTTGCTACATGCCCCTGTCAAGATCTGGCATTTGTGGTATGGCTCGAGGAACATAAAAGAAGGACTGTCTTTCCGTCTCTTGAACATGTAAATATATCTGATATCACCAGCGGTTGGAGGTCTGGAGAAGACAGCCATGAAAAGTAGATAAGTCCCATATAGAAATGCATGGCCGTTCGGGTGCAGCTACGACGGAGCTATGTCTATGTACTGCAATACATCCCGGAGAAATAAGTTGAATGGAGGCACGCTGCCCATCCAACACATGAACTTGTTGCAGGAAGTGTACCCGACCGGGGGCAGATGAGGGCGATCGTGTCTTGAAGGAACTAACACGTCGGCAAAAGGAATCCCATGAATGGAGCATATTCGTCGCAGAGCAGCTTCGTTGATCTTCGAGGCTTGTGAATCGATCGGATTGTCTAGTAAGATTGTTGCCTCCAGAGCATCAGGTGCCAAGTTATGAGCAAGAGAAGTCGACGGGTTAGAAGAATCAGCGGCTCCTTGCCTCGATGACGGCCCAGGCCTGTCGGATATGGTAGCGGAGCTAGATTTTCTCGACATCCCAAATAAATAACTAAGTGCTTGAGAGAACTATACTTAAAAAACATTGAACGTTAGAATTAGCAACACGAGTTTTCACCCCACATGGTGTGTGAACTAGTGCAAGCAATTGTGTACAAGCGATAAGAATCTAAAGGTTTTTAAAGATATAATAATTAGCTTCGAATCATCGCCTTCGAAGACCGTCATCGCTGACCGTCTCAAAAAGCTTGCCTTGAGGCGATTACAGTTCTAGATTCAGAAAGCATATGATTTATAAAGTGACCGGCCTAAGTGTAGTCTGACATTTATACTGTTCGGCATTTGAATGTTGTTCGGCATTGAAATTGTTCGACCTAAGTTACTGTCCGGCATTTGAATGTTGTTCGGCATTGAAATTGTTCGACCTAAGTTCTGTTCGGCATATATGTGTGTTCGGCATGTCTAAGTCCTGTTCGGCATATATGTGTGTTCGGCATGTCTAAGTTCTGTTTGGCATATATGTGTGTTCGGCATGTCTAAGTCCTGTTCGGCATGTATGTGTTTGTTCGGCATGTCTAAGTCCTGTTCGGCATGTATGTGTTTGTTCGGCATGTCTAAGTTTTGTTCAGCACGTATGTGTTCGTTCGGCATGTCTAAGTACTGTTCGGCACGATAGTTGTTCGGCGATTATGTCGTTCGGTCAAAATGATATTCGGCGTATGTGTCTGTTTGGCATTAGGGTAGTGTTCGGCCTAAGTTCGTTCGGCTAGAGTAGCGCTCCGCCTTCGATCATAACTCCACCCTGCTCCCTCTCCATTTACGCCGAACGACAGAGAGATCGCCCGGCGTAGGTTACGCCGTTCGACTCCCCATCTTCCTTTTTTCTTCCAATCTTGATCAGCACATAGGAGCTAGGCTTAACTACCATACACCGTTCGGTGACTCCAAACGAGCGAACCACTTCCACTAGCCACGCATTTACAACTAAAGAAATACCCCGTTTCCATGTGATGAACCTAAAGTGGAAGTAATGCAATTGTGGAAGGAATGATACCTAATTCGACGATCGAAGTTGAGGATGGATTAATTAGACTTTATATCTGATAGGATGGCAAGAGTTGCAAATCTCTAGGAATGATAGAAAAGAAGGCGTAAAAGAAAAATGGTGGAAGGGCGCCTGGTTATATAGAGAGAGGTAGAAGTCGAAGAGGCTATACCCGGTAGAACCGGTCAATACCGGAGTGTTCGGCATCGTAGTGGAGAGACGTTCGGCACGCGAGGTACGTTCGGCTTCGAACGTATCGTTCGGCATCCCAACCTTGTTCGTCTTGCACCTCCTTCGCTAACATTCTCGAGAAGATACCTCCAAGGTAAATTGTACCAGATTCAAAGCGCATCACGTTCGGCCACGCAATACACTTTGGGGGGCAAGTGTTTCCTGGGGATTTGACCAGGCAACTAGTACTCGGCAACCAGTGCTCGGAATCAGAGAGTGACCGGCATCCAGGAGTGTTCGGCGTAGTACTCGGCATCCAGTGGAACTCGGCGTCAGAGAGTACTCGGCATCTAGGAGTGTTCGGCGAAGTACACAGCATCCATAGTGTCCGGCATCCAGTAATGTTCGGCGAAGTACCCATCAGTGTTCGGCGTCAACTGGCACTCGGCATCAACCAATGCTCGGCATCAAGACTGCTGGGCATACAAGAGTGCTCGGCATCAAGACTGCTCGGCATACGAGACTGCTCGGCATACGAGAGCACTCGACATCAAGGAGAACTCGGCAGCATCTGTGGTTCGGCATACAGGAGTACTCGGCGTAGTACCCGGTAGCATCAGAAGTACTCGGCATAAGAGTACTCGGCGTCTAGAAGAGCGTTCGGCTTCGACTGACTAACATCCTGCACTTCCCAAACATCAACCACATCGTTCGGCATAGAAGAGACTGTTCGGCATCAGAGCGTTCGGCACACTTGGTTCGGCATACAGCGATCACTGTACTCGGGCTGGAGTGTTCGGCCATCAGCCCACTTGGGAAGTCCAGCCCATCTTTGTCTATAAATAGAGGGGCAGGGTCACAGTGAAATGGATCCTTTTTTGGAGAGAAAACACCGGGGAGACTCTGCCATTTTCAAGACTCATCTTCTCTACTTAACAACTTCACTCAAGCATTTGATTCACGAATTGTATTTGTAATCAACTATAAAGGAAATCAAAAAAGTTGAACAAAGTGGACGTAGGCAATTACGCTGAACCACTATAAATTTGGTGTTCTCACTTTCTGCATTTAAATTAGCATTGTCTTCTCTGTTTAATTTACTTTCATCACTTATATCTCCACACAATCTTTCTGAACGAGGTTAGTGACCAATTTTGGTGCTAACAGAAATGGACCGGTACCATGGTGCACCACTCTACAGGGATGGTAAATCGAAGACCAGCCCCGGTGTTCCTTTTTTAACGTAAAAATTCACGTGACGGAAAAACGAAGGCCGGAAAACTTCAGAGACACGATTGAGGTCCGGATAGCCTTTTTTTGGGTATGAAACTATCCATTGACGGCTTACAGCGGTCAAAGCCGTAGAACTCACTGAGAGCTTCGTTTTGACTGGTTATGGCTCCCGTAACTCTAAACGAGGCAACAGTTATGGCCGTCCGAAGAATCGATATCCACAGGGTGCAACATCTGCGGTGCAAGGTGCAACATTCGTCCAAAAAGAAGAAACAGCGCCGTGCGACTTTTAAAAATGGGTGCAGGGATTTGAAATGGACCAGTACCATGGTGCACCACTCTCCAGGGATGGTAAATCGAAGACCAGCCACGGTGCTCCCTTTTTAACGTAAAAATTCACGTGATGGAAAAACGAAGGCCAGAAAACTTCAAAGACCCGATCGAGGTTCCGATAGCCTTTTTTGGGTATGAAACTATCCATTGACGGCATACAGCTGTCAAAGCCGTAGAACTCACTGAGAGCTTCGTTTTGACTGGTTATGGCTCCCGTAACTCTAAACGAGACAACAGTTATGGCCGTCCGAAGAATCGATATCCACTGGGTGCAACATCTGCGGTGCAAGGTGCAACATTCGTCCAAAAAGATGAAACAGCGCCGTGCGACTTTTAGAAATGGGTGCAGGGATTTGAAATGGACCAGTACCATGGTGTACCACTCTCCAGGGATGGTAAATCGAAGACCAGCCACGGTGTTCCCTTTTTAACGTAAAAATTCACGTGACGGAAAAACGAAGGCCAAAAAACTTCAAAGACCCGTTTGAGGTTCGGATAGCCTTTTTTGGGTATGAAACTATCCATTGACGGCTTATAGCCGTCAAAGCCGTAGAACTCACTGAGAGCTTCGTTTTGACTGGTTATGGCTCCCGTAACTATAAACGAGGCAACAGTTATGGCCGTCCGAAGAATCGATATCCACAAGGTGCAACATCTGCGGTGCAAGGTGAAACATTCGTCCAAAAAGACGAAACGGCTCCGTGCGACTTTTAGAAATGGGTGCAGGGATTTGAAATGGACCAGTATCATGGTGCACCACTCTCCAGGGATGGTAAATCGAAGACCAGCCACGGTGTTCCCTTTTTAACGTAAAAATTCACGTGATGGAAAAACGAAGGCCAAAAAACTTCAAAGACCCGTTTGAGGTTCGGATAGCCTTTTTTGGGTATGAAACTATCCATTGACGGCTTACAGCTGTCAAAGCCGTAGAACTCACTGAGAGCTTCGTTTTGACTGGTTATGGCTCCCGTAACTCCAAACGAGGCAACAGTTATGGCCGTCCGAAGAATCGATATCCACAGCGTGCAACATCTGCGGTGCAAGGTGCAACATTCGTCCAAAAAGAAGAAACAGCGCCGTGCTACTTTTAGAAATGGGTGTAGGGATTTGAAATGGACCAGTACCATGGTGCACCACTCTCCAGGGATGGTAAATCGAAGACCAGCCACGGTGTTCCCTTTTTAACGTAAAAATTCACGTGACGGAAAAACGAAGACCAAAAAACTTCAGAGACACGATTGAGGTTCGGATAGCCTTTTTTGGGTATGAAACTATCCATTGATGGCATACAGCTGTCAAAGCCGTAGAACTCACTGAGAGCTTCATTTTGACTGGTTATTGCTCCCGTAACTCTAAACGAGGCAACAGTTATGGCCGTCCGAAGAATCGATATCCACAGCGTGCAACATCTGCGATGCAAGGTGCAACATTCGTCCAAAAAGACGAAACAGCGCCGTGCGACTTTTAGAAATGGGTGCAGGGATTTGAAATGGACCAGTACCATGGTGCACCACTCTGCAGGGATGGTAAATCGAAGACCAGCCACGGTGTTCCCTTTTTAACGTAAAAATTCACGTGATGGAAAAACGAAGGCCAAAAAACTTCAAAGACCCGTTTGCGGTTCGGATAGCCTTTTTTGTGTATGAAACTATCCATTGACGGCTTGCAGCTGTTAAAGCCGTAGAACTCACTAAGAGCTTCGTTTTGACTGGTTATGGCTCCCGTAACTCTAAACGAGGCAACGGTTATGGCCGTCCGAAGAATCGATATCCACAGGGTGCAACATCTGCGGTGCAAGGTGCAACATTCGTCCAAAAAGAAGAAACAGCGCCGTGCGACTTTTAGAAATGGGTGCAGGGATTTGAAATGGACCAGTACCATGGTGCACCACTCTCCAGGGATGGTAAATCGAAGACCAGCCACGGTGCTCCCTTTTTAACGTAAAAATTCACGTGACGGAAAAACGAAGGCCAAAAAACTTCAAAGACCCGATCGAGGTTCGGATAGCCTTTTTTGGGTATGAAACTATCCATTGACGGCATACAGCTGTCAAAGCCGTAGAACTCACTGAGAGCTTCGTTTTGACTGGTTATGACTCCCGTAACTCTAAACGAGGCAACAGTTATGGCCGTCCGAAGAATCGATATCCACTGGGTGCAACATCTGCGGTGCAAGGTGCAACATTCGTCCAAAAAGACGAAACAGCGCCGTGCGACTTTTAGAAATGGGTGCAGGGATTTGAAATGGACCAGTACCATGGTGCACCACTCTCCAGGGATGGTAAATCGAAGACCAGCCACGGTGTTCCCTTTTTAACGTAAAAATTCACGTGACGGAAAAACGAAGGCCAAAAAACTTCAGAGACCCGTTTGAGGTTCGGATAGCCTTTTTTGGGTATGAAACTATCCATTGACGGCTTATAGCCGTCAAAGCCGTAGAACTCACTGAGAGCTTCGTTTTGACTGGTTATGGCTCCCGTAACTATAAACGAGGCAACAGTTATGGCCGTCCGAAGAATCGATATCCACAAGGTGCAACATCTGCGGTGCAAGGTGAAACATTCGTCCAAAAAGACGAAACGGCTCCATGCGACTTTTAGAAATGGGTGCAGGGATTTGAAATGGACCAGTATCATGGTGCACCACTCTCCAGGGATGGTAAATCGAAAACCAGCCTCGGTGTTCTATTTTTAACGTAAAAATTCACGTGACGGAAAAACGAAGGCCAAAAAACTTCAAAGACCCGTTTGAGGTTCGGATAGCCTTTTTTGGGTATGAAACTATCCATTGATGGCTTACAGCTGTCAAAGCCGTAGAACTCACTGAGAGCTTCGTTTTGACTGGTTATGGCTCCCGTAACTCTAAACGAGGCAACAGTTATGGCCGTCCGAAGAATCGATATCCACAGCGTGCAACATCTGCGGTGCAAGGTGCAACATTCGTCCAAAAAGAAGAAACATCGCCGTGCTACTTTTAGAAATGGGTGCAGGGATTTGAAATGGACCAGTACCATGGTGCACCACTCTCCAGGGATGGTAAATCGAAGACCAGCCACGGTGTTCCCTTTTTAACGTAAAAATTCACGTGACGGAAAAACGAAGACCAAAAAACTTCAGAGACACGATTGAGGTTCGGATAGCCTTTTTTGGGTATGAAACTATCCATTGATGACATACAGCTGTCAAAGCCGTAGAACTCACTGAGAGCTTCGTTTTGACTGGTTATTGCTCCCGTAACTCTAAACGAGGCAACAGTTATGGCCGTCCGAAGAATCGATATCCACAGCGTGCAACATCTGCGATGCAAGGTGCAACTTTCGTCCAAAAAGAAGAAACAGCGCCGTACGACTTTTAGAAATGGGTGCAGGGATTTGAAATGGACCAGTACCATGGTGCACCACTCTCCAGGGATGGTAAATCGAAGACCAGCCACGGTGCTCCCTTTTTAAAGTAAAAATTCACGTGACGGAAAAACGAAGGCCAAAAAACTTCAAAGACCCGATCGAGGTTCGGATAGCCTTTTTTGGGTATGAAACTATCCATTGACGGCATACAGCTGTCAAAGCCGTAGAACTCACTGAGAGCTTCGTTTTGACTGGTTATGGCTCCCGTAACTCTAAACGAGGCAACAGTTATGGCCGTCCGAAGAATCGATATCCACTGGGTGCAACATCTGCGGTGCAAGGTGCAACATTCGTCCAAAAAGACGAAACAGCGCCGTGCGACTTTTAGAAATGGGTGCAGGGATTTGAAATGGACAAGTACCATGGTGCACCACTCTCCAGGGATGGTAAATCGAAGACCAGCCACGGTGTTCCCTTTTTAACGTAAAAATTCACGTGACGGAAAAACGAAGGCAAAAAACTTCAGAGACCCGTTTGAGGTTCGGATAGCCTTTTTTGGGTATGAAACTATCCATTGACGGCTTATAGCCGTCAAAGCCGTAGAACTCACTGAGAGCTTCGTTTTGACTGGTTATGGCTCCCGTAACTATAAACGAGGCAACAGTTATGGCCGTCCGAAGAATCGATATCCACAAGGTGCAACATCTGCGGTGCAAGGTGAAACATTCGTCCAAAAAGACGAAACGGCTCTGTGCGACTTTTAGAAATGGGTGCAGGGATTTGAAATGGACCAGTATCATGGTGCACCACTCTCCAGGGATGGTAAATCGAAAACCAGCCACGGTGTTCCCTTTTTAACGTAAAAATTCACGTGACGGAAAAACGAAGGCCAAAAAACTTCAAAGACCCGTTTGAGGTTCGGATAGCATTTTTTGGGTATGAAACTATCCATTGACGGCTTACAGCTGTCAAAGCCGTAGAACTCACTGAGAGCTTCGTTTTGACTGGTTATGGCTCTCATAACTCTAAACGAGGCAACAGTTATGGCCGTCCGAAGAATCGATATCCACAGCGTGCAACATCTGCGGTGCAAGGTGCAACATTCGTCCAAAAAGAAGAAACAGCGCCGTGCTACTTTTAGAAATGGGTGCAGGGATTTGAAATGGACCAGTACCATGGTGCACCACTCTCCAGGGATGGTAAATCGAAGACCAGCAACGGTGTTCCCTTTTTAACGTAAAAATTCACGTGACGGAAAAACGAAGACCAAAAAACTTCAGAGACACGATTGAGGTTCGGATAGACTTTTTTGGGTATGAAACTATCCATTGATGGCATACAGCTGTCAAAGCCGTAGAACTCAATGAGAGCTTCGTTTTGACTGGTTATTGCTCCCGTAACTCTAAACGAGGCAACAGTTATGGTCATCCGTAGAATCGATATCCACAGCGTGCAACATCTGCGATGCAAGGTTCAACATTCGTCCAAAAAGACGAAACAGCGCCGTGCGACTTTTAGAAATGGGTGCAGGGATTTGAAATGGACCAGTACCATGGTGCACCACTCTCCAGGGATGGTAAATCGAAGACCAGCCACGGTGTTCCCTTTTTAACGTAAAAATTCACGTGACGGAAAAACGAAGGCCAAAAAACTTCAGAGACCCGTTTGAGGTTCGGATAGCCTTTTTTGGGTATGAAACTATCCATTGACGGCTTACAGCCGTCAAAGCCGTAGAACTCACTGAGAGCTTCGTTTTGACTGGTTATGTCTCCCGTAACTCTAAACGAGGCAGCAGTTATGGCTGTCCGAAGAATCGATATCCACAGGGTGCAACATCTGCGGTGCAAGGTCCAACATTCGTCCAAAAAGACGAAACAGCGCCGTGCGACTATTAGAAATGGGTGCAGGGATTTGAAATGGACCAGTACCATGGTGCACCACTCTCCAGGGATGGTAAATCGAAGACCAGCCCCGGCGTTCCCTTTTTAACGTAAAAATTCACGTGACGGAAAAACGAAGGCCAAAAAACTTCAAAGACCCGTTTGAGGTTCGGATAGCCTTTTTTGGGTATGAAACTATCCATTGATCGCTTACAGCTGTCAAAGCCGTAGAACTCACTGAGAGCTTCGTTTTGACTGGTTATGGCTCCCGTAACTCTAAACGAGGCAACAGTTATGGCCGTCCGAAGAACTGATATACACAGGGTGCAACATCTGCGGTGTAAGGTGCAACATTCGTCCAAAAAGACGAAATAGCGCCGTGCGACTTTTAGAAATGGGTGCAGGGATTTGAAATGGACCAGTACCAGGGTGCACCATTCTCCAAGGATGGTAAATCGAAGACCAGCCACGGTGCTCCCTTTTTATCGTAAAAATTCACGTGGAGGAAAAACGAAGGCCAAAAAACTTCAGAGACCCGATTGAGGTTCGGATAGCCTTTTTTTGGGTATGAAACTATCCATTGACGGCTTATAGCCGTCAAACCGTAGAACTCACTGAGAGCTTCGTTTTGACTGGTTATGGCTCCCGTAACTCTAAACGAGGCAACGGTTATGGCCGTCCGAAGAATTGATATCCATAGGGTGCAACATCTGTGGTGCATAGTGCAACATTCGTCCAAAAAGACGAAACAGCGCCGTGCGACTTTTAGAAATGGGTGCAGGGATTTAAAATGGACCAGTACCATGGTACACCACTCTCCAGGGATGGTAAATCGAAGACCAGCCCCGGTGTTCCTTTTTTAACGTAAAAATTCACGTGACGGAAAAACGAAGGTCGAAAAACTTCAAAGACACGATTGAGGTCCGGATAGCCTTTTTTGGCTGTCAAAGCCGTAGAACTCACTGAGAGCTTCGTTTTGACTGGTTATGGCTCCCGTAACTCTAAACAAGGCAACAGTTATGGCCGTCCGAAGAATCGATATCCACAGGGTGCAACATCTGCGTTGCAAGGTGCAACATTCGTCCAAAAAGAAGAAACAGCGCCGTGCGACTTTTAGAAATGGGTGCAGGGATTTGAAATGGACCAGTACCATGGTGCACCACTCTCCAGGGATGGTAAATCGAAGACCAGCCAAGGTTTTCCCTTTTAAACGTAAAAATTCACGTGATGGAAAAACGAAGGCCAAAAAACTTCAGAGACCCGATTGAGGTTCGGATAGCCTTTTTTGGGTATGAAACTATCCATTGACGGCTTACAGCTGTCAAAGCCGTAGAACTCACTGAGAGCTTCGTTTTGACTTGGTTATGGCTCCCGTAACTCTAAACGAGGCAACAGTTATGGCCGTCCGAAGAATCGATATCCACAGGGTGCAACATCTGCGGTGCAAGGTGCAACATTCGTCCAAAAAGATGATACAGCGCCGTGCGACTTTTAGAAATGGGTGCAGGGATTTGAAATGGACCAGTACCATGGTGCACGACTCTCCAGGGATGGTAAATCGAAGACCAGCCACGGTGTTCCCTTTTTAACGTAAAAATTCACGTGACGGAGAAACGAAGGCCAAAAAATCAGAGACCCGTTTGAGGTTCGGATAGCCTTTTTTTGGGTATGAAACTATCCATTGACGGCTTACAGCGGTCAAAGCCGTAAAACTCACTGATAGCTTTGTTTTGACTGGTTATGGCTCCCGTAACTCTAAACGAGGCAACAGTTATGGCCGTCCGAAGAATCGATATCCACAGGGTGCAACATCTGCGGTGCAAGGTGCAACATTCGTTTAAAAAGACGAAACAGCGCCGTGCGACTTTTAGAAATGGGTGCAGGGATTTGAAATGGACCAGTACCATGGTGCACCACTCTCCAGGGATGGTAAATCAAAGACCAGCCACGGTGTTCCCTTTTTAACGTAAAAATTCACGTGACGGAAAAACGAAGGCCAAAAAACTTCAGAGACCCGTTTGAGGTTAAGATAGCCTTTTTTGGGTATGAAACTATCCATTGATGGCTTACAGCTGTCAAAGCCGTAGAACTCACTGAGGGCTTCGTTTTGACTGGTTATGGTTCCCGTAACTCTAAACGAGGCAACAGTTATGGCTGTCCGAAGAATCAATATCCATAGGGTGCAACATCTGTGGTGCAAGGTGCAACATTCGTCCAAAAAGACGAAACGGCTCCATGCGACATTTAGAAATGGGTGCAGGGATTTGAAATGGACCAGTATCATGGTGCACCACTCTCCAGGGATGGTAAATCGAAGACCAGCCACGGTGTTCCCTTTTTAACGTAAAAATTCACGTGACGGAAAAACGAAGGCCAAAAAACTTCAGAGACCCGTTTGAGGTTCGGATAGCCTTTTTTGGGTATGAAACTATCCATTGACGGCTTACAGCCGTCAAAGCCGTAGAACTCACTGAGAGCTTCGTTTTGACTGGTTATGGCTCTCGTAACTCTAAACGAGGCAACGGTAATGGCCGTCCGAAGAATTGATATCCACAGGGTGCAACATCTGTGGTGCAAGGTGCAACATTCGTCCAAAAAGACGAAACAGCGCCGTGCGACTTTTAGAAATGGGTGCAGGGATTTGAAATGGACCAGTACCATGGTACACCACTCTCCAGGGATGGTAAATCGAAGACCAGCCCCGGTGTTCCTTTTTTAACGTAAAAATTCACGTGATGGAAAAACGAAGGCTGAAAAACTTCAGAGACACGATTGAGGTCCGGATAGCCTTTTTTTGGCTGTCAAAGCCGTAGAACTCACTGAGAGCTTCGTTGTGACTGGTTATGGCTCCCGTAACTCTAAACAAGGCAACAGTTATGGCCGTCCGAAGAATCGATATCCACAGGGTGCAACATCTGCGGTGCAAGGTGCAACATTCGTCCAAAAAGATGAAACAGCGTCGTGCGACTTTTAGAAATGGGTGCAGGGATTTGAAATGGACCAGTACCATGGTGCACCACTCTCCAGGGATGGTAAATCGAAGACCAGCCAAGGTTTTCCCTTTTTAACGTAAAAATTCACGTGATGGAAAAACGAAGGCCAAAAAACTTCAGAGACCCGATTGAGGTTCGGATAGCCTTTTTTGGGTATTAAACTATCCATTGACGGCTTACAGCTGTCAAAGCCGTAGAACTCACTGAGAGCTTCGTTTTGACTGGTTATGGCTCCTGTAACTCTAAACGAGGCAACAGTTATGGCCGTCCGAAGAATCGATATCCACAGGGTGCAACATTTGCGGTGCAAGGTGCAACATTCGTCCAAAAAGAAGAAACAGCGCCGTGCGACTTTTAGAAATGGGTGCAGGGATTTGAAATGGACCAGTACCATGGTGCACCACTCTCCAGGGATGGTAAATCGAAGACCAGCCACGGTGTTCCCTTTTTAACGTAAAAATTCACGTGACGGAGAAACGAAGGCCAAAAAACATCAGAGACCCGTTTGAGGTTCGGATAGCCTTTTTTGGGTATGAAACTATCCATTGACGGCTTACAGCGGTCAAAGCCGTAGAACTCACTGATAGCTTCGTTTTGACTGGTTATGGCTCCCGTAACTCTAAACGAGGCAACAATTATGGTCGTCCGAAGAATCGATATCCACGGGGTGCAACATTTGCGGTGCAAGGTGCAACATTCGTTCAAAAAGACGAAAAAGCACCGTGCGACTTTTAGAAATGGGTGCAGGGATTTGAAATGGACCAGTACCATGGTGCACCACTCTCCAGGGATGGTAAATCGAAGACCAGCCAAGGCTTTCCGTTTTTAACGTAAAAATTCACGTGATGGAAAAACGAAGGCCAAAAAACTTCAGAGACCCGATTGAGGTTCGGATAGCCTTTTTTGGGTATGAAACTATCCATTGACGGCTTACAACTGTCACAGCCGTAGAACTCACTAAGAGCTTCGTTTTGACCTTTTATGGCTCCCGTATCTCTAAACGAGGCAACAGTTATGGCCCTCCGAAGAATCGATATCCACAGGGTGCAACATCTGCCGTGCAAGGTGCAACATTCGTCCAAAAAGACGAAACAGCGCGTGCCACTTTTAGAAATGGGTGCAGGGATTTGAAATGGACCAGTACCATGGTGCACCACTCTCCAGGGATGGCAAATCAAAGACCAGCTACGATGTTCCCTTTTTAACGTAAAAATTCACGTGACGGAAAAATGAAGGCCAAAAAACTTCAGAGACCCGTTTGAGGTTCGGATAGCCTTTTTTTAGGTATGAAACTATCCATTGACGGCTTACAGCGGTCAAAGCCGTAGAACTCACTGAGAGCTTCGTTTTGACTGGTTATGGCTCCCGTAACTCTAAACGAGGCAACAGTTATGGCCGTCCGAAGAATCGATATCCACAGGGTGCAACATCTGCGGTGCAAGGTGCAACAGTCGTCCAAAAAGACGAAACAGCGCCGTGCGACTTTTAAAAATGGGTGCAGGGATTTGAAATGGACCAGTACCATGGTGCACCACTCTCCAGGGATGGTAAATCGAATACCAGCCACGGTGCTCCATTTTTAACGTAAAAATTCACGTGACGGAAAAACGAAGGCCGAAAAACTTCAAAGACACGATTGAGGTCCGGATAGCCTTTTTTTGGGTATGAAACTATCCATAGACGGCTTACGGCCGTCAAAGCCGTAGAACTCACTGAGAGCTTCGTTTTGACTGGTTAAGGCTCCCGTAACTCTAAACGAGGCAACAGTTATGGCCGTCCGAAGAATCGATATCCACAAGGTGCAACATCTACGGTTGAAGGTGCAACATTCGTCCAAAAAGATGAAACAGCGCCGTGCGACTTTTAGAAATGGGTGCAGGGATTTGAAATGGACCAGTACCATGGTGCACCACTCTCCAGGGATGGTAAATCGAAGACCAGCCACGGTGCTCCCTTTTTAACGTAAAAATTCACGTGATGGAAAAACGAAGGCCAAAAAACTTCAGAGACCCGATTGAGGTTCGGGTAGCCTTTTTTGGGTATGAAACTATCCGTTGACGGCTTACAGCCGTCAAAGCCGTAGAACTCACTGAGAGCTTCGTTTTGACTGGTTATGGCTCCCGTAACACTAAACGAGGCAACAGTTAAGGCCGTCCGAAGAATCGATATCCATAGGGTGCAACATCTGCGGTGCAAGGTGCAACATTCGTCCAAAAAGACGAAACAGCGCCGTGCGACTTTTAGAAATGGGTGCAGGGATTTGAAATGGACCAGTACCATGTTGCACCACTCTCCAGGGATGGTAATCGAAGACCAGCCCTGGTGTTCCTTTTTTAACGTAAAAATTCACGTGACGGAAAAACGAAGGCCGAAATACTTAAAAGACACGATTGAGGTCCGGATAGCCTTTTTTTGGGTATGAAACTATCCATTGACGGCTTACAGCCGTCAAAGCCGTAGAACTCACTAAGAGCTTCGTTTTGACCGGTTATGGCTCCCATAACTCTAAACGAGGCAACAGTTATGGCCGTCCGAAGAATCGATATCCACAGCGTGCAACATCTGCGGTGCAAGGTGCAACATTCGTCAAAAAAGAAGAAACAACGTCGTGCGACTTTTAAAAATTGGTGCAGGGAATTGAAATGGACCAGTACCATGGTGCACCACTCTCCAGGGATGGTAAATCGTAGACCAGCTACGGTGTTCCCTTTTTAACGTAAAAATTCACGTGATGGAAAAACGAAGGCCAAAAAACTTCAGAGACCCGTTTAAGGTTCGGATAGCCTTTTTTTGGTATGAAACTATCCATTGACGGCTTACAGCCGTCATAGCCGTTGAACTCACTGTGAGCTTCGTTTTGACTGGTTATGGCTCCCGTAACTCTAAACGAAGCTACAGTTATGGCCGTCCGAAGAATCGATATCCACAGGGTGCAACATCTGCGGTGCAAGGTGCAACATTCGTCCAAAAAGACGAAACAGCGCCGTGCGACTTTTAGAAATGGTTGCAAGGATTTGAAATGGACCAGTACCATGGTGCCCCACTCTCCAGGGATGGTAAATCGAAGACCAGCCACGGTGCTCCATTTTTAACGTAAAAATTCACGTGACGGAAAAACGAAGGCCAAAAAACTTCAGAGACCCGTTTAAGGTTCGGATAGCCTTTTTTTGGTATGAAACTATCCATTGACGGCTTACAGCCGTCAAAGCCGTTGAACTCACTGTGAGCTTCGTTTTGACTGGTTATGGCTCCCGTAACTCTAAACGAAGCTACAGTTATGGCCGTCCGAAGAATCGATATCCACAGGGTGCAACATCTGCGGTGCAAGGTGCAACATTCGTCCAAAAAGACGAAACAGCGCCATGCGACTTTTACAAATGGTTGCAGGGATTTGAAATGGACCAGTACCATGGTGCCCCACTCTCCAGGGATGGTAAATCGAAGACCAGCCACGGTGCTCCATTTTTAACGTAAAAATTCACGTGACGGAAAAACGAAAGCCAAAAACTTCAGAGACCCGATTGAGGTTCGAATAGCCTTTTTTTGGGTATGAAACTATCCATTGACGGCTTATAGCCGTCAAAGCCGTAGAACTCACTGAGAGCTTCGTTTTGACTGGTTATGGCTCTCGTAACTCTAAACGAGGCAACAGTTATGGCCGTCCGAAGAATTGATATCCACAGGGTGCAACATCTGCGGTGGAAGGTGCAACATTCGTCCAAAAAGACGGAACAGCGCCGTGCGACTTTTAGAAATGGGAGCAGGGATTTGAAATGGACCAGTACCATGGTGCACTACTCTCCAGGGATGGTAAATCGAAGACCAGCCCCAGTGTTCCTTTTTTAACGTAAAAATTCACGTGATGGAAAAACGAAGGCCGAAAAACTTCAAAGACACGATTAAGGTCTGGATAGCCTTTTTTTGGGTATGAAACTATCCATTGACTACTTACAGCAGTCAAAGCCGTAGAACTCACTGAGAGCTTCGTTTTGACCGGTTATGGCTCCCGTAACTCTAAACGAGGCAATAGTTATGGCCGTCCGAAGAATCGATATCCACAGGGTGCAACATCTGTGGTGCAAGGTGCTACATTCGTCCAAAAAGACGAAACAGCACCGTGCGACTTTTAGAAATGTGTGCAGGGATTTGAAATGGACCAGTACCATGGTGCTCCACTCTCCAGGTATGGTAAATCGAAGACCAGCTACGGTGTTCCCCTTTTAACGTAAAAATTCACGTGACGGAAAAACGAAGACAAAAAAACTTCAGAGACCCGTTTAAGGTTCGGATAGCCTTTTTTTGGTATGAAACTATCCATTGACGGCTTACAGCCGTCAAAGCCGTTGAACTCACTGTGAGCTTCGTTTTGACTGGTTATGGCTCCCGTAACTCTAAACGAAGCTACAGTTATGGCCGTCCGAAGAATCGATATCCACAGGGTGCAACATCTACGGTGCAAGGTGCAACATACGTCCAAAAAGACGAAACAGCGCCGTGCGACTTTTAGAAATGGTTGCAGGGATTTGAACTGGACCAGTACCATGGTGCCCCACTCTCCAGGGATGGTAAATCGAAGACCAGCCACGGTGCTCCATTTTTAACGTAAAAATTCACGTGACGGAAAAACGAAGGCCAAAAAACTTCAGAGACCCGTTTAAAGTTCGGATAGCCTTTTTTTGGTATGAAACTATCCATTGACGGCTTACATCCGTCAAAGCCGTTGAACTCACTGTGAGCTTCGTTTTGACTGGTTATGGCTCCCGTAACTCTAAACGAAGCTACAGTTATGGTCGTCCGAAGAATCGATATCCACAGGGTGCAACATCTGCGGTGCAAGGTGCAACATTCGTCCAAAAAGACGAAACAGCGCCGTGCGACTTTTACAAATGGTTGCAGGGATTTGAAATGGACCAGTACCATGGTGCCCCACTCTCCAGGGATGGTAAATCGAAGACCAGCCACGGTGCTCCATTTTTAACGTAAAAATTCACGTGACGGAAAAACGAAAGCCAAAAACTTCAGAGACCCGATTGAGGTTCGAATAGCCTTTTTTTGGGTATGAAACTATCCATTGACGGCTTATAGCCGTCAAAGCCGTAGAACTCACTGAGAGCTTCGTTTTGACTGGTTATGGCTCTCGTAACTCTAAACGAGGCAACAGTTAAGGCCGTCCGAAGAATTGATATCCACAGGGTGCAACATCTGCGGTGGAAGGTGCAATATTCGTCCAAAAAGACGAAACAGCGCCGTGCGACTTTTAGAAATGGGAGCAGGGATTTGAAATGGACCAGTACCATGGTGCACTACTCTCCAGGGATGGTAAATCGAAGACCAGCCCCAGTGTTCCTTTTTTAACGTAAAAATTCACGTGATGGAAAAACGAAGGCCGAAAAACTTCAAAGACACGATTAAGGTCCGGATAGCCTTTTTTTGGGTATGAAACAATCCATTGACTACTTACAGCAGTCAAAGCCGTAGAACTCACTGAGAGCTTCGTTTTGACCGGTTATGGCTCCCGTAACTCTAAACGAGGCAATAGTTATGGCCGTCCGAAGAATCGATATCCACAGGGTGCAACATCTGTGGTGCAAGGTGCAACATTCGTCCAAAAAGACGAAACAGCGCCGTGCGACTTTTAGAAATGGGTGCAGGGATTTGAAATGGACCAGTACCATGGTGCACCACTCTCCAGGGATGGTAAATCGAAGACCAGCTACGGTGTTCCCTTTTTAACGTAAAAATTCACGTGACGGAAAAACGAAGACCAAAAAACTTAAGAGACCCGTTTAAGGTTCGGATAGCCTTTTTTTGGTATGAAACTGTCCATTGACGGCTTACAGTCGTCAAAGCCGTTGAACTCACTGTGAGCTTCGTTTTGACTGGTTATGGCTCCCGTAACTCTAAACGAAGCTACAGTTATGGTCGTCCGAAGAATCGATATCCACAGGGTGCAACATCTGCGGTGCAAGGTGCAACATTCGTCCAAAAAGACAAAACAGCGCCGTGCGACTTTTAGAAATGGTTGCAGGGATTTGAAATGGACCAGTACCATGGTGCCCCACTCTCCAGGGATGGTAAATCGAAGACCAGCCACGGTGCTCCATTTTTAACGTAAAAATTCACGTGACGGAAAAACGAAAGCCAAAAAACTTCAGAGACCCGATTGAGGTCCGGATAGCCTTTTTTTGGGTATGAAACTATCCATTGATTGCTTACAGCCATCAAAGCCGTAGAACTCACTGAGAGCTTCGTTTTGACTGGTTATGGCTCCTTTAACTCTAAACGAGGCAACAGTTATGGCCGTCCGAAGAATCGATATCCACAGGGTGCAACATCTGCGGTGCAAGGTGCAACATTCGTCCAAAAAGAAGAAACAGCGTCGTGCAACTTTTAGAAATGGGTGCAGGGATTTGAAATGGACCAGTACCATGGTGCACCACTCTCCAGGGATGGTAAATCGAAGACAAGACACGGTGTTCCCTTTTTAACGTAAAAATTCACGTGATGGAAAAACGAAGGCCAAAAAACTTCAGAGACCCGATTGAGGTTCGGATAGCCTTTTTTGGGTATGAAACTATCCATTGACGGCTTACAGCCGTCAAAGCCGTAGAACACACTGAGAGCTTCGTTTTGACTGGTTATGGCTCCCGTAACTCTAAACGAGGCAACAGTTAAGGCCGTCCGAAGAATCGATATCCACAGGGTGCTACATCTGCGGTGCAAGGTGCAACATTCGTCCAAAAAGACGAAACAGCGCCGTGCGACTTTTAGAAATGGGTGCAGGGATTTGAAATGGATCAGTACCATGGTGCACCACTCTCCAGGCATGGTAAATCGAAGACCAGCCCCGGTGTTCCGTTTTTAACATAAAAATTCAAGTGACGGAAAAACGAAGGCCAAAAAACTTCAGAGACACGATTGAGGTTCGGATAGCCTTTTTTTGGGTATGAAACTATCCATTGACGGCTTACAGCCGTCAAAGCCGTAGAACTCACTGAGAGCTTCGTTTTGACCGGTTATGGCTCCCGTAACTCTAAACGAGGCAACAATTATGGCTGTCCGAAGAATCGATATCCACAGGGTGCAACATCTGCGGTGCAAGGTGCAACATTCGTCCAAAAAGACGAAACAGCGCCGTGCGACTTTTAGAAATGGGTGCAGGGATTTGAAATGGACCAGTACCATGGTGCACCACTCTCCAGGGATGGTAAATCAAAGACCAGCTACGGTGTTCCTTTTTAACGTAAAAATTCACGTGACGGAAAAACGAAGGCCAAAAAACTTCAGAGACCCGTTTGAGGTTCGGATAGCCTTTTTTTGGTATGAAACTATCCATTGATGGCTTACAGCTGTCAAAGCCGTAGAACTCACTGAGAGCTTCGTTTTGACTGGTTATGGCTCCCGTAAATCTAAACGAGGCAACAGTTCTGGCCGTCTGAAGAATCGATATCCATAGGGTGCAACATCTGCGGTGCAAGGTGCAACATTCGTCCAAAAAGACGAAACAGCGCCGTGCGACTTTTAGAAATGGGTGCAGGGATTTGAAATGGACCAGTACCATGGTGCACCACTCTCCAGAATTGGTAAATCGAAGACCAGCCACGGTGCTCCATTTTTAACGTAAAAATTCACATGACGAAAAAACGAAGGCCAAAAAACTTCAGAGACCCGATTGAGGTTCGGATATCCTTTTTTTGGGTATGAAACTATCCATTGACGGCTTACAGCCGTCAAAGCCGTAGAACTCACTGAGAGCTTCGTTTTGACTGGTTATGGCTCCCGCAACTCTAAACGAGGCAACAGTTATGGCCGTCCGAAGAATTGATATCCACAGGGTGCAACATCTGCGGTGCAAGGTGCAACATTCGTCCAAAAAGACGAAACAGCGCCGTGCGACTTTTAGAAATGGGTGCAGGGATTTGAAATGGACCAGTACCATGGTGCACCACTCTCCAGGGATGGTAAATCGAAGTCCAGCTACGGTGTTCCTTTTTAACGTAAAAATTCACGTGACGGAAAAACGAAGGCCAAAAAGATTCAGAGACCCGTTTGAGGTTCGGATAGCCTTTTTTTAGGTATGAAACTATCCATTGACGGCTTACAGCTGTCAAAGCCGTAGAACTCACTGAGAGCTTCGTTTTGACCGGTTATGGCTCCCGTAACTCTAAACGAGGCAATAGTTATGGCCGTCCGAAGAATCGATATCCACAGGGTGCAACATCTGTGGTGCAAGGTGCAACATTCGTCCAAAAAGACGAAACAGCGCCGTGCGACTTTTAGAAATGGGCGCAGGGATTTGAAATGGACCAGTACCATGGTACACCACTCTCCAGGGATGGTAAATCGAAGACCAGCTACGGTGTTCCCTTTTTAACGTAAAAATTCACGTGACGGAAAAACGAAGGCCAAAAAACTTCAGAGACCCGTTTAAGGTTCGGATAGCCTTTTTTTGGTATCAAACTATCCATTGACGGCTTACAGCCGTCAAAGCCGTTGAACTCACTGTGAGCTTCGTTTTGACTGGTTATGGCTCCCGTAACTCTAAACGAAGCTACAGTTATGGCCGTCCGAAGAATCGATATCCACAGGGTGCAACATCTGCGGTGCAAGGTGCAACATTCGTCCAAAAAGACAAAACAGCGCCGTGCGACTTTTAGAAATGGTTGCAGGGATTTGAAATGGACCAGTACCATGGTGCCCCACTCTCCAGGGATGGTAAATCGAAGACCAGCCACGGTGCTCCATTTTTAACGTAAAAATTCACGTGACGGAAAAACGAAAGCCAAAAAACTTCAGAGACCCGATTGAGGTTCGAATAGCCTTTTTTTGGGTATGAAACTATCCATTGACGGCTTATAGCCGTCAAAGCCGTAGAACTCACTGAGAGCTTCGTTTTGACTGGTTATGGCTCTCGTAACTCTAAACGAGGCAACAGTTATGGCCGTCCGAAGAATTGATATCCACAGGGTGCAACATCTGCGGTGGAAGGTGCAACATTCGTCCAAAAAGACGAAACAGCGCCGTGCGAATTTTAGAAATGGGTCCAAGGATTTGAAATAGACCAGTACCATGGTGCACTACTCTCCAGGGATGGTAAATCGAAGACCAGCCCCGGTGTTCCTTTTTTAACGTAAAAATTCACATGACGGAAAAACGAAGGCCAATAAACTTCAAAGACACGATTGAGGTCCGGATAGCCTTTTTTTGGGTATGAAACTATCCATTGATTGCTTACAGCCATCAAAGCCGTAGAACTCACTGAGAGCTTCGTTTTGACTGGTTATGGCTCCCGTAACTCTAAACGAGGCAACAGTTATGGCGGTCCGAAGAATCGATATCCACAGGGTGCAACATCTGCGGTGCAAGGTGCAACATTCGTCCAAAAAGAAGAAACAGCGTCGTGCAACTTTTAGAAATGGGTGCAGGGATTTGTAATGGACCAGTACCATGGTGCACCACTCTCCAGGGATGGTAAATCGAAGACAAAACACGGTGTTCCCTTTTTAACGTAAAAATTCACGTGATGGAAAAACGAAGGCCAAAAAACTTCAGAGACCCGATTGAGGTTCGGATAGCCTTTTTTGGGTATGAAACTATCCATTGACGGCTTACAGCCGTCAAAGCCGTAGAACACACTGAGAGCTTCGTTTTGACTGGTTATGGCTCCCGTAACTCTAAACGAGGCAACAGTTAAGGCCGTCCGAAGAATCGATATCCATAGGGTGCTACATCTGCGGTGCAAGGTGCAACATTCGTCCAAAAAGACGAAACAGCGCCGTGCGACTTTTAGAAATGGGTGCAGGGATTTGAAATGGATCAGTACCATGGTGCACCACTCTCCAGGCATGGTAAATCGAAGACCAGCCCCGGTGTTCCGTTTTTAACGTAAAAATTCAAGTGACGGAAAAACGAAGGCCAAAAAACTTCAGAGACACGATTGAGGTTCGGATAGCCTTTTTTTGGGTATGAAACTATCCATTGACGGCTTACAGCCGTCATAGCCGTAGAACTCACTGAGAGATTCGTTTTGACTGGTTATGGCTCCCGTAACTCTAAACGAGGCAACAGTTATGGCCGTCCGAAGAATTGATATCCACAGGGTGCAACATCTGCGGTGCAAGGTGCAACATTCGTCCAAAAAGACGAAACAGCGCCGTGCGACTTTTAGAAATGGGTGCAGGGATTTGAAATGGACCAGTACCATGGTGCACCACTCTCCAGGGATGGTAAATCGAAGACCAGCTACGGTGTTCCTTTTTAACGTAAAAATTCACGTGACGGAAAAACGAAGGCCAAAAAGATTCAGAGACCCGTTTGAGGTTCGGATAGCCTTTTTTTAGGTATGAAACTATCCATTGACGGCTTACAGCTGTCAAAGCCTTAGAACTCACTGAGAGCTTCGTTTTGACCGGTTATGGCTCCCGTAACTCTAAACGAGGCAATAGTTATGGCCGTCCGAAGAATCGATATCCACAGGGTGCAACATCTGTGGTGCAAGGTGCAACATTCGTCCAAAAAGACGAAACAGCGCCGTGCGACTTTTAGAAATGGGTGCAGGGATTTGAAATGGACCAGTACCATGGTGCACCACTCTCCAGGGATGGTAAATCGAAGACCAGCTACGGTGTTCCCTTTTTAACGTAAAAATTCACGTGACGGAAAAACGAAGGCCAAAAAACTTCAGAGACCCGTTTAAGGTTCGGATAGCCTTTTTTTGGTATGAAACTATCCATTGACGGCTTACAGCCGTCAAAGCCGTTGAACTCACTGTGAGCTTCGTTTTGACTGGTTATGGCTCCCGTAACTCTAAACGAAGCTACAGTTATGGCCGTCCGAAGAATCGATATCCACAGGGTGCAACATCTGCGGTGCAAGGTGCAACATTCGTCCAAAAAGACAAAACAGCGCCGTGCGACTTTTAGAAATGGTTGCAGGGATTTGAAATGGACCAGTACCATGGTGCCCCACTCTCCAGGGATGGTAAATCGAAGACCAGCCACGGTGCTCCATTTTTAACGTAAAAATTCACGTGACGGAAAAACGAAAGCCAAAAAACTTCAGAGACCCGATTGAGGTTCGAATAGCCTTTTTTTGGGTATGAAACTATCCATTGACGGCTTACAGCCGTCAAAGCCGTAGAACTCACTGAGAGCTTCGTTTTGACTGGTTATGGCTCTCGTAACTCTAAACGAGGCAACAGTTATGGCCGTCCGAAGAATTGATATCCACAGGGTGCAACATCTGCGGTGGAAGGTGCAACATTCGTCCAAAAAGACGAAACAGCGCCGTGCGACTTTTAGAAATGGGTCCAAGGATTTGAAATAGACCAGTACCATGGTGCACTACTCTCCAGGGATGGTAAATCGAAGACCAGCCCCGGTGTTCCTTTTTTAACGTAAAAATTCACATGACGGAAAAACGAAGGCCAATAAACTTCAAAGACACGATTGAGGTCCGGATTGCCTTTTTTTGGGTATGAAACTATCCATTGACGGCTTACAGCCGTCAAAGCCGTAGAACTCACTGAGAGCTTCGTTTTGACCGGTTATGGCTCCCGTAACTCTAAACGAGGCAACAATTATGGCTGTCCGAAGAATCGATATCCACAGGGTGCAACATCTGCGGTGCAAGGTGCAACATTCGTCCAAAAAGACGAAACAGCGCCGTGCGACTTTTAGAAATGGGCGCAGGGATTTGAAATGGACCAGTACCATGGTGCACCACTCTCCAGGGATGGTAAATCGAAGACCAGCCAAGGTGCTCCATTTTTAATGTAAAAATTCACGTGACGGAAAAACGAAGGCCAAAAAACTTCAGAGACCCGATTGAGGTTCGGATAGCCTTTTTTTAGGTATGAAACTATCCATTGACGGCTTACAGCTGTCAAAGCCGTAGAACTCACTGAGAGCTTCGTTTTGACTGGTTATGGCTCCCGTAACTCTAAACGAGGCAACAGTTCTGGCCGTCTGAAGAATCGATATCCATAGGGTGCAACATCTGCGGTGCAAGGTGTAACATTCGTCCAAAAAGACAAAACAGCGCCGTGCGACTTTTAGAAATGGGTGCAGGGATTTGAAATGGACCAGTACCATGGTGCACCACTCTCCAGAATTGGTAAATCGAAGACCAGCCACGGTGCTCCATTTTTAACGTAAAAATTCACGTGACGGAAAAACGAAGGCCAAAAAACTTCAGAGACCCGATTGAGGTTCGGATAGTCTTTTTTGGGTATGAAACTATCCATTGACGGCTTACAGCCGTCAAAGCCGTAGAACTCACTGAGAGCTTCGTTTTGACTGGTTATGGCTCCCGTAACTCTAAACGAGGCAACAGTTATGGCCGTCCGAAGAATTGATATCCACAGGGTGCAACATCTGCGGTGCAAGGTGCAACATTCGTCCAAAAAGACGAAACAGCGCCGTGCGACTTTTAGAAATGGGTGCAGGGATTTGAAATGGACCAGTACCATGGTGCACCACTCTCCAGGGATGGTAAATCGAAGACCAGCCACGGTGCTCCATTTTTAACGTAAAAATTCACGTGACGGAAAAACGAAGGCCAAAAAGCTTCAGAGACCCGATTGAGGTTCGGATAGTCTTTTTTTGGGTATGAAACTATCCATTGACGGCTTACAGCCGTCAAAGCCGTAGAACTCACTGAGAGCTTCGTTTTGACTTGTTATGACTCCCGTAACTCTAAACGAGGCAACAGTTATGGCCGTCCGAAGAATTGATATCCACAGGGTGCAACATCTGCGGTGCAAGGTGCAACATTCGTCCAAAAAGACGAAACAACGCCGTGCGACTTTTAGGAATGAGTGCAGGGATTTGAAATGGACCAGTACCATGGTGCACCACTCTCCAGGTATGGTAAATCGAAGACCAGCTACGATGTTCCTTTTTAACGTAAAAATTCACGTGACGGAAAAACGAAGGCCAAAAAACTTCAGAGACCCGTTTGAGGTTCGGATAGCCTTTTTTTAGGTATGAAAAGCCGTCAATGCCGTAGAACTCACTGAGAGCTTCGTTTTGACTGGTTATGGCTCCCGTAACTCTAAACGAGGCAACAGTTATGGCCGTCCGAAGAATCGATATCCACAGGGTGCAACATCTGTGGTGCAAGGTGCAACATTCGTCCAAAAAGACGAAACAGCGCCGTGCGACTTTTAGAAATGGGTGCAGGGATTTGAAATGGACCAGTACCATGGTGCACCACTCTCCAGGGATGGTAAATCGAAGACCAGCTACGATGTTCCTTTTTAACGTAAAAATTCACGTGACGGAAAAACGAAGGCCAAAAAACTTCAGAGACCCGTTTGAGGTTCGGATAGCCTTTTTTTAGGTATGAAACTATCCATTGACGGCTCAGCCGTCAATGCCGTAGAACTCACTGAGAGCTTCGTTTTGACTGGTTATGGCTCCCGTAACTCTAAACGAGGCAACAGTTATGGCCGTCCGAAGAATCGATATCCACAGGGTGCAACATCTGTGGTGCAAGGTGCAACATTCGTCCAAAAAGACGAAACAGCGCCGTGCGATTTTTAGAAATGGGTGCAGGGATTTGAAATGGACCAGTACCATGGTGCACCACTCTCCAGGGATGGTAAATCGAAGACCAGCCACGGTGCTCCATTTTTAACGTAAAAATTCACGTGACGGAAAAACGAAGGCCAAAAAACTTCAGAGACCCGATTGAGGTTCGGATAGTCTTTTTTTGGGTATGAAACTATCCATTGACGGCTTACAGCCGTCAAAGCCGTAGAACTCACTGAGAGCTTCGTTTTGACTTGTTATGACTCCCGTAACTCTAAACGAGGCAACAGTTATGGCCGTCCGAAGAATTGATATCCACAGGGTGCAACATCTGCGGTGCAAGGTGCAACATTCGTCCAAAAAGACGAAACAACGCCGTGCGACTTTTAGAAATGAGTGCAGGGATTTGAAATGGACCAGTACCATGGTGCACCACTCTCCAGGGATGGTAAATCGAAGACCAGCTACGGTGTTCCTTTTTAACGTAAAAATTCACGTGACGGAAAAACGAAGGCCAAAAAACTTCAGAGACCCGTTTGAGGTTCGGATAGCCTTTTTTTAGGTATGAAACTATCCATTGACGGCTTACTGCTGTCAAAGCCGTAGAACTCACTGAGAGCTTCGTTTTGACTAGTTATGGCTCCCGTAACTCTAAACGAGGCAACAGTTATGGCCGTCCGAAGAATCGATATCCACAGGGTGCAACATCTGCGGTGCAAGGTGCAACATTCGTCCAAAAAGACGAAACAGCGCCGTGCGACTTTTAGAAATGGGTGCAGGGATTTGAAATGGACCAGTACCATGGTGCACCACTCTCCAGGGATGGTAAATCGAAGACCAGCCACGGTGCTCCATTTTTAACGTAAAAATTCACATGACGGAAAAACGAAGGCCAAAAAACTTCAGAGACTCGATTGAGGTTCGGATAGCCTTTTTTTGGGTATGAAACTATCCGTTGACGGCTTACAGCCGTCAAAGCGGTAGAACTCACTGAGAGCTTCGTTTTGACTGGTTATGGCTCCCGTAACTCTAAACGAGGCAACAGTTATGGCCGTCCGAAGAATTGATATCCATAGGGTGCAACATCTGCGGTGCAAGGTGCAACATTCGTCCAAAAAGACGAAACAGCGCCGTGCGACTTTTAGAAATGGGTGCAGGGATTTGAAATGGACCAGTACCATGGTGCACCACTCTCCAGGGATGGTAAATCGAAGACCAGCTACGGTGTTCCTTTTTAACGTAAAAATTCACGTGACGGAAAAACGAAGGCCAAAAAACTTCAGAGACCCGTTTGAGGTTCGGATAGCCTTTTTTTAGGTATGAAACTATCCATTGACGGCTTACAGCTGTCAAAGCCGTAGAACTCACTGAGAGCTTCGTTTTGACTGGTTATGGCTCCCGTAACTCTAAACGAGGCAACAGTTATGGCCGTCCGAAGAATCGATATCCACAGGGTGCAACATCTGCGGTGCAAGGTGCAACATTCGTCCAAAAAGACGAAATAGCGCCGTGCGACTTTTAGAAATGGGTGCAGGGATTTGAAATGGACCAGTACCATGGTGCACCACTCTCCAGGGATGGTAAATCGAAGACCAGCTACGGTGTTCCTTTTTAACGTAAAAATTCACGTGACGGAAAAACGAAGGCCAAAAAACTTCAGAGACCCGTTTGAGGTTCGGATAGCCTTTTTTTAGGTATGAAACTATCCATTGACGGCTTACAGCTGTCAAAGCCGTAGAACTCACTGAGAGCTTCGTTTTGACTGGTTATGGCTCCCGTAACTCTAAACGAGGCAACAGTTCTGGCCGTCTGAAGAATCGATATCCATAGGGTGCAACATCTGCGGTGCAAGGTGCAACATTCGTCCAAAAAGACGAAACAGCGCCGTGCGACTTTTAGAAATGGGTGCAGGGATTTGAAATGGACCAGTACCCTGGTGCACCACTCTCCAGAATTGGTAAATCGAAGACCAGCCACGGTGCTCCATTTTTAACGTAAAAATTCACATGACGAAAAAACGAAGGCCAAAAAACTTCAGAGACCCGATTGAGGTTCGGATATCCTTTTTTTGGGTATGAAACTATCCATTGACGGCTTACAGCCGTCAAAGCCGTAGAACTCACTGAGAGCTTCGTTTTGACTGGTTATGGCTCCCGTAACTCTAAACGAGGCAACAGTTATGGCCGTCCGAAGAATTGATATCCACAGGGTGCAACATCTGCGGTGCAAGGTGCAACATTCGTCCAAAAAGACGAAACAGCGCCGTGCGACTTTTAGAAATTGGTGCAGGGATTTGAAATGGACCAGTACCATGGTGCACCACTCTCCAGGGATGGTAAATCGAAGACCAGCTACGGTGTTCCTTTTTAACGTAAAAATTCACGTGACGGAAAAACGAAGGCCCAAAAACTTCAGAGACCCGTTTGAGGTTCGGATAGCCTTTTTTTAGGTATGAAACTATCCATTGACGGCTTACAGCCGTCAAAGCCGTAGAACTCACTGAGAGCTTCGTTTTGACTGGTTATGGCTCCCGTAACTCTAAACGAGGCAACAGTTATGGCCGTCCGAAGAATCGATATCCACAGTGTGCAACATCTATGGTGCAAGGTGCAACATTCGTCCAAAAAGACGAAACAGCGCCGTGCGACTTTTAGAAATGGGTGCAGGGATTTGAAATGGACCAGTACCATGGTGCACCACTCTCCAGGGATGGTAAATCGAAGACCAGCCATGGTGCTCCATTTTTAACGTAAAAATTCACGTGACGGAAAAACGAAGGCCAAAAAACTTCAGAGACCCGATTGAGGTTCGGATAGTCTTTTTTTGGGTATGAAACTATCCATTGACGGCTTACAGCCGTCAAAGCTATAGAACTCACTGAGAGCTTCGTTTTGACTGGTTATGGCTCCCGTAACTCTAAACGAGGCAACAGTTATGGCCGTCCGAAGAATTGATATCCACAGGGTGCAACATCTGCGGTGCAAGGTGCAACATTCGTCCAAAAAGACGAAACAGCGCCGTGCGGCTTTTAGAAATGAGTGCAGGGATTTGAAATGGACCAGTACCATGGTGCACCACTCTCCAGGGATGGTAAATCGAAGACCAGCTACGGTGTTCCTTTTTAACGTAAAAATTCACGTGACGGAAAAACGAAGGCCAAAAAACTTCAGAGACCCGTTTGAGGTTCGGATAGCCTTTTTTTAGGTATGAAACTATCCATTGACGGCTTACTGCTGTCAAAGCCGTAGAACTCACTAAGAGCTTCGTTTTGACTAGTTATGGCTCCCGTAACTCTAAACGAGGCAACAGTTATGGCCGTCCGAAGAATCGATATCCACAGGGTGCAACATCTGCGGTGCAAGGTGCAACATTCGTCCAAAAAGACGAAACAGCGCCGTGCGACTTTTAGAAATGGGTGCAGGGATTTGAAATGGACCAGTACCATGGTGCACCACTCTCCAGGGATGGTAAATCGAAGACCAGCCACAGTGCTCCATTTTTAACGTAAAAATTCACATGACGGAAAAACGAAGGCCAAAAAACTTCAGAGACTCGATTGAGGTTCGGATAGCCTTTTTTTGGGTATGAAACTATCCATTGACGGCTTACAGCCGTCAAAGCCGTAGAACTCACTGAGAGCTTCGTTTTGACTGGTTATGGCTCCCGTAACTCTAAACGAGGCAACAGTTATGGCCGTCCGAAGAATTGATATCCACAGGGTGCAACATCTGCGGTGCAAGGTGCAACATTCGTCCAAAAAGACGAAACAGCGCCGTGCGACTTTTAGAAATGGGTGCAGGGATTTGAAATGGACCAGTACCATGGTGCACCACTCTCCAGGGATGGTAAATCGAAGACCAACTACGGTGTTCCTTTTTAACGTAAAAATTCACGTGACGGAAAAACGAAGGCCAAAAAACTTCAGAGACCCGTTTGAGGTTCGGATAGCCTTTTTTTAGGTATGAAACTATCCATTGACGGCTTACAGCTGTCAAAGCCGTAGAACTCACTGAGAGCTTCGTTTTGACTGGTTATGGCTCCCGTAACTCTAAACGAGGCAACAGTTATGGCCGTCCGAAGAATCGATATCCACAGTGTGCAACATCTGTGGTGCAAGGTGCAACATTCGTCCAAAAAGACGAAACAGCGCCGTGCGACTTTTAGAAATGGGTGCAGGGATTTGAAATGGACCAGTACCATGGTGCACCACTCTCCAGGGATGGTAAATCGAAGACCAGCCACGGTGCTCCATTTTTAACGTAAAAATTCACGTGACGGAAAAACGAAGGCCAAAAAACTTCAGAGACCCGATTGAGGTTCGGATAGTCTTTTTTTGGGTATGAAACTATCCATTGACGGCTTACAGCCGTCAAAGCTATAGAACTCACTGAGAGCTTCGTTTTGACTGGTTATGGCTCCCGTAACTCTAAACGAGGCAACAGTTATGGCCGTCCGAAGAATTGATATCCACAGGGTGCAACATCTGCGGTGCAAGGTGCAACATTCGTCCAAAAAGACGAAACAGCGCCGTGCGACTTTTAGAAATGAGTGCAGGGATTTGAAATGGACCAGTACCATGGTGCACCACTCTCCAGGGATGGTAAATCGAAGACCAGCTACGGTGTTCCTTTTTAACGTAAAAATTCACGTGACGGAAAAACGAAGGCCAAAAAACTTCAGAGACCCGTTTGAGGTTCGGATAGCCTTTTTTTAGGTATGAAACTATCCATTGACGGCTTACTGCTGTCAAAGCCGTAGAACTCACTAAGAGCTTCGTTTTGACTAGTTATGGCTCCCGTAACTCTAAACGAGGCAACAGTTATGGCCGTCCGAAGAATCGATATCCACAGGGTGCAACATCTGCGGTGCAAGGTGCAACATTCGTCCAAAAAGACGAAACAGCGCCGTGCGACTTTTAGAAATGGGTGCAGGGATTTGAAATGGACCAGTACCATGGTGCACCACTCTCCAGGGATGGTAAATCGAAGACCAGCCACGGTGCTCCATTTTTAACGTAAAAATTCACATGACGGAAAAACGAAGGCCAAAAAACTTCAGAGACTCGATTGAGGTTCGGATAGCCTTTTTTTGGGTATGAAACTATCCATTGACGGCTTACAGCCGTCAAAGCCGTAGAACTCACTGAGAGCTTCGTTTTGACTGGTTATGGCTCCCGTAACTCTAAACGAGGCAACAGTTATGGCCGTCCGAAGAATTGATATCCACAGGGTGCAACATCTGCGGTGCAAGGTGCAACATTCGTCCAAAAAGACGAAACAGCGCCGTGCGACTTTTAGAAATGGGTGCAGGGATTTGAAATGGACCAGTACCATGGTGCACCACTCTCCAGGGATGGTAAATCGAAGACCAGCTACGGTGTTCCTTTTTAACGTAAAAATTCACGTGACGGAAAAACGAAGGCCAAAAAACTTCAGAGACCCGTTTGAGGTTCGGATAGCCTTTTTTAGGTATGAAACTATCCATTGACGGCTTACAGCTGTCAAAGCCGTAGAACTCACTGAGAGCTTCGTTTTGACTGGTTATGGCTCCCGTAACTCTAAACGAGGCAACAGTTATGGCCGTCCGAAGAATCGATATCCACAGGGTGCAACATCTGCGGTGCAAGGTGCAACATTCGTCCAAAAAGACGAAACAACGCCGTGCGACTTTTAGAAATGGGTGCAGGGATTTGAAATGGACCAGTACCATGGTGCATCACTCTCCAGGGATGGTAAATCGAAGACCAGCCACGGTGCTCCATTTTTAACGTAAAAATTCACTTGACGGAAAAACGAAGGCCAAAAAACTTCAGAGACCCGATTGAGGTTCGATTAGCCATTTTTTGGGTATGAAACTATCCATTGACGGCTTACAGCCGTCAAAGCCGTAGAACTCACTGAGAGCTTCGTTTTGACTGGTTATGGCTCCCGTAACTCTAAACAAGGCAACAGTTATGGCCGTCCGAAGAATTGATATCCGCAGGGTGCAACATCTGCGGTGCAAGGTGCAACATTCGTCCAAAAAGACGAAACAGCGCCGTGCGACTTTTAGAAATGGGTGCAGGGATTTGAAATGGACCAGTACCATGGTGCACCACTCTCCAGGGATGGTAAATCGAAGACCAGCTAAGGTGTTCCTTTTTAACGTAAAAATTCACGTGACGGAAAAACGAAGGCCAAAATACTTCAGAGACCCGTTTGAGGTTCGGATAGCCTTTTTTTAGGTATGAAACTATCCATTGACGGCTTACAGCCGTCAAAGCCGTAGAACTCACTGAGAGCTTCGTTTTGACTGGTTACGGCTCCCGTAACTCTAAACGAGGCAACAGTTATGGCCGTCCGGAGAATCGATATCCCCAGGGTGCAACATCTGCGGTGCAAGGTGCAACATTCGTCCAAAAAGACGAAACAGCGCCGTGCGACTTTTAGAAATGGGTGCAGGGATTTGAAATGGACCAGTACCATGGTGCACCACTCTCCAGGGATGGTAAATCGAAGACCAGCCACGGTGCTCCATTTTTAACGTAAAAATTCACGTGACGGAAAAACGAAGGCCAAAAAACTTCAGAGACCCGATTGAGGTTCGGATAGCCTTTTTTTGGGTATGAAACTATCCATTGACTGCTTACAGCCGTCAAAGCCGTAGAACTGACTGAGAGCTTCGTTTCGACTGGTTATGGCTCCCGTAACTCTAAACGAGGCAACAGTTATGGCCGTCCGAAGAATCGATATCCACAGGGTGCAACATCTGCGGTGCAAGGTGCAACATTCGTCCAAAAAGACGAAACAGCGCCGTGCGACTTTTAGAAATGGGTGCAGGGATTTGAAATGGACCAGTACCATGGTGCACCACTCTCCAGGGATGGTAAATCGAAGACCAACCCCGGTGTTCCTTTTTTAACGTAAAAATTCACGTGACGGAAAAACGAAGGCCGAAAAATTTCAGAGACACGATTGAGGTCCGGATTGCCTTTTTTTGGGTATGAAACTATCCATTGACGGCTTACAGCCGTCAAAGCCGTAGAACTTACTGAGAGCTTTGTTTTGACTGGTTATGGCTCCCGTAACTCTAAACGAGGCAATAGTTATGGCCGTCCGAAGAATCGATATCCACAGGGTGCAACATCTGCGGTGCAAGGTGCAACAATCGTCCAAAAAGAAGAAACAGCGCCATGCGACTTTTAGAAATGGGTGCAGGGTTTTGAAATGGACCAGTACCATGGTGCACCACTCTCCAGGGATGGTAAATCGAAGACAAGCCACGGTGTTCCCTTTTTAACGTAAAAATTCACGTGATGGAAAAACGAAGGCCAAAAAACTTCAAAGACCCGATTGAGGTTCGGATAGCCTTTTTTGGGTATGAAACTATCCATTGACGGCTTACAGCCGTCAAAGCCGTAGAACTCACTGAGAGCTTTATTTTGACTGGTTATGGCTCCCGTTACTCTAAACGAGGCAACAGTTAAGGCCCTCCGAAGAATCGATATCCACATGGTGCAACGTCTGTGGTGCAAGGTGCAACATTCGTCCAAAAAGACGAAACAACGTCGTGCGACTTTTAGAAATGGGTGTAGGGATTTGAAATGGACCAGTACCATGGTGCACCACTCTCCAGGGATGGTAAATCGAAGACCAGCCCCTGTGTTCCTTTTTTAACGTAAAAATTCAGGTGATGGAAAAACGAAGGACAAAAAACTTCAGAGAAATGATTGAGGTTCAGATAGCCTTTTTTTGGGTATGAAACTATCCATTGACGGCTTATAGCTATCAAAGCCGTAGAACTCACTGAGAGCTTCGTTTTGACCGGTTATGGCTCCCGTAACTCTAAACAAGGCAACAGTTATGGCCGTCCGTAGAATCGATATCCATAGGGTGCAACATCTGCGGTGCAAGGTGCAACATTCGTCCAAAAAGACGAAACAGCGCCGTGCGACTTTTAGAAATGGGTGCAGGGATTTGAAATGGACCAGTGCCATGGTGCACCACTCTCCAGGGATGGTAAATCGAAGACCAGCTACGGTGTTCCCTTTTTAACGTAAAAATTCACGTGACGGAAAAACGAAGGCCAAAAAACTTCAGAGACCCGTTTGAGGTTCGGATAGCCTTTTTTTGGGTATGAAACTATCCATTGACGGCTTACTGCCGTCAAAGCCGTAGAACTCACTAAGAGCTTTGTTTTGACTGGTTATGGCTCCCATAACTCTAAGCGAGGCAATAGTTATGGCCGTCCGAAGAATCGATATCCACAGGGTGCAACATCTGCGGTGCAAGGTACAATATTCGTCCAAAAAGACGAAACAGTGCCGTGCGACTTTTAGAAATGGGTGCAGGGATTTGAAATGGACCAGTACCATGGTGCACCACTCTCCAGGGATGGTAAATCGAAGACCAGCCAAGGTGCTCCATTTTTAATGTAAAAATTCACGTGACGGAAAAACGAAGGCCAAAAAACTTCAGAGACCCGATTGAGGTTCGGATAGCCTTTTTTGGGTATGAAACTATCCATTGATGGCTTACAGCCGTCAAAGCCGTAGAACTCACTGAGAGCTTCGTTTTGACTGGTTATGGCTCCCGTAACTCTAAACGAGGCAACAGTTATGGCCGTCCGAAGAATTGATATTGTTATCCCGCATTTTGGTCAAAGCCGGAATACCAAACAAATCGACAAGAAAGGATGGATATTAGGATTGGAGTTCACTTGGAAACAAGGCTGCAATGGATATCGTCAAAATTTGGCCGAGCTCCGTCAGGACGGAATCGATTGGAGATGATGATGAGGACTAGGAGAGGCTATGTTTCAAATTTCAGGTTAATCAGAGTTTGTACGGAGGAGATACGATCGATACAAGGTAGGAAGGATATACAGTTCGAATCCATCAAAGAGTTGAGGTGATGGCAGTTTCGAATCCATCTGGTTTGCATCCATCGGGATTGACATACTTCGAATCGATCATTCTCATCACGCTTGACTCCATCAAGTTCGACTGAATCTACTTCGTACCCTTCGGTGAACACTCTCTCGAATCCACAAAGGCTGGTCACTTCGTATCCATCTGGGACTGTTACTTCGAATCCATGCAATTAAAGGTGCTTCGAATCCATAGCCTTCGAATCCCCAGGATGAGACAACTCCGAATCGATCCATAGCAGCACGTCTTGATCGATTCGAACCAGCACCAGTTCCATCGATTCGAAGGAAGCAAACCTTCGAATCCAACGTATCGAGTCCACCAGGTAAGCGCGGCTAAAACCAAGGATTCGACCCGGTCAACTCGGAGAAAAAGGAGGATCGACTCGAAGATTGCGCGCCACATCACCACGAGCGCGCGTGCCATGATCGATTCGACCTAATCGATTCGAAGGAAGATCGATTCGAAGGGAGCTTATCAACCAGAAACATGATCTCGAATCGATCATATCTTGAGATCTATAAGTCCAAATGCTATAAAATTTTCACAGATGCTTACATACACATTGAAGAATGTTCTCACCAAATTTCAGCTCGATTGGACGATTTCTTGATCGATTCGAACATAGCTTCGAATCGATCCCAAAGTGGGCCCGGATTTCCAGAAAGCGGGCATGTGGGCCCCCTGACGTACTGGAACTGGTCTCCCTTCAGTTTAGGCGAAATATCAGCCTCCTACACCTATAAATAGAGCCCCTGGTCATTCAGAAAACGGGTCAGACAATTTTGAGAGCTAAAGAGCGCCCAGACTCTGCCAGATTTACTCAGAATCACCATTTCTGCCTTAGATTCAGACTTAGCTCAGAAAATCAGTTGTACTACATAACAAGAAACTGTAATCTTCAAACATCGAGTAATAAAATAATAAAAACCTTGAAGTGGACGTAGGCCGGAGATAGCCGAACCACTATAAATCTTGTGTCACTGTTCATTATTTCTAGATTGCTATTTGTTATTTGCTTAGATCCGTGATTTGTGTGTGAATATTGTTGATTTATATTCATACGCTGGTGCTTTCACAACACTTGGGGTTTGCGACCATTTTTGGCGCAAACACTTTGGTGCTTTCACTGAGAGCAACTAACACCCGCTACACCATATTCAAAGTTTAGGTTTGAAAGTTTAAAGGATTCGGATTGACTCTACAATGACTCGACAAACAAGTAGAAGACAAAGAGCTGAGAGAAGCCAACAAGGAGGAAGTCAAGAGGCATCCTCCGGAGCTGGAGAAGGACAAGCTTCGATTTATATTACCAGAGGCGAGATGGAAGCTATGGCGAATTCATTACACGAGAGGTTGTTGAAGAGTCAACAGGATATGATGCAGACTTTCTTCGAGCAGATGAGAGCTGCAGGAACACAGAACCTTGGACCAACTATAGCGGCTGCAAATGTGGAACAAGGAACTAGGGTTGCGGAACCCAATGGAGGACAGAATATAGAACCGGAAGGAAATCAACAAGGGCTTGGGGGAAGGCCCGCAGGATCCAACGCAGAAGGACCTTTGGAAGGAGTTCAGCAGGCTAGAGCCAACACTGCGGCTAATGAGCCACATGAAGAATATGTGCCGGAGTTCCCTCGGGAGCATGGGAGGCAACCCCTAACAGGTAACACTGGATTAGTGGAAATCATCAGGAAGACTATGCGTGGAGGTTTGACCAACCGAGATTTGGAAGGAGTGAACAGGAGTCCGTTCGCTCGGGAAATCAGGATAGCTCAAAATCCACCTAAGTTCAAGTTACCTAGCATGGAAGCATATAATGGCAAGGCTGATCCAACTGATCATTTGATGAGATACACTAGACACATGGAAGTGCTGGGGGCATCGGATAAAGTAATGGCTCGATGTTTCCCTTTATATTTAACGGACATAGCTGCAATGTGGTTTAGGCAGTTGGAAGAAGGAACTATCAGGACTTGGAGGGAATTGGTGGATAAGTTTTTGGGACAGTTTCAGGTTCATATCAAGAGGCCGAAGAACGTGATGACGCTGACATCGGTAAAACAAAGGACGGATGAATCACTTAGGGCTTTTCTAACTCGATTCAATGCGGCAGTTGCTTCGGTGGATCGACCGGATCCATCAATGGTTTTGATGGCAGCAGTGTCGGGAGTCAGAGAGGATTCAGATTTCAAGGTATCTTTAGTACGAGACCCACCACTGGATCTCGGGGAATTCTTTCATGAAGCTGAAAGGTTCCTTCGGCAAGAAGATGCATGTATGGACTTAAAGCTAAAGGAAGTGAATGTGACCGGGGGTGGAGGACCATCCGACGGAAGCTCGGATAAAGATAAGGGAAAAAGGAAGCTGGACGAAAATTCTGAAAAAGCTAGGAAGCGATGGAAGGATCCAAAGTTTTCCACATACACAGAATTGAACGAGACGCTGGAGCGGATTTACTTGGAAACTCGGAATCGCCTTCCTTACCGAAGGCCGGCTCGAAGAGAACCATCCGAACGGGAAAGGGCATCAGGAAAGCACTGTGTCTTCCACGATCTGGACGGGCATGATACCAACAGCTGCAGGCACTTAAAGGACATAATTGAGGAGCATGTTAGGAGTGGGCAATTAAGGCAGTATGTTGGGGCTCGGAATGCAGCGGTGGAGCAGGAACAACCACCGCCCACCTCAAGCCATGATGGCATGAGGCTAAGGAATGATGGTCGATTGATTATCAATTGACCAGGATAATACGAAATAAGTAACAAACCATTGGCGAGCAACCAAGTCATTTACACATGTATGGGGACGGAGATAGCCCCTAGGCATGCTCTGAATGATGATAAACCGCAAAACCATGGTTTGCGAAATCTGTCTTTTGTTTTTAGATTGGACACTTGGTTTTCTGGTTTGGTTTTTGGGGTTTGGATTGAACTCCTGATTTTGCTTGTTTTTCTGGTTTTTGCATTCATTCGGATGATTGTTCTCCGTTTTGGATGATGATTTTGATTTCTGGTATGGATTTCTGGCTTTCCGATTTGATTTGGATTTTGGATTGGATTCTGATAGGATACTTTTTGGTTTTTGATAAACGATCGTCAGGTGTGGATTACGCCTGGCAAGGGGTGAGTCCTTTTGCCCGAACGTGGTAAATTGACTCATTCAGGTCGTCGAGTATGAACTATGCTCGGCAAGGGTTCGGAGTGACCAGGATTCAGCCTAGGACTTAGGCCCCCTATTATCGATTATTGTTTCAGGTCGTCGAGTATGGACTAGGCTCGACAAGGGTCCGGAGAGACCATGATTCGGCCTAGGACTTAGGCCTTGTATTATCAATTATCATTTTCAGGTCGTTGAGTATGGACTATGCTCAACAAGGGTCTGGAGTGACCAGGATTCGGCTTAGGGCTTAAGCCATGGCATTACTTACGTCCAGGGACACTGGACCAAGATCGTCAGGTGTGGATTGCGCTTGGCAAGAACCCGGAGAGGTTAGCTTAACGTCCAGGGACACTGGACCATGGTCGTCAGGTGTGGATTGCGCTTGGCAAGAGCCCAGAGAGGTTATGGATTTGGATATCGACCTGGAGAGGTCCTGGATTTGGTTATTGGCTATTGGATAAGGATGGATTAGGATTCGGTCGTCGGGTTCAAACAGATATGGATTTGTCTAAGGCTCTAGTTATTGGGTTTGGAGTTGAGCATCGACTCCGAGCAGTCAAGGATGATGCACTTGGATGATGTGGCTATGGGCTTTGGATATCGGATACAGAACTATTCAAAACACGCCTTCTTATCACAAGACATGTTTTGGGGGGCAAATGTTATCCCGCATTTTGGTCAAAGCCGGAATACCAAACAAATCGACAAGAAAGGATGGATATCAGGATTGGAGTTCACTTGGAAACAAGGCTGCAATGGATATCGTCAAAATTTTGGCCGAGCTCCGATCAGGACGGAATCGATTGGCGATGATGATGAGGACTAGGAGAGGCTACGTTTCAAATTTCAGGTTAATCAGAGTTTGTACGGAGGAGATACGATCGATACAAGGTAGGAAGGATATACAGTTCGAATCCATCAAAGAGTTGAGGTGATGGCAGTTTCGAATCCATCTGGTTCGCATCCATCGGGATTGACATACTTCGAATATAAGATCATTCTCATCACGCTCGATTCCATCAAGTTCGACTGAATCTACTTCGTACCCTTCGGTGAACACTCTCTCGAATCCACAAAGGCTGGTCACTTCGTATCCATCTGGGACTATTACTTCGAATCCATGCAATTAAAGGCGCTTCGAATCCATAGCCTTCAAATCCCCAGGATGAGACAACTCCGAATCGATCCATAGCAGCACGTCTTGATCGATTCGAACCAGCACCAGTTCCATCGATTCGAAGGAAGCAAACCTTCAAATCCAACGTATCGAGTCCACCAGGTAAGCGTGGCTAAAACCAAGGATTCGACCCGGTCAACTCGGAGAAAAAGGAGGATCGACTCAAAGATTGCGCGCCACATCACCACGAGCGCGCGTGCCATGATCGATTCGACCTAATCGATTCGAAGGAAGATCGATTCGAAGGGAGCTTATCAACCAGAAACATGATCTCGAATCGATCATATCTTGAGATCTATAAGTCCAAACGCTATGAAATTTTCACAGATGCTTACATACACATTGAAGAATGTTCTCACCAAATTTCAGCTTGATTGGACGATTTCTTGATCGATTCGAACATAGCTTCGAATCGATCCCAAAGTGGGCCCGGATTTCCAGAAAGCGGGCATGTGGGCCCCATGACGTACTGGAACTGGTCTCCCTTCAGTTTAGGCGAAATATTAGCCTCCTACACCTATAAGTAGAGCCCCTGGTCATTCAGAAAAGGGGTCAGACAATTTTGAGAGCTAAAGAGCGCCCAGACTCTGCCAGATTTACTCAGAATCACCATTGCTGCCTTAGATTCAGACTTAGCTCAGAAAATCAGTTGTACTACATAACAAGAAACTGTAATCTTCAAACATCGAGTAATAAAATCATAAAAACCTTGAAGTGGACGTAGGCCGGAGATAGCCGAACCACTATAAATCTTGTGTCACTGTTCATTATTTCTGGATTGCTATTTGTTATTTGCTTAGATCCGTGATTTGTGTGTGAATATTGTTGATTTATATTCATACGCTGGTGCTTTCACAACACTTGGGGTCTGTGACCATTTTTGGGGCAAACAGATATCCACAGGGTGCAACATTCGTCCAAAAAGACGAAACAGCGCCGTGCGACTTTTAGAAATGGGTGCAGGGATTTGAAATGGACCAGTACCATGGTGCACCACTCTCCAGGGATGGTAAATCGAAGACCAGCCACGGTGTTCCTTTTTTAACGTAAAAATTCACGTGACGGAAAAACGAAGGCCGAAAAACTTCAGAGACACGATTGAGGTCCGAATAGCCTTTTTTTGGGTATGAAACTATCGATTGACGGCTTACAGCAGTCGAAGCCGTAGAACTCACTGAGAGATTCGTTTTGACTGGTTATGGCTCGCGTAACTCTAAACGAGGCAACAGTTATGGCCGTCCGAAGAAAAAATATCCACAGGGTGCAACATCTGCGGTGCAAGGTGCAACATTCATCCAAAAAGACGAAACAACACCGTGCGACTTTTAGAAATGGGTGCGGGGATTTGAAATGGACCAGTACCATGGTGCACCACTCTCCAGGGATGGTAAATCGAAGACCAGCTACGGTGTTCCCTTTTTAACGTAAAAATTCACGTGACGGAAAAACGAAGGCCAAAAAACTTCAGAGACCCGTTTAAGGTTCGGATAGCCTTTTTTTGGTATGAAACTATCCATTGACGGCTTACATCCGTCAAAGCCGTTGAACTCACTGTGAGCTTCGTTTTGACTGGTTATGGCTCCCGTAACTCTAAACGAAGCTACAGTTATGGCCGTCCGAAGAATCGATATCCACAGGGTGCAACATCTGCGGTGCAAGGTGCAACATTCGTCCAAAAAGACGAAACAGCGCCGTGCGACTTTTAGAAATGGTTGCAGGGATTTGAAATGGACCAGTACCATGGTGCCCCACTCTCCAGGGATGGTAAATCGAAGACAAGCCACGGTGTTCCCTTTTTAACGTAAAAATTCACGTGATGGAAAAACGAAGGCCAAAAAACTTCAGAAACCCGATTGAGGTTCGGATAGCCTTTTTTGGGTATGAAACTATCCATTGACGACTTACAGCCGTCAAAGCCGTAGAAGACACTAAGTGCTTCGTTTTGACCGGTTATGGCTCTCGTAACTCTAAACGAGGCAACAGTTATGGCCCTCCGAAGAATCGATATCCACAGGGTGCAACATCTGTGGTGCAAGGTGCAACATTCGTCCAAAAAGACGAAACAGCGCGTGCGACTTTTAGAAATGGGTGCAGGTATTTGAAATGGACCAGTACCATGGTGCACCACTCTCCAGGGATGGTAAATCGAAGACCAGCTACGGTGTTCCCTTTTTAACGTAAAAATTCACGTGACGGAAAAACGAAGGCCAAAAAACTTCAGAGACCCGTTTGAGGTTCGGATAGCCTTTTTTTGGGTATGAAACTATCCATTGACGGCTTACAGCGGTCAAAGCCGTAGAACTCACTGAGAGCTTCGTTTTGACTGGTTATGGCTTCCGTAACTCTAAACGAGGCAACAGTTATGGCCGTCAGAAGAATCGATATCCACAGGGTGCAACATCTGCGGTGCAAGGTGCAACATTCGTCCAAAAAGACGAAACATCGCCGTGCGACTTTTAGAAATGGGTGCATGGATTTGAAATGGACCAGTACCATGGTGCACCACTCTCCAGGGATTGTAAATCGAAGACCAGCCACGGTGCTCCATTTTTAACGTAAAAATTCACGTGACGGAAAAACAAAGGCCGAAAAACTTCAGAGACACGATTGAGGTCCGGATAGCCGTTTTTTGGGTATGAAACTATCCATTGATGGCTTACGATTGTCAAAGCCGTAGAACTCACTGAGAGCTTCGTTTTGACTGGTTATGGCTCCCGTAACTCTAAACGAGGCAACAGTTATGGCCGTCCGAAGAATCGATATCCACAGGGTGCAACATCTGCGGTGCAAAGTGCAACATTCGTCCAAAAATAAGAAACAGTGCCGTGCGACTTTTAGAAATGGGTGCAGGGATTTGAAATGGACCAGTACTATGGTGCACCACTCTCCAGGGATGGTAAATCGAAGACCAGCCACGGTGTTCCCTTTTTTTCGTAAAAATTCACGTGATGGAAAAACGAAGGCCAAAAAACTTCAGAGACCCGATTGAGGTTCGGATAGCCTTTTTTGGGTATGAAACTATCCATTGATGGCTTACAGCTATCAAAGCCGTAGAACTCACTGATAGCTTCGTTTTGACTAGTTATGGCTCCTGTAACTCTAAACGAGGCAACAGTTAAGGCCGTCCGAAGAATCGATATCCACAGGGTGCAACATCTGCGGTGCAAGGTGCAACATTCGTCCAAAAAGACGAAACAGCGCCGTGCGACTTTTAGAAATGGGTGCAGGGAATTGAAATGGACCAGTACCATGGTGCACCACTCTCCAGGGATGGTAAATCGAAGACCAGCCCCGGTGTTCCTTTTTTAACGTAAAAATTCACGTGACGGAAAAACGAAGGCCAAAAAACTTCAGAGACACGATTGAGGTTCAGATAGCCTTTTTTTGGGTATGAAACTATCCATTGACGGCTTACATCTGTCAAAACCGTAGAACTCACTAAGAGCTTCGTTTTGACCGATTATGGCTCCCGTAACTCTAAACGAGGCAACAGTTATGGCCGTCCGAAGAATCGATATCCACAGGATGCAACATCTGTGGTGCAAGGTGCAACATTCGTCCAAAAAGACGAAACAGCGCCGTGCGACTTTTAGAAATGGGTGCAGGGATTTGAAATGGACCAGTACCATGGTGTACCACTCTCCAGGGATGGTAAATCGAAGACCAGCTACGGTGTTCCTTTTTAACGTAAAAATTCACGTGACGGAAAAACGAAGGCCAAAAAACATCAAAGTCCCGTTTGAGGTTCGGATAGCCTTTTTTTGGGTATGCAACTATCCATTGACGGCTTAAAGCCGTCAAAGCCGTAGAACTCACTGAGAGCTTCGTTTTGACTGGTTATGGCTCCCGTATCTCTAAACGAGGCAACAGTTATGGCCGTCCGAAGAATCGATATCCATAGGGTGCAACATCTGCGGTGCAAGGTGCAACGTTCGTCCAAAAAGACGAAACAGCACCGTGCGACTTTTAGAAATGGGTGCAAAGATTTGAAATGGACCAGTACCATGGTGCACCACTCTCCAGGAATGGTAAATCGAAGGACAGCCACGGTGCTCCATTTTTAACGTAAAAATTAAGGTGACGGAAAAACGAAAGCCAAAAAACTTCAGAGACCCGATTGAGGTCCGGATAGCCTTTTTTTGGGTATGAAACTATCCATTGACGGCTTACAGCTGTCAAAGCCGTAGAACTCACTGAGAGCTTCGTTTTGACCGGTTATGGCTCTCGTAACTCTAAACGTGGCAACAGTTATGGCCGTCCGAAGAATCGATATCCACAGGGTGCAACATCTGCGGTGCAAGGTGCAACATTCGTCCAAAAAGACGAAACTGCACCGTGCGACTTTTAGAAATGGGTGTAGGGATTTGAAATGGACCAGTACCATGGTGCACCACTCTCCAGGGATGGTAAATCGAAAACCAGCTACGGTGTTCCTTTTTAACGTAAAAATTCACGTGATGGAAAAACGAAGGCTAAAAAACTTCAGAGACCCGTTTGAGGTTCGGATAGCCTTTTTTTGTTTATGAAACTATCCATTGACGGCTTACAGCGGTCAATGCCGTAGAACTCACTGAGAGCTTCGTTTTGACTGGTTATGGCTCTCGTAACTCTAAACGAGGTAACAGTTATGGCCATCCAAAGAATCGATATCCACAAGGTGCAACATCTGCGGTGCAAGGTGCAACATTCGTCCAAAAAGACGAAACAGCGCCGTGCGACTTTTAGAAATGGGTGCAGGGATTTGAAATGGACCAGTACCATGGTGCATCACTCTCCAGGGATGGTAAATCGAAGACCAGCCACGGTGCTCCATTTTTAACGTAAAAATTCATGTGACGGAAAAACAAAGGCCAAAAAACTTCAGAGACCCGATTTAGGTTCGGATAGCCTTTTTTTGGGTATGAAACTATCCATTGACGGCTTATAGCCGACAAAGCCGTAGAACACTGAGAGCTTCGTTTTGACTGGTTATGGCTTCCGTAACTCTAAACGAGGCAACATTTATGGTCGTCCGAAGAATTGATATCCACAGGGTGCAACATCTGCGGTGCAAGGTGCAACATTCGTCCAAAAAGACGAAACAGCGCCGTGCGACTTTTAGAACTGGATGCAGGGATTTGAAATGGGCCAGTACCATGGTGCACCACTCTCCAGGGATGGTAAATCGAAGACCAACCCCGGTGTTCCTTTTTTAACGTAAAAATTCACGTGACGGAAAAACGAAGGCCGAAAAACATCAAAGACCCGATCGAGGTTCGGATAGCCTTTTTTGGGTATGAAACTATCCATTGATGGCTTACAGCCATCAAAGCCGTAGAACTCACTGAGAGCTTCGTTTTGACTGGTTATGGCTCCCGTAACTCTAAACGAGGCAACAGTTATGGCCGTCCGATAAATCGATATCCACAGGGTGCAACATCTGTGGTGCAAGGTGCAAATTCGTCCAAAAAGAAGAAACATCGTCGTGCGACTTTTAGAAATGGGTGCAGTGATTTGAAATGGACCAGTACCATGGTGCACCACTCTCCAGGGATGGTAAATCGAAGACCAGCCCCGGTGTTCCTTTTTTAACGTAAAAATTCACGTGATGAAAAACGTAGGCCAAAAAACTTCAAAGACACGATTGAGGTTCAGATACCCTTTTTTGGGTATGAAAATATCCATTGACGGCTTACAGCCGTCAAAGCCGTAGAACTCACTAAGAGCTTCGTTTTGACTGGTTATGGCTCCCGTAACTCTAAACGAGGCAACAGTTAAGGCCGTCCGAAGAATCGATATCCACAGGGTGCAATATCTGCGGTGCTAGGTGCAACATTCGTCCAAAAAGACGAAACAGCGTTGTGCGACTTTTAGAAATGGGTGCAGGGATTTGAAATGGACCAGTACCATGGTGCACCACTCTCCAGGGATGGTAAATCGAAGACCAGCCACGGTGTTCCCTCTTTAACGTAAAAATTCACGTGACGGAAAAACGAAGGCCGATAAACTTCAAAGACACGACTGAGGTTCGGATAGCCTTTTTTTGGGTATGAAACTATCCATTGACGGCTTACAGCCGTCAAAGCCGTAGAACTCACTGAGAGCTTCGTTTTGACGGGTTACGGCTCCCGTAACTCTAAATGAGGCAAAAGTTATGGCCGTCCGAAGAATCGATATCCACATCGTGCAACATCTGCGGTGCAAGGTGCAACATTCGTCCAAAAAGAAGAAATAGCGTCGTGTGATATTTAGAAATGGGTGCAGAGATTTGAAATGAACCAATACCATGGTGCACCATTCTCCAGGGATGGTAAATCGAAGACTATCCCCGGTGTTACTTTTTTAACGTAAAAATTCACGTGACGGAAAAACGAAGGCCAAAAAACTTCAGAGACACGATTGAGGTTCAGATAGCCTTTTTTTGGGTATGAAACTATCCATTGAATGCTTACAGCTGTCAAAGCCGTAGAACTCACTAAGAGCTTCGTTTTGACCGGTTATGGCTCCCGTAACTCTAAACAAGGCAACAATTATGGCCGTCCGAAGAATCGATATCCATAGGGTGCAACATCTGCGGTGCAAGGTGCAACATTCGTCCAAAAAGACGAAACAGCGCCGTGCGACTTTTAGAAATGGGTGCAGTGATTTGAAATGGACCAGTACCATGGTGCACCACTCTCCAGGGATGGTAAATCGAAGACCAGCTACGGTGTTCCCTTTTTAACGTAAAAATTCACGTGACGGAAAAACGAATGACAAAAAACTTCAGAGACCCGTTTGAGGTTCGGATAGCCTTTTTTTGGGTATGAAACTATCCATTGACGGCTTACAGCCGTTAAAGCCGTAGAACTCACTGAGAGCTTCGTTTTGACGGGTTATGGCTCCCGTAACTCTAAATGAGGCAACAGTTATGGCCGTCCGAAGAATCGATATCCACAGGGTGCAACATCTGCGGTGCAAGGTGCAACATTCGTCCAAAAAGACGAAACAGCGCCGTGCGACTTTTAGAAATGGGTGCAGGGATTTTAAATGGACCAGTACCATGGTGCACCACTCTCCAGGGATGGTAAATCGAAGACCAGCCAAGGTGCTCCATTTTTAACGTAAAAATTCACGTGACGGAAAAACGAAGGCCAAAAAACTTCAGAGACCAGATTGAGGTTCGGATAGCCTTTTTTTGGGTATGAAACTATCCATTGACGGCTTACCGCCGTCAAAGCCGAAGAACTCACCGAGAGCTTCGTTTTGACTGGTTATGGCTCCCGTAACTCTAAACGAGGCAACAGTTATGGCCTTCCGAAGAATCGATATCCACAGGGTGCAACATCTGCGGTGCAAGGTGCAACATTCGTCCAAAAAGACGAAACAGCGCCGTGCAACTTTTAGAAATGGGTGCAGGGATTTGAAATGGACCAGTACCATGGTGCACCACTCTCCAGGGATGGTAAATCGAAGACCAGCCCCGGTGTTCCTTTTTTAACGTAAAAAGTCACGTGACGGAAAAACGAAGGCCGATAAACTTCAGAGACACGATTGAGGTTCAGATAGCCTATTTTTGGGTATGAAACTATCCATTGACGGCTTACAACTGTCAAAGCCGTAGAACTCACTGAGAGTTTCGTTTTGACGGGTTATGGCTCCCGTAACTCTAAACGAGGCAACAGTTATGGCCGTCTGAAGAATCGATATCCACAGCGTGCAACATCTGCGGTGCAAGGTGCAACATTCGTCCAAAAAGAAGAAACAGCGCCGTGCGACTTTTAGAAATGGGTGCAGGGATTTGAAATGGACCGGTACCATGGTGCCCTACTCTCCAGGGATGGTAAATCGAAGACCAGCCAAGGTGCTCCATTTTTAACGTAAAAATTCACGTGACGGAAAAACGAAGGCCAAAAAACTTCAGAGACCCGATCGAGGTTCGGATAGCCTTTTTTGGGTATGAAACTATCCATTGACGGCTTACAGCCGTCAAAGCCGTAGAACTCACTAAGAGCTTCGTTTTGACTGGTTATGCCTCCCGTAACTCTAAACGAGACAACAGTTAAGGCCGTCCGAAGAATCAATATCCACAGGGTGCAACTTCTGCGGTGCAAGGTGCAACATTCGTCCAAAAAGACGAAATAGCGTCGTGCGACTTTTAGAAATGGGTGCAGGGATTTGAAACGGACCAGTACCATGGTGCACCACTCTCCAGGGATGGTAAATCGAAGACCAGCCCCGGTGTTCCTTTTTTAACGTAAAAATTCACGTGACGGAAAAACGAAGGCCAAAAAACTTCAAAGACACGATTGAGGTTCAGATAGCCTTTTTTTGGGTATGAAACTATCCATTGAATGCTTACAGCTGTCAAAGCCGTAGAACTCACTGAGAGCTTCGTTTTGACGGGTTATGGCTCCCGTAACTCTAAACGAGGCAACAGTTATGGCCGTCCGAAGAATCGATATCCACAGGGTGCAATATCTGCGGTGCAAGGTGCAACATTCGTCCAAAAAGACGAAACAGCGCCGTGCGACTTTTAGAAATGGGTGCAGGGATTTTAAATGGACCAGTACCATGGTGCACCACTCTCCAGGGATGGTAAATCGAAGACCAGCCAAGGTGCTCCATTTTTAACGTAAAAATTCACGTGACGGAAAAACGAAGGCCAAAAAACTTCAGTGACCCGATTGAGGTTCAGATAGCCTTTTTTGGGTATGAAACTATCCATTGACGGCTTACAGCCGTCAAAGCCGAAGAACTCACTGAGAGCTTCGTTTTGACTGGTTATGGCTCCCGTAACTCTAAACGAGGCAACAGTTATGGCCGTCCGAAGAATCGATATCCACAGGGTGCAACATCTGCGGTGCAAGGTGCAACATTCGTCCAAAAAGACGAAACAGCGCCGTTCGACTTTTAGAAATGGGTGCAGGGATTTTAAATGGACTAGTACCATGGTGCACCACTCTCCAGGGATGGTAAATCGAAGACCAGCCAAGGTGCTCCATTTTTAACGTAAAAATTCACGTGACGGAAAAACGAAGGCCAAAAAACTTCAGAGACCCGATTGAGGTTCAGATAGCCTTTTTTTGGGTATGAAACTATCCATTGAATGCTTACAGCTGTCAAAGCCGTAGAACTCACTAAGAGCTTCGTTTTGACCGGTTATGGCTCCCGTAACTCTAAACAAGGCAACAGTTATGGCCGTCCGAAGAATCGATATCCATAGGGTGCAACATTTGCGGTGCAAGGTGCAACATTCGTCCAAAAAGACGAAACAGCGCCGTGCGACTTTTAGAAATGGGTGCAGTGATTTGAAATGGACCAGTACCATGGTGCACCACTCTCCAGGGATGGTAAATCGAAGACCAGCTACGGTGTTCCCTTTTTAACGTAAAAATTCACGTGACGGAAAAACGGAGGACAAAAAACTTCAGAGACCCGTTTGAGGTTCGGATAGCCTTTTTTTGGGTATGAAACTATCCATTGACGGCTTACAGCCGTTAAAGCCGTAGAACTCACTGAGAGCTTCGTTTTGACGGGTTATGGCTCCCGTAACTCTAAACGAGGCAACAGTTATGGCCGTCCGAAGAATCGATATCCACAGGGTGCAACTTCTGCGGTGCAAGGTGCAACATTCGTCCAAAAAGACGAAACAGCGCCGTGCGACTTTTAGAAATGGGTGCAGGGATTTTAAATGGACCAGTACCATGGTGCACCACTCTCCAGGGATGGTAAATCGAAGACCAGCCAAGGTGCTCCATTTTTAACGTAAAAATTCACGTGACGGAAAAACGAAGGCCAAAAAACTTCAGAGACCAGATTGAGGTTCGGATAGCCTTTTTATGGGTATGAAACTATCCATTGACGGCTTACCGCCGTCAAAGCCGAAGAACTCACTGAGAGCTTCGTTTTGACTGGTTATGGCTCCCGTAACTCTAAACGAGGCAACAGTTATGGCCTTCCGAAGAATCGATATCCACAGGGTGCAACATCTGCGGTGCAAGGTGCAACATTCGTCCAAAAAGACGAAACAGCGCCGTGCAACTTTTAGAAATGGGTGCAGGGATTTGAAATGGACCAGTACCATGGTGCACCACTCTCCAGGGATGGTAAATCGAAGACCAGCCCCGGTGTTCCTTTTTTAACGTAAAAAGTCACGTGACGGAAAAACGAAGGCCGATAAACTTCAGAGACACGATTGAGGTTCGGATAGCCTATTTTTGGGTACGAAACTATCCATTGACGGCTTACAACTGTCAAAGCCGTAGAACTCACTGAGAGCTTCGTTTTGATGGGTTATGGCTCCCGTAACTCTAAACGAGGCAACAGTTATGGCCGTCTGAAGAATCGATATCCACAGTGTGCAACATCTGCGGTGCAAGGTGCAACATTCGTCCAAAAAGAAGAAACAGCGCCGTGCGACTTTTAGAAATGGGTGCAGGGATTTGAAATGGACCGGTACCATGGTGCCCTACTCTCCAGGGATGGTAAATCGAAGACCAGCCAAGGTGCTCCATTTTTAACGTAAAAATTCACGTGACGGAAAAACGAAGGCCAAAAAACTTCAGAGACCCGATTGAGGTTCGGATTGCCTTTTTTGGGTATGAAACTATCCATTGACGGCTTGCAGCCGTCAAAGCCGTAGAACTCACTGAGAGCTTCGTTTTGACTGGTTATGGCTCCCGTAACTCTAAACGAGACAACAGTTAAGGCCGTCCGAAGAATCGATATCCACAGGGTGCAACTTCTGCGGTGCAAGGTGCAACATTCGTCCAAAAAGACGAAATAGCGTCGTGCGACTTTTAGAAATGGGTGCAGGGATTTGAAACGGACCAGTACCATGGTGCACCACTCTCCAGGGATGGTAAATCGAAGACCAGCCCCGGTGTTCCTTTTTTAACGTAAAAATTCACGTGACGGAAAAACGAAGGCCAAAAAACTTCAAAGACAAGATTGAGGTTCAGATAGCCTTTTTTTGGGTATTAAACTATCCATTGAATGCTTACAGCTGTCAAAGCCGTAGATCTCACTGAGAGCTTCGTTTTGACGGGTTATGGCTCCCGTAACTCTAAACGAGGCAACAGTTATGGCCGTCCGAAGAATCGATATCCACAGGGTGCAATATCTGCGGTGCAAGGTGCAACATTCGTCCAAAAAGACGAAACAGCGCCGTGCGACTTTTAGAAATGGGTGCAGGGATTTTAAATGGACCAGTACCATGGTGCACCACTCTCCAGGGATGGTAAATCGAAGACCAGCCAAGGTGCTCCATTTTTAACGTAAAAATTCACGTGATGGAAAAACGAAGGCCAAAAAACTTCAGAGACCCGATTGAGGTTCAGATAGCCTTTTTTTGGGTATGAAACTATCCATTGACGGCTTACAGCCGTCAAAGCCGAAGAACTCACTGAGAGCTTCGTTTTGACTGGTTATGGCTCCCGTAACTCTAAACGAGGCAACAGTTATGGCCGTCCGAAGAATCGATATCCACAGGGTGCAACATCTGCGGTGCAAGGTGCAACATTCATCCAAAAAGACGAAACAGCGCCGTTCGACTTTTAGAAATGGGTGCAGAGATTTTAAATGGACCAGTACCATGGTGCACCACTCTCCAGGGATGGTAAATCGAAGACCAGCCAAGGTGCTCCATTTTTAACGTAAAAATTCACGTGACGGAAAAACGAAGGCCAAAAAACTTCAGAGACCCGATTGAGGTTCAGATAGCCTTTTTTTGGGTATGAAACTATCCATTGAATGCTTACAGCTGTCAAAGCCGTAGAACTCACTAAGAGCTTCGTTTTGACCGGTTATGGCTCCCGTAACTCTAAACAAGGCAACAGTTATGGCCGTCCGAAGAATCGATATCCATAGGGTGCAACATCTGCGGTGCAAGGTGCAACATTCGTCCAAAAAGACGAAACAGCGCCGTGCGACTTTTAGAAATGGGTGCAGTGATTTGAAATGGACCAGTACCATGGTGCACCACTCTCCAGGGATGGTAAATCGAAGACCAGCTACGGTGTTCCCTTTTTAACGTAAAAATTCACGTGACGGAAAAACGAAGGACAAAAAACTTCAAAGACCCGTTTGAGGTTCGGATAGCCTTTTTTTGGGTATGAAACTATCCATTGACGGCTTACAGCCGTTAAAGCCGTAGAACTCACTGAGAGCTTCGTTTTGACGGGTTATGGCTCCCGTAACTCTAAACGAGGCAACAGTTATGGCCGTCCGAAGAATCGATATCCACAGGGTGCAACATCTGCGGTGCAAGGTGCAACATTCGTCCAAAAAGACGAAACAGCGCCGTGCGACTTTTAGAAATGGGTGCAGGGATTTTAAATGGACCAGTACCATGGTGCACCACTCTCCAGGGATGGTAAATCGAAGACCAGCCAAGGTGCTCCATTTTTAACGTAAAAATTCACGTGACGGAAAAACGAAGGCCAAAAAACTTCAGAGACCAGATTGAGGTTCGGATAGCCTTTTTTTGGGTATGAAACTATCCATTGACGGCTTACCGCCGTCAAAGCCGAAGAACTCACTGAGAGCTTCGTTTTGACTGGTTATGGCTCCCGTAACTCTAAACGAGGCAACAGTTATGGCCTTCCGAAGAATCGATATCCACAGGGTGCAACATCTGCGGTGCAAGGTGCAACATTCGTCCAAAAAGACGAAACAGCGCCGTGCAACTTTTAGAAATGGGTGCAGGGATTTGAAATGGACCAGTACCATGGTGCACCACTCTCCAGGGATGGTAAATCGAAGACCAGCCCCGGTGTTCCTTTTTTAACGTAAAAAGTCACGTGACGGAAAAACGAAGGCCGATAAACTTCAGAGACACGATTGAGGTTCGGATAGCCTATTTTTGGGTATGAAACTATCCATTGACGGCTTACAACTGTCAAAGCCGTAGAACTCACTGAGAGCTTCGTTTTGACGGGTTATGGCTCCCGTAACTCTAAACGAGGCAACAGTTATGGCCGTCTGAAGAATCGATATCCACAGCGTGCAACATCTGCGGTGCAAGGTGCAACATTCGTCCAAAAAGAAGAAACAGCGCCGTGCGACTTTTAGAAATGGGTGCAGGGATTTGAAATGGACCGGTACCATGGTGCCCTACTCTCCAGGGATGGTAAATCGAAGACCAACCAAGGTGCTCCATTTTTAACGTAAAAATTCACGTGACGGAAAAACGAAGGCCAAAAAACTTCAGAGACCCGATTGAGGTTCAGATAGCCTTTTTTGGGTATGAAACTATCCATTGACGGCTTACAGCCGTCAAAGCCGTAGAACTCACTGAGAGCTTCGTTTTGACTGGTTATGGCTCCCGTAACTCTAAACGAGACAACAGTTAAGGCCGTCCGAAGAATCGATATCCACAGGGTGCAACTTCTGCGGTGCAAGGTGCAACATTCGTCCAAAAAGACGAAATAGCGTCGTGCGACTTTTAGAAATGGGTGCAGGGATTTGAAACGGACCAGTACCATGGTGCACCACTCTCCAGGGATGGTAAATCGAAGACCAGCCCCGGTGTTCCTTTTTTAACGTAAAAATTCACGTGACGGAAAATCGAAGGCCAAAAAACTTCAAAGACACGATTGAGGTTCAGATAGCCTTTTTTTGGGTATGAAACTATCCATTGAATGCTTACAGCTGTCAAAGCCGTAGAACTCACTGAGAGCTTCGTTTTGACGGGTTATGGCTCCCGTAACTCTAAACGAGGAAACAGTTATGGCCGTCCGAAGAATCGATATCCACAGGGTGCAATATCTGCGGTGCAAGGTGCAACATTCGTCCAAAAAGACGAAACAGCGCCGTGCGACTTTTAGAAATGGGTGCAGGGATTTTAAATGGACCAGTACCATGGTGCACCACTCTCCAGGGATGGTAAATCGAAGACCAACCAAGGTGCTCCATTTTTAACGTAAAAATTCACGTGACGGAAAAACGAAGGCCAAAAAACTTCAGAGACCCGATTGAGGTTCAGATAGCCTTTTTTTGGGTATGAAACTATCCATTGACGGCTTATAGCCGTCAAAGCCGAAGAACTCACTGAGAGCTTCGTTTTGACTGGTTATGGCTCCCGTAACTCTAAACGAGGCAACAGTTATGGCCGTCCGAAGAATCGATATCCACAGGGTGCAACATCTGCGGTGCAAGGTGCAACATTCGTCCAAAAAGACGAAACAGCGCCGTTCGACTTTTAGAAATGGGTGCAGGGATTTTAAATGGACCAGTACCATGGTGCACCATTCTCCAGGGATGGTAAATCGAAGACCAGCCAAGGTGCTCCATTTTTAACGTAAAAATTCACGTGACGGAAAAACGAAGGCCAAAAAACTTCAGAGACCCGATTGAGGTTCAGATAGCCTTTTTTTGGGTATGAAACTATCCATTGAATGCTTACAGCTGTCAAAGCCGTAGAACTCACTAAGAGCTTCGTTTTGACCGGTTATGGCTCCCGTAACTCTAAACAAGGCAACAGTTATGGCCGTCCGAAGAATCGATATCCATAGGGTGCAACATCTGCGGTGCAAGGTGCAACATTCGTCCAAAAAGACGAAACAGCGCCGTGCGACTTTTAGAAATGGGTGCAGTGATTTGAAATGGACCAGTACCATGGTGCACCACTCTCCAGGGATGGTAAATCGAAGACCAGCTACGGTGTTCCCTTTTTAACGTAAAAATTCACGTGACGGAAAAAACGAAGGACAAAAAACTTCAGAGACCCGTTTGAGGTTCGGATAGCCTTTTTTTGGGTATGAAACTATCCATTGATGGCTTACAGCCGTTAAAGCCGTAGAACTCACTGAGAGCTTCGTTTTGACGGGTTATGGCTCCCGTAACTCTAAACGAGGCAACAGTTATGGCCGTCCGAAGAATCGATATCCACAGGGTGCAACATCTGCGGTGCAAGGTGCAACATTCGTCCAAAAAGACGAAACAGCGCCGTGCGACTTTTAGAAATGGGTGCAGGGATTTTAAATGGACCAGTACCATGGTGCACCACTCTCCAGGGATGGTAAATCGAAGACCAGCCAAGGTGCTCCATTTTTAACGGAAAAATTCACGTGACGGAAAAACGAAGGCCAAAAAACTTCAGAGACCAGATTGAGGTTCGGATAGCCTTTTTTTGGGTATGAAACTATCCATTGACGGCTTACCGCCATCAAAGCCGAAGAACTCACTGAGAGCTTCGTTTTGACTGGTTATGGCTCCCGTAACTCTAAACGAGGCAACAGTTATGGCCTTCTGAAGAATCGATATCCACAGGGTGCAACATCTGCGGTGCAAGGTGCAACATTCGTCCAAAAAGATGAAACAGCGCCGTGCAACTTTTAGAAATGGGTGCAGGGATTTGAAATGGACCAGTACCATGGTGCACCACTCTCCAGGGATGGTAAATCGAAGACCAGCCCCGGTGTTCCTTTTTTAACGTAAAAAGTCACGTGACGGAAAAACGAAGGCCGATAAACTTCAGAGACACGATTGAGGTTCGGATAGCCTATTTTTGGGTATGAAACTATCCATTGACGGCTTACAACTGTCAAAGCCGTAGAACTCACTGAGAGTTTCGTTTTGACGGGTTATGGCTCCCGTAACTCTAAACGAGGCAACAGTTATGGCCGTCTGAAGAATCGATATCCACAGCGTGCAACATCTGCGGTGCAAGGTGCAACATTCGTCCAAAAAGAAGAAACAGCGCCGTGCGACTTTTAGAAATGGGTGCAGGGATTTGAAATGGACCGGTACCATGGTGCCCTACTCTCCAGGGATGGTAAATCGAAGACCAGCCAAGGTGCTCCATTTTTAACGTAAAAATTCACGTGACGGAAAAACGAAGGCCAAAAAACTTCAGAGCCACGATTGAGGTTCGGATAGCCTTTTTTGGGTATGAAACTATCCATTGACGGCTTACAGCCGTCAAAGCCGTAGAACTCACTGAGAGCTTCGTTTTGACTGGTTATGGCTCCCGTAACTCTAAACGAGACAACAGTTAAGGCCGTCCGAAGAATCGATATCCACAGGGTGCAACTTCTGCGGTGCAAGGTGCAACATTCGTCCAAAAAGACGAAATAGCGTCGTGCGACTTTTAGAAATGGGTGCAGGGATTTGAAACGGACCAGTACCATGGTGCACCACTCTCCAGGGATGGTAAATCGAAGACCAGCCCCGGTGTTCCTTTTTTAACGTAAAAATTCACGTGACGGAAAAACGAAGGCCAAAAAACTTCAAAGACACGATAGAGGTTCAGATAGCCTTTTTTGGGTATGAAACTATCCATTGAATGCTTACAGCTGTCAAAGCCGTAGAACTCACTGAGAGCTTCGTTTTGACGGGTTATGGCTCCCGTAACTCTAAACGAGGCAACAGTTATGGTCGTCCGAAGAATCGATATCCACAGGGTGCAATATCTGCGGTGCAAGGTGCAACATTCGTCCAAAAAGACGAAACAGCGCCGTGCGACTTTTAAAAATGGGTGCAGGGATTTTAAATGGACCAGTACCATGGTGCACCACTCTCCAGGGATGGTAAATCGAAGACCAGCCAAGGTGCTCCATTTTTAACGTAAAAATTCACGTGACGGAAAAACGAAGGCCAAAAAACTTCAGAGACCCGATTGAGGTTCAGATAGCCTTTTTTTGGGTATGAAACTATCCATTGACGGCTTACAGCCGTCAAAGCCGAAGAACTCACTGAGAGCTTCGTTTTGACTGGTTATGGCTCCCGTAACTCTAAACGAGGCAACAGTTATGGCCGTCCGAAGAATCGATATCCACAGGGTGCAACATCTGCGGTGCAAGGTGCAACATTCGTCCAAAAAGACGAAACAGCGCCGTTCGACTTTTAGAAATGGGTGCAGGGATTTTAAATGGACCAGTACCATGGTGCACCACTCTCCAGGGATGGTAAATCGAAGACCAGCCAAGGTGCTCCATTTTTAACGTAAAAATTCACGTGACGGAAAAACGAAGGCCAAAAAACTTCAGAGACCCGATTGAGGTTCAGATAGCCTTTTTTTGGGTATGAAACTATCCATTGAATGCTTACAGCTGTCAAAGCCGTAGAACTCACTAAGAGCTTCGTTTTGACCGGTTATGGCTCCCGTAACTCTAAACAAGGCAACAGTTATGGCCGTCCGAAGAATCGATATCCATAGGGTGCAACATCTGCGGTGCAAGGTGCAACATTCGTCCAAAAAGACGAAACAGCGCCGTGCGACTTTTAGAAATGGGTGCAGTGATTTGAAATGGACCAGTACCATGGTGCACCACTCTCCAGGGATGGTAAATCGAAGACCAGCTACGGTGTTCCCTTTTTAACGTAAAAATTCACGTGACGGAAAAACGAAGGACAAAAAACTTCAGAGACCCGTTTGAGGTTCGGATAGCCTTTTTTTGGGTATGAAACTATCCATTGACGGCTTACAGCCGTTAAAGCCGTAGAACTCACTGAGAGCTTCGTTTTGACGGGTTATGGCTCCCGTAACTCTAAACGAGGCAACAGTTATGGCCGTCCGAAGAATCGATATCCACAGGGTGCAACATCTGCGGTGCAAGGTGCAACATTCGTCCAAAAAGACGAAACAGCGCCGTGCGACTTTTAGAAATGGGTGCAGGGATTTTAAATGGACCAGTACCATGGTGCACCACTCTCCAGGGATGGTAAATCGAAGACCAGCCAAGGTGCTCCATTTTTAACGTAAAAATTCACGTGACGGAAAAACGAAGGCCAAAAAACTTCAGAGACCAGATTGAGGTTCGGATAGCCTTTTTTTGGGTATGAAACTATCCATTGACGGCTTACCGCCGTCAAAGCCGAAGAACTCACTGAGAGCTTCGTTTTGACTGGTTATGGCTCCCGTAACTCTAAACGAGGCAACAGTTATGGCCTTCCGAAGAATCGATATCCACAGGGTGCAACATCTGCGGTGCAAGGTGCAACATTCGTCCAAAAAGACGAAACAGCGCCGTGCAACTTTTAGAAATGGGTGCAGGGATTTGAAATGGACCAGTACCATGGTGCACCACTCTCCAGGGATGGTAAATCGAAGACCAGCCCCGGTGTTCCTTTTTTAACGTAAAAAGTCACGTGACGGAAAAACGAAGGCCGATAAACTTCAGAGACACGATTGAGGTTCGGATAGCCTATTTTTGGGTATGAAACTATCCATTGACGGCTTACAACTGTCAAAGCCGTAGAACTCACTGAGAGTTTCGTTTTGACGGGTTATGGCTCCCGTAACTCTAAACGAGGCAACAGTTATGGCCGTCTGAAGAATCGATATCCACAGCGTGCAACATCTGCGGTGCAAGGTGCAACATTCGTCCAAAAAGAAGAAACAGCGCCGTGCGACTTTTAGAAATGGGTGCAGGGATTTGAAATGGACCGGTACCATGGTGCCCTACTCTCCAGGGATGGTAAATCGAAGACCAGCCAAGGTGCTCCATTTTTAACGTAAAAATTCACGTGACGGAAAAACGAAGGCCAAAAAACTTCAGAGACCCGATTGAGGTTCGGATAGCCTTTTTTGGGTATGAAACTATCCATTGACGGCTTACAGCCGTCAAAGCCGTAGAACTCACTGAGAGCTTCGTTTTGACTGGTTATGGCTCCCGTAACTCTAAACGAGACAACAGTTAAGGCCGTCCGAAGAATCGATATCCACAGGGTGCAACTTCTGCGGTGCAAGGTGCAACATTCGTCCAAAAAGACGAAATAGCGTCGTGCGACTTTTAGAAATGGGTGCAGGGATTTGAAACGGACCAGTACCATGGTGCACCACTCTCCAGGGATGGTAAATCGAAGACCAGCCCCGGTGTTCCTTTTTTAACGTAAAAATTCACGTGACGGAAAAACGAAGGCCAAAAAACTTCAAAGACACGATTGAGGTTCAGATAGCCTTTTTTTGGGTATGAAACTATCCATTGAATGCTTACAGCTGTCAAAGCCCTAGAACTCACTGAGAGCTTCGTTTTGACGGGTTATGGCTCCCGTAACTCTAAACGAGGCAACAGTTATGGCCGTCCGAAGAATCGATATCCACAGGGTGCAATATCTGCGGTGCAAGGTGCAACATTCGTCCAAAAAGACGAAACAGCACCGTGCGACTTTTAGAAATGGGTGCAGGGATTTTAAATGGACCAGTACCATGGTGCACCACTCTCCAGGGATGGTAAATCGAAGACCAGCCAAGGTGCTCCATTTTTAACGTAAAAATTCACGTGACGGAAAAACGAAGGCCAAAAAACTTCAGAGACCAGATTGAGGTTCGGATAGCCTTTTTTTGGGTATGAAACTATCCATTGACGGCTTACCGCCGTCAAAGCCGAAGAACTCACTGAGAGCTTCGTTTTGACTGGTTATGGCTCCCGTAACTCTAAACGAGGCAACAGTTATGGCCGTCCGAAGAATCGATATCCACAGGGTGCAACATCTGCGGTGCAAGGTGCAACATTCGTCCAAAAAGACGAAACAGCGCCGTTCGACTTTTAGAAATGGGTGCAGGGATTTTAAATGGACCAGTACCATGGTGCACCACTCTCCAGGGATGGTAAATCGAAGACCAGCCAAGGTGCTCCATTTTTAACGTAAAAATTCACGTGACGGAAAAACGAAGGCCAAAAAACTTCAGAGACCCGATTGAGGTTCAGATAGCCTTTTTTTGGGTATGAAACTATCCATTGAATGCTTACAGCTGTCAAAGCCGTAGAACTCACTAAGAGCTTCGTTTTGACCGGTTATGGCTCCCGTAACTCTAAACAAGGCAACAGTTATGGCCGTCCGAAGAATCGATATCCATAGGGTGCAACATCTGCGGTGCAAGGTGCAACATTCGTCCAAAAAGACGAAACAGCGCCGTGCGACTTTTAGAAATGGGTGCAGTGATTTGAAATGGACCAGTACCATGGTGCACCACTCTCCAGGGATGGTAAATCGAAGACCAGCTACGGTGTTTCCTTTTTAACGTAAAAATTCACGTGACGGAAAAACGAAGGACAAAAAACTTCAGAGACCCGTTTGAGGTTCGGATAGCCTTTTTTTGGGTATGAAACTATCCATTGACGGCTTACAGCCGTTAAAGCCGTAGAACTCACTGAGAGCTTCGTTTTGACGGGTTATGGCTCCCGTAACTCTAAACGAGGCAACAGTTATGGCCGTCCGAAGAATCGATATCCACAGGGTGCAACATCTGCGGTGCAAGGTGCAACATTCGTCCAAAAAGACGAAACAGCGCCGTGCGACTTTTAGAAATGGGTGCAGGGATTTTAAATGGACCAGTACCATGGTGCACCACTCTCCAGGGATGGTAAATCGAAGACCAGCCAAGGTGCTCCATTTTTAACGTAAAAATTCACGTGATGGAAAAACGAAGGCCAAAAAACTTCAGAGACCAGATTGAGGTTCAGATAGCCTTTTTTTGGGTATGAAACTATCCATTGACGGCTTACTGCCGTCAAAGCCGAAGAACTCACTGAGAGCTTCGTTTTGACTGGTTATGTCTCCCGTAACTCTAAACGAGGCAACAGTTATGGCCTTCCGAAGAATCGATATCCACAGGGTGCAACATCTGCGGTGCAAGGTGCAACATTCGTCCAAAAAGACGAAACAGCGCCGTTCGACTTTTAGAAATGGGTGCAGGGATTTTAAATGGACCAGTACCATGGTGCACCACTCTCCAGGGATGGTAAATCGAAGACCAGCCAAGGTGCTCCATTTTTAACGTAAAAATTCACGTGACGGAAAAACGAAGGCCAAAAAACTTCAGAGACCCGATTGAGGTTCAGATAGCCTTTTTTTGGGTATGAAACTATCCATTGAATGCTTACAGCTGTCAAAGCCGTAGAACTCACTAAGAGCTTCGTTTTGACCGGTTATGGCTCCCGTAACTCTAAACAAGGCAACAGTTATGGCCGTCCGAAGAATCGATATCCATAGGGTGCAACATCTGCGGTGCAAGGTGCAACATTCGTCCAAAAAGACGAAACAGCGCCGTGCGACTTTTAGAAATGGGTGCAGTGATTTGAAATGGACCAGTACCATGGTGCACCACTCTCCAGGGATGGTAAATCGAAGACCAGCTACGGTGTTCCCTTTTTAACGTAAAAATTCACGTGACGGAAAAACGAAGGACAAAAAACTTCAGAGACCCGTTTGAGGTTCGGATAGCCTTTTTTTGGGTATGAAACTATCCATTGACGGCTTACAGCCGTTAAAGCCGTAGAACTCACTGAGAGCTTCGTTTTGACGGGTTATGGCTCCCGTAACTCTAAACGAGGCAACAGTTATGGCCGTCCGAAGAATCGATATCCACAGGGTGCAACATCTGCGGTGCAAGGTGCAACATTCGTCCAAAAAGACGAAACAGCGCCGTGCGACTTTTAGAAATGGGTGCAGGGATTTTAAATGGACCAGTACCATGGTGCACCACTCTCCAGGGATGGTAAATCGAAGACCAGCCAAGGTGCTCCATTTTTAACGTAAAAATTCACGTGACGGAAAAATGAAGGCCAAAAAACTTCAGAGACGAGATTGAGGTTCGGATAGCCTTTTTTTGGGTATGAAACTATCCATTGACGGCTTACCGCCGTCAAAGCCGAAGAACTCACTGAGAGCTTCGTTTTGACTGGTTATGGCTCCCGTAACTCTAAACGAGGCAACAGTTATGGCCTTCCGAAGAATCGATATCCACAGGGTGCAACATCTGCGGTGCAAGGTGCAACATTCGTCCAAAAAGACGAAACAACGCCGTGCAACTTTTAGAAATGGGTGCAGGGATTTGAAATGGACCAGTACCATGGTGCACCACTCTCCAGGGATGGTAAATCGAAGACCAGCCCCGGTGTTCCTTTTTTAACGTAAAAAGTCACGTGACGGAAAAACGAAGGCCGATAAACTTCAGAGACACGATTGAGGTTCGGATAGCCTATTTTTGGGTATGAAACTATCCATTGACGGCTTACAACTGTCAAAGCCATAGAACTCACTGAGAGTTTCGTTTTGACGGGTTATGGCTCCCGTAACTCTAAACGAGGCAACAGTTATGGCCGTCTGAAGAATCGATATCCACAGCGTGCAACATCTGCGGTGCAAGGTGCAACATTCGTCCAAAAAGAAGAAACAGCGCCGTGCGACTTTTAGAAATGGGTGCAGGGATTTGAAATGGACCGGTACCATGGTGCCCTACTCTCCAGGGATGGTAAATCGAAGACCAGCCAAGGTGCTCCATTTTTAACGTAAAAATTCACGTGACGGAAAAACGAAGGCCAAAAAACTTCAAAGACCCGATTGAGGTTTGGATAGCCTTTTTTTGGGTATGAAACTATCCATTGACGGCTTACAGCCGTCAAAGCCGTAGAACTCACTAAGAGCTTCGTTTTGACTGGTTATGGCTCCCGTAACTCTTAACGAGGCAACAGTTATGGCCGTCCGAAGAATTGATATCCACAGGGTGCAACATTCGTCCAAAAAGACGAAACTGCACCGTGCGACTTTTAGAAATGGGTGCAGGGATTTGAAATGGACCAGTACCATGGTGCACCACTCTCCAGGGATGGTAAATCGAAGACCAGCCCCGGTGTTCCTTTTTTAACGTAAAAATTCACGTGACGGAAAAACGAAGGCCGAAAAACTTCAAAGACACGATTGAGGTCTGGATAGCATTTTTTGGGTATGAAACTATCCATTGACGGTTTACAGCCGTCAAAGCCATAGAACTCACTGAGAGCTTCGTTTTGACTGGTTATGGCTCCCGTAACTCTAAACGAGGCAACAGTTATGACCGTCCAAAGAATCGATATCCACAGGGTGCAACATCTGCGGTGCAAGGTGCAACATTCGTCCAAAAAGAAGAAACAGCGCCGTGCGACTTTTAGAAATGGATGCAGGGATTTGAAATGGACCGTACCATGGTGCACCACTCTCCAGGGATGGTAAATCAAAGACAAGCTATGGTGTTCCCTTTTTAACGTAAAAATTCACGTGATGGAAAAACGAAGGCCGAAAAACTTCAAAGACCCGATTGAGGTTCAGATAACCTTTTTTGCGTATGAAACTATCCATTGAAGGCTTACAGCTGTCAAAGCCGTAAAACTAACTGAGAGCTTCATTTTGACTGGTTATGGCTCCCGTAACTCTAAACGAGGCAACAGTTATGGCCGTCCGAAGAATCGATATTCACAGGGTGCAACATCTGCGGTGCAAGGTGCAACATTCGTCCAAAAAGACGAAACAGCGCCGTGCAACTTTTAGAAATGGGTGCAGGGATTTGAAATGGACCAGTACCATGGTGCACCACTCTCCAGGGATGGTAAATCGAAGACCAGCCCCGGTGTTCCTTTTTTAACGTAAAAATTCACGTGACGGAAAAACGAAGGCCAAAAAACTTCAGAGACACGATTGAGGTTCCGATAGCCTTTTTTTGGGTATGAAACTATCCATTGACGGCTTACAGCTGTCAAAGCTGTAGAACTCACTAAGAGCTTCGTTTTGACCGGTTATGGCTCCCGTAACTCTAAACAAGACAACAGTTATGCCCGTCCGAAGAATCGATATCCACAGTGTGCAACATCTACGGTGCAAGGTGCAACATTCATCCAAAAAGACGAAACAGCGCCGTGCGACTTTTAGAAATGGGTGCAGGGATTTCAAATGGACCAGTACCATGGTGCACCACTCTCCAGGGATGGTAAATCGAAGACCAGCTACGGTGTTCCCTTTTTAACGTAAAAATTCACGTGACGGAAAAACGTAGGACAAAAAACTTCAGAGACCCGTTTGAGGTTCGGATAGCTTTTTTTGGGTATGAAACTATCCATTGATGGCTTACAGCCGTCAAAGTCGTAGAACTCACTGAGAGCTTCGTTTTGACTGGTTATGGCTCCCGTAACTCTAAACGAGGCAACAGTTATGGCCGTCCGAAGAATCGATATCCACAGGGTGCAACATCTGCGGTGCAAGGTGCAACATTCGTCCAAAAAGACGAAACAGCGCCGTGCGACTTTTAGAAATGGGTGCAGGGATTTTAAATGACCAGTACCATGGTGCACCACTCTCCAGGGATGGTAAATCGAAAACCAGCCAAGGTGCTCCATTTTTAACGTAAAAATTCACGTGACGGAAAAACGAAGGCCAAAAAACTTCAAAGACCCGATTGAGGTTTGGATAGCCTTTTTTTGGGTATGAAACTATCCATTGACGGCTTGCAGCCGTCAAAGCCGTAGAACTCACTAAGAGCTTCGTTTTGACTGGTTATGGCTCCCGTAACTCTTAACGAGGCAACAGTTATGGCCGTCCGAAGAATTGATATCCACAGGGTGCAACATTCGTCCAAAAAGACGAAACTGCACCGTGCGACTTTTAGAAATGGGTGCAGGGATTTGAAATGGACCAGTACCATGGTGCACCACTCTCCAGGGATGGTAAATCGAAGACCAGCCCCGGTGTTCCTTTTTTAACGTAAAAATTCACGTGACGGAAAAACGAAGGCCGAAAAACTTCAAAGACACGATTGAGGTCTGGATAGCATTTTTTGGGTATGAAACTATCCATTGACGGTTTACAGCCGTCAAAGCCGTAGAACTCACTGAGAGCTTCGTTTTGACTGGTTATGGCTCCCGTAACTCTAAACGAGGCAACAGTTATGGCCGTCCGAAGAATCGATATCCACAGGGTGCAACATCTGCGGTGCAAGGTGCAACATTCGTCCAAAAAGAAGAAACAGCGCCGTGCGACTTTTAGAAATGGATGCAGGGATTTGAAATGGACCGTACCATGGTGCACCACTCTCCGGGGATGGTAAATCAAAGACAAGCTATGGTGTTCCCTTTTTAACGTAAAAATTCACGTGATGGAAAAACGAAGGCCGAAAAACTTCAAAGACCCGATTGAGGTTCAGATAACCTTTTTTGCGTATGAAACTATCCATTGAAGGCTTACAGCTGTCAAAGCCGTAAAACTAACTGAGAGCTTCATTTTGACTGGTTATGGCTCCCGTAACTCTAAACGAGGCAACAGTTATGGCCGTCCGAAGAATCGATATTCACAGGGTGCAACATCTGCGGTGCAAGGTGCAACATTCGTCCAAAAAGACGAAACAGCGCCGTGCAACTTTTAGAAATGGGTGCAGGGATTTGAAATGGACCAGTACCATGGTGCACCACTCTCCAGGGATGGTAAATCGAAGACCAGCCCCGGTGTTCCTTTTTTAACGTAAAAATTCACGTGACGGAAAAACGAAGGCCGATAAACTTCAGAGACACGACTGAGGTTCGGATAGCCTTTTTTTGGGTATGAAACTATCCATTGACGGCTTACAGCTGTCAAAGCCGTAGAACTCACTGAGAGCTTCGTTTTGACGGGTTATGGCTCCCGTAACTCTAAACGAGGCAACAGTTATGGCCGTCCGAAGAATCGATATCCACAGCGTGCAACATCTGCGGTGCAAGGTGCAACATTCGTCCAAAAAGAAGAAACAACGCCGTGCGACTTTTAGAAATGGGTGCAGGGATTTGAAATAGACCGGTACCATAGTGCACCACTCTCCAGGGATGGTAAATCGAAGACCAGCCACGGTGTTCCCTCTTTAACGTAAAAATTCACGTGACGGAAAAACGAAGGCCAAAAAACTTTGGAGACCCGATTGAGGGTCGGATAGCCTTTTTTGGGTATGAAACTATCCATTGACGGCTTACAGCCGTCAAAGCCATAGAACTCACTGAGAGCTTCGTTTTGACTAGTTTTGGCTCCCGTAACTCTAAACGAGGCAACAGTTAAGGCCGTCCGAAGAATCGATATCCACAGGGTGCAACATCTGCGGTGCAAGGTGCAACATTCGTCCAAAAAGACGAAACAGCGTCGTGCGACTTTTAAAAATGGGTGCAGTGATTTGAAATGGACCAGTACCATGGTGCACCACTCTCCAGGGATGGTAAATCGAAGACCAGCTGTTATCCCGCATTTTGGTCAAAGCCGGAATACCAAACAAATCGACAAGAAAGGACGGATATCAGGATTGGAGTTCACTTGGAAACAAGGCTGCAATGGATGTCGTCAAAATTTGGCCGAGCTCCGATCAGGACGGAATCGATTGGAGATGATGATGAGGACTAGGAGAGGATACGTTTCAAGTTTCAGGTTAATCGGAGTTTGTACGGAGGAGATACGATCGATACAAGGTAGGAAGAAGGTACTGTTCGAATCCATCATCTCCATACCCACACCTCAATTCGAATCCATCACCTTCGACTCCAACAAGTTCGACTCCATCTGCTTCGTACCCATCAGAGCGGACCCAATGGAACAAGCTTTAGTTCGAATCCATAGATGTCACTATACTTCGAATTGGTCCTAAGCCTCGCTTCGAATCGATAGGAACGAGGCCATCGTTCGTATCCATCTAACGCAAGCCTCTGCCTCGAATCGATTAGAACGGATCACACTTCGAATCCATCGAAGCCAGTACTTACTTCGAATCCATCGAGGAGAGATCCTTCGAATCGATATAAGTTATAGAAGCTTCGACTCCGTTTGGAAACTATCTTCGAATCCACTAAGTCCAGGCAGCGAAAATGATGGAGTCGACCCAGTAAACTCGAAGAAAAAGGAGTATCAACTCGTAGATTGCACGCCACGTCACCGTCTTCACGTGCAGAAGCATGGATTCGACCCTATGGATTCGAACCATATCGATTCGAACGAATCCATAGGGCGAAGAACGTCAATTTGAATCGGTCATAACTTGAGATCTACAAGTCCAAATGCTATGAAATTTTCACAGTAGCTTGTGCGCATGTTGAAGAATGTTCACGCCAAATTTCAGCTCGATTGGACAATTTCTTGATCGATTCGAACATAGCTTCGAATCGATCCCAAAGTGGGCCCGGATTTCCAAAAAGCGGGCATGTGGGCCCCCTCACGTGCCAGAACTGGTCTCCCTTCAGTTTAGGCGAAATATCAGCCTCCTACACCTATAAATAGACCCCCAGGTCATTCAGAAAAGGGGTCGGACAATTGTGAGAGCTAAGAGCGCCCGAACTCTGCCAGATTTACTCCAGATCACCATTTCTGCCTTAGATTCAGATTATAATCATAAAATCCGTTGTACTACGCGATAGGAAATTGTAATCTTCAAGCATCGATCAATAAAAGATAAAAACTTTGGAGTGGACGTAGGCCGGAGATAGCCGAACCACTATAAATCTCGTGTTTTTGTTCATTATTTCTGGATTGCTGTTTGTTGTTTGTTTAGATCTGAGATTTGTGTTTGAATATTGCTGATTTATATTCATACACTGGTGCTTTCACCACATTCGGGGTTTGTGACCATTTTTGGCGCAAACACTTTGGTGCTTTCACCGAGAACAACTAGCACCCGCTACACCAGATTCAAAGATTAGATTTGAAAAGTTTGAAGGATTCAGGTTGACTCAACAATGACTCGACAAACAAGGCAAAGAGCTGAGAGAAGCCAACAGGGAGGAAGTCAAGAGGCATCCTCTGGTGCTGGAGAAGGACAAGCTTCGATCTACATTACTAGAGACGAAATGGAAGCTATGGCGAATTCATTACATGAGAGGTTGCTGAAGAGTCAACAGGATATGATGCAGACTTTCTTCGAGCAGATGAGAGCTGCAGGAACACAGAATCTTGGACCAACTATAGCGACTGCAAATGTGGAACAAGGAACTAGGGTTGCAGAACCCAATGGAGGACAGAATACAGAACCGGAAGGTAATCAACAAGGGCTTGGGGGCAGGCCCACAGGATCCTATGCAGAAGGACCTTTGGAAGGAGTTCAACAGGCTAGAGCCAACGTTGCGGCTAATGAGCCACATGAAGAATATGTGCTGGAATTCCCTCGGGAGCATGGGGGGCAACACCTAATAGGCAATGCTGGATTAATGGAAATCATTAGGAAGACTATGCGTGGAGGTTCGACCAATAGAGACTTGGAAGGAGTGAACAGGAGTCCGTTCGCTCGGGAAATCAGGATGGCTCAGAATCCACCTAAGTTCAAGTTACCTAGCGTGGAAGTATATAATGGAAAGGCTGACCCGACTGATCATTTGATGAGATACACTAGACACATGGAAGTGCTGGGGGCATCGGACGAAGTAATGGCCAGATGTTTCCCTTTATACTTGACAGACCTAGCGGCAATGTGGTTTAGGCAGCTGGAGGAAGGATCTATCAGGAATTGGAGGGAATTGGTGGACAGGTTTTTGGGACAGTTTCGGGTTCATATCAAAAGACCTAAGAACGTGATGACGTTAACATCGGTAAAGCAAAGAGCGGACGAATCGCTTAGAGCATTTTTAACTCGATTTAATGCGGCGGTTTCTTCAGTGGATCGGCCAGATCCATCGATGGTTTTGATGGCGGTAGTGTCGGGAGTCAGAGAGGATTCAGATTTTAAGGTATCTTTAGTACGAGACCCGCCACTGGATCTCGGGGAATTCTTCCATGAACCTGAAAGGTTCCTTCAGCAAGAAGATGCCTGTATGGACTTAAAGTTAAAGGAGGTGAATGTGACTGGGGGTGGAGGACCGTCCAACGGAAGCTCGGATAAAGATAAAGGAAAAAGGAAGCTGGTTGACGATTCAGGAAAAACCAGGAAGCAATGGAAGGATCCAAAGTTTTCCACATACACAGAATTAAACGAGACGTAGGAGCGGATATACATGGAAACTCGAAATCGCCTTCCTTACCGGAGGCCGACTAGGAGAGAACCGTCCGAGCGGGAGAGGGCATCAGGAAAGCATTGTCTCTTCCACGATTTGGACGGGCATGATACCAACAGCTGCAGGCATTTAAAGGACATAATTGAGGAGCATGTGAGGAATGGACAGTTGAGGTAGTATGTTGGGGCTCGGAATGCAGCGGTGGAGCAGGAGCAACCACCGCCTACCTCAAACCAGGAGGATATGAGGCATAGGAATAATGGTCGATTGGTCATCAATTGATCAGGATAATTTGAAATAAGTAACAAACCATTGGCGAGCAACCGAGTCATTTACACATGTATGGGGGCGGAGATAGCCCCTAGGCATGCTCTGAATGATGATAAAATGCGAAGCCATGGTTTGGGAAATCTGTTTTCTTTTGTTTTTGGATTGGACACTTATTTTTCTGGTTTGGTTTTTGGAGTTTGGATTGAACTCCTGATTTTGCTCGTTTCTCTGGTTTTGGGATTCACTCGGATGATTGTTCTCCGTTTTGGATGATGATTTTGATTTCTGGTTTTCCGATTTGATTTGGATTTTGGATTGGATCTTGATTGGATTCTTTTTGGTTTTTGATAAACGGTCGTCAGGTATGGATTATGCCTGGCAAGGGGTGAGTCGTTCTGCCCGAACGTGGTAAAGTGACTCATTCAGGTCTTCGAGTATGGACTATGCTCGGCAAGGGTCCGGAGTGACCAGGATTCGGCCTAGGACTTAGGCGCCCTACTATCGATTATTGTTTCAGGTCGTTGAGTATGGACTATGCTCAACAAGGGTCCGGAGTGACCAGGATTCGGCTTAGGACTTAAGCCATGGCATTACTTACGTCCAGGGACACTGGACCACGGTCGTCAGGTGTGGATTGCGCTTGGCAAGAGCCCAGAGAGGTTATGGATTTGGATATCGACCCGGAGAGGTCCTGGATTCGGTTATTGGCTATTTGATAAGGATGGATTAGGATTTGGTCGTCGGGTTCAAACAGATATGGATTTGTCTAAGGCTTTGGTTATTGGGTTTGGAGTTGGGCATCGACTCCGAGCAGTCAAGGATGATGCACTTGGATGATGTGGCTATGGACTTTGGATATCAGATACGGAACTATTCAAAACACGCCTTCTTATCACAAGGCATGTTTTGGGGGGCAAATGTTATCCCGCATTTTGGTCAAAGCCGGAATACCAAACAAATCGACAAGAAAGGACGGATATCAGGATTGGAGTTCACTTGGAAACAAGGCTGCAATGGATGTCGTCAAAATTTGGCCGAGCTCCGATCAGGACGGAATCGATTGGAGATGATGATGAGGACTAGGAGAGGCTACGTTTCAAGTTTCAGGTTAATCGGAGTTTGTACGGAGGAGATACGATCGATACAAGGTAGGAAGAAGGTACTGTTCGAATCCATCATCTCCATACCCACACCTCACTTCGAATCCATCACCTTCGACTCCAACAAGTTCGACTCCATCTGCTTCGTACCCATTAGAGCGGACCCAATGGAACAAGCTTTAGTTCGAATCCATAGATGTCACTATACTTCGAATTGGTCCTAAGCCTCGCTTCGAATCGATAGGAACGAGGCCATCGTTCGTATCCATCTAACGCAAGCCTCTGCCTCGAATCGATTAGAACGGATCACACTTCGAATCCATCGAAGCCAGTACTTACTTCGAATCCATCGAGGAGAGATCCTTCGAATCGATATAAGTTATAGAAGCTTCGACTCCGTTTGGAAACTATCTTCGAATCCACTAAGTCCAGGCAGCGAAAATGATGGAGTCGACCCAGTAAACTCGAAGAAAAAGGAGTATCAACTCGTAGATTGCACGCCACGTCACCGTCTTCACGTGCAGAAGCATGGATTCGACCCTATGGATTCGAACCATATCGATTCGAACGAATCCATAGGGCGAAGAACGTCAATTTGAATCGGTCATAACTTGAGATCTACAAGTCCAAATGCTATGAAATTTTCACAGTAGCTTGTGCGCATGTTGAAGAATGTTCACGCCAAATTTCAGCTCGATTGGACAATTTCTTGATCGATTCGAACATAGCTTCGAATCGATCCCAAAGTGGGCCCGGATTTCCAAAAAGCGGGCATGTGGGCCCCCTCACGTGCCAGAACTGGTCTCCCTTCAGTTTAGGTGAAATATCAGCCTCCTACACCTATAAATAGACCCCCAGGTCATTCAGAAAAGGGGTCGGACAATTGTGAGAGCTAAGAGCGCCCGGACTCTGCCAGATTTACTCCAGATCACCATTTCTGCCTTAGATTCAGATTATAATCATAAAATCCGTTGTACTACGCGATAGGAAATTGTAATCTTCAAGCATCGATCAATAAAAGATAAAAACTTTGGAGTGGACGTAGGCCGGAGATAGCCGAACCACTATAAATCTCGTGTTTTTGTTCATTATTTCTGGATTGCTGTTTGTTGTTTGTTTAGATCTGAGATTTGTGTTTGAATATTGCTGATTTATATTCATACACTGGTGCTTTCACCACATTCGGGGTTTGTGACCATTTTTGGCGCAAACACCAGCCCCGGTGTTCCTTTTTTAACGTAAAAATTCACGTGACGGAAAAACGAAGGCCAAAAAACTTCAGAGACACGATTGAGGTTCAGATAGCCATTTTTTGGGTATGAAACTATCCATTGACGGCTTACAGCCGTCAAAGCCGTAGAACTCACTGAGAGCTTCGTTTTGACTGGTTATGGCTCCCGTAACTCTAAACGAGGCAACAGTTATGGTCGTCCGAAGAATCGATATCCATAGGGTGCAACATCTGCGGTGCAAGGTGCAACATTCGTCCAAAAAGAAGAAACAGCGCCGTGCGACTTTTAGAAATGGATGCAGGGATTTGAAATGGACCAGTACCATGGTGCACCACTCTCCAGGGATGGTAAATCAAAGACAAACCACGGTGTTCCCTTTTTAACGTAAAAATTCACATGATGGAAAAACGAAGGCCAAAAAACTTCAAAGACCCGATTGAGGTTCGGATAGCCTTTTTTGGGTATGAAACTATCCATTGACGGCTTACAGCCGTCAAAGCCGTAGAACTCACTGAGAGCTTCGTTTTGACTGGTTATGGCTCCCGTAACTCTAAACGAGACAACAGTTAAGGCCGTCCGAAGAATCGATATCCATAGGGTGCAACTTCTGCGGTGCAAGGTGCAACATTCGTCCAAAAAGACGAAATAGCGTCGTGCGATATTTAGAAATGGGTGCAGAGATTTGAAATGAACCAATACCATGGTGCACCATTCTCCAGGGATGGTAAATCGAAGACTAGCCCCGGTGTTACTTTTTTAACGTAAAAATTCACGTGACGGAAAAACGAAGGCCAAAAAACTTCAGAGACACGATTGAGGTTCAGATAGCCTTTTTTTGGGTATGAAACTATCCATTGAATGCTTACAGCTGTCAAAGCCGTAGAACTCACTAAGAGCTTCATTTTGATCGGTTATGACTCCCGTAACTCTAAACAAGGCAACAGTTATGGCCGTCCGAAGAATCGATATCCATAGGGTGCAACATCTGCGGTGCAAGGTGCAACATTCGTCCAAAAAGGCGAAACAGCGCCGTGCGACTTTTAGAAATGGGTGCAGGGATTTGAAATGGACCAGTACCATGGTGCACCACTCTCCAGGGATAGTAAATCGAAGACCAGCTACGGTGTTCCCTTTTTAACGTAAAAATTCACGTGACGGAAAAACGAAGGACAAAAAACTTCAGAGACCCGTTTGAGGTTCGGATAGCCTTTTTTTGGGAATGAAACTATCCATTGACGGCTTACAGCCATTAAAACCGTAGAACTCACTTAGAGCTTCGTTTTGACGGGTTATGGCTCCCGTAACTCTAAACGAGGCAACAGTTATGGCCGTCCGAAGAATCGATATCCACAGGGTGCAACATCTGCGGTGCAAGGTGCAACATTCGTCCAAAAAGACGAAACAGCGCCGTGCGACTTTTAGAAATGGGTGCAGGGATTTTAAATGGACCAGTACCATGGTGCACCACTCTCCAGGGATGGTAAATCGAAGACCAGCCAAGGTGCTCCATTTTTAACGTAAAAATTCACGTGACGGAAAAACGAAGGCCAAAAAACTTCAGAGACCCGATTGAGGTTCGGATAGCCTTTTTTTGGGTATGAAACTATCCATTGACGGCTTACCGCCGTCAAAGCCGAAGAACTCACTGAGAGCTTCGTTTTGACTGGTTATGGATCCCGTAACTCTAAACGAGGCAACAGTTATGGCCGTCCAAAGAATCGATATCCATAGGGTGTAACATCTGCGGTGCAAGGTGCAACATTCGTCCAAAAAGACGAAATAGCGCCGTGCAACTTTTAGAAATGGGTGCAGGGATTTGAAATGGACCAGTACCATGGTGCACCACTCTCCAGGGATGGTAAATCGAAGACCAGCCCCGGTGTTCCTTTTTTAACGTAAAAATTCACGTGATGGAAAAACGAAGGCCGATAAACTTCAGAGACACGATTGAGGTTCGGATAGCCTTTTTTTGGGTATGAAACTATCCATTGACGGCTTACAACTGTCAAAGCCGTAGAACTCACTGAGAGCTTCGTTTTGACGGGTTATGGCTCCCGTAACTCTAAACGAGGCAACAGTTATGGCCGTCTGAAGAATCGATATCCACAGCGTGCAACATCTGCGGTGCAAGGTGCAACATTCGTCCAAAAAGAAGAAAAAGCGCCGTGCGACTTTTAGAAATGGGTGCAGGGATTTGAAATGGACCGGTACCATGGTGCCCTACTCTCCAGGGATGGTAAATCGAAGACCAGCCAAGGTGCTCCATTTTTAACGTAAAAATTCACGTGACGGAAAAATGAAGGCCAAAAAACTTCAGAGACCCGATTGAGGTTCGGATAGCCTTTTTTGGGTATGAAACTATCCATTGACGGCTTACAGCCGTCAAAGCCGTAGAACTCACTGAGAGCTTCGTTTTAACTGGTTATGGCTCCCGTAACTCTAAACGAGACAACAGTTAAGGTCGTCCGAAGAATCGATATCCACAGGGTGCAACTTCTGCGGTGCAAGGTGCAACATTCGTCCAAAAAGACGAAATAGCGTCGTGCGACTTTTAGAAATGGGTGCAGGGATTTGAAATGGACCAGTACCATGGTGCACCACTCTCCAGGGATGGTAAATCGAAGACCAGCCCCGGTGTTCCTTTTTTAACGTAAAAATTCACGTGACGGAAAAACGAAGGCCAAAAAACTTCAAAGACACGATTGAGGTTCAGATAGCCTTTTTTTGGGTATGAAACTATCCATTGAATGCTTACAGCTGTCAAAGCCGTAGAACTCACTGAGAGCTTCGTTTTGACGGGTTATGGCTCCCGTAACTCTAAACGAGGCAACAGTTATGGCCGTCCGAAGAATCGATATCCACAGGGTGCAACATCTGCGGTGCAAGGTGCAACATTCGTCCAAAAAGACGAAACAGCGCCGTGCGACTTTTAGAAATGGGTGCAGGGATTTTAAATGGACCAGTACCATGGTGCACCACTCTCCAGGGATGGTAAATCGAAGACCAGCCAAGGTGCTCCATTTTTAACGTAAAAATTCACGTGACGGAAAAACGAAGGCCAAAAAACTTCAGAGACCCGATTGAGGTTCGGATAGCCTTTCTTTGGGTATGAAACTATCCATTGACGGCTTAAAGCCGTCAAAGCCGAAGAACTCACTGAGAGCTTCGTTTTGACTGGTTATGGGTCCCGTAACTCTAAACGAGGCAACAGTTATGGCCGTCCGCAGAATTGATATCCACAGGTTGCAACATTCGTCCAAAAAGACGAAACAGCGCGGTGCGACTTTTAGAAATGGGTGCAGGGATTTGAAATGGACCAGTACCATGGTGCACCACTCTCCAGAGATGGTAAATCGATGACCAGCCCCGGTGTTCCTTTTTTAACGTAAAAATTCACGTGACGGAAAAACGAAGGCCGAAAAACTTCAGAGACACGATTGAGGTCCGGATAGCCTTTTTTTGGGTATGAAACTATCCATTGATGGCTTACAGCTGTCAAAGCCGTATTACTCACTGAGAGCTTCGTTTTGACTGGTTATGGCTCCGGTAACTCTAAACGAGGCAACAGTTATGGCCGTCCGAAGAATCGATATCCACAGGGTGCAACATTTGCGGTGCAAGGTGCAACATTCGTCCAAAAAGAAGAAACATCACCGTGCGACTTTTAGAAATGGGTGCAGGAATTTGAAATGGACCAGTACCATGGTGCACCACTCTCCAGGGATGGTAAATCAAAGACAAGCCACGGTGTTCCCTTTAACGTAAAAATTCACGTGATGGAAAAACAAAGGCCAAAAAACTTCAGATACCCGATTGAGGTTCGGATAGCCTTTTTTGGGTATGAAACTATCCATTGACGGCTTACAGCTGTCAAAGCCGTAGAACTAGCTGGGAGCTTCGTTTTGACTGGTTATGGCTCCCGTAACTCTAAACGAGGCAACATTTATGGCCGTCCGAAGAATCGATATCCACAGGGTGCAAAATCTGCGGTGCAAGGTGCAACATTCGTCCAAAAAGACGAAACAGTGTCGTGCGACTTTTAAAAATGGGTGCAGGGATTTGAAATGAACCAATACCATGGTGCACCACTCTCCAGGGATGGTAAATCGAAGACCAGCCACGGTGTTCCCTTTTTAACGTAAAAATTCACGTGACGGAAAAACGAAGGCCAAAAAACTTCAGAGACCCGTTTGAGGTTCGGATAGCCTTTTTTGGGTATGAAACTATCCATTGACGGCTTACAGCGGTCAAAGGCGTAGAACTCACTGAGAGCTTCGTTTTGACTGGGTATGGCTCTCGTAACTCTAAACAAGGCAACAGTTATGGCCGTCCGAAGAATTGATATCCACAGGGTGCAACATCTGCGGTGCAAGGTGCAACATTCGTCCAAAAAGACGAAATAGTGTCGTGCAACTTCTAGAAATGGGTGCAGGGATTTGAAATGGACCAGTACCATGGTGCACCACTCTCCAGGGATGGTAAATCGAAGACCAGCCCCGGTGTTCCTTTTTTAACGTAAAAATTCACGTGACGGAAAAACGAAGGCCGATAAACTTCAGAGACACGATTGAGGTTTGAATAGCCATTTTTTGGGTATGAAACTATCCATTGACGGCTTACAGCCGTCAAAGCCGTAGAACTCACTGAGAGCTTCGTTTTGACGGGTTATGGCTCCCGTAACTCTAAACGAGGCAACAGTTATGGCCGTTCGAAGAATCGATATCCACAGCGTGCAACATCTGCGGTGCAAGGTGCAACATTCGTCCAAAAAGAAGAAACAGCGTCATGCGACTTTTAGAAATGGGTGCAGGGATTTGAAATGGACCGGTACCATGGTGCACCACTCTCCAGGGATGGTAAATCGAAGACCAGCCACGGTGTTTCCTCTTTAACGTAAAAATTCACGTGACGGAAAAACGAAGGCCAAAAAACTTCAGAGACCCGATTGAGGTTCGGATAGCCTTTTTTGGGTATGAAACTATCCATTGACGGCATACAGATGTCAAAGCCGTAGAACTCAATGAGAGCTTCGTTTTGACTGGTTATGGCTCCCGTAACTATAAACGAGGCAACAGTTATGGCCGTCCGAAAAATCGATATCCACAGGGTGCAACATCTGCGGTGCAAGGTGCAACATTCGTCCAAAAAGACGAAACAGCGCCGTGCGACTTTTAGAAATGGGTGCAGGGATTTGAAATGGACTAGTACCATGGTGCACCACTCTCCAGGGATGGTAAATCGAAGACCAGCCACGGTGTTCCCTTTTTAACGTAAAAATTCACGTGATGGAAAAACGAAGGCCAAAAAACTTCAGAGACCCGTTTGAGGTTCGGATAGCCTTTTTTTGGGTATAAAACTATCCATTGACGGCTTACAGTAGTCAAAGCCGTAGAACTCACTGAGAGCTTCGTTTTGACTGGTTATGGCTCCCGTTACTCTAAACGAGGCAACAGTTATGGCCGTCCGAAGAATTGATATCCATAGGGTTCAACATCTGCGGTGCAAGGTGCAACATTCGTCCAAAAAGACGAAACAGCGCCGTGCGACTTTTAGAAATGGGTGCAGGGATTTGAAATGGGCCAGTACCATGGTGCACCATTCTCCAGGGATGGTAAATCGAAGACTAGCCCTGGTGTTACTTTTTTAACGTAAAAATTCACGTGACGGAAAAACGAAGGCCGAAAAACTTCACATACACGATTGAGGTCCGGATAGCCTTTTTTTGGGTATGAAACTATCTATTGACGGCTTACAGCCATCAAAGCCGTAGAACTTACTGAGAGCTTCGTTTTGACTGGTTATGGCTCCCGTTACTCAAAACGAGGCAACAGTTATGGCCGTCCGAAGAATCGATATCCACAGGGTGCAACATCTGCGGTGCAAGGTGCAACATTCGACCAAAAAGAAGAAACAGCGCCGTGCGACTTTTAGAAATGGGTGCAGGAATTTGAAATGGAACAGTACCATGGTGCACCACTTTCCAGGGATGGTAAATCGAAGACCAGCCACGGTGTTCCCTTTTTAACGTAAAAATTCACTTGATGGAAAAACGAAGGCCAAAAAACTTCAGTGACCCGATTGAGGTTCAGATAGCCTTTTTTGGGCATGAAACTATCCATTGACGGTTTACAGCTGTCAAAGCCGTAGAACTCACTGAGAGCTTCGTTTTGACTGGTTATGGCTCTCGTAACTCTAAACGAGGCAACAGTTATGGCCGTCCGAAGAATCGATATCCACAGGGTGCAATATCTGCGGTGCAAGGTGCAACATTCGTCCAAAAAGACGAAATAGCGCCGTGCGACTTTTAGAAATGGGTGCAGGGATTTGAAATGGACCAGTACCATGGTGCATCACTCTCCAGGGATGGTAAATCGAAGACCAGCCACGGTGTTCCCTTTTTAACGTAAAAATTCACGTGATGGAAAAACGAAGGCCGGAAAACTTCAGAGACACGATTGAGGTCCGGATAGCCTTTTTTGGGTATGAAACTATCCATTGACGGCTTACAACGGTCAAAACCGTATAACTCACTGAGAGCTTCGTTTTGACTGGTTATGGCTCTCGTAACTCTAAACGAGGCAAAAGTTATGGCCGTCCGAAGAATCGATATCCACAGCGTGCAACATCTGCGGTGCTTGGTGCAACATTCGTCCAAAAAGAAGAAACAGCGCCGTGCGACTTTTAGAAATGGGTGCAGGGATTTGAAATGGACCAGTACCATGGTGCACCACACTCCAGGGATGGTAAATCGAAGACTTGCCCCGGTGTTCCTTTTTTAACGTAAAAATTCACGTGATGGAAAAACGAAGGCCAAAAAACTTCAGAGACACGATTGAGGTTCAGATTGCCTTTTTTTGGGTATGAAACTATCCATTGATGGCTTACAGCCGTCAAAGCCGTAGAACTCACAGAGAGCTTCGTTTGGACTGGTTATGGCTCCCATAACTCTAAACGAGGCAACAGTTATGGCCGTCCGAAGAATCGATATCCATAGGGTGCAACATCTGCGGTGCAAGGTGCAGCATTCGTCCGAAAAGACGAAACAGCGCCGTGCGACTTTTAGAAATCGGTGCAGGGATTTGAAATGGACCAGTACCATGGTGCACCACTCTCCAGGGATGGTAAATCGAAGACCAGCCACGGTGTTCCCTTTTTAACGTAAAAATTCACGTTACGGAAAAACGAAGGCCAAAAAACTTCAGAGACCCGTTTGAGGTTTGGATAGCCTTTTTTTGGGTAAGAAACTATCCATTGACGGCTTACAGCGGTCAAAGCCGTAGAACTCACAAAAAACATCAGAGACCCGTTAGAGGTTCAGATAGCCTTTTTTTGGGTATGAAACTATCCATTGACGGCTTACAGCGGTCAAAGTCGTAGAACTCACTGAGAGCTTCGTTTTGATTGGGTATGGCTCCCGTAACTCTAAACGAGGCAACAGTTATGGCCGTCCGAAGAATTGATATCCACAGGGTGCAACATCTGCGGTGCAAGGTGCAACATTCGTCCAAAAAGACGAAACAGCGCCGTGCAACTTTTAGAAATGAGTGCAGGGATTTGAAATGGACCAGTACCATGGTGCACCACTCTCCAGGGATGGTAAATCGAAGACCAGCCCCGTTGTTCCTTTTTAACGTAAAAATTCACGTGACGGAAAAACGAAGGCCGATAAACTTCAGAGACACGATTGAGGTTCGGATAGCCTTTTTTTGGGTACGAAACTATCCATTGACGGCTTACAGCGGTCAAAGCTGTAAAACTCACTGAGAGCTTCGTTTTGACGGGTTATGGCTCCCGTAACTCTAAACGAGGCAACAGTTATGGCCGTCCGAAGAATCGATATCCACAGCGTGCAACATCTGCGGTGCAAGGAGCAACATTCGTCCAAAAAGAAGAAACAGCGCCGTGCGACTTTTAGAAATGGGTGCAGGGATTTGAAATGCACCGGTACCATGGTGCACCACTCTCTACGGATGGTAAATCGAAGACCAGCCACGGTGTTCCCTCTTTAACGTAAAAAATCACGTGACGGAAAAACGAAGGCCAAAAAACTTCAGAGACCCGACTGAGGTTCGGATAGCCTTTTTTGGGTATGAAACTATCCATTGACGGCATACAAATGTCAAAGCCGTAGAACTCACTGAGAGCTTCTTTTTGACTGGTTATGGCTCCCGTAACTCTAAACGAGGCAACAGTTAAGGCCGTCCGAAAAATCGATATCCACAGGGTGCAACATCTGCGGTGCAAGGTGCAACATTCGTCCAAAAAGACGAAACAGCGCCGTGCGACTTTTAGAAATGGGTGCAGGGATTTGAAATGGACCAGTACCATGGTGCACCACTCTCCAGGGATGGTAAATCGAAGACCATCCACGGTGTTCCCTTTTTAACGTAAAAATTCACGTGACGGAAAAACGAAGGCCCAAAAACTTCAAAGACCCGTTTGAGGTTCGGATAGCCTTTTTTTGGGTATAAAACTATCCATTGACGGCTTACAGCCGTCAAAGCCGTAGAACTCACTGAGAGCTTCGTTTTGACTGGTTATGGCTCCCGTAACTCTAAACGAGGCAACAGTTATGGCCGTCCGAAGAATTGATATCCACAGGGTGCAACATCTGCGGTGCAAGGTGCAACATTCGTCCAAAAAGACGAAACAGCGCCGTGCGACTTTTAGAAATGGGTGCAGGGATTTGAAATGGACCAGTACCATGGTGCACCACTCTCTAGGGATGGTAAATCGAAGACCAGCCACGGTGTTCCCTCTTTAACGTAAAAATCACGTGATGAAAAAACGAAGGCCGAAAAACTTCAGAGACACGATTGAGGTCCGGATAGCCATTTTTGGGTATGAAACTATCCATTGACGGCTTACAGCGGTCAAAACCGTAGAACTCACTGAGAGCTTCGTTTTGACTGGTTATGGCTCCCGTAACTCTAAACGAGGCAACAGTTATGGCCGTCCGAAGAATCGATATCCACAGCGTGCAACATCTGCGGTGCAAGGTGCAACATTCGTCCAAAAAGAAGAAACAGCGCTGTGCGACTTTTAGAAATGGGTGCAGGGATTTGAAATGGACCAGTACCATGGTGCACCACTCTCCAGGGATGGTAAATCGAAGACTTGCCCCGGTGTTCCTTTTTTAACGTAAAAATTCACGTGATGGAAAAACGAAGGCCAAAAAACTTCAGAGACACGATTGAGGTTCAGATTGCCTTTTTTTGGGTATGAAACTATCCATTGACGGCTTACAGCCGTCAAAGCCGTAGAACTCACAGACAGATTCGTTTTGACTGGTTATGGCTCCCATAACTCTAAACGAGGCAACAGTTATGGTCGTCCGAAGAATCGATATCCATAGGGTGCAACATCTGCGGTGCAAGGTGCAGCAATCGTCCAAAAAGACGAAACAGCGCCGTGCGACTTTTAGAAATCGGTGCAGGGATTTGAAATGGACCAGTACCATTGTGCACCACTCTCCAGGGATGGTAAATCGAAGACCAGCCACGGTGTTCCCGTTTTAACGTAAAAATTCACGTGACGGAAAAACGAAGGCCAAAAAACTTCAAAGACCCGTTTGAGGTTCAGATAGCCTTTTTTTGGGTATGAAACTATCCATTGACGGCTTACAGCGGTCAAAGTCGTAGAACTCACTGAGATCTTCGTTTTGACTGGGTATGGCTCCCGTAACTCTAAACGAGGCAACAGTTATGGCCGTCCGAAGAATTGATATCCACAGGGTGCAACATCTGCGGTGCAAGGTGCAACATTCGTCCAAAAAGACGAAACAGCGCCGTGCAACTTTTAGAAATGAGTGCAGAGATTTGAAATGGACCAGTACCATGGTGCACCACTCTCCAGGGATGGTAAATCGAAGACCAGCCCCGGTGTTCCTTTTTTAACGTAAAAATTCACGTGACGGAAAAACGAAGGCCGATAAACTTCAGAGACACGATTGAGGTTCGGATAGCCTTTTTTTGGGTATGAAACTATCCATTGACGGCTTACAGTGGTCAAAGCTGTAGAACTCACTGAGAGCTTCGTTTTGACGGGTTATGGCTCCCGTAACTCTAAACGAGGCAACAGTTATGGCCGTCCGAAGAATCGATATCCACAGCGTGCAACATCTGCGGTGCAAGGAGCAACATTCGTCCAAAAAGAAGAAACAACGCCGTGCGACTTTTAGAAATGGGTGCAGGGATTTGAAATGGACCGGTACCATGGTGCACCACTTTCTACGGATGGTAAATCTTAGACCAGCCACGGTGTTCCCTCTTTAACGTAAAAATTCACGTGACGGAAAAACGAAGACCAAAAAACTTCAGAGACCCAATTGAGGTTCGGATAGCCTTTTTTGGGTCTGAAACTATCCATTGACGGCATACAGATGTCAAAGCCGTAGAACTCACTGAGAGCTTCATTTTGACTGGTTATGGCTCCCGTAACTCTAAACGAGGCAACAGTTATGGCCGTCCGAAAAATCGATATCCACAGGGTGCAACATCTGCGGTGCAAGGTGCAACATTCGTCCAAAAAGACGAAACAGCGCCGTGCGACTTTTAGAAATCGGTGCAGGGATTTGAAATGGACCAGTACCATGGTGCACCACTCTCCAGGGATGGTAAATCGAAGACCAGCCACGGTGTTCCCTTTTTAACGTAAAAATTCACGTGACGGAAAAACGAAGGCCGAAAAACTTCAGAGACACGATTGAGGTCCGGATAGCCTTTTTTTGGGTATGAAACTATCCATTGACGGCTTACAGCAGTCAAACCCGTAGAACTCACTGAGAGCTTCGTTTTGACTGGTTATGGCTCCCGTAACTCTAAACGAGGCAACAGTTATGGCCGTCCGAAGAATTGATATTCACAGGGTGCAACATCTGCGGTGCAAGGTGCAACATTCGTCCAAAAAAACGAAACAGCACCGTGCGACTTTTAGAAATGGGTGCAGGGATTTGAAATGGGCCAGTACCATGGTGCACCACTCTCCAGGGATGGTAAATCGAAGACCAGCCCTGGTGTTCCTTTTTTATCGTAAAAATTCACTTGACGGAAAAACGAAGGCCGAAAATCTTCAGAGACACGATTGAGGTCCGGATAGCATTTTTTTGGGTATGAAACTATCTATTGACGGCTTACAGCTGTCAAAGTCGTAGAACTCACTGAGAGCTTCGTTTTTACTGGTTATGGCTCCCGTAACTCTAAACGAGGCAACAGTTATGGCCGTCCGAAGAATCGATATCCACAGGGTGCAACATCTGCGGTGCAAGGTGCAACATTCGACCAAAAAGAAGAAACAGCGCCGTGCGAATTTTAGAAATGGGTGCAGGGATTTGAAATGGAACAGTACCATGGTGCACCACTTTCCAGGGATGGTAAATCGAAGACCAGCCACGGTGTTCCCTTTTTAACGTAAAAATTCACGTGATGGAAAAACGAAGGCCAAAAAACTTCAGTGACCCGATTGAGCTTCGGATAGCCTTTTTTGGGCATGAAACTATCAATTGACGGCTTACAGCTGTCAAAGCCGTTGAACTCACAGAGAGCTTCGTTTTGACTGGTTATGGCTACGGTAACTCTAAACGAGGCAACAGTTATGGCCGTCCGAAGAATCGATATCCACAGGGTGCAACATCTGCGGTGCAAGGTGCAACATTCGTCCAAAAAGACGAAACAGCGCCGTGCGACTTTTAGAAATGGGTGCAGGGATTTGAAATGGACCAGTACCATGGTGCACCACTCTCCAGGGATGGTAAATCGAAGACCAGCCACGGTGTTCCCTTTTTAACGTAAAAATTCACGTGACGGAAAAACAAAGGCCAAAAAACTTCAGAGACTCGTTTGAGGTTCGGATAGCCTTTTTTTGGGTATGAAACTATCCATTGACGGCTTACAGCGGTCAAAACCGTAGAACTCACTGAGAGCTTCGTTTTGACTGGTTATGGCTCCCGTAACTCTAAACGAGGCAACAGTTATGGCCGTCCGAAGAATTGATATCCACAAGGTGCAACATCTGCGGTGCAAGGTGCAACATTCGTCCAAAAAGACGAAACAGCGCCGTGCGACTTTTAGAAATGGGTGCAGGGATTTGAAATGGACCAGTACCATGGTGCACCACTCTCCAGGGATGATAAATCGAAGACTTGCCCCGGTGTTCCTTTTTTAACGTAAAAATTCACGTGATGGAAAAACGAAGGCCAAAAAACTTCAGAGACACGATTAAGGTTCAGATTGCCTTTTTTTGGGTATGAAACTATCCATTGACGGCTTACAGCCGTCAAAGCCGTAGAACTCACAGAGAGCTTCATTTTGACTGGTTATGGCTCCCGTAACTCTAAACGAGGCAACAGTTATGGCCGTCCGAAGAATCGATATCCATAGGGTGCAACATCTGCGGTGCAAGGTGCAGCATTCGTCCAAAAAGATGAAACAGCGCCGTGCGACTTTTAGAAATCGGTGCAGGGATTTGAAATGGACCAGTACCATGGTGCACCACTCTCCAGGGATGGTAAATCGAATACCAGCCACGGTGTTCCCTTTTTAACGTAAAAATTCACGTGACGGAAAAACGAAGGCCGAAAAACTTCAGAGACACGATTGAGGTCCGTATAGCCTTTTTTGGGTATGAAACTATCCATTGACGGCTTACAGCAGTCAAACCCGTAGAACTCACTGAGAGCTTCGTTTTGACTGGTTATGGCTCCCGTAACTCTAAACGAGGCAACAGTTATGGCCGTCCGAAGAATTGATATTCACAGGGTGCAACATCTGCGGTGCAAGGTGCAACATTCGTCCAAAAAGACGAAACAGCACCGTGCGACTTTTAGAAATGGGTGCTGGGATTTGAAATGGGCCAGTACCATTGTGCACCACTCTCCAGGGATAGTAAATCGAAGACCAGCCCCGGTGTTCCTTTTTTAACGTAAAAATTCACGTGACGGAAAAACGAAGGCCGAAAAACTTCAGAGACACGATTAAGTTACGGATAGCCTTTTTTTGGGTATGAAACTATCTATTGACGGCTTACAGCTGCCAAAGTCGTATAACTCACTAAGAGCTTCGTTTTGACTGGTTATGGCTCCCGTAACTCTAAACGAGGCAACAGTTATGGCCGTCCGAAGAATCGATATCCACAGGGTGCAACATCTGCGGTGCAAGGTGCAACATTCGACCAAAAAGAAGAAACAGCGCCGTGCGACTTTTAGAAATGGGTGCAGGAATTTGAAATGGAACAGTACCATGGTGCACCACTTTCCAGGGATGGTAAATCTAAGACTAGCCACGGTGTTCCCTTTTTAACGTAAAAATTCACGTGATGGAAAAACGAAGGCCAAAAAACTTCAGTGACCCGATTGAGCTTCAGATAGCCTTTTTTGGGCATGAAACTATCCATTGACGGCTTACAGCTGTCAAAGCCATAGAACTCACAGAGAGCTTCATTTTGACTGATTATGGCTCCCGTAACTCTAAACGAGGCAACAGTTATGGCCGTCCGAAGAATCGATATCCACAGGGTGCAACATCTGCGGTGCAAGGTGCAACATTCGTCCAAAAAGACGAAACAGCGCCGTGCGACTTTTAGAAATGGGTGAAGGGATTTGAAATGGACCAGTACCATGGTGCACCACTCTCCAGGGATGGTAAATCGAAGACCAGCCACGGTGTTCCCTTTTTAATGTAAAAATTCACGTGAAGGAAAAACAAAGGCCAAAAAACTTTAGAAACCCGTTTGAGGTTCGGATAGCCTTTTTTTGGATATGAAACTATCCATTGACGGCTTACAGCGGTCAAAACCGTAGAACTCACTGAGAGCTTCGTTTTGACTGGTTATGGCTCCCGTAACTCTAAACGAGGCAACAGTTATGGCCGTCCGAAGAATCGATATCCATAGGGTGCAACATCTGCGGTGCAAGGTGCAGCATTCGTCCAAAAAGATGAAACAGCGCCGTGCGACTTTTAGAAATCGGTGCAGGGATTTGAAATGGACCAGTACCATGGTGCACCACTCTCCAGGGATGGTAAATCGAAGACCAGCCACGGTGTTCCCTTTTTAACGTAAAAATTCACGTGACGGAAAAACGAAGGCCGAAAAACTTCAGAGACACGATTGAGGTCCGTATAGCCTTTTTTGGGTATGAAACTATCCATTGACGGCTTACAGCAGTCAAACCCGTAGAACTCACTGAGAGCTTCGTTTTGACTGGTTATGGCTCCCGTAACTCTAAACGAGGCAACAGTTATGGCCGTCCGAAGAATTGATATTCACAGGGTGCAACATCTGCGGTGCAAGGTGCAACATTCGTCGAAAAATACGAAACAGCACCGTGCGACTTTTAGAAATGGGTGCAGGGATTTGAAATGGGCCAGTACCATTGTGCACCACTCTCCAGGGATAGTAAATCGAAGACCAGCCCCGGTGTTCCTTTTTTAACGTAAAAATTCACGTGACGGAAAAACGAAGGCCGAAAAACTTCAGAGACACGATTAAGTTACGGATAGCCTTTTTTTGGGTATGAAACTATCTATTGACGGCTTACAGCTGCCAAAGTCGTATAACTCACTAATAGCTTCGTTTTGACTGGTTATGGCTCCCGTAACTCTAAACGAGGCAACAGTTATGGCCGTCCGAAGAATCGATATCCACAGGGTGCAACATCTGCGGTGCAAGGTGCAACATTCGACCAAAAAGAAGAAACAGCGCCGTGCGACTTTTAGAAATGGGTGCAGGAATTTGAAATGGAACAGTACCATGGTGCACCACTTTCCAGGGATGGTAAATCGAAGACTAGCCACGGTGTTCCCTTTTTAACGTAAAAATTCACGTGATGGAAAAACGAAGGCCAAAAAACTTCAGTGACCCGATTGAGCTTCAGATAGCCTTTTTTGGGCATGAAACTATCCATTGACGGCTTACAGCTGTCAAAGCCATAGAACTCACTGAGAGCTTCGTTTTGACTGATTATGGCTCCCGTAACTCTAAACGAGGCAACAGTTATGGCCGTCCGAAGAATCGATATCCACAGGGTGCAACATCTGCGGTGCAAGGTGCAACATTCGTCCAAAAAGACGAAACAGCGCCGTGCGACTTTTAGAAATGGGTGAAGGGATTTGAAATGGACCAGTACCATGGTGCACCACTCTCCAGGGATGGTAAATCGAAGACCAGCCACGGTGTTCCCTTTTTAATGTAAAAATTCACGTGACGGAAAAACGAAGGCCGATAAACTTCAGAGACACGATTGAGGTTCGGATAGCCTTTTTTTGGGTATGAAACTATCCATTGACGGCTTACAGTGGTCAAAGCTGTAGAACTCACTGAGAGCTTCGTTTTGACGGGTTATGGCTCCCGTAACTCTAAACGAGGCAACAGTTATGGCCGTCCGAAGAATCGATATCCACAGCGTGCAACATCTGCGGTGCAAGGAGCAACATTCGTCCAAAAAGAAGAAACAACGCCGTGCGACTTTTAGAAATGGGTGCAGGGATTTGAAATGGACCGGTACCATGGTGCACCACTTTCTACGGATGGTAAATCTTAGACCAGCCACGGTGTTCCCTCTTTAACGTAAAAATTCACGTGACGGAAAAACGAAGACCAAAAAACTTCAGAGACCCAATTGAGGTTCGGATAGCCTTTTTTGGGTCTGAAACTATCCATTGACGGCATACAGATGTCAAAGCCGTAGAACTCACTGAGAGCTTCATTTTGACTGGTTATGGCTCCCGTAACTCTAAACGAGGCAACAGTTATGGCCGTCCGAAAAATCGATATCCACAGGGTGCAACATCTGCGGTGCAAGGTGCAACATTCGTCCAAAAAGACGAAACAGCGCCGTGCGACTTTTAGAAATCGGTGCAGGGATTTGAAATGGACCAGTACCATGGTGCACCACTCTCCAGGGATGGTAAATCGAAGACCAGCCACGGTGTTCCCTTTTTAACGTAAAAATTCACGTGACGGAAAAACGAAGGCCGAAAAACTTCAGAGACACGATTGAGGTCCGGATAGCCTTTTTTTGGGTATGAAACTATCCATTGACGGCTTACAGCAGTCAAACCCGTAGAACTCACTGAGAGCTTCGTTTTGACTGGTTATGGCTCCCGTAACTCTAAACGAGGCAACAGTTATGGCCGTCCGAAGAATTGATATTCACAGGGTGCAACATCTGCGGTGCAAGGTGCAACATTCGTCCAAAAAAACGAAACAGCACCGTGCGACTTTTAGAAATGGGTGCAGGGATTTGAAATGGGCCAGTACCATGGTGCACCACTCTCCAGGGATGGTAAATCGAAGACCAGCCCTGGTGTTCCTTTTTTATCGTAAAAATTCACTTGACGGAAAAACGAAGGCCGAAAATCTTCAGAGACACGATTGAGGTCCGGATAGCATTTTTTTGGGTATGAAACTATCTATTGACGGCTTACAGCTGTCAAAGTCGTAGAACTCACTGAGAGCTTCGTTTTTACTGGTTATGGCTCCCGTAACTCTAAACGAGGCAACAGTTATGGCCGTCCGAAGAATCGATATCCACAGGGTGCAACATCTGCGGTGCAAGGTGCAACATTCGACCAAAAAGAAGAAACAGCGCCGTGCGAATTTTAGAAATGGGTGCAGGGATTTGAAATGGAACAGTACCATGGTGCACCACTTTCCAGGGATGGTAAATCGAAGACCAGCCACGGTGTTCCCTTTTTAACGTAAAAATTCACGTGATGGAAAAACGAAGGCCAAAAAACTTCAGTGACCCGATTGAGCTTCGGATAGCCTTTTTTGGGCATGAAACTATCAATTGACGGCTTACAGCTGTCAAAGCCGTTGAACTCACAGAGAGCTTCGTTTTGACTGGTTATGGCTACGGTAACTCTAAACGAGGCAACAGTTATGGCCGTCCGAAGAATCGATATCCACAGGGTGCAACATCTGCGGTGCAAGGTGCAACATTCGTCCAAAAAGACGAAACAGCGCCGTGCGACTTTTAGAAATGGGTGCAGGGATTTGAAATGGACCAGTACCATGGTGCACCACTCTCCAGGGATGGTAAATCGAAGACCAGCCACGGTGTTCCCTTTTTAACGTAAAAATTCACGTGACGGAAAAACAAAGGCCAAAAAACTTCAGAGACTCGTTTGAGGTTCGGATAGCCTTTTTTTGGGTATGAAACTATCCATTGACGGCTTACAGCGGTCAAAACCGTAGAACTCACTGAGAGCTTCGTTTTGACTGGTTATGGCTCCCGTAACTCTAAACGAGGCAACAGTTATGGCCGTCCGAAGAATTGATATCCACAAGGTGCAACATCTGCGGTGCAAGGTGCAACATTCGTCCAAAAAGACGAAACAGCGCCGTGCGACTTTTAGAAATGGGTGCAGGGATTTGAAATGGACCAGTACCATGGTGCACCACTCTCCAGGGATGATAAATCGAAGACTTGCCCCGGTGTTCCTTTTTTAACGTAAAAATTCACGTGATGGAAAAACGAAGGCCAAAAAACTTCAGAGACACGATTAAGGTTCAGATTGCCTTTTTTTGGGTATGAAACTATCCATTGACGGCTTACAGCCGTCAAAGCCGTAGAACTCACAGAGAGCTTCATTTTGACTGGTTATGGCTCCCGTAACTCTAAACGAGGCAACAGTTATGGCCGTCCGAAGAATCGATATCCATAGGGTGCAACATCTGCGGTGCAAGGTGCAGCATTCGTCCAAAAAGATGAAACAGCGCCGTGCGACTTTTAGAAATCGGTGCAGGGATTTGAAATGGACCAGTACCATGGTGCACCACTCTCCAGGGATGGTAAATCGAATACCAGCCACGGTGTTCCCTTTTTAACGTAAAAATTCACGTGACGGAAAAACGAAGGCCGAAAAACTTCAGAGACACGATTGAGGTCCGTATAGCCTTTTTTGGGTATGAAACTATCCATTGACGGCTTACAGCAGTCAAACCCGTAGAACTCACTGAGAGCTTCGTTTTGACTGGTTATGGCTCCCGTAACTCTAAACGAGGCAACAGTTATGGCCGTCCGAAGAATTGATATTCACAGGGTGCAACATCTGCGGTGCAAGGTGCAACATTCGTCCAAAAAGACGAAACAGCACCGTGCGACTTTTAGAAATGGGTGCTGGGATTTGAAATGGGCCAGTACCATTGTGCACCACTCTCCAGGGATAGTAAATCGAAGACCAGCCCCGGTGTTCCTTTTTTAACGTAAAAATTCACGTGACGGAAAAACGAAGGCCGAAAAACTTCAGAGACACGATTAAGTTACGGATAGCCTTTTTTTGGGTATGAAACTATCTATTGACGGCTTACAGCTGCCAAAGTCGTATAACTCACTAAGAGCTTCGTTTTGACTGGTTATGGCTCCCGTAACTCTAAACGAGGCAACAGTTATGGCCGTCCGAAGAATCGATATCCACAGGGTGCAACATCTGCGGTGCAAGGTGCAACATTCGACCAAAAAGAAGAAACAGCGCCGTGCGACTTTTAGAAATGGGTGCAGGAATTTGAAATGGAACAGTACCATGGTGCACCACTTTCCAGGGATGGTAAATCTAAGACTAGCCACGGTGTTCCCTTTTTAACGTAAAAATTCACGTGATGGAAAAACGAAGGCCAAAAAACTTCAGTGACCCGATTGAGCTTCAGATAGCCTTTTTTGGGCATGAAACTATCCATTGACGGCTTACAGCTGTCAAAGCCATAGAACTCACAGAGAGCTTCATTTTGACTGATTATGGCTCCCGTAACTCTAAACGAGGCAACAGTTATGGCCGTCCGAAGAATCGATATCCACAGGGTGCAACATCTGCGGTGCAAGGTGCAACATTCGTCCAAAAAGACGAAACAGCGCCGTGCGACTTTTAGAAATGGGTGAAGGGATTTGAAATGGACCAGTACCATGGTGCACCACTCTCCAGGGATGGTAAATCGAAGACCAGCCACGGTGTTCCCTTTTTAATGTAAAAATTCACGTGAAGGAAAAACAAAGGCCAAAAAACTTTAGAAACCCGTTTGAGGTTCGGATAGCCTTTTTTTGGATATGAAACTATCCATTGACGGCTTACAGCGGTCAAAACCGTAGAACTCACTGAGAGCTTCGTTTTGACTGGTTATGGCTCCCGTAACTCTAAACGAGGCAACAGTTATGGCCGTCCGAAGAATCGATATCCATAGGGTGCAACATCTGCGGTGCAAGGTGCAGCATTCGTCCAAAAAGATGAAACAGCGCCGTGCGACTTTTAGAAATCGGTGCAGGGATTTGAAATGGACCAGTACCATGGTGCACCACTCTCCAGGGATGGTAAATCGAAGACCAGCCACGGTGTTCCCTTTTTAACGTAAAAATTCACGTGACGGAAAAACGAAGGCCGAAAAACTTCAGAGACACGATTGAGGTCCGTATAGCCTTTTTTGGGTATGAAACTATCCATTGACGGCTTACAGCAGTCAAACCCGTAGAACTCACTGAGAGCTTCGTTTTGACTGGTTATGGCTCCCGTAACTCTAAACGAGGCAACAGTTATGGCCGTCCGAAGAATTGATATTCACAGGGTGCAACATCTGCGGTGCAAGGTGCAACATTCGTCGAAAAATACGAAACAGCACCGTGCGACTTTTAGAAATGGGTGCAGGGATTTGAAATGGGCCAGTACCATTGTGCACCACTCTCCAGGGATAGTAAATCGAAGACCAGCCCCGGTGTTCCTTTTTTAACGTAAAAATTCACGTGACGGAAAAACGAAGGCCGAAAAACTTCAGAGACACGATTAAGTTACGGATAGCCTTTTTTTGGGTATGAAACTATCTATTGACGGCTTACAGCTGCCAAAGTCGTATAACTCACTAATAGCTTCGTTTTGACTGGTTATGGCTCCCGTAACTCTAAACGAGGCAATAGTTATGGCCGTCCGAAGAATCGATATCCACAGGGTGCAACATCTGCGGTGCAAGGTGCAACATTCGACCAAAAAGAAGAAACAGCGCCGTGCGACTTTTAGAAATGGGTGCAGGAATTTGAAATGGAACAGTACCATGGTGCACCACTTTCCAGGGATGGTAAATCGAAGACTAGCCACGGTGTTCCCTTTTTAACGTAAAAATTCACGTGATGGAAAAACGAAGGCCAAAAAACTTCAGTGACCCGATTGAGCTTCAGATAGCCTTTTTTGGGCATGAAACTATCCATTGACGGCTTACAGCTGTCAAAGCCATAGAACTCACTGAGAGCTTCGTTTTGACTGATTATGGCTCCCGTAACTCTAAACGAGGCAACAGTTATGGCCGTCCGAAGAATCGATATCCACAGGGTGCAACATCTGCGGTGCAAGGTGCAACATTCGTCCAAAAAGACGAAACAGCGCCGTGCGACTTTTAGAAATGGGTGAAGGGATTTGAAATGGACCAGTACCATGGTGCACCACTCTCCAGGGATGGTAAATCGAAGACCAGCCACGGTGTTCCCTTTTTAATGTAAAAATTCACGTGAAGGAAAAACAAAGGCCAAAAAACTTTAGAGACCCGTTTGAGGTTCGGATAGCCTTTTTTTGGATATGAAACTATCCATTGACGGCTTACAGCGGTCAAAACCGTAGAACTCACTGAGAGCTTCGTTTTGACTGGTTATGGCTCCCGTAACTCTAAACGAGGCAATAGTTATGGCCGTCCGAAGTATTGATATCCATAAGGTGCAACATCTGCGGTGCAAGGTGCAACATTCGTCCAAAAAGACGAAACAGCGCCGTGCGACTTTTAGAAATGGGTGCAGGGATTTGAAATGGACCAGTACCAAGGTGCACCACTCTCCAGGGATGGTAAATCGAAGACCAGCCCCGGTGTTCCTTTTTTAACGTAAAAATTCACGTGATGGAAAAACGAAGGCCAAAAAACTTCAAAGACACGATTGAGGTTCAGATTGCCTTTTTTTGGGTATGAAACTATCCATTGACGGCTTACAGCCGTCAAAGCCGTAGAACTCACTGAGAGCTTCGTTTTGACTGGTTATGGCTCTTGTAACTCTAAACGAGGCAACAGTTATGGCCGTCCGAAGAATCGATATCCACAGGGTGCAACATCTGCGGTGCAAGGTGCAACATTCGTCCAAAAAAATGAAATAGCGCCGTGCGACTTTTAGAAATCGGTGCAGGGATTTGAAATGGACTAGTACCATGGTGCACCACTCTCCAGGGATGGTAAATCGAAGACCAGCCACGGTGTTCCTATTTTAACGTAAAAATTCAGAGACACGATTGAGGTCCGGATAGCCTTTTTTTGGGTATGAAACTATCCATTGACGACTTACAGCAGTCAAACCCGTAGAACTCACTGAGAGCTTCGTTTTGACTGGTTATGGCTCCCGTAACTCTAAACGAGGCAACAGTTATGGCCGACCGAAGAATTGATATTCACAGGGTGCAACATCTGCGGTGTAAGGTGCAACATTCGTCCAAAAAGATGAAACAGAACCGTGCGACTTTTAGAAATGGGTGCTGGGATTTGAAATGGGCCAGTACCATGGTGCACCACTCTCCAGGGATGGTAAATCGAAGACCAGCCCCGGTGTTCCTTTTTTAATGTAAAAATTCACGTGACGGAAAAACGAAGGCCGAAAAACTTCAGAGACACGATTAAGGTCCGGATAGCCTTTTTTTGGGTATGAAACTATCTATTGACGGCTTACAACTGCCAAAGTCGTAGAACTCACTGAGAGCTTCGTTTTGACTGGTTATGGCTCCCGTAACTCTAAACGAGGCAACAGTTATGACCGTCCGAAGAATTGATATCCACAGGGTGCAACATCTGCGGTGCAAGGTGCAACATTCGACTAAAAAGAAGAAACAGCGCCGTGCGACTTTTAGAAATGGGTGCAGGGATTTGAAATGGACCAGTACCATGGTGCACCACTCTCCAGGGATGGTAAATCGAAGACCAGCTACGGTGTTCCCTTTTTAACGTAAAAATTCACGTGACGGAAAAACGAAGGCCAAAAAACTTCAGAGACCCGTTTGAGGTTCAGATAGCCTTTTTTTGGGTATGAAACTATCCATTGACGGCTTACAGCGGTCAAAGCCGTAGAACTCACTGAGAGCTTCGTTTTGACTGGTTATGGCTCCCGTAACTCTAAACGAGGCAACAGTTATGGCCGTCCGAAGAATCGATATCCACAGGGTGCAACATCTGCGGTGCAAGGTGCAACATTCGTCCAAAAAGACGAAACAGCGCCGTGCGACTTTTAGAAATGGGTGCAGGGATTTGAAATGGACCAGTACCATGGTGCACCACTCTCCAGGGATGGTAAATCGAAGACCATCCACGGTGTTCCCTTTTTAACGTAAAAATTCACGTGACGGAAAAACAAAGGCCAAAAAACTTCAGAGACCCGTTTGAGGTTCGGATAGCCTTTTTTTGGGTATGAAACTATCCATTGACGGCTTACAGCGGTCAAAACCGTAGAACTCACTGAGAGCTTCATTTTGACTGGTTATGGCTCCCGTAACTCTAAACGAGGCAACAGTTATGGCCGTCCGAAGAATTGATATCCACAGGGTGCAACATCTGCGGTGCAAGGTGCAACATTCGTCCAAAAAGACGAAACAGCGTCGTGCGACTTTTAGAAATGAGTGCAGGGATTTGAAATGGACCATTACCATGGTGCACCACTCTCCAGGGATGGTAAATCGAAGACCAGCCCCGGTGTTCCTTTTTTAACGTAAAAATTCACGTGATGGAAAAACGAAGGCCAAAAAACTTTAGAGACACGATTGAGGTTCAGATTGCCTTTTTTGGGTATGAAACTATCCATTGACGGCTTATAGCCGTCAAAGCCGTAGAACTCACTGAGAGCTTCGTTTTGACTGGTTATGGCTCCCGTAACTCTAAACGAGGCAACAGTTATGGCCGTCCGAAGAATCGATATCCACAGGGTGCAACATCTGCGGTGCAAGGTGCAACATTCGTCCAAAAAGACAAAACAGCGCCGTGCGACTTTTAGAAATTGGTGCAGGGATTTGAAATGGACCAGTACCATGGTGCACCACTCTCCAGGGATGGTAAATCGAAGACCAGCCACGGTGTTCCCTTTTTAACGTAAAATTCACGTGACGGAAAAACGAAGGCCGAAAAACTTCAGAGACACGATTGAGGTCTGGATAGCCTTTTTTTGGGTATGAAACTATCCATTGACGGCTTACAGCAGTCAAACCCATAGAACTCACTGAGAGCTTCGTTTTGACTAGTTATGGCTCCCGTAACTCTAAACGAGGCAACAGTTATGGTCGTCCGAAGAATTGATATTCACAGGGTGCAACATATGTGGTGCAAGGTGCAACATTCGTCCAAAAAGACGATACAGCACCGTGCGACTTTTAGATATGGGTGCAGGGATTTGAAATGGGCCAGTACCATGGTGCACCACTCTCCAGGGATGGTAAATCGAAGACCAGCCCCGGTGTTCCTTTTTTAACGTAAAAATTCACGTGATGGAAAAACGAAGGCCGAAAAACATCAGAGACACGATTGAGGTCCGGATAGCCTTTTTTTGGTATGAAACTATCCATTGATGGCTTACAGCAGTCAAACCCGTAGAACTAACTGAGAGCTTCGTTTTGACTGGTTATGGCTCCCGTAACTCTAAACGAGGCAGCAGTTATGGCCGTCCGAAGAATCGATATCCACAGGGTGCAACATCTGCGGTGCAAGGTGCAACATTCGTCCAAAAAGACGAAACAGCGCCGTGCGACTTTTAGAAATGAGTGCAGGGATTTGAAATAGACCAGTACCATGGTGCAACCCTCTCCAGGGATGGTAAATCGAAGACCAGCCACGGTGTTCCCTTTTTAACGTAAAAATTCACGTGATGGAAAAACAAAGGCCAAAAAACTTCAAAGACCCGTTTGAGGTTCGGATAGCCTTTTTTTGGGTATGAAACTATCCATTGACGGCTTACAGCGGTCAAAACCGTAGAACTCACTGAGAGCTTCGTTTTGACTGGTTATGGCTCCCGTAACTCTAAACAAGGCAACAGTTATGGCCGTCCGAAGAATTGATATTCACAGGGTGCAACATCTGCGGTGTAAGGTGCAACATTCGTCCAAAAAGACGAAACAGCACCGTGCGACTTTTAGAAATGGGTGCTGGGATTTGAAATGGGCCAGTACCATGGTGCACCACTCTCCAGGGATGGTAAATCGAAGACCAGCCCCGGTGTTCCTTTTTTAATGTAAAAATTCACTTGACGGAAAAACGAAGGCCGAAAAACTTCAGAGACACGATTAAGGTCCAGATAGCCTTTTTTTGGGTTTGAAACTATCTATTGACGGCTTACAACTGCCAAAGTCGTAGAACTCACTGAGAGCTTCGTTTTGACTGGTTATGGCTCCCGTAACTCTAAACGAGGCAACAGTTATGACCGTCCGAAGAATCGATATCCACAGGGTGCAACATCTGCGGTGCAAGGTGCAACATTCGACTAAAAAGAAGAAACAGCGCCGTGCGACTTTTAGAAATGGGTGCAGGGATTTGAAATGGACTAGTACCATGGTGCACCACTCTCCAGGGATGGTAAATCGAAGACCAGCTACGGTGTTTCCTTTTTAACGTAAAAATTCACGTGACGGAAAAACGAAGGCCAAAAAACTTCAGAGACCCGTTTGAGGTTCAGATAGCCTTTTTTTGGGTATGAAACTATCCATTGACGGCTTACAGCGGTCAAAGCCGTAGAACTCACTGAGAGCTTCGTTTTGACTGGTTATGGCTCCCGTAACTCTAAACGAGGCAACAGTTATGGCCGTCCGAAGAATCGATATCCACAGGGTGCAACATCTGCGGTGCAAGGTGCAACATTCGTCCAAAAAGACGAAACAGCGGCGTGCGACTTTTAGAAATGGGTGCAGGGATTTGAAATGGACCAGTACCATGGTGCACCACTCTCCAGGGATGGTAAATCGAAGACCAGCCACGGTGTTCCCTTTTTAACGTAAAAATTCACGTGACGGAAAAACAAAGGCCAAAAAACTTCAGAGACCCGTTTGAGGTTCGGATAGCCTTTTTTTGGGTATGAAACTATCCATTGACGGCTTACAACGGTCAAAACCGTAGAACTCACTGAGAGCTTCATTTTGACTGGTTATGGCTCCCGTAACTCTAAACGAGGCAACAGTTATGGCCGTCCGAAGAATTGATATCCACAGGGTGCAACATCTGCGGTGCAAGGTGCAACATTCGTCCAAAAAGACGAAACAGCGCCGTGCGACTTTTAGAAATGAGTGCAGGGATTTGAAATGGACCATTACCATGGTGCACCACTCTCCAGGGATGGTAAATCGAAGACCAGCCCCGGTGTTCCTTTTTTAACGTAAAAATTCACGTGATGGAAAAACGAAGGCCAAAAAACTTTAGAGACACGATTGAGGTTCAGATTGCCTTTTTTTGGGTATGAAACTATCCATTGACGGCTTATAGCCGTCAAAGCCGTAGAACTCACTGAGAACTTCGTTTTGACTGGTTATGGCTCCCGTAACTATAAACGAGGCAACAGTTATGGCCGTCCGAAGAATCGATATCCACAGGGTGCAACATCTGCGGTGCAAGGTGCAACATTCGTCCAAAAAGACAAAACAGCGCCGTGCGACTTTTAGAAATTGGTGCAGGGATTTGAAATGGACCAGTACCATGGTGCACCACTCTCCAGGGATGGTAAATCGAAGACCAGCCACGGTGTTCCCTTTTTAACGTAAAAATTCACGTGACGGAAAAACGAAGGCCGAAAAACTTCAGAGACACGATTGAGGTCCGGATAGCCTTTTTTTGGGTATGAAACTATCCATTGACGGCTTACAGCAGTCAAACCCATAGAACTCACTGAGAGCTTCGTTTTGACTGGTTATGGCTCCCATAACTCTAAACGAGGCAACAGTTATGGTCGTCCGAAGAATTGATATTCACAGGGTGCAACATATGTGGTGCAAGGTGCAACATTCGTCCAAAAAGACGAAACAGCACCGTGCGACTTTTAGAAATGGGTGCAGGGATTTGAAATGGGCCAGTACCATGGTGCACCACTCTCCAGGGATGGTAAATCGAAGACCAGCCCCGGTGTTCCTTTTTTAACGTAAAAATTCACGTGATGGAAAAACGAAGGCCGAAAAACATCAGAGACACGATTGAGGTCCGGATAGCCTTTTTTTGGGTATGAAACTATCCATTGATGGCTTACAGCAGTCAAACCCGTAGAACTCACTGAGAGCTTCGTTTTGACTAGTTATGGCTCCCGTAACTCTAAACGAGGCAGCAGTTATGGCCGTCCGAAGAATCGATATCCACAGGGTGCAACATCTGCGGTGCAAGGTGCAACATTCGTCCAAAAAGACGAAACAGCGCCGTGCGACTTTTAGAAATGAGTGCAGGGATTTGAAATAGACCAGTACCATGGTGCAACCCTCTCCAGGGATGGTAAATCGAAGACCAGCCACGGTGTTCCCTTTTTAACGTAAAAATTCACGTGATGGAAAAACAAAGGCCAAAAAACTTCAAAGACCCGTTTGAGGTTCGGATAGCCTTTTTTTGGGTATGAAACTATCCATTGACGGCTTACAGCGGTCATAACCGTAGAACTCACTGAGAGCTTCGTTTTGACTGGTTATGGCTCCCGTAACTCTAAACAAGGCAACAGTTATGGCCGTCCGAAGAATTGATATCCACAGGGTGCAACATCTGCGGTGCAAGGTGCAACATTCGTCCAAAAAGACGAAACAGTGCCGTGCGACTTTTAGAAATGGGTGCAGGGATTTGAAATGGACCAGTACCATGGTGCACCACTCTCCAGGGATGGTAAATCGAATACCAGCCCCGGTGTTCCTTTTTTAACGTAAAAATTCACGTGATGGAAAAACGAAGGCCAAAAAACTTCAGAGACACGATTGAGGTTCAGATTGCCTTTTTTTGGGTATGAAACTATCCATTGACGGCTTATAGCCGTCAAAGCCGTAGAACTCACTGAGAGCTTCGTTTTGACTGGTTATGGCTCCCGTAACTCTAAACAAGGCAACAGTTATGGCCGTCCGAAGAATTGATATTCACAGGGTGCAACATCTGCGGTGTAAGGTGCAACATTCGTCCAAAAAGACGAAACAGCACCGTGCGACTTTTAGAAATGGGTGCTGGGATTTGAAATGGGCCAGTACCATGGTGCACCACTCTCCAGGGATGGTAAATCGAAGAACAGCCTCGGTGTTCCTTTTTTAACGTAAAAATTCATGTGACGGAAAAACGAAGGCCGAAAAACTTCAGAGACACGATTGAGGTCTGGATAGCCTTTTTTGGGTATGAAACTATCCATTGACGGCTTACAGCAGTCAAACCCGTAGAACTCACTGAGAGCTTCGTTTTGACTGGTTATGGCTCCCGTAACTCTAAACGAGGCAACAGTTATGGCCGTCCGAAGAATTGATATTCAAAGGGTGCAACATCTGCGGTGCAAGGTGCAACGTTGGTCCAAAAAGACTAAACAGAGCCGTGCGACTTTTAGAAATGGGTGCAGGGATTTGAAATGGGCCAGTACCATGGTGCACCACTCTCCAGGGATGGTAAATCGAAGAACAGCCTCGGTGTTCCTTTTTTAACGTAAAAATTCACGTGACGGAAAAACGAAGGCCGAAAAACTTCAGAGACACGATTGAGGTCTGGATAGCCTTTTTTGGGTATGAAACTATCCATTGACGGCTTACAGCAGTCAAACCCGTAGAACTCACTGAGAGCTTCGTTTTGACTGGTTATGGCTCCCGTAACTCTAAACGAGGCAGCAGTTATGGCCGTCCGAAGAATCGATATCCACAGGGTGCAACATCTGCGGTGCAAGGTGCAACATTCGTCCAAAAAGACGAAACAGCGCCGTGCGACTTTTAGAAATGGGTGCAGGGATTTGAAATGGACCAGTACCATGGTGCACCACTCTCCAGGGATGGTAAATCGAAGACCAGCCCCGGTGTTCCTTTTTTAACGTAAAAATTCACGTGATGGAAAAACGAAGGCCGAAAAACATCAAAGACACGATTGAGGTCCGGATAGCCTTTTTTGGGTATGAAACTATCCATTGATGGCTTACAGCAGTCAAACCCGTAGAACTCACTGAGAGCTTCGTTTTGACTGGTTATGGCTCCCGTAACTCTAAACGAGGCAGCAGTTATGGCCGTCCGAAGAATCGATATCCACAGGGTGCAACATCTGCGGTGCAAGGTGCAACATTCGTCCAAAAAGACGAAACAGCGCCGTGCGACTTTTAGAAATGAGTGCAGGGATTTGAAATGGACCAGTACCATGGTGCACCACTCTCCAGGGATGGTAAATCGAAGACCAGCCCCGGTGTTCATTTTTTAACGTAAAAATTCACCTGACGGAAAAACGAAGGCCGAAAAACTTCAGAGACACGATTGAGGTACGGATAGCCTTTTTTGGATATGAAACTATCCAATGATGGCTTACAGCAGTCAAACCCGTAGAACTCACTGAGAGCTTCGTTTTGACTGGTTATGGCTCCAGTAACTCTAAACGAGGCAACAGTTATGGCCGTCCGAAGAATCAATATCCACAGGGTGCAACATCTGCGGTGCAAGGTGCAACATTCGTCCAAAAAGAAGAAACGGCGCCGTGCAACTTTTAGAAATGGGTGCAGGGATTTGAAATGGACCAGTACCATGGTGCACCAATCTCCAGGGATGGTATATCGAAGACCAGCCCCGGTGTTCTTTTTTTAATGTAAAAATTCACGTGACGGAAAAACGAAGGCCAAAAAACTTCAAAGACACGATTGAGGTTCAGATTGCCTTTTTTTGGGTATGAAATTATCCATTGACGGCTTACAGCGGTCAAAACCGTAGAACTCACTGAGAGCTTTGTTTTGACTGGTTATGGCTCCCGTAACTCTAAACGAGGCAGCAGTTATGGCCGTCCGAAGAATCGATATCCACAGGGTGCAACATCTGCGGTGCATGGTGCAACATTTGTCCAAAAAGACGAAACAGCGCCGTGCGACTTTTAGAAATGGGTGCAGGGATTTGAAATGGACCAGTACCATGGTGCACCACTCTCCAGGGATGGTAAATCGAAGACCAGCCACGGTGCTCCCTTTTTAACGTAAAAATTCACGTGACAGAAAAACGAAGGCCAAAAAACTTCAGAAACCCGATTGAGGTTCGGATAGCCTTTTTTTGGATATGAAACTATCCATTGACGGCTTACAGCCGTAGAACTCACTGTGAGCTTCGTTTTGACTGGTAATGGCTCCCGTAACTCTAAACGAGGCAACAGTTATGACCGTCCGAAGAATTGATATTCACAGGGTGCAACATCTGCGGTGCAAGGTGCAACATTCATCCAAAAAGACGAAACAGCGCCGTGCGACTTTTAGAAATGGGTGCAAGGATTTGAAATGGGCTAGTACCGTGGTGCACCAATCTCCAGGGATGGTAAATCGAAGACCAGCCCTGGTGTTCCTTTTTTAACGTAAAAATTCACGTGACGGAAAAATGAAGGTCGAAAAACTTCAGAGACACGATTGAGGTCCGGATAGCTTTTTTTTGGGTTTGAAACTATCAATTGACGGCTTACAGCAGTCAAACCCGTAGAACTCACTGAGAGCTTCGTTTTGACTGGTTATGGCTCCCGTAACTCTAAACGAGGCAACAGTTATGGCCGTCCGAAGAATTGATATTCAAAGGGTGCAACATCTGCGGGGCAAGGTGCAACGTTGGTCCAAAAAGACTAAACAGAGCCGTGCGACTTTTAGAAATGGGTGCAGGGATTTGAAATGGGCCAGTACCATGGTGCACCACTCTCCAGGGATGGTAAATCGAAGAACAGCCTCGGTGTTCCTTTTTTAACGTAAAAATTCACGTGACGGAAAAACGAAGGCCGAAAAACTTCAGAGACACGATTGAGGTCTGGATAGCCTTTTTTGGGTATGAAACTATCCATTGACGGCTTATAGCAGTCAAACCCGTAGAACTCACTGAGAGCTTCGTTTTGACTGGTTATGGCTCCCGTAACTCTAAACGAGGCAGCAGTTATGGCCGTCCGAAGAATCGATATCCACAGGGTGCAACATCTGCGGTGCAAGGTGCAACATTTGTCCAAAAAGATGAAACAGCGTCGTGCGACTTTTAGAAATGGGTGCAGGGATTTGAAATGGACCAGTACCATGGTGCACCACTCTCCAGGGATGGTAAATCGAAGACCAGCCTCGGTGTTCCTTTTTTAACGTAAAATTCACGTGACGGAAAAACGAAGGCCAAAAAACTTCAGAGACCCGATTGAGGTTCGGATAGCCTTTTTTTGGATATGAAACTATCCATTTACGGCTTACAGCCGTAGAACTCACTGTGAGCTTCGTTTTGACTGGTAATGGCTCCCGTAACTCTAAACGAGGCAACAGTTATGACCGTCCGAAGAATTGATATTCACAGGGTGCAACATCTGCGGTGCAAGGTGCAACATTCATCCAAAAAGACGAAACAGCGCCGTGCGACTTTTAGAAATAGGTGCAAGGATTTGAAATGGGCTAGTACCGTGGTGCACCAATCTCCAGGGATGGTAAATCGAAGAACAGCCTCGGTGTTCCTTTTTTAACGTAAAAATTCACGTGACGGAAAAACGAAGGCCGAAAAACTTCAGAGACACGATTGAGGTCTGGATAGCCTTTTTTGGGTATGAAACTATCCATTGACGGCTTACAGCAGTCAAACCCGTAGAACTCACTGAGAGCTTCGTTTTGACTGGTTATGGCTCCCGTAACTCTAAACGAGGCAGCAGTTATGGCCGTCCGAAGAATCGATATCCACAGGGTGCAACATCTGCGGTGCAAGGTGCAACATTTGTCCAAAAAGACGAAACAGCGCCGTGCGACTTTTAGAAATGGGTGCAGGGATTTGAAATGGACCAGTACCATGGTGCACCACTCTCCAGGGATGGTAAATCGAAGACCAGCCACGGTGCTCCCTTTTTAACGTAAAAATTCACGTGACAGAAAAACGAAGGCCAAAAAAGTTCAGAGACCCGATTGAGGTTCGGATAGCCTTTTTTTGGATATGAAACTATCCATTGACGGCTTACAGCCGTAGAACTCACTATGAGCTTCGTTTTAACTGGTAATGGCTCCCGTAACTCTAAACGAGGCAACAGTTATGACCGTCCGAAGAATTGATATTCACAGGGTGCAACATCTGCGGTGCAAGGTGCAACATTCATCCAAAAAGACGAAACAACGCCGTACGACTTTTAGAAATGGGTGCAAGGATTTGAAATGGCCTAGTACCGTGGTGCACCAATATCCAGGGATGGTAAATCGAAGACCAGCCCCGGTGTTCCTTTTTTAACGTAAAAATTCACGTGACGGAAAAATGAAGGTCGAAAAACTTCAGAGACACGATTGAGGTTCGGATAGCTTTTTTTTGGGTTTGAAACTATCAATTGATGGCTTACAGCAGTCAAACCCGTAGAACTCACTGAGAGCTTCGTTTTGACTGGTTATGGCTCCCGTAACTCTAAACGAGGCAACAGTTATGGCCGTCCGAAGAATTGATATTCAAAGGGTGCAACATCTGCGGTGCAAGGTGCAACGTTGGTCCAAAAAGACTAAACAGAGCCGTGCGACTTTTAGAAATGGGTGCAGGGATTTGAAATGGGCCAGTACCATGGTGCACCACTCTCCAGGGATGGTAAATCGAAGAACAGCCTCGGTGTTCCTTTTTTAACGTAAAAATTCATGTGACGGAAAAACGAAGGCCGAAAAACTTCAGAGACACGATTGAGGTCTGGATAGCCTTTTTTGGGTATGAAACTATCCATTGACGGCTTACAGCAGTCAAACCCGTAGAACTCACTGAGAGCTTCGTTTTGACTGGTTATGGCTCCCGTAACTCTAAACGAGGCAGCAGTTATGGCCGTCCGAAGAATCGATATCTATAGGGTGCAACATCTGCGGTGCAAGGTGCAACATTCGTCCAAAAAGACGAAACAGCGCCGTGCGACTTTTAGAAATGGGTGCAGGGATTTGAAATGGACCAGTACCATGGTGCACCACTCTCCAGGGATGGTAAATCGAAGACCAGCCTCGGTGTTCCTTTTTTAACGTAAAATTCACGTGACGGAAAAACGAAGGCCGAAAAACTTCAGAGACACGATTGAGGTCCGGATAGCCTTTTTTGGGTATGAAACTATCCATTGATGGCTTACAGCAGTCAAACCCGTAGAACTCACTGAGAGCTTCGTTTTGACTGGTTATGGCTCCCGTAACTCTAAACGAGGCAGCAGTTATGGCCGTCCGAAGAATCGATATCCACAGGGTGCAACATCTGCGGTGCAAGGTGCAACATTCGTCCAAAAAGACGAAACAGCGCCGTGCGACTTTTAGAAATGGGTGCAGGGATTTGAAATGGCCCAGTACCATGGTGCACCACTCTCCAGGGATGGTAAATCGAAGACCTGCCACGGTGCTCCCTTTTTAACGTAAAAATTCACGTGATAGAAAAACGAAGGCCAAAAAACTTCAGAGACCCGATTGAGGTTCGGATAGCCATTTTTTGGATATGAAACTATCCATTGACGGCTTACAGCCGTAGATCTCACTGTGAGCTTTGTTTTGACCGGTTATGGCTCCCGTAACTCTAAACGAGGCAACAGTTATGATCGTCCGAAGAATTGATATTCACAGGGTGCAACATCTGCGGTGCAAGGTGCAACATTCATCCAAAAAGACGAAACAGCGCCGTGCGACTTTTAGAAATGGGTGCAGGGATTTGAAATGGGCCAGTACCGTGGTGCACCACTATCCAGGGATGGTAAATCGAAGACCAGCCCCGGTGTTCCTTTTTTAACGTAAAAATTCACGTGATGGAAAAACGAAGCCCGAAAAACTTCAGAGACACGATTGAGGTCCGAATAGCCTTTTTTTGGGTATGAAACTATCCATTGACGGCTTACAGCAGTCAAACCCGTAGAACTCACTGATAGCTTCGTTTTGACTGGTTATGGCTCCCGTAACTCTAAACGAGGCAACAGTTATGGCCGTCCGAAGAATTGATATTCACAGGGTGCAACATCTGCGGTGCAAGGTGCAACATTCATCCAAAAAGACGAAACAGCGCCGTGCGACTTTTAGAAATGGGTGCAGGGATTTGAAATGGGCCAGTACCGTGGTGCACCACTATCCAGGGATGGTAAATCGAAGACCAGCCCCGGTGTTCCTTTTTTAACGTAAAAATTCACGTGACGGAAAAACGAAGCCCGAAAAACTTCAGAGACACGATTGAGGTCCGAATAGCCTTTTTTTGGGTATGAAACTATCCATTGACGGCTTACAGCAGTCAAACCCATAGAACTCACTGAGAGCTTCGTTTTGACTGGTTATGGCTCCCGTAACTCTAAACGAGGCAACAGTTATGGCCGTCCGAAGAATTGATATTCACAGGGTGCAACATCTGCGGTGCAAGGTGCAACGTTCGTCCAAAAAGACGAAACAGCGTCGTCCGACTTTTAGAAATGAGTGCAGGGATTTGAAATGGACCAGTACCATGGTGCACCACTCTCCAGGGATGGTAAATCGAAGACCAGCCCCGGTGTTCATTTTTTAACGTAAAAATTCAACTGACGGAAAAACGAAGGCCGAAAAACTTCAGAGACACGATTGAGGTACGGATAGCCTTTTTTGGGTATGAAACTATCCATTGACGGCTTACAGTGGTCAAAATCGTAGAACTCACTGAGAGCTTCGTTTTGACTGGTTATGGCTCCAATAACTCTAAACGGGGCAACAGTTATGGCCGTCCGAAGAATCGATATCCACAGGGTGCAACATCTGCGGTGCAAGGTGCAACATTCGTCCAAAAAGACGAAACAGCGTCGTGCGACTTTCAGAAATGGGTGCAGGGATTTGAAATGGACCAGTACCATGGTGCACCACTCTCCAGGGATGGTAAATCGAAGACCAGCCACGGTGCTCCCTTTTTAACGTAAAAATTCACGTGACGGAAAAACGAAGGCCAAAAAACTTCAAAGACCCGATTGAGGTTCGGATAGCCTTTTTTGGATATGAAACTATCCATTGACGGCTTACAGCCGTAGAACTCACTATGAGCGTCGTTTTGACTGGTTATGGCTCCCGTAACTCTAAACGAGGCAACAGTTATGACCGTCCGAAGAATTGATATTCACAGGGTGCAACATCTGCGGTGCAAGGTGCAACATTCATCCAAAAAGACGAAACAGCACCGTGCGACTTTTAGAAATGGGTGCAGGGACTTGAAATGGGCCAGTACCGTGGTGCACCACTCTCCATGGATGGTAAATCGAAGACCAGGCCCGGTGTTCCTTTTTTAACGTAAAAATTCACGTGACGGAAAAACGAAGGCCGAAAAACTTCAGAGACACGATTAAGGTCCGGATAGCCTTTTTTTGGGTATAAAACTATCCATTGACGGCTTACAGCAGTCAAACCCGTAGAACTCACTGAGAGCTTCGTTTTGACTGGTTATGGCTCCCGTAACTCTAAACGAGGCAACAGTTATGGCCGTCCGAAGAATTGATATTCAAAGGGTGCAACATCTGCGGTGCAAGGTGCAACGTTGGTCCAAAAAGACTAAACAGAGCCGTGCGACTTTTAGAAATGGGTGCAGAGATTTGAAATGGGCCAGTACCATGGTGCACCACTCTCCAGGGATGGTAAATCGAAGAACAGCCTCGGTGTTCCTTTTTTAACGTAAAAATTCACGTGACGGAAAAACGAAGGCCGAAAAACTTCAAAGACACGATTGAGGTCTGGATAGCCTTTTTTGGGTATGAAACTATCCATTGACGGCTTACAGCAGTCAAACCCGTAGAACTCACTGAGAGCTTCGTTTTGACTGGTTATGGCTCCCGTAATCTAAACGAGGCAGCAGTTATGGCCGTCCGAAGAATCGATATCCACAGGGTGCAACATCTGCGGTGCAAGGTGCAACATTCGTCCAAAAAGACGAAACAGCGCCGTGCGACTTTTAGAAATGGGTGCAGGGATTTGAAATGGACCAGTACCATGGTGCACCACTCTCCAGGGATGGTAAATCGAAGACCAGCCTCGGTGTTCCTTTTTTAACGTAAAATTCACGTGACGGAAAAACGAAGGCCGAAAAACTTCAGAGACACGATTGAGGTCCGGATAGCCTTTTTTGGGTATGAAACTATCCATTGATGGCTTACAGCAGTCAAACCCGTAGAACTCACTAAGAGCTTCGTTTGGACTGGTTATGGCTCCCGTAAATCTAAACGTGGCAGCAGTTATGGCCGTCCGAAGAATCGATATCCACAGGGTGCAACATCTGCGGTGCAAGGTGCAACATTCGTCCAAAAAGACGAAACAGCGCCGTGCGACTTTTAGAAATGGGTGCAGGGATTTGAAATGGCCCAGTACCATGGTGCACCACTCTCCAGGGATGGTAAATCGAAGACCTGCCACGGTGCTCCCTTTTTAACGTAAAAATTCACGTGACAGAAAAACGAAGGCCAAAAAACTTCAGAGACCCGATTGAGGTTCGGATAGCCATTTTTTGGATATGAAACTATCCATTGACGGCTTACAGCCGTAGATCTCACTGTGAGCTTTGTTTTGACTGGTTATGGCTCCCGTAACTCTAAACGAGGCAACAGTTATGATCGTCCGAAGAATTGATATTCACAGGGTGCAACATCTGCGGTGCAAGGTGCAACATTCATCCAAAAAGACGAAACAGCGCCGTGCGACTTTTAGAAATGGGTGCAGGGATTTGAAATGGGCCAGTACCGTGGTGCACCACTATCCAGGGATGGTAAATCGAAGACCAGCCCCGGTGTTCCTTTTTTAACGTAAAAATTCACGTGACGGAAAAACGAAGCCCGAAAAACTTCAGAGACACGATTGAGGTCCGAATAGCCTTTTTTTGGGTATGTAACTATCCATTGACGGCTTACAGCAGTCAAACCCGTAGAACTCACTGAGAGCTTCGTTTTGACTGGTTATGGCTCCCGTAACTCTAAACGAGGCAACAGTTATGGCCGTCCGAAGAATTGATATTCACAGGGTGCAACATCTGCGGTGCAAGGTGCAACGTTCGTCCAAAAAGACGAAACAGCGTCGTACGACTTTTAGAAATGAGTGCAGGGATTTGATATGGACCAGTACCATGGTGCACCACTCTCCAGGGATGGTAAATCGAAGACCAGCCCCGGTGTTCATTTTTTAACGTAAAAATTCAACTGACGGAAAAACGAAGGCCGAAAAACTTCAGAGACACGATTGAGGTACGGATAGCCTTTTTTGGGTATGAAACTATCCATTGACGGCTTATAGTTGTCAAAGCCGTAGAACTCACTGAGAGCTTCGTTTTGACTGGTTATGGCTCTCGTAACTCTAAACGAGGCAACAGTTATGGCCGTCCGAAGAATCGATATCCACAGGGTGCAACATCTGCGGTGCAAGGTGCAACATTCGTCCAAAAAGACGAAACAGCGTCGTGCGACTTTTAGAAATGGGTGTAGGGATTTGAAATGGACCAGTACCATGGTGCACCACTCTCCAGGGATGGTAAATCGAAGACCAGCCACAGTGTTCCCTTTTTAATGTAAAAATTCACGTGACAGAAAAACGAAGGCCAAAAAACTTCAGAGACCCGTTTGAGGTTCGGATAGCCTTTTTTTGGGTATGAAATTATCCATTGACGGCTTACAGTGGTCAAAATCGTAGAACTCACTTAGAGCTTCGTTTTGACTGGTTATGGCTCCCGTAAATCTAAACGGGGCAACAGTTATGGCCGTCCGAAGAATCGATATCCACAGGGTGCAACATCTGCGGTGCAAGGTGCAACATTCGTCCAAAAAGACGAAACAGCGCCGTGCGACTTTTAGAAATGGGTGCAGGGATTTGAAATGGACCAGTACCATGGTGCACCACTCTCCAGGGATGGTAAATCGAAGACCAGCCACGGTGCTCCCTTTTTAACGTAAAAATTCACGTGACGGAAAAACGAAGGCCAAAAAACTTCAAAGACCCGATTGAGGTTCGGATAGCCTTTTTTTGATATGAAACTATCCATTGACGGCTTACAGCCGTAGAACTCACTATGAGCGTCGTTTTGACTGGTTATGGCTCCCGTAACTCTAAACGAGGCAACAGTTATGACCGTCCGAAGAATTGATATTCACAGGGTGCAACATCTGCGGTGCAAGGTGCAACATTCATCCAAAAAGACGAAACAGCGCCGTGCGACTTTTAGAAATGGGTGCAGGGATTTGAAATGGGCCAGTACCGTGGTGCACCACTCTCCAGGGATGGTAAATCGAAGACCAGGCCCGGTGTTCCTTTTTTAACGTAAAAATTCACGTGACGGAAAAACGAAGGCCGAAAAACTTCAGAGACACGATTAAGGTCCGGATAGCCTTTTTTTGGGTATAAAACTATCCATTGATGGCTTACAGCAGTCAAACCCGTAGAACTCACTGAGAGCTTCGTTTTGACTGGTTATGGGACCCGTAACTCTAAACGAGGCAACAGTTATGGCCGTCCGAAGAATTGATATTCACAGGGTGCAACATCTGCGGTGCAAGGTGCAACATTCATCCAAAAAGACGAAACAGCGCCGTGCGACTTTTAGAAATGGGTGCAGGGATTTGAAATGGGCCAGTACCATGGTGCACCACTCTCCAGGGATGGTAAATCGAAGACCAGCCCCGGCGTTCCTTTTTTAACGTAAAAATTCACGTGATGGAAAAACGAAGGCCGAAAAACTTCAGAGACACGATTGAGGTCCGGATAGCCTTTTTTTGGGTATGAAACTATCCATTGACGGCTTACAGCGGTCAAACCCGTAGAACTCACTGAGAGCTTCGTTTTGACTGGTTATGGCTCCCGTAACTCTAAACGAGGCAGCAGTTATGGCCGTCCGAAGAATTGATATCCACAGGGTGCAACATCTGCGGTGCAAGGTGCAACATTCGTGCAAAAAGATGAAACAACGCCGTACGACTTTTAGAAATGGGTGTAGGGATTTGAAATGGACCAGTACCATGGTGCACCACTCTCCAAGGATGGTAAATCGAAGACCAGCCACGGTGCTCCCTTTTTAACGTAAAAATTCATGTGACGGAAAAACGAAGGCCAAAAAACTTCAGAGACCCGATTGAGATTCGGATAGCCTTTTTTTGAATATGAAACTATCCATTGACGGCTTACAGCCGTAGAACTCACTGAGAGCTTCGTTTTGACTGGTTATGGCTCCCGTAACTCTAAACGAGGCAACAGTTATGACCGTCCGAAGAATTGATATTCACAGGGTGCAACATCTGCGGTGTAAGGTGCAACATTCATCCAAAAAGACGAAACAGCGCCGTGCGACTTTTAGAAATGGGTGCAGGGATTTGAAATGGGCCAGTAACATGGTGCACCACTCTCCAGGGATGGTAAATCGAAGACCAGCCCCGGTGTCCCTTTTTTAACGTAAAAATTCACGTGACGGAAAAACAAAGGCCGAAAAACTTCAAAGACACGATTGAGGTCCGGATAGCCTTTTTTTTGGGTATGAAACTATCCATTAACCGCTTACAGTAGTCAAACCCGTAGAACTCACTGAGAGCTTCGTTTTGACTGGTTATGGCTCCCGTAACTCTAAACGAGGCAACAGTTATGGCCGTCCGAAGAATCGATATCCACAGGGTGCAACATCTGCGGTGCAAGGTGCAACATTCATCCAAAAAGACGAAACAGCGCCGTGCGACTTTTAGAAATGGGTGCAGGGATTTGAAATGGACCAGTAACATGGTGCACCACTCTCCAGGGATGGTAAATCGAAGACCAGCCCCGGTGTTCATTTTTTAACGTAAAAATTCACGTGACGGAAAAACAAAGGCCGAAAAACTTCAAAGACACGATTGAGGTCCGGATAGCCTTTTTTGGGTATGAAACTATCCATTGACGGCTTACAGCTGTCAAAGCCGTAGAACTCACTGAGAGCTTCGTTTTGACTGGTTATGGCTCCCGTAACTCTAAACGAGGCAACAGTTATGGCCGTCCGAAGAATCGATATCCACAGGGTGCAACATCTGCGGTGCAAGGTGCAACATTCGTCCAAAAAGACGAAACATCGCCGTGCGACTTTTAGAAATGGGTGCAGGGATTTGAAATGGACCAGTACCATGGTGCACCACTCTCCAGGGATGGTAAATAGAAGACCAGCCCCGGTGTTCCTTTTTTAACGTAAAAATTCACGTGATGGAAAAACGAAGGCCAAAAAACTTCAGAGACACGATAGAGGTCAGATTGCCTTTTTTTGGGTATGAAACTATCCATTGACGGTCTATAGCCGTCAAAGCCGTAGAACTCACTGAGAGCTTCGTTTCGACTGGTTATGGCTCCCGTAACTCTAAACGAGGCAATAGTTATGGCCGTCCGAAGAATCGATATCCACAGGGTGCAACATCTGCGGTGCAAGGTGCAACATTCGTCCAAAAAGACGAAACAACGCCGTGCGACTTTTAGAAATCGGTGCAGGGATTTGAAATGGACCAGTACCATGATGCACCACTCTCCAGGGATGGTAAATCGAAGACCAGCCACGGTGTTCCCTTTTTAACGTAAAAATTCACGTGATGGAAAAACGAAGGCCGAAAAACTTCAGAGACACGATTGAGGTCCGGATAGCCTTTTTTGGGTATGAAACTATCCATTGACGGCTTACAGCAGTCAAACCCGTAGAACTCACTGAGAGCTTCGTTTTGACTGGTTATGGCTCCCGTAACTCTAAACGAGGCAACAGTTATGGCCGTCCGAAGAATCGATATCCACAGGGTGCAACATCTGCGGTGCAAGGTGCAACATTCGACCAAAAAGAAGAAACAGCGCCGTGCGACTTTTAGAAATGGGTGCAGGGATTTGAAATGGAACAGTACCACGGTGCACCACTTTCCAGGGATGGTAAATCGAAGACCAGCCACGGTGTTCCCTTTTTAACGTAAAAATTCACGTGTTGGAAAAACGAAGGCCAAAAAACTTCAATGACCCGATTGAGGTTCGGATAACCTTTTTTGGGCATGAAACTATCCATTGATGGCTTACAGCTGTCAAAGCCGTAGAACTCACTAAGAGCTTCGTTTTGACTGGTTATGGCTCCCGTAACTCTAAACGAGGCAACAGTTATGGCCGTCCGAAGAATCGATATCCACAGGGTGCAACATCTGCGGTGCAAGGTGCGACATTCGTCCAAAAAGACGAAACAGCGCCGTGCGACTTTTAGAAATGGGTGTAGGGATTTGAAATGGACCAGTACCATGGTGCACCACTCTCTAGGGATGGTAAATCGAAGACCAGCCCCGGTGTTCCTTTTTTAACGTAAAAATTCACGTGATGGAAAAACGAAGGCCAAAAAACTTCAGAGACACGATAGATGTCAGATTGCCTTTTTTTGGGTATGAAACTATCCATTGACGGCCTATAGCCGTCTAAGCCATAGAACTCACTGAGAGCTTCGTTTCGACTGGTTATGGCTCCTGTAACTCTAAACGAGGCAACAGTTATGGCCGTCCGAAGAATCGATATCCACAGGGTGCAACATCTGCGGTGCAAGGTGCAACATTCGTCCAAAAAGACGAAACAACGCCGTGCGACTTTTAGAAATCGGTGCAGGGATTTGAAATGGACCAGTACCATGGTGCACCACTCTCCAGGGATGGTAAATCGAAGACCAGCCACGGTGTTCCCTTTTTAACGTAAAAATTCACGTGACGGAAAAACGAAGGCTGAAAAACTTCAGAGACACGATTGAGGTCCGGATAGCCTTTTTTTGGGTATGAAACTATCCATTGACGGCTTACAGCAGTCAAACCCGTAGAACTCACTGAGAGCTTCGTTTTGACTGGTTATGGCTCCCGTAACTCTAAACGAGGCAACAGTTATGGCCGTCCGAAGAATCGATATCCACAGGGTGCAACATCTGCGGTGCAAGGTGCAACATTCGTCCAAAAAGACGAAACAGCGCCGTGCGACTTTTAGAAATGGGTGCAGGGATTTGAAATGGAACAGTACCATGGTGCACCACTTTCCAGGGATGGTAAATCGAAGACCAGCCACGGTGTTCCCTTTTTAACGTAAAAATTCACGTGATGGAAAAACGAAGGCCAAAAAACTTCAGTGACCCGATTGAGGTTCGGATAACCTTTTTTGGGCATGAAACTATCCATTGATGGCTTACAGCTGTCAAAGCCGTAGAACTCACTAAGAGCTTCGTTTTGACTAGTTATGGCTCCCGTAACTCTAAACGAGGCAACAGTTATGGCCGTCCGAAGAATCGATATCCACAGGGTGCAACATCTGCGGTGCAAGGTGCAACATTCGTCCAAAAAGACGAAACAGCGCCGTGCGACTTTTAGAAATGGGTGCAGGGATTTGAAATGGACCAGTACCATGGTGCACCACTCTCCAGGGATGGTAAATAGAAGACCAGCCCCGGTGTTCCTTTTTTAACGTAAAAATTCACGTGATGGAAAAACGAAGGCCAAAAAACTTCAGAGACACGATAGAGGTCAGATTGCCTTTTTTTGGGTATGAAACTATCCATTGACGGTCTATAGCCGTCAAAGCCGTAGAACTCACTGAGAGCTTCGTTTCGACTGGTTATGGCTCCCGTAACTCTAAACGAGGCAACAGTTATGGCCGTCCGAAGAATCGATATCCACAGGGTGCAACATCTGCGGTGCAAGGTGCAACATTCGTCCAAAAAGACGAAACAACGCCGTGCGACTTTTAGAAATCGGTGCAGGGATTTGAAATGGACCAGTACCATGATGCACCACTCTCCAGGGATGGTAAATCGAAGACCAGCCACGGTGTTCCCTTTTTAATGTAAAAATTCACGTAACGGAAAAACGAAGGCCGAAAAACGTCAGAGACCCGATTGAGGTTCGGATAGCCTTTGTTTTGATATGAAACTATCCATTGACGGCTTACAGCCGTAGAACTCACTGTGAGCTTCGTTTTGACTGGTTATGGCTCCCGTAACTCTAAACGAGGCAACAGTTATGACCGTCCGAAGAATTGATATTCACAGGGTGCAACATCTGCGGTGCAAGGTGCAACATTCATCCAAAAAGACGAAACAGCGTCGTGCGACTTTTAGAAATGGGTGCAGGGATTTGAAATGGGCCAGTACCATTGTGCACCACTCTCCAGGGATGGTAAATCGAAGACCAGCCCCGGTGTTCCTTTTTTAACGTAAAAATTCACGTGACGGAAAAACGAAGGCCGAAAAACTTCAGAGACACGATTGAGGTCCGGATAGCCTTTTTTCGGGTATGAAACTATCCATTGACGGCTTACAGCAGTCAAACCCGTAGAACTCACTGAGAGCTTCGTTTTGACTGGTTATGGCTCCCGTAACTCTAAACGAGGCAACAGTTATGGCCGTCCGAAGAATTGATATTCACAGGGTGCAACATCTGCGGTGCAAGGTGCAACGTTCGACCAAAATGACGAAACAGCGCCGTGCGACTTTTAGAAATGGGTGCAGGGATTTGAAATGGGACAGTACCATGGTGCACCACTCTCCAGGGATGGTAAATCGAAGACCAGCCCAGGTGTTCCTTTTTTAACGTAAAAATTCACGTGACGGAAAAACGAAGGCCGAAAAACTTCAGAGACACGATTGAGGTCCGGATAGCCTTTTTTGGGTATGAAACTATCCATTGACGGCTTACAGCAGTCAAACCCGTAGAACTCACTGAGAGCTTCGTTTTGACTGGTTATGGCTCCCGTAACTCTAAACGAGGCAGCAGTTATGGCCGTCCGAAAATCGATATCCACAGGGTGCAACATCTGCGGTGCAAGGTGCAACATTCGTCCAAAAAGACGAAACAGCGCCGTGCGACTTTTAGAAATGGGTGCAGGGATTTGAAATGGACCAGTACCATGGTGCACCACTCTCCAGGGATGGTAAATCGAAGACCAGCCCCGGTGTTTATTTTTTAATGTAAAAATTCACGTGATGGAAAAACGAAGGCCGAAAAACTTCAGAGACACGATTGAGGTACGGATAGCCTTTTTTTGGGTATGAAACAATCCATTGACGGCTTACAGCAGCCAAACCCGTAGAACTCACTGAGAGCTTCGTTTTGACTGGTTATGGCTCCCGTAACTCTAAACGAGGCAGCAGTTAAGGCCGTCCGAAGAATCGATATCCATAGGGTGCAACATCTGCGGTGCAAGGTGCAACATTCGTCCAAAAAGACGAAACAGCGCCATGCGACTTTTAGAAATGAGTGCAGGGATTTGAAATGGACCAGTACCATGGTGCGCCACTCTCCAGGGATGGTAAATCGAAGACCAGCCCCGGTGTTCATTTTTTAACGTAAAAATTCAACGGACGGAAAAACGAAGGCCGAAAAACTTCAGAGACACGATTGAGGTACGGATAGCCTTTTTTGGGTATGAAACTATCCATTGATGGCTTACAGCTGTCAAAGCCTTAGAACTCACTGAGAGCTTCGTTTTGACTGGTTATGGCTCCCGTAACTCTAAACGAGGCAACAGTTATGGCCGTCCGAAGAATCGATATCCACAAGGTGCAACATCTGCGGTGCAAGGTGCAACATTCGTCCAAAAAGAAGAAACAGCGCCGTGCGACTTTTAGAAACGGGTGCAGGGATTTGAAATGGACCAGTACCATGGTGCACCACTCTCCAGGGATGGTAAATCGAAGACCAGCCACAGTGTTCCCTTTTTAACGTAAAAATTCACGTGACGGAAAAACGAAGGCCAAAAAACTTCAGAGACCCGTTTGAGGTTCAGATAACCTTTTTTTGGGTATGATATTATCCATTGACGGCTTACAGCGGTCAAAATCGTAAAACTCACTGAGTGCTTCGTTTTGACTGGTTATGGCTCCCGTAACTCTAAACGAGGCAACAGTTATGGCCGTCCGAAGAATCGATATCCACAGGGTGCAACATCTGCGGTGCAAGGTGCAACATTCGTCCAAAAAGACGAAACAGCGCCGTGCGACTTTTAGAAATGGGTGCAGGGATTTGAAATGGACCAGTACCATGGTGCACCACTCTCCAGGGATGGTAATGTTAGTCCATAGGATAGTGGTTTTGATGACAACAACTATAGAAGTGTTATAAAATATATATGTGCAGGAAATCTATATGCAGGTATCAACAAAAGAAGACTGTACAGTAAAGAAAACAAAATTGATGAAGACAAAGATCAAGAGTTCAAGATTGAAGACTCATGAGATTCAAGATATTCAAGAGTTCAAGACAAATAATATAGTTAGGTTAGATATTTGTTAAAACTCCTTGAAAGCACTATCATTCTTTTTTATCCAATTTACTCGTGGAATGGAATTCACTTCGTTCTTGTTAAAGGGATGGAACCCTAGTGAGATGGAACTCACGAAATATCTAGTGGAACGGATAGTAGCCCTATTTTGTTATCCACTAATTTTGATTCAAAATGATTTTCAAAATTATCTCTTGTTTTATAAAATGATTTTCAAATATTCCTTTTCAAAAGAAAAACCTTCGTTCACATTTCCAAAAATGTTTTAGCCTCAAAATCATATTTATCATTTTGTTATATTTTGATTTCAAAATTGTCCTTGATATTTTAGCCTCAAAATCTATTTTAATATTATATTTACTTTAGTTTATTTACTTTGATTTTTAAATATATTTTAGTATATATACATATATACATTCATAAGTATTTCTATTTCTAAATACCTTCTACAAATACATAGAGTCCATTTGAATAAAGTTGCATATGTTTTAAATCATCATTTTCAAAGTAAAGCAAATCATCACTTTTTACTAGACCATGTCGACATCCTCTTTACTTGTCATGTCGACATACTTCCCGTTACAGCAAACGTTGTTTTCAAAAGAAGTGTCTATTCGTTTAAACCTCTTCGAATGGACACATCCATTCATTCTCTATAAATAGAGACTGTTATGGACGTTTTCAATATACTACTTTCTTCATTTTCTCTCCTCTTTACTCTCTTATCTTATTTTCTAATCATCCTATCTATATTCTACCGAAATCTTAAGTGAATCAAACCAGAATATCTCTAGTTTGATTCTCTGCCACTCTCTCCAAAGAATCTTAGTGCTTATCAGAGTTATAGATACATTTGTACTCAAAGAAACTTGTGTGGGGTTATAAAGGTGTGATCGTGTCCTTGGAAATCGATCGGGTGAACTTGTGTCCTGTGAATCAAGTGGTTCTACCCAGAGACCTGAGAATCTGGAGGGTGTACCTCGTTGCCTTGGAATCGAGGGATTGTAATCTAGATTATTGTTGAATAGAAAGCCGTACGGGTTGTGCGGGACTGGATGTAGGGTAACACCGAACCAGTATAAAATTCCTGGTGTGTTCTTTCCTTTACTTGCTTTTTATTTATATTTGCATTTGTTTGTGATTCTGTGATTTGATCTGTGATTGTGTATTTGCATTAAGTTAGTTAAATCAATTTAAATCAAAGAAGTTTTAAAGAAATTCTTAAAACACTATTCACCCCCCCTCTAGTGTTAAATAGCCTTAAGACCATCTTCCGCGTTCCTTTCATTTGGTATCAGAGCAAGGTTTTCAAAAGTTTCATAATCTGAATTTTGAAAATTTTTAAAATGGCAATTTTTTATAAAATTATTAACACTGTTTTCATTTGAATATGTCACAGAATCATCATGATATTGTTGTTTAAAATTATATTTAGTTATTTTGAAAAGTCACTTGATTCTTTAAAAATTGTTATCTTGTTTTGCAGGAGAAGTGTTATGTACAAATGGATATATAATGGAAATCGACAAAGAAATGGGTACCAGATCAATTCAAAACTTTGGGTTCTCATCTACAACTTGATTTGATACTGTACTTCTCTCTATCTGCTTCGCAATGTCACTGGTTTCGTGAGAATCCGTCAAGAAATGACCAAGTTATGGTCAAATGAAGTTTTGGTGAACAAAGAGAAAAAGAAGGCAAATCCGTCAAAGATATTCTTCAAAATTCATCCAGAGATTTGAATATTTTGTTCCCACTCCTTTTCAGATTGTAGTTCTTGTTCTCGTGGTCATTTTGATGGGTGGATCATCAAATTCCGATCAAAATTGAGTGAGATATGAAAGTTTGAAGTTGGCTATCCAAAACTGAAAAACTGTGTACGGGATCTTCAACATTTCTTCTACTGTTCGGCCTGTTGCATCACAATACCATCCAAATTCGACACCAAACTATAAATAGATTGTAGCCCTTGCCTTCCTCTTCGACTTGCCGCTGGTTTCATCCAATTCCGTTAAGAAACGAAGGAGATATGCCTTCTAGAAGTTTGATAGTATATAGAAAAACGGGAAGAAGATGAAGAGGAGGAATTTTTATGAAAAGTGGTGACCGTTGGGCTTATTTATAGTGGTTGAAGTGTCCATTCATTCAAAATTCGAATTCAAAGTTTTGGCGCCAAGTTGGTCAATCTACTAAATCATCCGTATCTTTCTCATATGGTCTTCAAATTCAGCAAATGAATATACTACGCTGATTAGAAAAACGAGCCCGTCGCAATAGAACAGATTTCACTGTCAAATTCGAAAAGATATAAATGTGTGGATCACAACAATGGAGGAACGACAAAGTTAGAAAGATGGAATGCAAAAATTGATATGCTTTACTATTATTTCATCTTTATTGTTACATTTAGGAATATATATATATCTATGCATTTAGTTAGGTATAGAAATTTATCACTTTTATAAGTTTTGATATTTTGGTCCATATATTGACACACCATAGTATAAATATCAATATACAAGTCTAATGTTTTAAAAGTCTTTTAAAATGTGTTTTCTTTCTAATAAAATCTTACAACTAATTTATTACAACTATATTAAGAAAGTAAGCATACCTTCATTCGTAGCTTTAACTTATCTAATGTTGTTTTTATTTCTCGTACTATATTTCTTTTAAGATACTAATTCTATATTTTTAAGAAATTAGTAAAAGGAATTTAGATTGTTAGAATAAGGCTTTACTTATAGATTTCTTCAATTAATAAGATTGCATCACATCACATGATACTTATCATATAAGTAGATAGTGACATACATTTTAATAAAAGCATTTTTTTCATGCATAATGCCAAGTATCTTTACACATGTATTCTCATTTTTTTTTTTTTTTGTACTTTAATTATATTAACTACTATAAAAATTGGGCCAAAAATCACCATTTTTGCCCAGAACTTTAGATAGCATTTCTGAAATGTTGTCTTTGCTTTTGTTACACTGCAAATACGTTTTTATAGCATTTCTGTGCTTTGAAACACTGTAGTATTTCTGAAACTTTTCACAGCATTTGGTAAATACCGCAATTTCTGTTTTATAATGCTTTGTATATATATTTTAATGCAAAAACTTTTTATAGCATTCTGTAAATGCTGTCTCTTCTACTTAAAACTTTAAATTATAAAATAACGATATTTAAACTAAGTATTTTTCTCTATTCTTTTTAGAAATTATTTTCTAACTTATATTAGAATATTTAAAATTAATGTTTAGATATTCTTTAGTAATTAATTAAAATTTAAATGAAAGAGGCATTAATATAACATATGTTTATTTTAGTTTTTTAATCTTTGTTGTTTTTAATATTTCATTATGATATTTTTTTTTTAAAAAAAATGTTTAAACATGTTTCTAAATATTTTCGTCAATAAAAATTTAATATAAAGGTTTTAATTAGTAAGTTAAGTATTTTATAAACATGGAAGTTTGGATTCTTAAAAATAAAAATAAAATAAAAACAATCAAGTTAAAATAATTATTTAAGTAGGCTATTAATTTTTATATTTGATCATATATATATATATATATATATATATATATATATAGTTTAGGTCCATATCTCTTAGCAATTTAATTTTGATATTGAGTTTGATTACTACCTTTCATGAATATGTTATAGTTTTAATACCATTTATTGCCTTTAAACTCTTACTTTACAACTCTTTCTATCCCATTCATTAGTTTCCTTAACTTAGGTTTAGTAATTGGTGTGTTTTACCTTTGTTTGGTTGAAGTATAATAAATAGTTTGATAAATGAATACATACATATATAGACACACACACACACACACACACATATATATATATATATATATATATATATGCTTGCCAATTAGATATTATTTATCACTCATGTTTACCTTATAGTCTGAATATCTCTTACCATAGTATATATATCATCATATCATTGTGCAAATTATTTTACTTCATTATCATTTTATTACATATCATTATGCATCATATTTCATATCACATTTCATTGCATATTACATCATAAATTACAATGCATATCATAATCATTTGCATCACAAGTCGCACTTCATTTCGCATATTATCTCATGCTACATTGCATATGTTATACACTTCATACTGCTTTACAAACTACATATTGCATACATGTATACATAACAAGTGTATCTTATTTAGGAGGAGTTTGTAGTATTGTCTTATAATATAAGATTATTAGTTTTTGGTTGATTTGATTGATTTGATTGACTTGTTTGAATTGTTTGACTTGATTGACTTGTTTAATTTATTGACTTGATTGACTTGTTTAACTTGTTTGAATTGATTGATTTGTTTGACTTGTCTGACATGATTGGTTTTGATGTATGTGTTGATTATATTGTCTGAAATATATTTATACATATTTATTGAATAATTATAGTATAATTAAGTTAATATCTTTCACAATTCATTTACTATACTTTGTTCTAGTATTAAGTTTAAGGGGGAGTTTTATAGTTAGTGGTTTAGGACTAAGTTTTAGTTTTAGATCTAAGTGTTTATTATTTATGATAACACTATCATTATAATCACACGTCATAGAGTTATAAGTTTTAGGGGGAGTTATATAGTTTAGAGTTAGTGTCATTTTTTTTGTTGATGACAAAGGGGGAGAAGTATAAAATAGGTTAGTTAGGCATAAATTAAGGGGGAGTTATTAGATTTAGGGGGAGTTATAAGGAGAATATAAATATTTTATAAACAAAGGTTGTCATCATCAAAAAGGGGGAGAATGTTAGTCCATAGGATAGTGGTTTTGATGACAACAACTATAGAAGTGTTATAAAATATATATGTGCAGGAAATCTATATGCAGGTATCAACAAAAGAAGACTGTACAGTAAAGAAAACAAAATTGATGAAGACAAAGATCAAGAGTTCAAGATTGAAGACTCATGAGATTCAAGATATTCAAGAGTTCAAGACAAATAATATAGTTAGGTTAGATATTTGTTAAAACTCCTTGAAAGCACTATCATTCTTTTTTATCCAATTTACTCGTGGAATGGAATTCACTTCGTTCTTGTTAAAGGGATGGAACCCTAGTGAGATGGAACTCACGAAATATCTAGTGGAACGGATAGTAGCCCTATTTTGTTATCCACTAATTTTGATTTAAAATGATTTTCAAAATTATCTCTTGTTTTATAAAATGATTTTCAAATATTCCTTTTCAAAAGAAAAACCTTCGTTCACATTTCCAAAAATGTTTTAGCCTCAAAATCATATTTATCATTTTGTTATATTTTGATTTCAAAATTGTCCTTGATATTTTAGCCTCAAAATCTATTTTAATATTATATTTACTTTAGTTTATTTACTTTGATTTTTAAATATATTTTAGTATATATACATATATACATTCATAAGTATTTCTATTTCTAAATACCTTCTACAAATACATAGAGTCCATTTGAATAAAGTTGCATATGTTTTAAATCATCATTTTCAAAGTAAAGCAAATCATCACTTTTTACTAGACCATGTCGACATCCTCTTTACTTGTCATGTCGACATACTTCCCGTTACAGCAAAGGTTGTTTTCAAAAGAAGTGTCTATTCGTTTAAACCTCTTCGAATGGACACATCCATTCATTCTCTATAAATAGAGACTGTTATGGACGTTTTCAATATACTACTTTCTTCATTTTCTCTCCTCTTTACTCTCTTATCTTATTTTCTAATCATCCTATCCATATTCTGCCGAAATCTTAAGTGAATCAAACCAGAATATCTCTAGTTTGATTCTCTGCCACTCTCTCCAAAGAATCTTAGTGCTTATCAGAGTTATAGATACATTTGTACTCAAAGAAACTTGTGTGGGGTTATAAAGGTGTGATCGTGTCCTTGGAAATCGATCGGGTGAACTTGTGTCCTGTGAATCAAGTGGTTCTACCCAGAGACCTGAGAATCTGGAGGGTGTACCTCGTTGCCTTGGAATCGAGGGATTGTAATCTAGATTATTGTTGAATAGAAAGCCGTACGGGTTGTGCGGGACTGGATGTAGGGTAACACCGAACCAGTATAAAATTCCTGGTGTGTTCTTTCCTTTACTTGCTTTTTATTTATATTTGCATTTGTTTGTGATTCTGTGATTTGATCTGTGATTGTGTATTTGCATTAAGTTAGTTAAATCAATTTAAATCAAAGAAATTTTAAAGAAATTCTTAAAACACTATTCACCCCCCCTCTAGTGTTAAATAGCCTTAAGATCATCTTCCGCGTTCCTTTCAGGTAAATCGAAGACCAGCCACGGTGCTCCCTTTTTAACGTAAAAATTCACGTGACGGAAAAACGAAGGCCAAAAAACTTCAGAGACCCGATTGAGGTTCGGATAGCCTTTTTTTGGATATGAAACTATCCATTGACGGCTTACAGCCGTAGAACTCACTGTGAGCTTTGTTTTGACTGGTTATGGCTCCCGTAACTCTGAAAGAGGCAACAGTTATGACCGTCCGAAGAATTGATATTCACAGGGTGCAACATTTGCGGTGCAAGGTGCAACTTTCATCCAAAAAGATGAAACAGCGTCGTGCGACTTTTAGAAATGGGTGTAGGGATTTGAAATGGGCCAGTACCGTGGTGCACCACTCTCCAGGGATGGTAAATCGAAGACCAGCCCCGGTGTTCCTTTGTTAACGTAAAAATTCACGTGACGGAAAAACGAAGGCCGAAAAACTTCAGAGACACGATTAAGGTCCGGATAGCCTTTTTTTGGGTATGAAAATATCCATTGACGGCTTACAGCAGTCAAACCCGTAGAACTCACTTAGAGCTTCGTTTTGACTGGTTATGGCTCCCGTAACTCTAAACGAGGCAACAATTATGGCCGTCCGAAGAATTGATATTCACAGGGTGCAACATCTGCGGTGCAAGGTGCCACATTCGTCCAAAAAGACGAAACAGCGCCGTGCGACTTTTAGAAATGGGTGTAGGGATTTGAAATGGGCCAATACCATGGTGCACCACTCTCCAGGGATGGTAAATCGAAGACCAGCCCTGATGTTCCTTTTTTAACGTAAATATTCACGTGACGGAAAAACGAAGGCCGAAAAACTTCAGAGACACGATTGAGGTCCGGATAGCCTTTTTTTGGGTATGAAACTATCCATTGACGGCTTACAGCAGTCAAACCCGTAGAACTCACTGAGAGCTTCGTTTTGACTGGTTATGGCTCCCGTAACTCTAAACGAGGCAGCAGTTATGGCCGTCCGAAGAATTGATATCCACAGGGTGCAACATCTGCGGTGCAAGGTGCAACATTCGTGCAAAAACACGAAACAGCGCCGTACGACTTTTAGAAATGGGTGCAGGGATTTGAAATGGACCAGTACCATGGTGCACCACTCTCCAAGGATGGTAAATCGAAGACCAGCCACGGTGCTCCCTTTTTAACGTAAAAATTCACGTGATGGAAAAACGAAGGCCAAAAAACTTCAGAGACACGATTGAGGTTCGGATAGCCTTTTTTTGGATATGAAACTATCCATTGATGGCTTACAGCCGCAGAACTCACTGAGAGTTTCGTTTTGACTGGTTATGGCTCCCGTAACTCTAAACGAGGCAACAGTTATGACCGTCCGAAGAATTGATATTCACAGGGTGCAACATCTGCGGTGCAAGGTGCAACATTCATCCAAAAAGACGAAACAGCGCCGTGCGACTTTTAGAAATGGGTGCAGGGATTTGAAATGGGCCAGTACCATGGTGCACCACTCTCCAGGGATGGTAAATCGAAGACCAGCCCCGGTTTTCCTTTTTTAACGTAAAAATTCACGTGACGGAAAAACGAAGGCCGAAAAACTTCAGAGACACGATTGAGGTCCGGATAGCCTTTTTTTGGGTATGAAACTATCCATTGACGGCTTACAGCAGTCAAACCCGTAAAACTCACTAAGAGCTTCGTTTTGACTGGTTATGGCTCCCGTAACTCTAAACGAGGCAACAGTTATGGCCGTCCGAAGAATCGATATCCACAGGGTGCAACATCTGCGGTGCAAGGTGCAACATTCGTCCAAAAAGACGAAACAGCGCCGTGCGACTTTTGGAAATGGGTGCAGGGATTTGAAATGGACCAGTACCATGGTGTACCACTCTCCAGGGATGGTAAATCGAAGACCAACCCCGGTGTTCATTTTTTAACGTAAAAATTCACGTGACGGAAAAACGAAGGCCGAAAAACTTCAGAGACACGATTGAGGTCCGAATAGCCTTTTTTAGGTATGAAACTATCCATTGACGGCTTACAGCTGTCAAAGCCGTAGAACTCACCGAGAGCTTCGTTTTGACTAGTTATGGCTCCCGTAACTCTAAACGAGGCAACAGTTATGGCCGTCCGAAGAATCGATATCCACAGGGTGCAACATCTGCGGTGCAAGGTGCAACATTCGTCCAAAAAGAAGAAACAGCGCCGTGCGACTTTTAGAAATGGGTGCAGGGATTTGAAATGGACCAGTACCATGGTGCACCACTCTCCAGGGATGGTAAATCGAAGACCAGCCACGGTGTTCCCTTTTTAACGTAAAAATTCACGTGACGGAGAAACGAAGGCCAAAAAACTTCAGAGACCCGTTTGAGGTTCGGATAGCCTTTCTTTGGGTATGAAACTATCCATTGACGGCTTACAGCGGTCAAAACAGTAGAACTCACTGAGAAATTCGTTTTGACTGGTTATGGCTCCCGTAACTCTAAACGAGGCAACAATTATGGCCGTCCGAAGAATTGATATCCACAGGGTGCAACATCTGCGGTGCAAGGTGCAACATTCGTCCAAAAAGACGAAACAGCGCCGTGCGACTTTTAGAAATAGGTGCAGGGATTTGAAATGGACCAGTACCATGGTGCACCACTCTCCAGGGATGGTAAATCGAAGACCAGCCCCGGTGTTCCTTTTTTGACGTAAAAATTCACGTGATGGAAAAACGAAGGCCAAAAAACTTCAAAGACACGATTGAGGTTCAGATATCCTTTTTTTGGGTATGAAACTATCCATTGACGGCTTACAGCCGTCAAAGCCGTAGAACTCACCGAGGGCTTCGTTTTGACTGGTTATGGATCCCGTAACTCTAAACGAGGCAACAGTTATGGCCGTCCGAAGAATCGATATCCACAGGGTGCAACATCTGCGGTGCAAGGTGCAACATTCGTCCAAAAAGACGAAACAGCGCCGTGCGACTTTTAGAAATGAGTGTAGGGATTTGAAATGGACCAGTACCATGGTGCACCACTCTCCAGGGATGGTAAATCGAAGACCAGCCCCGGTGTTCATTTTTTAACATAAAAATTCAACTGACGGAAAAATGAAGGCCGAAAAACTTCAGAGACACGATTGAGGTACGAATAGCCTTTTTTGGGTATGAAACTATCCATTGACGGCTTACAGCTGCTAAAGCCGTAGAACCCACTGAGAGCTTCGTTTTGACTGGTTATGGCTCCCGTAACTCTAAACGAGGCAACAGTTAAGGCCGTCCGAAGAATCGATATCCACAGGGTGCAACATCTGCTGTGCAAGGTGCAACATTCGTCCAAAAAGAAGAAACAGCGCCGTGCGACTTTTAGAAATGGGTGCAGTGATTTGATATGGACCAGTACCATGGTGTACCACTCTCCAGGGATGGTAAATCGAAGACCAGCCACAGTGTTCCCTTTTTAAAGTAAAAATTCACGTGATGGAAAAACGAAGGCCAAAAAACTTCAGAGACCCGTTTGAGGTTCGGATAGCCTTATTTGGGTATGAAACTATCCATTGACGGCTTACAGCTATCAAAGCCGTAGAACTCACTAAGAGCTTCGTTTTGACTGGTTATGGCTCCCGTAACTCTAAACGAGGCAACAGTTATGGCCGTCCGAAGAATTGATATCCACAGGGTGCAACATCTGCGGTGCAAGGTGCAACATTCGTCCAAAAAGACGAAACAGCGCCGTGCGACTTTTAGAAATAGGTGCAGGGATTTGAAATGGACCAGTACCATGGTGCACCACTCTCTAGGGATGGTAAATCGAAGACCAGCCCCGGTGTTCCTTTTTTGACGTAAAAATTCACGTGATGGAAAAACGAAGGCCAAAAAACTTCAAAGACACGATTGAGGTTCAGATATCCTTTTTTTGGGTATGAAACTATCCATTGACGGCTTACAGCCGTCAAAGCCGTAGAACTCACTGAGAGCTTCGTTTTGACTGGTTATGGCTCCCGTAACTCTAAACGAGGCAGCAGTTATGGCCGTCCGAAGAATTGATATCCACAGGGTACAACATCTGCAGTGCAAGGTGCAACATTCGTGCAAAAACACGAAACAGCGCCGTACGACTTTTAGAAATGGGTGCAGGGATTTGAAATGGACCAGTACCATGGTGCACTACTCTCCAAGGATGGTAAATCGAAGACCAGCCACGGTGCTACCTTTTTAACGTAAAAATTCACGTGACGGAAAAACGAAGGTCAAAAAACTTCAGAGACACGATTGAGGTTCGGATAGCCTTTTTTTGGATATGAAACTATCCATTGACGGCTTACAGCCGTAGAACTCACTGAGAGCTTCGTTTTGACTGGTTATGGCTCCCGTAACTCTAAACGAGGCAACAGTTATGACCGTCCGAAGAATTGATATTCGCAGGGTGCAACATCTGCGGTGCAAGGTGCAACATTCATCCAAAAAGACGAAACAGCGCCGTGCGACTTTTAGAAATGGGTGCAGGGGTTTGAAATGGGCCAGTACCATGGTGCACCACTCTCCAGGGATGGTAAGTCGAAGACCAGCCCCAGTTTTCCTTTTTTAACGTAAAAATTCACGTGACGGAAAAACGAAGGCCAAAAAACTTCAGAGACACGATTGAGGTCCGGATAGCCTTTTTTTGGGTATGAAACTATCCATTGACGGCTTACAGCAGTCAAACCCGTCGAACTCACTGAGAGCTTCGTTTTGACTGGTTATGGCTCCCGTAACTCTAAACGAGGCAACAGTTATGGCCGTCCGAAGAATCGATATCCACAGGGTGCAACATCTGCGGTGCAAGGTGCAACATTCGTCCAAAAAGACGAAACAGCGCCGTGCGACTTTTGGAAATGGGTGAAGGGATTTGAAATGGACCAGTACCATGGTGTACCACTCTCCAGGGATGGTAAATCGAAGACCAGCCCCGGTGTTCATTTTTTAACGTAAAAATTCACGTGACGGAAAAACGAAGGCCGAAAAATTTCAGAGACACGATTGAGGTCCGGATAGCCTTTTTTGGGTATGAAACGATCCATTGACGGCTTACAGATGTCAAAGCCGTAGAACTCACTGAGAGCTTCGTTTTGACTGGTTATGGCTCCCGTAACTCTAAACGAGGCAACAGTTATGGTCGTCCGAAGAATCGATATCCACAGGGTGCAACATTTGCGGTGCAAGGTGCAACATTCGTCCAAAAAGAAGAAACAGCGCCGTGCGACTTTTAGAAATGGGTGCAGGGATTTGAAATGGACCAGTACCATGGTGCACCACTCTCCAGGGATGTTAAATCGAAGACTAGCCACGGTGTTCCCTTTTTAACGTAAAAATTCACGTGACGGAAAAACGAAGGCCAAAAAACTTCAAAGACCCGTTTGAGGTTCGGATAGCCTTTTTTTGGGTATGAAACTATCCATTGACGGCTTACAGCGGTCAAAACCGTAGAACTCACTAAGAGCTTCGTTTTGACTGGTTATGGCTCCCGTAACTCTAAACGAGGCAACAGTTATGGCCGTCCGAAGAATTGATATCCACAGGGTGCAACATCTGCGGTGCAAGGTGCAACATTCGTCCAAAAAGACGAAACAGCGCCGTGCGACTTATAGAAATAGGTGCAGGGATTTGAAATGGACCAGTACCATGGTGCACCACTCTCCAGGGATGGTAAATCGAAGACCAGCCCCGGTGTTCCTTTTTAGACGTAAAAATTCACGTGATGGAAAAACGAAGGCCAAAAAACTTCAAAGACACGATCGAGGTTCAGATATCCTTTTCTTGGGTATGAAACTATCCATTGACGGCTTACAGCCGTCAAAGCCGTAGAACTCACCGAGGGCTTCGTTTTGACTGGTTATGGCTCCCGTAACTCTAAACGAGGCAACAGTTATGGCCGTCCGAAGAATCGATATCCACAGGGTGCAATATCTGCGGTGCAAGGTGCAACATTCGTCCAAAAAGACGAAACAGCGCCGTGCGACTTTTAAAAATGAGTGCAGGGATTTGAAATGGACCAGTACCATGGTGCAGCACTCTCCAGGGATGGTAAATCGAAGACCAGCCCCGGTGTTCATTTTTTAACGTAAAAATTCAACTGACGGAAAAACGAAGGCCGAAAAACTTCAGAGACACGATTGAGGTACGAATAGCCTTTTTTGGGTATGGAACTATCCATTGACGGCTTACAGCTGTCAAAGCCGTAGAACTCTACTGAGAGCTTCGTTTTGATGGGTTATGGCTCCCGTAACTCTAAACGAGGCAACAGTTATGGCCGTCCGAAGAATCGATATCCACAGGGTGCAACATCTGCGGTGCAAGGTGCAACATTCGGCCAAAAAGAAGAAACAGCGTCGTGCGACTTTTAGAAATGGGTGCAGGGATTTGATATGGACCAGTACCATGGTGCACCACTCTCCAGGGATGGTAAATCGAAGACCAGCCACAGTGTTCCCTTTTTAACGTAAAAATTCACGTGACGGAAAAACGAAGGCCAAAAAACTTCAGAGACCCGTTTGAGGTTCGGATAGCCTTTTTTTGGGTATGAAACTATCCATTGATGGCTTACAGCGGTCAAAACCGTAGAACTCACTAAGAGCTTCGTTTTGACTGGTTATGGCTCCCGTAACTCTAAACGAGGCAACAGTTATGGCCGTCCGAAGAATTGATATCCACAGGGTGCAACATCTGCGGTGCAAGGTGCAACATTCGTCCAAAAAGACGAAACAGCGCCGTGCGACTTTTAGAAATAGGTGCAGGGATTTGAAATGGACCAGTACCATGGTGCACCACTCTCTAGGGATGGTAAATCGAAGACCAGCCCCGGTGTTCCTTTTTTGACGTAAAAATTCACGTGATGGAAAAACGAAGGCCAAAAAACTTCAAAGACACGATTAAGGTTCAGATATCCTTTTTTTGGGTATGAAACTATCCATTGACGGCTTACTGCCGTCAAAGCCGTAGAACTCACCGAGGGCTTCGTTTTGACAGGTTATGGCTCCCGTAACTCTAAACGAGGCAACAGTTATGGCCGTCCGAAGAATCGATATCCACAGGGTGCAGCATCTGCGGTGCAAGGTGCAACATTCGTCCAAAAAGACGAAACAGTGCCGTGCGACTTTTATAAATGAGTGCAGGGATTTGAAATGGACCAGTACCATGGTGCAGCACTCTCCAGGGATGGTAAATCGAAGACCAGCCCCGGTGTTCATTTTTTAACGTAAAAATTCAACTGACGGAAAAACGAAGGCCGAAAAACTTCAGAGACACGATTGAGGTACGAATAGCCTTTTTTGGGTATGAAACTATCCATTGACGGCTTACAGCCGTAGAACTCACTGAGAGCTTCGTTTTGACTGGTTATGGCTCCCGTAACTCTAAACGAGGCAACAGTTATGACCGTCCGAAGAATTGATATTCACAGGGTGCAACATCTGCGGTGCAAGGTGCAACATTCATCCAAAAAGACGAAACAGCGCCGTGCGACTTTTAGAAATGGGTGCAGGGATTTGAAATGGGCCAGTACCATGGTGCACCACTCTCCAGGGATGGTAAATCGAAGACCAGCCCCGGTTTTCCTTTTTTAACGTAAAAATTCACGTGATGGAAAAACGAAGGCCGAAAAACTTCAGAGACACGATTGAGGTCCGGATAGCCTTTTTTTGGGTATGAAACTATCCATTGACGGCTTACAGCAGTCAAACCCGTAGAACTCACTGAGAGCTTCGTTTTGACTGGTTATGGCTCCCGTAACTCTAAACGAGGCAACAGTTATGGCCGTCCGAAGAATCGATATCCACAGGGTGCAACATCTGCGGTGCAAGGTGCAACATTCGTCCAAAAAGACGAAACAGCGCCGTGCGACTTTTGGAAATGGGTGCAGGGATTTGAAATGGACCAGTACCATGGTGTACCACTCTCCAGGGATGGTAAATCGAAGACCAGCCCCGGTGTTCATTTTTTAACGTAAAAATTCACGTGACGGAAAAACGAAGGCCGAAAAACTTCAGAGACACGATTGAGGTCCGGATAGCCTTTTTTGGGTATGAAACGATCCATTGACGGCTTACAGCTGTCGAAGCCGTAGAACTCACTGAGAGCTTCGTTTTGACTGGTTATGGCTCCCGTAACTCTAAACGAGGCAACAGTTATGGTCGTCCGAAGAATCGATATCCACAGGGTGCAACATCTGCGGTGCAAGGTGCAACATTCGTCCAAAAAGAAGAAACAGCGCCGTGCGACTTTTAGAAATGGGTGCAGGGATTTGAAATGGACTAGTACCATGGTGCACCACTCTCCAGGGATGGTAAATCGAAGACCAGCCACGGTGTTCCCTTTTTAACGTAAAAATTCACGTGACGGAAAAACGAAGGCCAAAAAACTTCAAAGACCCGTTTGAGGTTCGGATAGCCTTTTTTTGGGTATGAAACTATCCATTGACGGCTTACAGCGGTCAAAACCGTAGAACTCACTAAGAGCTTCGTTTTGACTGGTTATGGCTCCCGTAACTCTAAACGAGGCAACAGTTATGGCCGTCCGAAGAATTGATATCCACAGGGTGCAACATCTGCGGTGCAAGGTGCAACATTCGTCCAAAAAGACGAAACAGCGCCGTGCGACTTATAGAAATAGGTGCAGGGATTTGAAATGGACCAGTACCATGGTGCACCACTCTCCAGGGATGGTAAATCGAAGACCAGCCCCGGTGTTCCTTTTTTGACGTAAAAATTCACGTGATGGAAAAACGAAGGCCAAAAAACTTCAAAGACACGATTGAGGTTCAGATATCCTTTTCTTGGGTATGAAACTATCCATTGACGGCTTACAGCCGTCAAAGCCGTAGAACTCACCGAGGGCTTCGTTTTGACTGGTTATGGCTCCCGTAACTCTAAACGAGGCAACAGTTATGGCCGTCCGAAGAATCGATATCCACAGGGTGCAATATCTGCGGTGCAAGGTGCAACATTCGTCCAAAAAGACGAAACAGCGCCGTGCGACTTTTAAAAATGAGTGCAGGGATTTGAAATGGACCAGTACCATGGTGCAGCACTCTCCAGGGATGGTAAATCGAAGACCAGCCCCGGTGTTCATTTTTTAACGTAAAAATTCAACTGACGGAAAAACGAAGGCCGAAAAACTTCAAAGACACGATTAAGGTTCAGATATCCTTTTTTTGGGTATGAAACTATCCATTGACGGCTTACTGCCGTCAAAGCCGTAGAACTCACCGAGGGCTTCGTTTTGACAGGTTATGGCTCCCGTAACTCTAAACGAGGCAACAGTTATGGCCGTCCGAAGAATCGATATCCACAGGGTGCAGCATCTGCGGTGCAAGGTGCAACATTCGTCCAAAAAGACGAAACAGTGCCGTGCGACTTTTATAAATGAGTGCAGGGATTTGAAATGGACCAGTACCATGGTGCAGCACTCTCCAGGGATGGTAAATCGAAGACCAGCCCCGGTGTTCATTTTTTAACGTAAAAATTCAACTGACGGAAAAACGAAGGCCGAAAAACTTCAGAGACACGATTGAGGTACGAATAGCCTTTTTTGGGTATGAAACTATCCATTGACGGCTTACAGCCGTAGAACTCACTGAGAGCTTCGTTTTGACTGGTTATGGCTCCCGTAACTCTAAACGAGGCAACAGTTATGACCGTCCGAAGAATTGATATTCACAGGGTGCAACATCTGCGGTGCAAGGTGCAACATTCATCCAAAAAGACGAAACAGCGCCGTGCGACTTTTAGAAATGGGTGCAGGGATTTGAAATGGGCCAGTACCATGGTGCACCACTCTCCAGGGATGGTAAATCGAAGACCAGCCCCGGTTTTCCTTTTTTAACGTAAAAATTCACGTGATGGAAAAACGAAGGCCGAAAAACTTCAGAGACACGATTGAGGTCCGGATAGCCTTTTTTTGGGTATGAAACTATCCATTGACGGCTTACAGCAGTCAAACCCGTAGAACTCACTGAGAGCTTCGTTTTGACTGGTTATGGCTCCCGTAACTCTAAACGAGGCAACAGTTATGGCCGTCCGAAGAATCGATATCCACAGGGTGCAACATCTGCGGTGCAAGGTGCAACATTCGTCCAAAAAGACGAAACAGCGCCGTGCGACTTTTGGAAATGGGTGCAGGGATTTGAAATGGACCAGTACCATGGTGTACCACTCTCCAGGGATGGTAAATCGAAGACCAGCCCCGGTGTTCATTTTTTAACGTAAAAATTCACGTGACGGAAAAACGAAGGCCGAAAAACTTCAGAGACACGATTGAGGTCCGGATAGCCTTTTTTGGGTATGAAACGATCCATTGACGGCTTACAGCTGTCGAAGCCGTAGAACTCACTGAGAGCTTCGTTTTGACTGGTTATGGCTCCCGTAACTCTAAACGAGGCAACAGTTATGGTCGTCCGAAGAATCGATATCCACAGGGTGCAACATCTGCGGTGCAAGGTGCAACATTCGTCCAAAAAGAAGAAACAGCGCCGTGCGACTTTTAGAAATGGGTGCAGGGATTTGAAATGGACTAGTACCATGGTGCACCACTCTCCAGGGATGGTAAATCGAAGACCAGCCACGGTGTTCCCTTTTTAACGTAAAAATTCACGTGACGGAAAAACGAAGGCCAAAAAACTTCAAAGACCCGTTTGAGGTTCGGATAGCCTTTTTTTGGGTATGAAACTATCCATTGACGGCTTACAGCGGTCAAAACCGTAGAACTCACTAAGAGCTTCGTTTTGACTGGTTATGGCTCCCGTAACTCTAAACGAGGCAACAGTTATGGCCGTCCGAAGAATTGATATCCACAGGGTGCAACATCTGCGGTGCAAGGTGCAACATTCGTCCAAAAAGACGAAACAGCGCCGTGCGACTTATAGAAATAGGTGCAGGGATTTGAAATGGACCAGTACCATGGTGCACCACTCTCCAGGGATGGTAAATCGAAGACCAGCCCCGGTGTTCCTTTTTTGACGTAAAAATTCACGTGATGGAAAAACGAAGGCCAAAAAACTTCAAAGACACGATTGAGGTTCAGATATCCTTTTCTTGGGTATGAAACTATCCATTGACGGCTTACAGCCGTCAAAGCCGTAGAACTCACCGAGGGCTTCGTTTTGACTGGTTATGGCTCCCGTAACTCTAAACGAGGCAACAGTTATGGCCGTCCGAAGAATCGATATCCACAGGGTGCAATATCTGCGGTGCAAGGTGCAACATTCGTCCAAAAAGACGAAACAGCGCCGTGCGACTTTTAAAAATGAGTGCAGGGATTTGAAATGGACCAGTACCATGGTGCAGCACTCTCCAGGGATGGTAAATCGAAGACCAGCCCCGGTGTTCATTTTTTAACGTAAAAATTCAACTGACGGAAAAACGAAGGCCGAAAAACTTCAGAGACACGATTGAGGTACGAATAGCCTTTTTTGGGTATGGAACTATCCATTGACGGCTTACAGCTGTCAAAGCCGTAGAACTCTACTGAGAGCTTCGTTTTGACGGGTTATGGCTCCCGTAACTCTAAACGAGGCAACAGTTATGGCCGTCCGAAGAATCGATATCCACAGGGTGCAACATCTGCGGTGCAAGGTGCAACATTCGTCCAAAAAGAAGAAACAGCGTCGTGCGACTTTTAGAAATGGGTGCAGGGATTTGATATGGACCAGTACCATGGTGCACCACTCTCCAGGGATGGTAAATCGAAGACCAGCCACAGTGTTCCCTTTTTAACGTAAAAATTCACGTGACGGAAAAACGAAGGCCAAAAAACTTCAGAGACCCGTTTGAGGTTCGGATAGCCTTTTTTGGGTATGAAATTATCCATTGACGGCTTACAGCGGTCAAAACTGTAGAACTCACTGAGAGCTTCGTTTTGACTGGTTATGGCTCCCGTAACTCTAAACGAGGCAACAATTATGGCCGTCCGAAGAATCGATATCCACAGGGTGCAACATCTGTGGTGCAAGGTGCAACATTCGTCCAAAAAGATGAAACAGCGCCGTGCGACTTTTAGAAATGGGTGCAAGGATTTGAAAGGGACCGGTACCATGGTGCACCACTCTCCAGGGATGGTAAATCGAATACCAGCCCCGGTGTTCCTTTTTTAACGTAAAAATTCACGTGACGGAAAAACGAAGGCTGAAAAACTTCAAAGACACGATTGAGGTCCGGATAGCCTTTTTTGGGTATGAAACTATCCATTGACGGCTTACAGCCGTAGAACTCACTGTGATCTTCGTTTTGACTGGTTATGGCTCCCGTAACTCTAAACGAGGCAACAGTTATGACCGTCCGAAGAATTGATATTCACAGGGTGCAACATCTGCGGTGCAAGGTGCAACATTCATCCAAAAAGACGAAACAGCGTCGTGCGACTTTTAGAAATGGGTGCAGGGATTTGAAATGGGCCAGTACCGTGGTGCACCACTCTCCACGGATGGTAAATCGAAGACCAGCCCCGGTGTTCCTTTTATAACGTAAAAATTCACGTGACGGAAAAACGAAGGCCGAAAAACTTCAGAAACACGATTAAGGTCCGGATAGCCTTTTTTGGGTATGAAACTATCCATTGACGGCTTACAGCAGTCAAACCCGTAGAACTCACTGAGAGCTTCGTTTTGACTGGTTATGGCTCCAGTAACTCTAAACGAGGCAACAGTTATGGCCGTCCGAAGAATCGATATCCACAGGGTGCAACATCTGCGGTGCAAGGTGCAACATTCGTCCAAAAAGAAGAAACAGCGTCGTGCGACTTTTAGAAATGGGTGCAGGGATTTGATATGGACCAGTACCATGGTGCACCACTCTCCAGGGATGGTAAATCGAAGACCAGCCACAGTGTTCCCTTTTTAACGTAAAAATTCACGTGACGGAAAAACGAAGGCCAAAAAACTTCAGAGACCCGTTTGAGGTTCGGATAGCCTTTTTTGGGTATGAAATTATCCATTGACGGCTTACAGCGGTCAAAACTGTAGAACTCACTGAGAGCTTCGTTTTGACTGGTTATGGCTCCCGTAACTCTAAACGAGGCAACAATTATGGCCGTCCGAAGAATCGATATCCACAGGGTGCAACATCTGCGGTGCAAGGTGCAACATTCGTCCAAAAAGATGAAACAGCGCCGTGCGACTTTTAGAAATGGGTGCAGGGATTTGAAAGGGACCGGTACCATGGTGCACCACTCTCCAGGGATGGTAAATCGAATACCAGCCCCGGTGTTCCTTTTTTAACGTAAAAATTCACGTGACGGAAAAACGAAGGCTGAAAAACTTCAAAGACACGATTGAGGTCCGGATAGCCTTTTTTTGGGTATGAAACTATCCATTGACGGCTTACAGCCGTAGAAATCACTGTGATCTTCGTTTTGACTGGTTATGTCTCCCGTAACTCTAAACGAGGCAACAGTTATGACCGTCCGAAGAATTGATATTCACAGGGTGCAACATCTGCGGTGCAAGGTGCAACATTCATCCAAAAAGACGAAACAGCGCCGTGCGACTTTTAGAAATGGGTGCAGGGATTTGAAATGGGCCAGTACCGTGGTGCACCACTCTCCACGGATGAAAATCGAAGACCAGCCCCGGTGTTCCTTTTATAACGTAAAAATTCACGTGACGGAAAAACGAAGGCCGAAAAACTTCAGAAACACGATTAAGGTCCGGATAGCCTTTTTTGGGTATGAAACTATCCATTGAAGGCTTACAGCAGTCTAACCCGTAGAACTCACTGAGAACTTCGTTTTGACTGGTTATGGCTCCCGTAACTCTAAACGAGGCAACAGTTATGACCGTCCGAAGAATTGATATTCACAGGGTGCAACATCTGCGGTGCAAGGTGCAACATTCGTCCAAAAAGACGAAACAGCGCCGTGCGACTTTTAGAAATCGGTGCAGGGATTTGAAATGGGCCAGTACCATGGTGCACCACTCTCCATGGATGGTAAAGCGAAGACCAGCCCCGGTGTTCCTTATTTAACGTAAAAATTCACGTGACGGAAAAACGAAGGCCGAAAAACTTCAGAGACACGATTGAGGTCCGGATAGCCTTTTTTGGGGTATGAAACTATCCATTGACGGCTTACAGCAGTCAAACCCGTAGAACTCACTAAGAGCTTCGTTTTGACTGGTTATGGCTCCCGTAACTCTAAACGAGGCAACAGTTACGGCCGTCCGAAGAATCGATATCCACAGGGTGCAACATCTGCGGTGCAAGGTGCAACATTCGTCCAAAAAGACGAAACAGCGCCGTGCGACTTTTAGAAATGGGTGCAGGGATTTGAAATGGACCAGTACCATGGTGCACCACTCTCCAGGGATGGTAAATCGAAGACCAGCCCCGGTGTTCATTTTTTAACGTAAAAATTCACGTGACGGAAAAACGAAGGCCGAAAAACTTCAGAGACACGATTGAGGTCCGGATAGCCTTTTTTGGGTATGAAACTATCCATTGACAGCTTAAACCTTTCAAAGCCGTAGAACTCACTGAGAGCTTCGTTTTGACTGGTTATGGCTCCTGTAACTCTAAACGAGGCAACAATTATGGCCGTCCGAAGAATCGATATCCACAGGGTGCAACATCTGCGGTGCAAGGTACAATATTCGTCCAAAAAGAAGAAACAGCGCCGTGCGACTTTTAGAATGGGTGCAGGGATTTGAAATGGACTAGTACCATGGTGCACCACTCTCCAGGGATGGTAAATCGAACACCAGCCACGGTGTTCCCTTTTTAACGTAAAAATTCACGTGACGGAAAAACGAAGGCCAAAAATATTCAGAGACCCGTTTGAGGTTCGGATAGCCTTTTTTTGGGTATGAAACTATCCATTGACGGCTTACAGCGGTAAAAACCGTAGAACTCACTGAGAGCTTCGTTTTGACTGGTTATGGCTCCCGTAACTCTAAACGAGGCAACAGTTATGGCCGTCCGAAGAATTGATATCCACAGGGTGCAACATCTGCGGTGCAAGGTGCAACATTCGTCCAAAAAGACGAAACAGCGCCGTGCGACTTTTAGAAATAGGTGCAGGTATTTGAAATGGACCAGTACCATGGTGCAGCACTCTCCAGGGATGGTAAATCAAAGACCAGCCCCGGTGTTCCTTTTTTGACGTAAAAATTCACGTGATGGAAAAACGAAGGCCAAAAAACTTCAAAGACACGATTGAGGTTCAAATATCCTTTTTTTGGGTATGAAACTATCCATTGACGGCTTACAGCCGTCAAAGCCGTAGAACTCACTGAGGGCTTCGTTTTGACTGGTTATGGATCCCGTAACTCTAAACGGGGCAATAGTTATGGCTGTCCGAATAATCGATATCCACAGGGTGCAACATCTGCGGTGCAAGGTGCAACATTCGTCCAAAAAGACGAAACAGCGCCGTGCGACTTTTAGAAATGGGTGCAGGGATTTGAAATGGACCAGTACCATGGTGCACCACTCTCCAGGGATGGTAAATCGAAGACCAACCACGGTGTTCCCTTTTTAACGTAAAAATTCACGTGACGGAAAAACGAAGGCCAAAAAACTTCAGAGACCCGTTTGAGGTTCGGATAGCCTTTTTTGGGTATGAAACTATCCATTGACGGCTTACAGTCGTCAAAGCCGTAGAACTCACTGAGAGCTTCGTTTTGACTGGTTATGGCTCACATAACTCTAAACGAGGCAACAGTTATGGCCGTCCGAAGAATCGATATCCACAGGGTGCAACATCTGCGGTGCAAGGTGCAACATTCATCCAAAAAGACGAAACAACGCCGTTCGACTTTTAGAAATGGGTGCAAGGATTTGAAATGGACCAGTACCATGGTGCACCACTCTCCAGGGATTGTAAATCGAAGATCAGCCACGGTGTTCCCTTTTTAACGTAAAAATTCACGTGACGGAAAAACGAAGGCGAAAAAACTTCAGAGACCCGTTTGAGGTTCGGATAGCCTTATTTTGGGTATGAAACTATCCATTGACGGCTTACAGCGGTCAAAGCCGTAGAACTCATTGAGAGCTTCGTTTTGACTGGTCATGGCTCCCGTAACTCTAAACGAGGCAACAGTTATGGCCGTCCGAAGAATCGATATCCACAGGGTGCAACATCTGCGGTGCAAGGTGCAACATTCGTCCAAAAAGACGAAACAGCGCCGTGCGACTTTTAGAAATGGGTGCAGGGATTTGAAATGGACCAGTACCATGGTGCAGCACTCTCTAGGGATGGTAAATCGAAGACCAGCCACGGTGCTCCCTTTTTAACGTAAAAATTCACGTGACGGAAAAACGAAGGACAAAAAACTTTAGAGACCCTATTGAGGTTCGGATAGACTTTTTTGGGTATGAAACTATCCATTGACGTCTTACAGCCGTAGAACTCACTGAGAGCTACGTTTTGACTGGTTATGGCTCCCGTAACTCTAAACGAGGCAACAGTTAAGGCCGTCCGAAGAATTGATATCCACATGGTGCAACATCTGCGCTGCAAGGTGCAACATTCGTCCAAAAAGACGAAACAGCGCCGTGCGACTTTTAGAAATGGGTGCAGGGATTTGAAATGGACCAGTACCATGGTGCACCACTCTCCAGTGATGGTAAATCGAAGACCAGCCCCAGTGTTCCTTTTTTAACGTAAAAATTCAGGTGACGGAAAACGAAGGCCGAAAAACTTCAGAGACACGATTGAGGTCCGGATAGCCTTTTCTGGGTATGAAACTATCCATTGACGGCTTACAGCTGTCAAAGCCGTAGAACTCAATGAGAGCTTCGTTTTGACTGGTTATGGCTCCCGTAACTCTAAACGAGGCAACAGTTATGGCCGTCCGAAAAATCGATATCCATAGGGTGCAACATCTGCGGTGCAAGGTGCAACATTCGTCCAAAAAGACGAAACAGCGCCGTTCGACTTTTAGAAATGGGTGCAGGGATTTGAAATGGACCAGTACCATGGTGCACCACTCTCCAGGGAAGGTAAATCGAAGACCAGCCACGGTGTTCCCTTTTTAACGTAAAAATTCACGTGACGGAAAAACGAAGGCCAAAAAACTTCAGAGACCCGTTTGAGGTTCGGATAGCCTTTTTTTGGGTATGAAACTATCCATTGACGGTTTATAGCAGTCAAAGCCGTAGAACTCACTGGGAGCTTCGTTTTGACTGGTTATGGCTCCCGTAACTCTAAACGAGGCAATAGTTATGGCCGTCCGAAGAATCGATATCCACAGGGTGCAACATCTGCGGTGCAAGGTGCAACATTCGTCCAAAAAGACGAAACAGCGCCGTGCGACTTTTAGAAATGGGTGCAGGGATTTGAAAGGGACCGGTACCATGGTGCACCACTCTCCAGGGATGGTAAATCGAATACCAGCCACGGTGCTCCCTTTTTAACGTAAAAATTCACGTGACGGAAAAACGAAGGCCAAAAAACTTTAGAGACCCGATTGAGGTTCGGACAGTCTTTTTTTGGGTATGAAACTATCCATTGACGGCTTACAGCCGTAGAACTCACTAAGAGCTTCGTTTTGACTGGTTCTGTCTCCCGTAACTCTAAACGAGCCAACAGTTATGGCCGTCCGAAGAATTGATATCCACATGGTGCAACATCTGCGGTGCAAGGTGCAACATTCCTCCAAAAGACGAAACAGCACCGTGCGACTTTTAGAAATGGGTGCAGGGATTTGAAATGGACCAGTACCATGATGCACCACTCTCCAGGGATGGTAAATCGAAGACCATCCCCGGTGTTCCTTTTTTAACGTAAAAATTCACGTGACGGAAAAATGAAGGCCGAAAAACTTCAGAGACACGATTGAGGTCCGGATAGCCTTTTTGGGTATGAAACTATCCATTGACGGCTTACAGCTGTCAAAGCCGTAGAACTCACTGAGAGCTTCGTTTTGACTGGTTATGGCTCCCGTAACTCTAAACGAGGCAACAGTTATGGCTCTCCGAAGAATCGATATCCACAGGGTGCAACATCTGCGGTGCAAGGTGCAACATTCGTCCAAAAAGAAGAAACAGCGCCGTGCGACTTTTAGAAATGGGTGCAGGGATTTGAAATGGACCAGTACCATGGTGCACCACTCTCTAGGGATGGTAAATCGAAGACCAGCAACGGTGTTCCCTTTTTAACGTAAAAATTCACGTGATGGAAAAACGAAGGCCAAAAAACTTCAATGACCCGATTGATGTTCGGATAGCCTTTTTTGGGTATGAAACTATCCATTGACGGCTTACAGCTATCAAAGCCGTAGAACTCACTGAGAGCTTCGTTTTGACTGGTTATGGCTCCCGTAACTCTAAACGAGGCAACAGTTATGGCCGTCCGAAGAATCGATATCCACAGGGTGCAACATCTGCGGTGCAAGGTGCAACATTCGTCCAAAAAGACGAAACAGCGCCGTGCGACTTTTAGAAATTGGTGCAGGGATTTGAAATGGACCAGTACCATGGTGCACCACTCTCCAGGGATGGTAAATCGAAGACCAGCCACGGTGTTCCCTTTTTAACGTAAAAATTCACGTAACGAAAAAACGAAGGCCAAAAAACTTCAGAGACCCGTTTGAGGTTCGGATAGCCTTTTTTTAGGTATGAAACTATCCATTGATGGCTTACAGCGGTCAAAACCGTAGAACTCACTGAGGGCTTCGTTTTGACTGGTTATGGCTCCCGTAACTCTAAATGAGGCAACAGTTATGGCCGTTTGAAGAATTGATATCCATAGGGTGCAACATCTGCGGTGCAAGGTGCAACATTCGTCCAAAAAGACGAAACAGCGCCGTGCGACTTTTAGGAATGGGTGCAGGGATTTGAAATGGACCTGTACCATGGTGCACCACTCTCCAGGGATGGTAAATCAATAACCAGCCCCGTTGTTCCTTTTTTAACGTAAAAATTCACGTGATGGAAAAACGAAGGCCAAAAAACTTCAGAGACACGATTGAGGTTCAGATAGCCTTTTTTGGGTATGAAACTATCCATTGACGGCTTACAGCTATCAAAGCCGTAGAACTCACTAAGAGCTTCGTTTTGACTGGTTATGGCTCCCGTAACTCTAAACGAGGCAACAGTTATGGCCGTCCGAAGAATCGATATCCACAGGGTGCAACATCTGCGGTGCAAGGTGCAACATTCGTCCAAAAAGACGAAACAGCGCCGTGCGACTTTTAGAAATGGGTGCAGGGATTTGAAATGGACCAGTACCATGGTGCACCACTCTCCAAGGATGGAAAATCGAAGACCAGCCACGGTGTTCCCTTTTTAACGTAAAAATTCATGTAACGGAAAAACGAAGGCCAAAAAACTTCAGAGACCCGTTTGAGGTTCGGATAGCCTTTTTTAGGTATGAAACTATCAATTGATGGATTACAGCGGTCAAAACCGTAGAACTCACTGAGAGCTTCGTTTTGACTGGTTATGGCTCCCGTAACTCTAAATGAGGCAACAGTTATGGCCGTTTGAAGAATTGATATCCACAGGGTGGAACATCTGCGGTGCAAGGTGCAACATTCGTCCAAAAAGACGAAACGGCGCCGTGCGACTTTTAGGAATGGATGCAGGGATTTGAAATGGACCTGTACCATGGTGCACCACTCTCCAGGGATGGTAAATCAATAACCAGCCCCGGTGTTCCTTTTTTAACGTAAAAATTCACGTGATGGAAAAACGAAGGCCAAAAAACTTCAAAGACACGATTGAGGTTCAGATAGCCTTTTTTTGGGTATGAAACTATCCATTGACGGCTTACAGCTGTCAAAGCCGTAGAACTCACCGAGAGCTTCGTTTTGACTGGTTATGGCTCCCGTAACTCTAAACGAGGCAACAGTTATGGCCGTCCGAAGAATCGATATCCACAGGGTGCAACATCTGCGGAGCAAGGTGCAACATTCGTCCAAAGAGACGAAACAGCGCCGTGCGACTTTAAGAAATGGGTGCAGGGATTTGAAATGGACCAGTACCATGGTGCACCACTCTCCAGGGATGGTAAATCGAAGACCAGCCACGGTGTTCCCTTTTTAACGTAAAAATTCATGAGACGGAAAAACGAAAGCCAAAAAACTTCAGAGACCCGTTTGAGGTTCGGATAGCCTTTTTTGGTTATGAAACTATCCATTGACGGCTTACTGCTGTCAAAGCCATAGAACTCACTGAGAGCTTCGTTTTGACTGGTTATGGCTCCCGTAACTCTAAACGAGGCAACAGTTATGGCCGTCCGAAGAATCGATATCCACAAGGTGCAACATCAGCGGTGCAAGGTGCAACATTCATCCAAAAAGAAGAAACAGCGCCGTGCGACTTTTAGAAATGGGTGCAGGGATTTGAAATGTAACAGTAGCATGGTGCACCACTCTCCAGGGATGGTAAATCGAAGACCAGCCACGGTGTTCCCTTTTTAACGTAAAATTTCACGTGATGTAAAAACGAAGGCCAAAAAACTTCACTGACCCGATTGAGGTTCGGATAGCCTTTTTTGGGTATGAAACTATCCATTGACGGCTTACAGCTGTCAAAGCCGTAGAACTCACTGAGTGCTTCGTTTTGACTAGTTATGGCTCCCGTAACTCTAAATGAGGCAACAGTTATGGTCGTCCGTAGAATCGATATCCAAAGGGTGCAACATCTGCGGTGCAAGGTGCAACATTCGTCCAAAAAGACGAAACAGCGCCGTGCGACTTTTAGAAATGGGTGCAGGGATTTGAAATGGACCTGTAACATGGTGCACCACTCTCCAGGGATGGTAAATCGAAAACCAGCCACGGTGTTCCCTTTTTAACGTAAAAATTCACGTGACGGAAAAACAAAGGCCAAAAAACTTCAAAGACCCGTTTGAGGTTCGGATAGCATTTTTTTAGGTATGAAACTATCCATTGACAGCTTACAGCGGTCAAAACCGTAGAACTCACTGAGAGCTTCGTTTTGACTGGTTATGGCTCCCGTAACTCTAAATGAGGCAACAGTTATGGCCGTCTGAAGAATTGATATCCACAGCGTGCAACATCTGCGGTGCAAGGTGCAACATTCGTCCAAAAAGACGAAACAGCGCCGTGCGACTTTTAGGAATGGGAGCAGGGATTTGAAATGGACCTGTACCATGGTGCACCACTCTCCAGGGATGGTAAATCAAAGACCAGCCCCGGTGTTCCTTTTTTAACGTAAAAATTCACGTGATGGAAAAACGAAGGCCAAAAAACTTCAGAGACACGATTGAGGTCCGGATAGCCTTTTTTTGGGTACGAAACTATCCATTGACGGCTTACAGCCGTCAAAGCCGTAGAACTCACTGAGAGCTTCGTTTTGACTGGTTATGGCTCCCGTAACTCTAAACGAGGCAACAGTTTTGGCCGTCCGAAGAATCGATATCCACAGGGTGCAACATCTGCGGTGCAAGGTGCAATATTCGTCCAAAAAGAAGAAACAGCGCTGTGCGACTTTTAGAAATGGATGCAGGGATTTGAAATGGACCGTACCATGGTGCACCACTCTCCAGGGATGGTAAATCAAAGACAAGCCACGGTGTTCCCTTTTTAACGTAAAAATTCACGAGATGGAAAAACGAAGGCCAAAAAACTTCAGAGACCCGATTGAGGTTCGGATAGCCTTTTTGGGTATGAAACTATCCATTGACGGCTTACAGCTATCAAAGCCGTAAAACTAACTGAGAGCTTCGTTTTGACTGGTTATTGCTCCCGTAACTCTAAACGAGGCAACAGTTATGGCCATCCGAAGAATCGATATCCATAGGGTGCAACATCTGCGGTGCAAGGTGCAACATTCGTCCAAAAAGATGAAACAGCGCCGTGCGACTTTTAGAAATGGGTGCAGGGATTTTAAATGGACCAGTACCATGGTGCACCACTCTCCAAGGATGGTAAATCGAAGACCAGCCACGGTGCTCCCTTTTTAACGTAAAAATTCATGTGACGGAAAAACGAAGGCCAAAAAACTTCAGAGACCCGATTGAGATTCGGATAGCCTTTTTTTGAATATGAAACTATCCATTGACGGCTTACAGCCGTAGAACTCACTGAGAGCTTCGTTTTGACTGGTTATGGCTCCCGTAACTCTAAACGAGGCAACAGTTATGGCCGTCCGAAGAATCGATATCCACAGGGTGCAACATCTGCGGTGCCAAGTGCAACATTCGTCCAAAAAGACGAAACAGCGCCGTGCGACTTTTAGAAATGGGTGCAGGGATTTGAAATGGACCAGTACCATGGTGCACCACTCTCCAGGGATGGTAAATCGAAGACCAGCCACGGTGCTCCCTTTTTAACGTAAAAATTCACGTGACGGAAAAACGAAGGCCAAAAAACTTCAGAGACCCGATTGAGGTTCGGATAGTCCTTTTTGGGTATGAAACTATCCATTGACGGCTTACAGCCGTAGAACTCACTAAGAGCTTCGTTTTGACTAGTTCTGGCTCCCGTAACTCTAAACGAGGCAACAGTTATGGCCGTCCGAAGAATCGATATCCACAGGGTGCAACATCTGCGGTGCAAGGTGCAACAATCGTCCATAAAGACGAAACAGCGCCGTGCGACTTTTAGAAATGGGTGCAAGGAATTGAAATGGACCAGTACCATGGTGCAACACTCTCCAGGGATGGTAAATCGAAGACCAGCCCCGGTGTTCCTTTTTTAACGTAAAAATTCACGTGACGGAAAAACGAAGGCCAAAAAACTTCAGAGACACGATTGAGGTTCAGATAGCCTTTTTTTGGGTATGAAACTATCCATTGACGGCTTACAGCCGTCAAAGCCGTAGAACTCACTAAGAGCTTTGTTTTGACCGATTATGGCTCCCGTAACTCTAAACGAGGCAACAGTTATGGCCGTCCGAAGAATCGATATCCACAGGGTGCAACATCTGCGGTGCAAGGTGCAACATTCGTCCAAAAAGACGAAACAACGTCGTGCGACTTTTAGAAATGGGTGCAGGGATTTGAAATGGACCAGTACCATGGTGCGCCACTCTCCAGGGATGGTAAATCGAAGACCAGCCCCGGTGTTCCTTTTTTAAAGTAAAAATTCACGTGACGGAAAAACGAAGGCCAAAAAACTTCAGAGACACGATTGAGGTTCAGATAGCCTTTTTTTGGGTATGAAACTATCCATTGATGGCTTACAGCTGTCAAAGCCGTAGAACTCACTAAGAGCTTCGTTTCGACCGGTTATGGCTCTCGTAACTCTAAACAAGACAACAGTTATGGCCGTCCGAAGAATCGATTTCCATAGGGTGCAACATCTGCGGTGCAAGGTGCAACATTCGTCCAAAAAGACGAAACAGCGCCGTGCGACTTTTAGAAATGGGTGCAGGGATTTGAAATGGACCAGTACCATGGTGCACCACTCTCCAGGGATGGTAAATCGAAGACCAGCTACGGTGTTCCCTTTTTAACGTAAAAATTCACGTGACGGAAAACCGAAGGACAAAAAACTTCAGAGACCCCGTTTGAGGTTCGGATAGCCTTTTTTTGGTATGAAACTATCCATTGACGGCTTACATCTGTCAAAGCCGTAGAACTCACTGAGAGCTTCGTTTTGACTGGTTATGGCTCTCGTAACTCTAAACGAGGCAACAGTTATGGCCGTCCGAAGAATCGATATCCACAGGGTGCAACATCTGTGGTGCAACATTCGTCCAAAAAGACGAAACAGCGCCGTGCGACTTTTAGAAATGGGTGCAGGGATTTTAAATGGACCAGTACCATGGTGCACCACTCTCCAGGGATGGTAAATCGAAGACCAGCCACGGTGTTCCCTTTTTTCGTAAAAATTCACGTGATGGAAAAACGAAGGCCAAAAAACTTCAGAGACCTGATTGAGGTTCGGATAGCCTTTTTTAGGTATGAAACTATCCATTTATGGCTTACAGCTGTCAAAGCCGTAGAACTCACTGAGAGCTTCGTTTTGACTGGTTATGGCTCCTGTAACTCTAAACGAGGCAACAGTTAAGGCCGTCCGAAGAATCGATATCCACAGGGTGCAACATCTGCGGTGCAAGGTGCAACAATCGTCCATAAAGACGAAATAGCGCCGTGCGACTTTTAGAAATGGGTGCAGGGAATTGAAATGGACCAGTACCATGGTGCAACACTCTCCAGGGATGGTAAATCGAAGACCAGCCCCGGTGTTCCTTTTTTAACGTAAAAATTCACGTGACGGAAAAACGAAGGCCAAAAAACTTCAGAGACACGATTGAGGTTCAGATAGCCTTTTTTTGGGTATGAAACTATCCATTGACGGCTTACAGCCGTCAAAGCCGTAGAACTCACTAAGAGCTTTGTTTTGACCGATTATGGCTCCCGTAACTCTAAACGAGGCAACAGTTATGGCCGTCCGAAGAATCGATATCCACAGGGTGCAACATCTGCGGTGCAAGGTGCAACATTCGCCCAAAAAGACGAAACAACGTCGTGCGACTTTTAGAAATGGGTGCAGGGATTTGAAATGGACCAGTACCATGGTGCGCCACTCTCCAGGGATGGTAAATCGAAGACCAGCTACGGTGTTCCCTTTTTAACGTAAAAATTCACGTGACGGAAAAACGAAGGACAAAAAACTTCAGAGACCCGTTTGAGGTTCGGATAGCCTTTTTTGGGTATGAAACTATCCATTGACGGCTTACATCCGTCAAAGCCGTAGAACTCACTGAGAGATTCGTTTTGACTGGTTACGGCTCCCGTAACTCTAAACGAGGCAACAGTTATGGCCGTCCGAAGAATCGATATCCACAGGGTGCTACATCTGCGGTGCAACATTCGTCCAAAAAGACGAAAAAGCGCCGTGCGACTTTTAGAAATGGGTGCAGGGATTTTAAATGGACCAGTACCATGGTGCGCCACTCTCCAGGGATGGTAAATCGAAGACCAGCCAAGGTGCTCCATTTTTAACGTAAAAATTCACGTGATGGAAAAAAGAAGGCCAAAAAACTTCAGAGACCCGATAGAGGTTCGGATAGCCTTTTTTTGGGTATGAAACTATCCATTGACGGCTTACAGCCATCAAAGCCGTAGAACTCACTGAGAGCTTCGTTTTGACTGGTTATGGCTCCCGTAACTCTAAACGAGGCAACAGTTATGGCCGTCCGAAGAATTGATATCCACAGGGTGCAACATTCGTCCAAAAAGACGAAACAGCGCCGTGCGACTTTTAGAAATGGGTGCAGGGATTTGAAATGGACCAGTACCATGGTGCACCACTCTCCAGGGATGGTAAATCGTAGACCAGCCTCGGTGTTCCTTTTTTAACGTAAAAATTCACGTGATGGAAAAACGAAGGCCGAAAAACTTCAGAGACACGATTGAGGTCCGGATAGCCTTTTTTTGGGTACGAACTATCCATTGACGGCTTACAGCCGTCAAAGCCGTAGAACTCACTGAGAGCTTCGTTTTGACTGGTTATGGCTCCCGTAACTCTAAACGAGGCAACAGTTATGGCCGTCCGAAGAATCGATATCCACAGGGTGCAACATCTGCGGTGCAAGGTGCAATATTCGTCCAAAAAGAAGAAACAGCGCTGTGCGACTTTTAGAAATGGATGCAGGGATTTGAAATGGACCGTACCATGGTGCACCACTCTCCAGGGATGGTAAATCAAAGACAAGCCACGGTGTTCCCTTTTTAACGTAAAAATTCACGAGATGGAAAAACGAAGGCCAAAAAACTTCAGAGACCCGATTGAGGTTCGGATAGCCTTTTTGGGTATGAAACTATCCATTGACGGCTTACAGCTATCAAAGCCGTAAAACTAACTGAGAGCTTCGTTTTGACTGGTTATTGCTCCCGTAACTCTAAACGAGGCAACAGTTATGGCCATCCGTTGAATCGATATCCATAGGGTGCAACATCTGCGGTGCAAGGTGCAACATTCGTCCAAAAAGATGAAACAGCGCCGTGCGACTTTTAGAAATGGGTGCAGGGATTTTAAATGGACCAGTACCATGGTGCACCACTCTCCAGGGACGGTAAATCAAAGACCAGCCCCGGTGTTCCTGTTTTAACGTAAAAATTCACGTGACGGAAAAATGAAGGCCGATAAACTTCAAAGACACGATTGAGGTTCGGATAGCCTATTTTTGGGTATGAAACTATCCATTGACGGCTTACAGCTGTCAAAGCCGTAGGACTCACTGAGAGCTTCGTTTTGACGGGTTATGGCTCCCATAACTCTAAACGAGGCAACAGTTATGGCCGTCCGAAGAATCGATATCCACAGCGTGCAACATCTGCGGTGCAAGGTGCAACATTCGTCCAAAAAGAAGAAACAGCGCCATGCAACTTTTAGAAATAGGTGCAGGGATTTGAAATGGACCAGTACAATGGTGCACCACTCTCCAGGGATGGTAAATCGAAGACCAGCCCCGGTGTTCCTGTTTTAACGTAAAAATTCACGTGACGGAAAAACGAAGGCCGATAAACTTCAGAGACACGATTGAGGTTCGGATAGCCTTTTTTGGGTATGAAACTATCCATTGACGGCTTACAGCCATCAAAGCCGTAGAACTCACTGAGAGCTTCGTTTTGACTGGTTATGGCTCCCGTAACTCTAAACGAGGCAACAGTTAAGGCCGTCCGAAGAATCGATATCCAAAGGGTGCAACATCTGCGGTGCAAGGTGCAACATTCGTCCAAAAAGACGAAACAGCGCCGTGCGACTTTTAGAAATGGGTGCAGGGATTTGAAATGAACCAATACCATGGTGTACCACTCTCCAGGGATCGTAAATCGAAGACCAGCCACGGTGTTCCCTTTTTAACGTAAAAATTCACGTGACGGAAAAATGAAGGCCAAAAAACTTCAGAGACACGATTGAGGTTCAGATAGCCTTTTTTGGGTTTGAAACTATCCATTGACGGCTTACAGCCATCAAAGCCGTAGAACTCACTGAGGGCTTCGTTTTGACTGGTTATGGCTCCCGTAACTCTAAACGAGGCAACAGTTATGGCCGTCCGAAGAATCGATATCCACAGGGTGCAACATCTGCGTTGCAAGGTGCAACATTCGTCCAAAAAGACGAAACAGCGCCGTGCGACTTTTAGAAATGGGTGCAGGGATTTGAAATGAACCAATACCATGGTGTACCACTCTCCAGGGATCGTAAATCGAAGACCAGCCACGGTGTTCCCTTTTTAACGTAAAAATTCACGTGACGGAAAAATGAAGGCCAAAAAACTTCAGTGACCCGTTTGAGGTTCGGATAGCCTTTTTTTGGGTATGAAACTATCCATTGACGGCTTACAGCGGTCTAAGCCGTAGAACTCACTGAGAGCTTCATTTTGACTGGGTATGGATCCCGTAACTCTAAACGAGGCAACAGTTATGGCCGTCCGAAGAATTGATATCCACAGGGTGCAACATCTGCGTTGCAAGGTGCAACATTCGTCCAAAAAGACGAAACAGCGCCGTGCAACTTTTAGAAATGGGTGCAGGGATTTGAAATGGACCAGTACCATGGTGCACCACTCTCCAGGGATGGTAAATCGAAGACCAGCCCCGGTGTTCCTTTTTTAACGTAAAAATTCACGTGACGGAAAAACGAAGGCCGATAAACTTCAGAGACACGATTGAGGTTCGAATAGCCTTTTTTTGGGTATGAAACTATCCATTGACGGCTTACAGCTGTCAAAGCCGTAAAACTCACCGAGAGCTTCGTTTTGACGGGTTATGGCTCCTGTAACTCTAAACGAGGCAACAGTTATGGCCGTCCGAAGAATCGATATCCACAGCGTGCAACATCTGCGGTGCAAGGTGCAACATTCGTCCAAAAAGAAGAAACAGCACCGTGCGACTTTTAGAAATGGGTGCAGGGATTTGAAATGGACCGATACCATGGTGCCCCACTCTCCAGGGATGGTAAATCGAAGACCAGCCACGGTGTTCCCTCTTTAACGTAAAAATTCACGTGACGGAAAAACGAAGGCCAAAAAACTTCAGAGACCCGATTGAGGTTCGGATAGCCTTTTTTGGGTATGAAACTATCCATTGACGGCTTACAGCCATCAAAGCCGTAGAACTCACTGAGAGCTTCGTTTTGACTGGTTATGGCTCCCGTAACTATAAACGAGGCAACAGTTATGGCCGTCCGAAGAATCGATATCCACAGGGTGCAACTTCTGCGGTGCAAGGTGCAACATTCGTCCAAAAAGACGAAATAGCATCGTGCGACTTTTAGAAATGGGTGCAGGGATTTGAAATGGACCAGTACCATGGTGCACCACTCTCCAGGGATGGTAAATCGAAGACCAGCCCCGGTGTTCCTTTTTTAACGTAAAAAATCACGTGATGGAAAAATGAAGGCCAAAAAACTTCAGAGACACGATTGAGGTTCAGATAGCCTTTTTTTGAGTATGAAACTATCCATTGACGGCTTACAGTTGTCAAAGCCGTAGAACTCACTGAGAGCTTCGTTTTGACCGGTTATGGCTCCCGTAACTCTAAACAAGGCAACAATTATGGCCGTCCGAAGAATCGATATCCATAGGGTGCAACATCTGCGGTGCAAGGTGCAACATTCGTCCAAAAAGACGAAACAGCGCCGTGCGACTTTTAGAAATGGGTGCAGGGATTTGAAATGGACCGATACCATGGTGCCCCACTCTCCAGGGATGGTAAATCGAAGACCAGCCACGGTGTTCCCTCTTTAACGTAAAAATTCACGTGACGGAAAAACGAAGGCCAAAAAACTTCAGAGACCCGATTGAGGTTCAGATAGCCTTTTTTGGGTATGAAACTATCCATTGACGGCTTACAGCCATCAAAGCCGTAGAACTCACTGAGAGCTTCGTTTTGACTGGTTATGGCTCCCGTAACTCTAAACGAGGCAACAGTTAAGGCCGTCCGAAGAATCGATATCCACAGGGTGCAACTTCTGCGGTGCAAGGTGCAACATTCGTCCAAAAAGATGAAATAGCATCGTGCGACTTTTAGAAATGGGTGCAGGGATTTGAAATGGACCAGTACCATGGTGCACCACTCTCCAGGGATGGTAAATCGAAGACCAGCCCCGGTGTTCCTTTTTTAACGTAAAAATTCACGTGATGGAAAAATGAAGGCAAAAAAACTTCAGAGACACGATTGAGGTTCAGATAGCCTTTTTTTGAATATGAAACTATCCATTGACGGCTTACAGCTGTCAAAGCCGTAGAATTCACTGAGAGCTTCGTTTTGACCGGTTATGGCTCCCGTAACTCTAAACAAGGCAATAGTTATGGGCGTCCGAAGATTCGATTTCCATAGGGTGCAACATCTGCGGTGCAAGGTGCAACATTCGTCCAAAAAGACGAAACAGCGCCGTGCGACTTTTAGAAATGAGTGCAGGGATTTGAAATGGACCAGTACCATGGTGCACCACTCTCCAGGGATGGTAAATCGAAGACCAGCTACGGTGTTCCCTTTTTAACGTAAAAATTCACGTGATGGAAAAACGAAGGACAAAAAACTTCAGAGACCCGTTTGAGGTTCGGATAGCCTTTTTTTGGATATGAAACTATCCATTGACGGCTTACAGCCGTCAAACCGTAGAACTCACTGAGAGCTTTGTTTTGACTGGTTATGGCTCCCGTAAGTCTAAACGATGCAACAGTTATGGTCGTCCGAAGAATCGATATCCACAGGGTGCAACATCTGCGGTGCAAGGTGCAACATCTGCGGTGCAAGGTGCAACATTCGTCCAAAAAGACGAAACAGCGCCGTGCGACTTTTAGAAATGGGTGCAGGGATTTTAAATGGACCAGTACCATGGTGCACCACTCTCCAAGGATGGTAAATCGAAGACCAACCAAGGTGCTCCATTTTTAACGTAAAAATTCACGTGACGGAAAAACGAAGGCCAAAAAACTTTAGAGACCCGATTGAGGTTCGGATAGCCTTTTTTTGGGTATGAAACTATCCATTGACGGCTTACAGCCGTCAAAGCCGAAGAACTCACTGAGAGCTTCGTTTTGACTGATTATGGCTCCCGTAACTCTAAACGAGGCAACAGTTTTGGCCGTCCGCAGAATTGATATCCACAGGGTGCAACATTCGTCCAAAAAGATGAAACAGCGCCGTGCGACTTTTAGAAATGGGTGAAGGGATTTGAAATGGACCAGTACCATGATGCACCACTCTCCAGGGATGGTAAATCGATGACCAGCCCCGGTGTTCCTTTTTTAACGTAAAAATTCACGTGACGGAAAAACGAAGGCCGAAAAACTTCAGAGACACGATTGAGGTCCGGATAGCCTTTTTTTGGGTATGAAACTATCCATTGACGGCTTACAGCCGTCAAAGCCGTAGAACTCACTGAGTGCTTCGTTTCGACTGGTTATGGTTCCCGTAACTCTAAACGAGGCAACAGTTATGGTCGTCCGAAGAATCGATATCCACAAGGTGCAACATCTGCGGTGCAAGGTGCAACATTCGTCCAAAAATAAGAAACAACGCCGTGCGACTTTTAGAAATGGGTGCAGGGATTTGAAATGGACCAGTACCATGGTGCACCACTCTCCAGGGATGGTAAATCAAAGACAAGCCACGGTGTTCCCTTTAACGTAAAAATTCACGTGATGGAAAAACAAAGGCCAAAAAACTTCAGAGACCCGATTGAGGTTCGGATAGCCTTTTTTGGGTATGAAACTATCCATTGACGGCTTACAGCTGTCAAAGCCGTAGAACTAACTTAGAGATTCGTTTTGACTAGTTATGGCTCCCGTAACTCTAAACGAGGCAATAGTTATGGCCGTCCGAAGAATCGATATCCACAGGGTGCAAAATCTGCGGTGCAAGGTGCAACATTTGTCCAAAAAGACGAAACAACGTCGTGCGACTTTTAGAAATGGGTGTAGGGATTTGAAATGAACCAATACCATGGTGCACCACTCTCCAGGGATGGTAAATCGAAGACCAGCCACGGTGTTCCCTTTTTAACGTAAAAATTCACGTGACGGAAAAACGAAGGCCAAAATACTTCAGAGACCCGTTTGAGGTTCGGATTACCTTTTTTTGGGTATGAAACTATCCATTGACGGCTTACAGCGGTCAAAGCCGTAGAACTCACTGAGAGCTTCGTTTTGACTGGGTATGGCTCCCGTAACTCTAAACGAGGCAACAGTTATGGCCGTCCAAAGAATTGATATCCACAGGGTGCAACATCTGCGGTGCAAGGTGCAACATTCATCGAAAAAGACGAAACAGCACCGTGCAACTTTTAGAAATGGGTGCAGGGATTTGAAATGGACCAGTACCATGGTGCACCACTCTCCAGAGATGGTAAATCGAAGACCAGCCCCGGTGTTCCTTTTTTAACGTAAAAATTCACGTGACGGAAAAACGAAGACCGATAAACTTCAAAGACACGATTGAGGTTCGGATAGCCTTTTTTTGGGTATGAAACTATCCATTGACGGCTTACAGCAGTCAAAGCCGTAGGACTCACTGAGAGCTTCGTTTTGACGGGTTATGGCTCCCGTAACTCTAAACGAGGCAACAGTTATGGCCGTCCGAAGAATCGATATCCACAGCGTGCAACATCTGCGGTGCAAGGTGCAACATTCGTCCAAAAAGAAGAAACAGCGTCGTGCGACTTTTAGAAATGGGTGCAGGGATTTGAAATGGACCGGTACCATGGTGCATCACTCTCCAGGGATGGTAAATCGAAGACCAGCCACGGTGTTCCCTCTTTAACGTAAAAATTCACGTGACGGAAAACGAAGGCCAAAAAACTTCAAAGACCCGATTGAGGTTCGGATAGCCTTTTTTGGGTGTGAAACTATCCATTGACGGCATACAGATGTCAAAGCCGTAGAATTCACTGAGAGTTTCTTTTTGACTGGTTATGGCTCCCGTAACTCTAAACGAGGCAATAGTTATGGCCGTCCGAAGAATCGATATCTACAGGGTACAACATCTGCGGTGCAAGGTGCAACATTCATCCAAAAAGACGAAACTGCGTCGTGCGACTTTTAGAAATGGGTGCAGGGATTTGAAATGGACCAGTACCATGGTGCACCACTCTGTAGGGAAGGTAAATCGAAGACCAGCCAAGGTGCTCCATTTTTAACGTAAAAATTCACGTGACGGAAAAACGAAGGCCAAAAAACTTCAGAGACCCGATTGAGGTTCGAATAGCCTTTTTTTGGGTATGAAACTATCCATTGACGGCTTACAGCCGTCAATTCGAAGAACTCACTGAGAGCTTCGTTTTGACTGATTATGGCTCCCGTAACTCTAAACGAGGCAACAGTTATGGCCATCCGCAGAATTGATATCCACAGGGTGCAACATTCGTCCAAAAAGATGAAACAGCGCCGTGCGACTTTTAGAAATGGGTGCAGGGATTTGAAATGGACCAGTACCATGGTGCACCACTCTCCAGGGATGGTAAATCGAAGACCAGCCCCGGAGTTCCCTTTTTAACGTAAAAATTCACGTGACGGAAAAACGAAGGCCGAAAAACTTCAGAGACACGATTGAGGTCCGGATAGCCTTTTTTGGGTATGAAACTATCCATTGACGGCTTACAGCCGTCAAAGCCGTAGAACTCACTGAGAGCTTCGTTTTGACTGGTTATGGCTCCCGTAACTCTAAACGAGGCAACAGTTATGGCCGTCCGAAGAATCGATATCCACAAGGTGCAACATCTGCGTTGCAAGGTGCAACATTCGTCCAAAAAGAAGAAACAGCGCTGTGCGACTTTTAGAAATGGGTGCAGGGATTTGAAATGGACCAGTACCATGCTGCACCACTCTCCAGGGATGGTAAATCGAAGACCAGCCCCGGTGTTCCTTTTTTAACGTAAAAATTCACGTGACGGAAAAACGAAGGCCGAAAAACTTCAGAGACACGATTGAGGTCCGGATAGCCTTTTTTTGGGTATGAAACTATCCATTGACGGCTTACAGCCGTCAATTCGAAGAACTCACTGAGAGCTTCGTTTTGACTGGTTATGGCTCCCGTAACTCTAAACGAGGCAACAGTTATGGCCGTCCGCAGAATTGATATCCACAGGGTGCAACATTCGTCCAAAAAGACGAAACCGCGCCGTGCGACTTTTAGAAATGGGTGCAGGGATTTGAAATGGACTAGTACCATGGTGCACCACTCTCCAGGGATGTTAAATCGAAGACCAGCCCCGGTGTTCCTTTTTTAACGTAAAAATTCACGTGACGGAAAAACGAAGGCCGAAAAACTTCAGAGACACGATTGAGGTCCGGATAGCCTTTTTTGGGTATGAAACTATCCATTGACGGCTTACAGCCGTCAAAGCCGTAGAACTCACTGAGAGCTTCGTTTTGATTGGTTATGGCTCCCGTAACTCTAAACGAGGCAACAGTTATGGCCGTCCGAAGAATCGATATCCACAGTGTGCAACATCTGCGGTGCAAGGTGCAACATTCGTCCAAAAAGACGAAACAGCGCCGTGCGACTTTTAGAAATGGGTGCAGGGATTTGAAATGGACCAGTACCATGGTGCACCACTCTCCAGGGATGGTAAATTGAAGACCTTCCCCGGTGTTCCTTTTTTAACGTAAAAATTCACGTGACGGAAAAACGAAGGACGATAAACTTCAAAGACACGATTGAGGTTCGGATAGCCTTTTTTTGGGTATGAAACTATCCATTGACGGCTTACAGCTGTCAAAGCCGTAGGACTCACTGAGAGCTTCGTTTTGACGGGTTATGGCTCCCGTAACTCTAAACAAGGCAACAGTTATGGCCGTCCGAAGAATCGATATCCACAGCGTGATACATCTACGGTGCAAGGTGCAACATTCGTCCAAAATGAAGAAACAGCGCCATGCGACATTTAGAAATGGGTGCAGGGATTTGAAATGGACAGGTACCATGGTGCACAACTCTCCAGGGATGGTAAATCGAAGACCAGCCACGGTGTTCCCTCTTTAACGTAAAAATTCACGTGATGGAAAAACGAAGGCCAAAAAACTTCAGAGACCCGATTGAGGTTCGGATAGCCTTTTTTGGGTATGAAACTATCCATTGACGGCTTACAGCTGTCAAAGCCGTAGAACTCACTAAGAGATTCATTTTGACTGGTTATGGCTCCCGTAACTCTAAACGATGCAACAGTTATGGCCGTCCGAAAAATCGATATCCACAGGGTGCAACATCTACGGTGCAAGGTGCAACATTCGTCCAAAAAGAGGAAACAGCGCCGTGCGACTTTTAGAAATGGGTGCAGGGATTTGAAATGGACCAGTACCATGGTGCACCACTCTCCAGGGATGGTAAATCGAAGACCAGCCACGGTGTTCCCTTTTTAACATAAAAATTCACGTGACGGAAAAACGAAGGCCAAAAAACTTCAAAGACCCGTTTGAGGTTCGGATAGCCTTTTTTGGGTATAAAACTATCCATTGACGGCTTGCAGCTGTCAAAGCCGTAGAACTCACTGAGAGCTTCGTTTTGACTGGTTATGGCTCCCGTAACTCTAAAGAGGCAACAGTTATGGCCGTCCGAAGAATCGATATCCATAGGGTGCAACATCTGCGGTGCAAGGTGCAACATTCGTCCAAAAAGACGAAACAGCGCCGTGCGACTTTTAAAAATGGGTGTAGGGATTTGAAATGGGCCAGTACCATGGTGCACCATTCTCCAGGGATGGTAAATCGAAGACCAGCCCCAGTGTTACTTTTTTAACGTAAAAATTCACGTGACGGAAAAACGAAGGCCGAAAAACTTCAGAGACACGATTGAGGTCCGGATAGCCTTTTTTTGGGTATGAAACTATCTATTGACGGCTTACAACTGTCAAAGCCATAGAACTTGCTGAGAGCTTCATTTTGACTGGTTATGGCACCCATTACTCTAAACGAGGCAACAGTTATGGCCGTCCGAAGAATCGATATCCACAGGGTGCAACATCTGCGGTGCAAGGTGCAACATTCGACCAAAAAGAAGAAACAGCGCCGTGCGACTTTTAGAAATGGGTGCAGGGATTTGAAATGGAATAGTACCATGGTGCACCACTTTCCAGGGATGGTAAATCGAAGACCAGCCACGGTGTTCCCTTTTTAACGTAAAAATTCACGTGATGGAAAAACGAAGGCCAAAAAACTTCAGTGATCCGATTGAGGTTCGGATAGCCTTTTTTGGGCATGAAACTATCCATTGACAGCTTACAGCGGTCAAAGCCATAGAACTCACTGAGAGCTTCGTTTTGACTGGTTATGGCTCCTGTAACTCTAAACGAGGCAACAATTATGGCCGTCCGAAGAATCGATATCCACAGGGTGCAACATCTGCGGTGCAAGGTGCAACATTCGTCCAAAAAGACGAAACAGCGTCGTGCGACTTTTAGAAATGGGTGCAGGGATTTGAAATGGACCAGTACCATGGTGTATCACTCTCCAGGGATGGTAAATCGAAGACCAGCCACGGTGTTCCCTTTTTAACGTAAAAATTCACGTGACGGAAAAACGAAGGCCGAAAAACTTCAAAGACACGATTGAGGTCCGGATAGCCTTTTTTTGGGTATGAAACTATCCATTGACGGCTTACAACGGTCAAAACCGTAGAACTCACTGAGAGCTTCGTTTTGACTGGTTATGGCTCCCTTAACTCTAAACGAGGCAACAGCTATGGCCGTCCGAAGAATCGGTATCCACAGGGTGCAACATCTGCGGTGCAAGGTGCAACATTCGTCCAAAAAGAAGAAACAACGTCGTGCGACTTTTAGAAATGGGTGCAGGGATTTGAAATGGACCAGTACCATGGTGCACCACTCTCCAGGGATGGTAAATCGAAGACCAGCACCGGTGTTCCTTTTTTAATGTAAAAATTCACGTGATGGAAAAACGAAGGCCAAAAAACTTCAGAGACACGATTGAGGTTCATATTGCCTTTTTTTGGATATGAAACTATCCATTGACGGCTTACAGCCGTCAAAGCCGTAGAACTCACTGAGAGCTTCGTTTTGACTGGTTATGGCTCCCGTAACTCTAAACGAGGCAACAGTTATGGCCGTCCGAAGAATCGATATCCACAGGGTGCAACATCTGCGGTGCAAGGGGCAGCATTCGTCCAAAAAGACGAAACAGCGCCGTGCGACTTTTAGAAATCGGCGTAGGGATTTGAAATGGACCAGTACCATGGTGCACCACTCTCCAGGGATGGTAAATCGAAGACCAGCCATGGTGTTCCCTTTTTAACGTAAAAATTCACGTGACGGAAAAACAAAGGCCAAAAAACTTCAGAGACCCGTTTGAGGTTCGGATAGCCTTTTTTGGGTATGAAACTATCCACTGATGGCTTACAGCGGTCAAAGCCGTAGAACTCACTGAGAGCTTCGTTTTGACTGGGTATGGCTCCCGTAACTCTAAACGAGGCAACAGTTATGGCCGTTCGAAGAATTGATATCCACAGGGTGCAACATCTGTGGTGCAAGGTGCAACATTCGTCCAAAAAGACGAAACAGCGCCGTGCAACTTTTAGAAATGGGTGCAGGGATTTGAAATGGACCAGTACAATGGTGCACCACTCTCCAGGGATGGTAAATCGAAGACCAGCCCCGGTGTTTCTTTTTTAACGTAACAATTCACGTGACGGAAAAACGAAGGCCGATAAACTTCAGAGACACGATTGAGGTTCGGATAGCCTTTTTTTGGGTATGAAACTATCCATTGACGGCTTACAGCGGTCAAAGCTGTAGAACTCACTGAGAGCTTCATTTTGACGGGTTATGGCTCCCGTAACTCTAAACGAGGCAACAGTTATGGCCGTCCGAAGAATCGATATCCACAGCGTGCAACATCTGCGGTGCAAGGTGCAACATTCGTCCAAAAAGAAGAAACAGCGCCGTGCGACTTTTAGAAATGGGTGCAGGGATTTGAAATGGACCGATACCATGGTGCACCACTCTCCAGGGATGGTAAATCGAAGACCAGCCACGGTGTTCCCTCTTTAACGTAAAAATTCAAGTGATGGAAAAACGAAGGCCAAAAAACTTCAGAGACCCGATTGAGGTTCGGATAGCCTTTTATGGGTATGAAACTATCCATTGACGGCATACAGATGTCAAAGCCGTAGAACTCACTGAGAGCTTCATTTTGACTGGTTATGGCTCCCGTAACTCTAAACGAGGCAACAGTTATGGCCGTCCGAAAAATCGATATCCAAAGGATGCAACATCTGCGGTGCAAGGTGCAACATTCGTCCAAAAAGACGAAACAGCGCCGTGCGACTTTTAGAAATGGATGCAGGGATTTGAAATGGACTAGTACCATGGTGCACCACTCTCCAGGGATGGTAAATCGAAGACCAGCCACGGTGTTCCCTTTTTAACGTAAAAATTCACGTGACGGAAAAACGAAGGCCAAAAAACTTCAGAGACCCGTTTGAGGTTCGGATAGCCTTTTTTTCGGTATAAAACTATCCATTGACGGCTTACAGCCGTCAAAGCCGTAGAACTCACTGAGAGCTTCGTTTTGACTGGTTATGGCTCCCGTAACTCTAAACGAGGCAACAGTTATGGCCGTCCAAAAAATCGATATCCATAGGGTGCAACATCTGTGGTGCAAGGTGCAACATCTGTGGTGCAAGGTGCAACATTCGTCCAAAAAGACGAAACAGCGCCGTGCGACTTTTAGAAATGGGTGCAGGGATTTGAAATGGGCCAGTACCACGGTGCACCATTCTCCAGGGATGGTAAATCGAAGACCAGCCCCGGTGTTCCTTTTTTAACGTAAAAATTCACGTGACGGAAAAACGAAGGCCGAAAAACTTCAGAGACACGATTGAGGTCCGGATAGCCTTTTTTTGGGCATGAAACTATCTATTGACGGCTTACAGCTGTCAAAGCCGTAGAACTCACTAAGAGCTTCGTTTTGACTGGTTATGGCTCCCGTTACTCTAAACGATGCAACAGTTATGGCCGTCCGAATAATCGAAATCCACAGGGTGCAACATCTGCGGTGCAAGGTGCAACATTCGACCAAAAAGAAGAAACAGCACCGTGCGACTTTTAGAAATGGGTGTAGGGATTTGAAATGGACCAGTACCATGGTGCACCACTCTCTAGGGATGGTAAATCGAAGACCAGCCACGGTGTTCCCTTTTTAACGTAAAAATTCACGTGACGGAAAAACGAAGGCCGAAAAACTTCAGAGACACGATTGAGGTCTGGAAAGCCTTTTTTTGGGTATGAAACTATCCATTGACGGCTTACAGCGGTCAAAACCGTAGAACTCACTGAGAGCTTCGTTTTGACTGGTTATGGCTCCCGTAACTCTAAACGGGGCAACAGTTATGGCCGTCCGAAGAATTGATATCCACAGGGTGCAACATATGCGGTGCAAGGTGCAACATTCGTCCAAAAAGACGAAACAACACCGTGCGACTTTTAGAAATGGGTGCAGGGATTTGAAATGGACCAGTAGCATGGTGCACCACTCTCCAGGGATGGTAAATCGAAGACCACCACGGTGTTCCATTTTAACGTAAAAATTCACGTGACGGAAAAACGAAGGCCAAAAAACATCAGAGACACGATTGAGGTTCAGATTGTCTTTTTTTGGGTATGAAACTATCCATTGACGGCTTACAGCCGTCAAAGCCGTAGAACTCACTGAGAGCTTCGTTTTGACTGGTTATGGCTCCCGTAACTCTAAACGAGGCAACAGTTATGGTCGTCCGAAGAATCGATATCCACAGGGTGCAACATCTGCGGTGCAAGGTGCAACATTCGTCCAAAAAGACGAAACAGCGCCGTGCGACTTTTAGAAATCGGTGCAGGGATTTGAAATGGACCAGTACCATGGTGCACCACTCTCCAGGGATGGTAAATCGAAGACCAGCCACGGTGTTCCCTTTTTAACGTAAAAATTCACGTGACGGAAAAACGAAGGCCGAAAAACTTCAGAGACACGATTGAGGTCCGGATAGCCTTTTTTTGGGTATTAAACTATCCATTGATGGCTTACAGCAGTCAAACCCGTAGAACTCACTGAGAGCTTCGTTTTGACGGGTTATGGCTCCCGTAACTCTAAACGAGGCAACAGTTATGGTCGTCCGAAGAATCGATATCCACAGCGTGCAACATCTGCGGTGCAAGGTGCAACATTCGTCCAAAAAGAAGAAACAGCGCCGTGCGACTTTTAGAAATGGGTGCAGGGATTTGAAATGGACCGATACCATGGTGCACCACTCTCCAGGGATGGTAAATCGAAGACCAGCCACGGTGTTCCCTCTTTAACGTAAAAATTCAAGTGATGGAAAAACGAAGGCCAAAAAACTTCAGAGACCCGATTGAGGTTCGGATAGCCTTTTTTGGGTATGAAACTATCCATTGACGGCATACAGATGTCAAAGCCGTAGAACTCACTGAGAGCTTCATTTTGACTGGTTATGGCTCCCGTAACTCTAAACGAGGCAACAGTTATGGCCGTCCGAAAAATCGATATCCAAAGGATGCAACATCTGCGGTGCAAGGTGCAACATTCGTCCAAAAAGACGAAACAGCGCCGTGCGACTTTTAGAATTGGGTGCAGGGATTTGAAATGGACTAGTACCATGGTGCACCACTCTCCAGGGATGGTAAATCGAAGACCAGCCACGGTGTTCCCTTTTTAACGTAAAAATTCACGTGACGGAAAAACGAAGGCCAAAAAACTTCAAAGACCCGTTTGAGGTTCGGATAGCCTTTTTTTGGGTATAAAACTATCCATTGACGGCTTACAGCCGTCAAAGCCGTAGAACTCACTGAGAACTTCGTTTTGACTGGTTATGGCTCCCGTAACTCTAAACGAGGCAACAGTTATGGCCGTCCAAAGAATCGATATCCATAGGGTGCAACATCTGTGGTGCAAGGTGCAACATTCGTCCAAAAAGACGAAACAGCGCCGTGCGACTTTTAGAAATGGGTGCAGGGATTTGAAATGGGCCAGTACCACGGTGCACCATTCTCCAGGGATGGTAAATCGAAGACCAGCCCCGGTGTTCCTTTTTTAACGTAAAAATTCACGTGACGGAAAAACAAAGGCCGAAAAACTTCAGAGACACGATTGAGGTCCGGATAGCCTTTTTTTGGGCATGAAACTATCTATTGACGGCTTACAGCTGTCAAAGCCGTAGAACTCACTAAGAGCTTCGTTTTGACTGGTTATGGCTCCCGTTACTCTAAACGAGGCAACAGTTATGGCCGTCCGAATAATCAAAATCCACAGGGTGCAACATCTGCGGTGCAAGGTGCAACATTCGACCAAAAAGAAGAAACAGCGCCGTGCGACTTTTAGAAATGGGTGTAGGGATTTGAAATGGACCAGTACCATGGTGCACCACTCTCCAGGGATGGTAAATCGAAGACCAGCCACGGTGTTCCCTTTTTAACGTAAAAATTCACGTGACGGAAAAACGAAGGCCGAAAAACTTCAGAGACACGATTGAGGTCTGGAAAGCCTTTTTTTGGGTATGAAACTATCCATTGACGGCTTATAGCGGTCAAAACCGTAGAACTCACTGAGAGCTTCGTTTTGACTGGTTATGGCTCCCGTAACTCTAAACGAGGCAACAGTTATGGCCGTCCGAAGAATTGATATCCATAGGGTGCAACATATGCGGTGCAAGGTGCAACATTCGTCCAAAAAGACGAAACAACGCCGTGCGACTTTTAGAAATGGGTGCAGGGATTTGAAATGGACCAGTAGCATGGTGCACCACTCTCCAGGGATGGTAAATCGAAGACCACCACGGTGTTCCATTTTAACGTAAAAATTCACGTGACGGAAAAACGAAGGCCAAAAAACATCAGAGACACGATTGAGGTTCAGATTGTCTTTTTTTGGGTATGAAACTATCCATTGACGGCTTACAGCCGTCAAAGCCATAGAACTCACTGAGAGCTTCGTTTTGACTGGTTATGGCTCCCGTAACTCTAAACGAGGCAACAGTTATGGTCGTCCGAAGAATCGATATCCACAGGGTGCAACATCTGCGGTGCAAGGTGCAACATTCGTCCAAAAAGACGAAACAGCGCCGTGCGACTTTTAGAAATCGGTGCAGGGATTTGAAATGGACCAGTACCATGGTGCACCACTCTCCAGGGATGGTAAATCGAAGACCAGCCACGGTGTTCCCTTTTTAACGTAAAAATTCACGTGACGGAAAAACGAAGGCCGAAAAACTTCAGAGACACGATTGAGGTCCGGATAGCCTTTTTTTGGGTATGAAACTATCCATTGATGGCTTACAGCAGTCAAACCCGTAGAACTCATTGAGAGCTTCGTTTTGATGGGTTATGGCTCCCGTAACTCTAAACGAGGCAACAGTTATGGCCGTCCGAAGAATCGATATCCACAGCGTGCAACATCTGCGGTGCAAGGTGCAACATTCGTCCAAAAAGAAGAAACAGCGCCGTGCGACTTTTAGAAATGGGTGCAGGGATTTGAAATGGACCGATACCATGGTGCACCACTCTCCAGGGATGGTAAATCGAAGACCAGCCACGGTGTTCCCTCTTTAACGTAAAAATTCAAGTGATGGAAAAACGAAGGCCAAAAAACTTCAGAGACCCGATTGAGGTTCGGATAGCCTTTTTTGGGTATGAAACTATCCATTGACGGCATACAGATGTCAAAGCCGTAGAACTCACTGAGAGCTTCATTTTGACTGGTTATGGCTCCCGTAACTCTAAACGAGGCAACAGTTATGGCCGTCCGAAAAATCGATATCCAAAGGATGCAACATCTGCGGTGCAAGGTGCAACATTCGTCCAAAAAGACGAAACAGCGCCGTGCGACTTTTAGAAATGGGTGCAGGGATTTGAAATGGACTAGTACCATGGTGCACCACTCTCCAGGGATGGTAAATCGAAGACCAGCCACGGTGTTCCCTTTTTAACGTAAAAATTCACGTGACGGAAAAACGAAGGCCAAAAAACTTCAAAGACCCGTTTGAGGTTCGGATAGCCTTTTTTTGGGTATAAAACTATCCATTGACGGCTTACAGCCGTCAAAGCCGTAGAACTCACTGAGAACTTCGTTTTGACTGGTTATGGCTCCCGTAACTCTAAACGAGGCAACAGTTATGGCCGTCCAAAGAATCGATATCCATAGGGTGCAACATCTGTGGTGCAAGGTGCAACATTCGTCCAAAAAGACGAAACAGCGCCGTGCGACTTTTAGAAATGGGTGCAGGGATTTGAAATGGGCCAGTACCACGGTGCACCATTCTCCAGGGATGGTAAATCGAAGACCAGCCCCGGTGTTCCTTTTTTAACGTAAAAATTCACGTGACGGAAAAACAAAGGCCGAAAAACTTCAGAGACACGATTGAGGTCCGGATAGCCTTTTTTTGGGCATGAAACTATCTATTGACGGCTTACAGCTGTCAAAGCCGTAGAACTCACTAAGAGCTTCGTTTTGACTGGTTATGGCTCCCGTTACTCTAAACGAGGCAACAGTTATGGCCGTCCGAATAATCAAAATCCACAGGGTGCAACATCTGCGGTGCAAGGTGCAACATTCGACCAAAAAGAAGAAACAGCGCCGTGCGACTTTTAGAAATGGGTGTAGGGATTTGAAATGGACCAGTACCATGGTGCACCACTCTCCAGGGATGGTAAATCGAAGACCAGCCACGGTGTTCCCTTTTTAACGTAAAAATTCACGTGACGGAAAAACGAAGGCCGAAAAACTAAAGAGACACGATTGAGGTCCGGATAGAGTTTTTTGGGTATGAAACTATCCATTGACGGCTTACAGCGGTCAAAACCGTAGAACTCACTGAGAGCTTCGTTTTGACTGGTTATGGCTCCCGTAACTCTAAACAAGGCAACAGTTATGGTCGTCCGAAGAATTGATATCCACAGGGTGCAACATCTGCGGTGAAAGGTGCAACATTCGTCCAAAAAGACGAAACAGTGCCGTGCGACTTTTAGAAATGGGTGCGGGGATTTGAAATTGACGAGTACCATGGTACACCACTCTCCAGGGATGGTAAATCGAAGACCAGCCCCGGTGTTCCTTTTTTAACGTAAAAATTCACGTGATGGAAAAACGAAGGCCAAAAAACTTCAGAGACACGATTGAGGATCAGATTGCCTTTTTTGGGTATGAAACTATCCATTGACGGCTTACAGCTGTCAAAGCCGTAGAACTCACTGAGAGCTTCGTTTTGACTGGTTATGGCTCCCGTAACTCTAAACGAGGCAACAATTATGGCCGTCCGAAGAATCGATATCCACAGGGTGCAACATCTGCGGTGCAAGGTGCAACATTCGTCCAAAAAGATGAAACAGCGCCGTGCGACTTTTAGAAATCGGTGCAGGGATTTGAAATGGACCAGTACCATGGTGCACCACTCTCCAGGGATGGTAAATCAAAGACCAGCCACGGTGTTCCCTTTTTAACGTAAAAATTCACGTGACGGAAAAACGAAGGCCGAAAAACTTCAGAGACACGATTGAGTTCCGGATAGCCTTTTTTTGGGTATGAAACTATCCATTGACGGCTTACAGCGGTCAAAACCGTAGAACTCACTGAGAGCTTCGTTTTGACTGGTTATGGCTCCCGTAACTCTAAACGAGGCAACAGTTATGGTCGTCCGAAGAATTGATATCCACAGGGTGCAACATCTGCGGTGAAAGGTGCAACATTCGTCCAAAAAGAAGAAACAGTGCCGTGCGACTTTTAGAAATGGGTGCGGGGATTTGAAATTGACGAGTACCATGGTACACCACTCTCTAGGGATGGTAAATCGAAGACCAGCCCCGGTGTTCCTTTTTTAACGTAAAAATTCACGTGATGGAAAAACGAAGGCCAAAAAACTTCAGAGACACGATTGAGGATCAGATAGCCTTTTTTGGGTATGAAACTATCCATTGACGGCTTACAGCTGTCAAAGCCGTAGAACTCACTGAGAGATTTGTTTTGACTGGTTATGGCTCCCGTAACTCTAAACGAGGCAACAGTTATGGCCGTCCGAAAAATCGATATCCACAGGGTGCAACATCTACGGTGCAAGGTGCAACATTCGTCCAAAAAGACAAAACAGCGTCGTGCGACTTCTAGAAATGGGTGCAGGGATTGAAATGGACTAGTACCATGGTGCACCACTCTCCAGGGATGGTAAATCGAAGACCAGCCATGGTGTTCCCTTTTTAACGTAAAAATTCACGTGACGGAAAAACGAAGGCCAAAATACTTCAAAGACCCGTTTGAGGTTCGGATAGCCTTTTTTGGGTATAAAACTATCCATTGACGGCTTACAGCCGTCAAAGCCGTAGAACTCACTGAGAGCTTCATTTTGACTGGTTATGGCTCCTGTAACTCTAAACGAGGCAACAGTTATGGCCGTCCGAAGAATCGATATCCATAGGGTGCAACATCTGCGGTGCAAGGTGCAACATTCGTCCAAAAAGACGAAACAGTTCCGTGCGACTTTTAGAAATGGGTGCAGGGATTTGAAATGGGCCAGTACCATGGTGCACCATTCTCCGGGGATGGTAAATCGAAGACCAGCCCCGGTGTTACTTTTTTAACGTAAAAATTCACGTGACGGAAAAACGAAGGCCGAAAAATTTCAGAGACACGATTGAGGTCCGGATAGCCTTTTTTTGGGTATGAAACTATCTATTGACGGCTTACAACTGTCCAAGGTTTCAAATCTCGGATTTTGGCCAATATCTCGGGCAAATATCTCGGCTGTTTCGGGCGATATTTAAAAGACTTATAACTAACCAAGCTGCCAAATCTCGGATTTTGGCTAATATCTCGGATTTACATCTCGGCTGATTTCGGGGAGATTTAAAACCTTGCAACTGTCAAAGCCGTAGAACTCACTGAGAGCCTCGTTTTGACTGGTTATGGCTCCCGTTACTCTAAACGAGGCAACAGTTATGGCCGTCCGAAGAATCGATATCCACAGGGTGCAACATCAGCGGTGCAAGGTGCAACATTCGACCAAAAAGAAGAAACAGCGACGTGTGACTTTTAGAAATAGGTGCAGGAATTTGAAATGGAACAGTACCATGGTGCACAACTTTTCAGGGATGGTAAATCGAAGACCAGCCACGGTGTTCCCTTTTTAACTTAAAAATTCACGTGATGGAAAAACGAAGGCCAAAAAACTTCAGTGACCCGATTGAGGTTCGGATAGCCTTTTTTGGGCATGAAACTATCCATTGACGGCTTACTGCCGTCAAAGCCGTAGAACTCACTGAGAGCTTCGTTTTGACTAGTTATGGCTCCCGTAACTCTAAACGAGGCAACAGTTATGGCCGTCCGAAAAATCGATATCCACAGGGTGCAACATCTGCGGTGCAAGGTGCAACATTCGTCCAAAAAGACGAAACAGCGCCGTGCGACTTTTAGAAATGAGTGCAGGGATTTGAAATGGACCAGTACCATGGTGCACCACTCTCCAGGGATGGTAAATCGAAGACCAGCCACGGTGTTCCCTTTTTAACGTAAAAATTCACGTGACGGAAAAACGAAGGCCGAAAAGCTTCAAAGACACGATTGAGGTCCGGATAGCGTTTTTTTGGGTATAAAACTATCCATTGACGGCTTACAGCGGTCAAAACCGTAGAACTCACTGAGAGCTTCGTTTTGACTGGTTATGGCTCCCGTAACTCTAAACAAGGCAACAAGTATGGCCGTCCGAAGAATCGATATCCACAGGGTGCAACATCTGCGGTGCAAGGTGCAACATTCGTCCAAAAAGAAGAAACAGCGCCGTGCGACTTTTAGAAATGGGTGCAGGGATTTGAAATGGACCAGTACCATGGTGCACCACTCTCCAGGGATGGTAAATCGAAGACCAGCCCCGGTGTTCCTTTTTTAACGTAAAAATTCACGTGATGGAAAAACGAATGCCGAAAAACTTCAGAGACACGATTGAGGTTCAGATTGCCTTTTTTTGGGTATGAAACTATCCATTGACGGCTTTTAGCCGTCAAAGCCGTAGAACTCACTGAGAGCTTCGTATTGACTGGTTATGGCTCCCGTAACTCTAAACGAGGCAACAGTTATGGCCGTCCGAAGAATCGATATGCACAGGGTGCAACATCTGCGGTGCAAGGTGCAGCATTCGTCCAAAAAGACGAAACAGCGCCGTGCGACTTTTAGAAATCGGTGCAGGGATTTGAAATGGACCAGTACCATGGTGCACCACTCTCCAGGGATGGTAAATCGAAGACCAGCCACGGTGTTCCCTTTTTAACGTAAAAATTCACGTGACGGAAAAACGAAGGCCAAAAAACTTCAGAGACCCGTTTGAGGTTTGGATAGCCTATTTTTGGGCATGAAACTATCCATTGACGGCTTACTGCCGTCAAAGCCGTAGAACTCACTGAGAGCTTCGTTTTGACTGGTTATGGCTCCCGTAACTCTAAACGAGGCAACAGTTATGGTCGTCCGAAGAATCGATATCCACAGGGTGCAACATCTGCGGTGCAAGGTGCAACATTCATCCAAAAAGATGAAACAGCGCCGTGCGACTTTTAGAAATCGGTGCAGGGATTTGAAATGGACCAGTACCATGGTGCACCACTCTCCAGGGATGGTAAATCGAAGACCAGCCACGGTGTTCCCTTTTTAACGTAAAAATTCACGTGACGGAAAAACGAAGGCCGAAAAACTTCAAAGACACGATTGAGGTCCGGATAGCCTTTTTTTGGGTATGAAACTATCCCTTGACGGCTTACAGCAGTCAAACCCGTAGAACTCACTGAGAGCTTCGTTTTGACTGGTTATGGCTCCCGTAACTCTAAACGAGGCAACAGTTATGGCCGTCCGAAGAATTGATATTCACAGGGTGCAACATCTGCGGTGCAAGGTGCAACATTCGTCCAAAAAGACAAAACAGCACCGTGCGACTTTTAGAAATGGGTGGAGGGATTTGAAATGGGCCAGTACCATGGTGCACCACTCTCCAGGGATGCTAAATCGAAGACCAGCCCCGGTGTTCCTTTTTTAACGTAAAAATTCACATGACGGAAAAACGAAGGCCAAAAAACTTCAGAGACCCGATTGAGGTTCGGATAGCCTTTTTTGGGTATGAAACTATCCATTGACGGCTTACAGCTGTCAAAGCCATAGAACTCACTGAGAGATTTGTTTTGACTGGTTATGGCTCCCGTAACTCTAAACGAGGCAACAGTTATGGCCGTCCGAAAAATCGATATCCATAGGGTGCAACATCTACGGTGCAAGGTGCAACATTCGTCCAAAAAGACGAAACAGCGCCGTGCGACTTTTAGAAATGGGTGCAGGGATTGAAATGGACTAGTACCATGGTGCACCACTCTCCAGGGATGGTAAATCGAAGACCAGCCATGGTGTTCCCTTTTTAACGTAAAAATTCACGTGACGGAAAAACGAAGGCCAAAAAACTTCAGAGACCCGTTTGAGGTTCGGATAGCCTTTTTTGGGTATAAAACTATCCATTGACGGCTTACAGCCGTCAAAGCCGTAGAACTCACTGAGAGCTTCGTTTTGACTGGTTATGGCTCCTGTAACTCTAAACGAGGCAACAGTTATGGCCGTCCGAAGAATCGATATCCATAGGGTGCAACATCTGCGGTGCAAGGTGCAACATTCGTCCAAAAAGACGAAACAGTGCCGTGCGACTTTTAGAAATGGGTGTAGGGATTTGAAATGGGCCAGTACCATGGTGCACCATTCTCCGGGGATGGTAAATCGAAGACCAGCCCCGGTGTTACTTTTTTAACGTAAAAATTCACGTGACGGAAAAACGAAGGCCGAAAAACTTCAGAGACACGATTGAGGTCCGGATAGCCTTTTTTTGGGTATGAAACTATCTATTGACGGCTTACAACTGTCAAAGCCGTAGAACTCACTGAGAGCCTCGTTTTGACTGGTTATGGCTCCCGTTACTCTAAACGAGGCAACAGTTATGGCCGTCCGAAGAATCGATATCCACAGGGTGCAACATCTGCGGTGCAAGGTGCAACATTCGACCAAAAAGAAGAAACAGCGACGTGCGACTTTTAGAAATGGGTGCAGGAATTTGAAATGGAACAGTACCATGGTGCACAACTTTCCAGGGATGGTAAATCGAAGACCAGCCACGGTGTTCCCTTTTTAACTTAAAAATTCACGTGATGGAAAAACGAAGGCCAAAAAACTTCAGTGACCCGATTGAGGTTCGGATAGCCTTTTTTGGGCATGAAACTATCCATTGACGGCTTACTGCCGTCAAAGCCGTAGAACTCACTGAGAGCTTCGTTTTGACTAGTTATGGCTCCCGTAACTCTAAACGAGGCAACAGTTATGGCCGTCCGAAAAATCGATATCCACAGGGTGCAACATCTGCGGTGCAAGGTGCAACATTCGTCCAAAAAGACGAAACAGCGCCGTGCGACTTTTAGAAATGGGTGCAGGGATTTGAAATGGACCAGTACCATGGTGCACCACTCTCCAGGGTTGGTAAATCGAAGACCAGCCACGGTGTTCCCTTTTTAACGTAAAAATTCACGTGACGGAAAAACGAAGGCCAAAAAGCTTCAAAGACACGATTGAGGTCCGGATAGCCTTTTTTGGGTATAAAACTATCCATTGACGGCTTACAGCGGTCAAAACCGTAGAACTCACTGAGAGCTTCGTTTTGACTGGTTATGGCTCCCGTAACTCTAAACGAGGCAACAGCTATGGCCGTCCGAAGAATCGATATCCACAGGGTGCAACATCTGCGGTGCAAGGTGCAACATTCGTCCAAAAAGAAGAAACAGCGCCGTGCGACTTTTAGAAATGGGTGCAGGGATTTGAAATGGACCAGTACCATGGTGCACCACTCTCCAGGGATGGTAAATCGAAGACCAGCCCCGGTGCTCCTTTTTTAACGTAAAAATTCACGTGATGGAAAAACGAATGCCGAAAAACTTCAGAGACACGATTGAGGTTCAGATTGCCTTTTTTTGGGTATGAAACTATCCATTGACGGCTTACAGCCGTCAAAGCCGTAGAACTCACTGAGAGCTTCGTTTTGACTGGTTATGGCTCCCGTAACTCTAAACGAGGCAACAGTTATGGCCGTCCGAAGAATCGATATGCACAGGGTGCAACATCTGCGGTGGAAGGTGCAGCATTCGTCCAAAAAGACGAAACAGCGCCGTGCGACTTTTAGAAATCGGTGCAGGGATTTGAAATGGACCAGTACCATGGTGCACCACTCTCCAGGGATGGTAAATCGAAGACCAGTCACGGTGTTCCCTTTTTAACGTAAAAATTCACGTGACGGAAAAACGAAGGCCAAAAAACTTCAGAGACCCGTTTGAGGTTTGGATAGCCTTTTTTTGGGTAAGAAACTATCCATTGACGGCTTACAGCGGTCAAAGCCGTAGAACTCACAGAAAGCTTCGTTTTGACTGGGTATGGCTCCCGTAACTCTAAACAAGGCAACAGTTATGGCCGTCCGAAGAATTAATATCCACAGGGTGCAACATCTGCGGTGCAAGGTGCAACATTCGTCCAAAAAGACGAAACAACGCCGTGCAACTTTTAGAAATGGGTGCAGGGATTTGAAATGGACCAGTACCATGGTGCACCACTCTCCAGGGATGGTAAATCGAAGACCAGCCCCGGTATTCCTTTTTTAACGTAAAAATTCACGTGACGGAAAAACGAAGGCCGATAAACTTCAGAGACACGATTGAGGTTCGGATAGCCTTTTTTTGGGTATGAAACTATCCATTGACGGCTTACAGCTGTCAAAGCCGTAGAACTCACTGAGAGCTTCGTTTTGACGGGTTATGGCTCCCGTAACTCTAAACGAGGCAACAGTTATGGCCGTCCGAAGAATCGATATCCACAGCGTGCAACATCTGCGGTGCAAGGTGCAACATTCGTCCAAAAAGAAGAAACAGCGCCGTGCGACTTTTAGAAATGGGTGCAGGGATTTGAAATGGACCGGTACCATGGTGCACCACTCTCCAGGGATGGTAAATCGAAGACCAGCCCCGGTGTTCACTCTTTAACGTAAAAATTCACGTGACGGAAAAACGAAGGCCAAAAAACTTCAGAGACCCGATTGAGGTTCGGATAGCCTTTTTTGGGTATGAAACTATCCATTGACGGCATACAGATGTCAAAGCCGTAGAACTCACTGAGAGCTTCATTTTGACTGGTTATGGCTCCCGTAACTCTAAACGAGGCAACAGCTATGGCCGTCCGAAGAATCGATATCCACAGGGTGCAACATCTGCGGTGCAAGGTGCAACATTCGTCCAAAAAGAAGAAACAGCGCCGTGCGACTTTTAGAAATGGGTGCAGGGATTTGAAATGGACCAGTACCATGGTGCACCACTCTCCAGGGATGGTAAATCGAAGACCAGCCCCGGTGCTCCTTTTTTAACGTAAAAATTCACGTGATGGAAAAACGAATGCCGAAAAACTTCAGAGACACGATTGAGGTTCAGATTGCCTTTTTTTGGGTATGAAACTATCCATTGACGGCTTACAGCCGTCAAAGCCGTAGAACTCACTGAGAGCTTCGTTTTGACTGGTTATGGCTCCCGTAACTCTAAACGAGGCAACAGTTATGGCCGTCCGAAGAATCGATATGCACAGGGTGCAACATCTGCGGTGGAAGGTGCAGCATTCGTCCAAAAAGACGAAACAGCGCCGTGCGACTTTTAGAAATCGGTGCAGGGATTTGAAATGGACCAGTACCATGGTGCACCACTCTCCAGGGATGGTAAATCGAAGACCAGTCACGGTGTTCCCTTTTTAACGTAAAAATTCACGTGATGGAAAAACGAAGGCCAAAAAACTTCAGAGACCCGTTTGAGGTTTGGATAGCCTTTTTTTGGGTAAGAAACTATCCATTGACGGCTTACAGCGGTCAAAGCCGTAGAACTCACAGAGAGCTTCGTTTTGACTGGGTATGGCTCCCGTAACTCTAAACAAGGCAACAGTTATGGCCGTCCGAAGAATTGATATCCACAGGGTGCAACATCTGCGGTGCAAGGTGCAACATTCGTCCAAAAAGACGAAACAACGCCGTGCAACTTTTAGAAATGGGTGCAGGGATTTGAAATGGACCAGTACCATGGTGCACCACTCTCCAGGGATGGTAAATCGAAGACCAGCCCCGATATTCCTTTTTTAACGTAAAAATTCACGTGACGGAAAAACGAAGGCCGATAAACTTCAGAGACACGATTGAGGTTCGGATAGCCTTTTTTTGGGTATGAAACTATCCATTGACGGCTTACAGCTGTCAAAGCCGTAGAACTCACTGAGAGCTTCGTTTTGACGGGTTATGGCTCCCGTAACTCTAAACGAGGCAACAGTTATGGCCGTCCGAAGAATCGATATCCACAGCGTGCAACATCTGCGGTGCAAGGTGCAACATTCGTCCAAAAATAAGAAACAGCGCCGTGCGACTTTTAGAAATGGGTGCAGGGATTTGAAATGGACCGGTACCATGGTGCACCACTCTCCAGGGATGGTAAATTGAAGACCAGCCCCGGTGTTCACTCTTTAACGTAAAAATTCACGTGATGGAAAAACGAAGGCCAAAAAACTTCAGAGACCCGATTGAGGTTCGGATAGCCTTTTTTGGGTATGAAACTATCCATTGACGGCATACAGATGTCAAAGCCGTAGAACTCACTGAGAGCTTCATTTTGACTGGTTATGGCTCCCGTAACTCTAAACGAGGCAACAGTTATGGCCGTCCGAAAAATCGATATCCACAGGGTGCAACATCTGCGGTGCAAGGTGCAACATTCGTCCAAAAAGACGAAACAGCGCCGTGCGACTTTTAGAAATGGGTGCAGCGATTTGAAATGGACTAGTACCATGGTGCACCACTCTCCAGGGATGGTAAATCGAAGACCAGCCACGGTGTTCCCTTTTTAAAGTAAAAATTCACGTGACGGAAAAACGAAGGCCAAAAAACTTCAGAGACCCGTTTGAGGTTCGGATAGTCTTTTTTTGGGTATAAAACTATCCATTGACGGCTTACAGCCGCCAAAGCCGTAGAACTCACTGAGAGCTTCGTTTTGACTGGTTATGGCTCCCGTAACTCTAAACGAGGCAACAGTTATGGCCGTCCGAAGAATCGATATCCATAGGGTGCAACATCTGCGGTGCAAGGTGCAACATTCGTCCATAAAGACGAAACAGCGCCGTGCGACTTTTAGAAATGGGTGCAGTGATTTGAAATGGGCCAGTACCAAGGTGCACCATTCTCCAGGGATGGTAAATCGAAGACCAGCCCCGGTGTTCCTTTTTTAACGTAAAAATTCACGTGACGGAAAAACGAAGGCCGAAAAACTTCAGAGACACGATTGAGGTCCGGATAGCCTTTTTTTGGGTATGAAACTATCTATTGACGGCTTACAGCTGTCAAAGCCGTAGAACTCACTGAGAGCTTCGTTTTGACTGGTTATGGCTCCCGTTACTCTAAACGAGGCAACAGTTATGGCCGTCCGAAGAATCGATATCCACAGGGTGCAACATCTGTGGTGCAAGGTGCAATATTCGACCAAAAAGAAGAAACAGCGCCGTGCGACTTTTAGAAATGGGTGCAGGGATTTGAAATGGAACAGTACCATGGTGCACCACTGTCCAGGGATGGTAAATCGAAGACCAGCCACGGTGTACCCTTTTTAACGTAAAAATTCACGTGATGGAAAAACGAAGGCCAAAAAACTTCAGTGACCCGATTGAGGTTCGTATAGCCTTTTTTGGGCATGAAACTATCCATTGACGGCTTACAGCTGTCAAAGTCATAGAACTCACTGAGAGCTTCGTTTTGACTGGTTACGGCTCCCGTAACTCTAAACGAGGCAACAGTTATGGCCGTCCGAAGAATCGATATCCACAGGGTGCAACATCTGCGGTGTAAGGTGCAACATTCGTCCAAAAAGACGAAACAGCACCGTGCGACTTTTAGAAATGGGTGCAGGGATTTGAAAAGGACCAGTACCATGGTGCACCACTCTCCAGGGATGGTAAATCGAAGACCAGCCACGGTGTTCCCTTTTTAACGTAAAAATTCACGTGACGGAAAAACAAAGGCCAAAAAACTTCAGAGACCCGTTTGAGGTTCGTATAGCCTTTTTTTGGGTATGAAACTATCCATTGACGGCTTACAGCGGTCAAAACCGTAGAACTCACTGAGAGCTTCGTTTTGACTGGTTATGGCTCCCGTAACTCTAAACGAGGCAACAGTTAAGGCCTTCCGAAGAATTGATATTCACAGGGTGCAACATCTGCGGTGCAAGGTGCAACATTCGTCCAAAAAGACGAAACAGCGTCGTGCGACTTTTAGAAATGGGTGCAGGGATTTGAAATGGACCAGTACCATGGTGCACCACTCTCCAGGGATGGTAAATCGAAGACCAGCCCCGGTGTTCCTCTTTTAACGTAAAAATTCACGTGATGGAAAAACGAATGCCGAAAAACTTCAAAGACACGATTGAGGTTCAGATTGCCTTTTTTTGGGTATTAAACTATCCATTGACGGCTTACAGCCATCAAAGCCGTAGAACTCACTGAGAGCTTCGTTTTGACTGGTTATGGCTCCCGTAACTCTAAACGAGGCAACAGTTATGGCCGTCCGAAGAATCGATATGCACAGGGTGCAACATCTGCGGTGCAAGGTGCAGCATTCGTCCAAAAAGACGAAACAGCGCCGTGCGACTTTTAGAAATCGGTGCAGGGATTTGAAATGGACCAGTACCATGGTGCACCACTCTCCAGGGATGGTAAATGGAAGACCATCCACGGTGTTCCCTTTTTAACGTAAAAATTCACGTGATGGAAAAACGAAGGCCGAAAAACTTCAAAGACACGATTGAGGTCCGGATAGCCTTTTTTGGGTATGAAACTATCCATTGACGGCTCACAGCAGTCAAACCCGTAGAACTCACTGAGAGCTTCGTTTTGACTGGTTATGGCTCCCCTAACTCTAAACGAGGCAACAGTTATGGTCGTCCGAAGAATTGATATTCACAGGGTGCAACATCTGCGGTGCAATGTGCAACATTCGTCCAAAAAGACGAAACAGCACCGTGCGACTTTTAGAAATGGGTGCAGGGATTTGAAATGGGCCAGTACCATGGTGCACCACTCTCCAGGGATGGTAAATCGAAGACCAGCCCCGGTGTTCCTTTTTTAACGTAAAAATTCACGTGACGGAAAAACGAAGGCCGAAAAACTTCAGAGACACGATTGAGGTCCGGATAGCCTTTTTTTGGGTATGAAACTATCCACTGACGGCTTACAACAGTCAAACCCGTAGAACTCACTGAGAGCTTCGTTTTGACTGGTTATGGCTCCCGTAACTCTAAACAAGGCAGCAGTTATGGCCGTCCGAAGAATCGATATCCACAGGGTGCAACATCTGCGGTGCAAGGTGCAACATTCGTCCAAAAAGACGAAACAGCACCGTGCGACTTTTAGAAATGGGTGCAGGGATTTGAAATGGGCCAGTACCATGGTGCACCACTCTCAAGGGATGGTAAATCGAAGACCAGCCCCGGTGTTCCTTTTTTAACGTAAAAATTCACGTGACGGAAAAACGAAGGCCGAAAAACTTCAGAGACACGATAGAGGTCCGGATAGCCTTTTTTTGGGTATGAAACTATCCATTGTTGGCTTACAGCAGTCAAACCCGTAGAACTCACTGAGCGCTTCGTTTTGACTGGTTATGGCTCCGTAATTCTAAACGAGGCAGCAGTTATGGCCGTCCGAAGAATCGATATCCACAGGGTGCAACATCTGTGGTGCAAGGTGCAACATTCGTCCAAAAAGACGAAACAGCGCCGTGCGACTTTTAGAAATGAGTGCAGGGATTTGAAATGGACCAGTACCATGGTGCACCACTCTCCAGGGATGGTGAATCGAAGACCAGCCCCGGTGTTCATTTTTTAACGTAAAAATTCACCTGACGGAAAAACGAAGGCAGAAAAACTTCAGAGACACGATTGAGGTACGGATAACCTTTTCTGGGTATGAAACTATCCATTGACGGCTTCAGCTGTCAAAGCCGTAGAACTCACTGAGAGCTTCGTTTTGACTGGTTATGGCTCCCGTAACTCTAAACAAGGCAACAATTATGGCCGTCCGAAGAATCGATATCCACACGGTGCAACATCTGCGTTGCAAGGTGCAACATTCGTCCAAAAAGAAGAAACAGCGCCGTGCGACTTTTAGAAATCGGTGCAGGGATTTGAAATGGACCAGCACCATTGTGCACCACTCTCCAGGGATGGAAAATCGAAGACCAGCCACAGTGTTCCCTTTTTAACGTAAAAATTCACGTGATGGAAAAACGAAGGCCAAAAAACTTCAGAGACCCGATTGAGGTTCGGATAGCCTTTTTTGGATATGAAACTATCCATTGACGGCTTACAGCCATAGAACTCACTGTGAGCTTCGTTTTGACTGGTTATGGCTCCCGTAACTCTAAACGAGGCAACTGTTATGACCGTCCGAAGAATTGATATTCACAGGGTGCAACATCTGCGGTGCAAGGTGCAACATTCATCCAAAAAGACGAAACAGCGCCGTGCGACTTTTAGAAATGGGTGCAGGGATTTGAAATGGGCCAGAACCATGGTGCACCACTCTCCAGGGATGGTAAATCGAAGATCAGTCCTTTTTTAACGTAAAAATTCACGTGACGGAAAAACGAAGGCCGAAAAACTTCAGAGACACGATTGAGGTCCGGATAGCCTTTTTTTGGGTATGAAACTATCCATTGACGGCTTACAGCAGTCAAACCCGTAGAACTCACTGAGAGCTTCGTTTTGACTGGTTATGGCTCCCGTAACTCTAAACGAGGCAACAGTTATGGTCGTCCGAAGAATTGATATTCACAGGGTGCAACATCTGCGATGCAATGTGCAACATTCGTCCAAAAAGACGAAACAGCACCGTGCGACTTTTAGAAATGGGTGCAGGGATTTGAAATGGGCCAGTACCATGGTGCACCACTCTCCAGGGATGGTAAATCGAAGACCAGCCCCGGTGTTCCTTTTTTAACGTAAAAATTCACGTGACGGAAAAACGAAGGCCGAAAAACTTCAGAGACACGATTGAGGTCCGGATAGCCTTTTTTTGGGTATGAAACTATCCATTGACGGCTTACAACAGTCAAACCCGTAGAACTCACTGAGAGCTTCGTTTTGACTGGTTATGGCTCTCGTAACTCTAAACGAGGCAGCAGTTATGGCCGTCCGAAGAATCGATATCCACAGGGTGCAACATCTGCGGTGCAAGGTGCAACATTCGTCCAAAAAGACGAAACAGCATCGTGCGACTTTTAGAAATGGGTGCAGGGATTTGAAATGGACCAGTACCATGGTGCACCACTCTCCAGAGATGGTAAATCGAAGACCAGCCCCGCTGTTCATTTTTTAACGTAAAAATTCACCTGACGGAAAAACGAAGGCCGAAAAACTTCAGAGACACGATTGAGGTACGGATAGCCTTTTTTGGGTATGAAACTATCCATTGACGGCTTACAGCAGTCAAAGCCGTAGGACTCACTGAGAGCTTCGTTTTGACTGGTTATGGCTCCCGTAACTCTAAACGAGGCAACAGTTATGGCCGTCCGAAGAATCGATATCCACAGGGTGCAACATCTGCGGTGCAAGGTGCAACATTCATCCAAAAAGAAGAAACAGCGCCGTGCGACTTTTAGAAATGGGTGCAGGGATTTGAAATGGACCAGTACCATGGTGCACCACTCTCCAGGGATGGTAAATCGAAGACCATCCACATTGTTCCCTTTTTAACGTAAAAATTCACGTGACGGAAAAACGAAGGCCGAAAAACTAAAGAGACACGATTGAGGTCCGGATAGCCTTTTTTGGGTATGAAACTATCCATTGACGGCTTACAGCGGTCAAAGCCTAAACTCACTGAGAGCTTCGTTTTGACTGGTTATGGCTCCCGTAACTCTAAACGAGGCAATAGTTATGGCCGTCCGAAGAATCGATATCCACAGGGTGCAACATCTGCGGTGCAAGGTGCAACATTCGTCCAAAAAGACGAAACAGCGCCGTGCGACTTTTAGAAATGGGTGCAGGGATTTGAAATGGACCAGTACCATGGTGCACCACTCTCCAGGGATGGTAAATCGAAGACCAGCCACGGTGTTCCATTTTTAACGTAAAAATTCACGTGACGGAAAAACAAAGGCCAAAAAACTTCAAAGACACGTTTGAGGTTCGGATAGCCTTTTTTTGGGTATGAAACTATCCATTGACGGCTTACAGCGGTCAAAACCGTAGAACTCACTGAGAGCTTCGTTTTGACTGGTTATGGCTCCCGTAACTCTAAACGAGGCAACAGTTATGACCGTCCGAAGAATTGATATCCACAGGGTGCAACATCTGCGGGCAAGGTGCAACATTCGTCCAAAAAGACGAAACAGTGTCGTGCGACTTTTAGAAATGGGTGCGGGGATTTGAAATGGACCAGTACCATGGTGCACCACTCTTCAGGGATGGTAAATCGAAGACCAGCCCCGGTGTTCATTTTTTAACGTAAAAATTCACCTGACGGAAAAACGAAGGCCGAAAAACTTCAGAGACACGATTGAGGTACGGATAGCCTTTTTTGGGTATGAAACTATCCATTGACGGCTTACAGCCGTCAAAGCCGTAGAACTCATTGAGAGCTTCGTTTTGACTGGTTATGGTTCCCGTAAATCTAAACGAGGCAACAGTTATGGCCGTCCGAAGAATCGATATCCACAGGGTGCAACATCTGCGGTGCAAGGTGCAACATTCGTCCAAAAAGAAGAAACAGCGCCGTGCGACTTTTAGAAATGGGTGCAGGGATTTGAAATGGATCAGTACCATGGTGCACCACTCTCCAGGGATGGTAAATCGAAGACCAACCACAGTGTTCCCTTTTTAACGTAAAAATTCACGTGACGAAAAAACGAAGGCCAAAAAACTTCAGAGACCCGTTTGAGGTTCGGATAGCATTTTTTTGGGTATGAAATTATCCATTGACGGCTTACAGCGGTCAAAACTGTAGAACTCACTGAGAGCTTCATTTTGACTGGTTATGGCTCCCGTAACTCTAAACGAGGCAACAGTTATGGCCGTCCGAAGAATCGATATCCACAGGGTGCAACATCTGCGGTGCAAGGTGCAACATTCGTCCAAAAAGACGAAACAGCGCCGTGCGACTTTTAGAAATGGGTGCGGGGATTTGAAATGGACCAGTACAATGGTGCACCACTCTCCAGGGATGGTAAATCGAAGACCAGCCACGGTGCTCCCTTTTTAACGTAAAAATTCACGTGACAGAAAAATGAAGGCCAAAATACTTCAGAGACCCGATTGAGGTTCGGATAGCCTTTTTTGGATATGAAACTATCCATTGACGGCTTACAGCCGTAGAACTCACTGTGAGCTTCGTTTTGACTAGTTATGGCTCCCGTAACTCTAAACGAGGCAACTGTTATGACCGTCTGAAGAATTGATTTTCACAGGGTGCAACATTTGCGGTGCAAGGTGCAACATTCATCCAAAAAGATGAAAAAGCGTCGTGCGACTTTTAGAAATGGGTGCAGGGATTTGAAATGGGCCAGTACCGTGGTGCACCACTCTCCAGGGATGGTAAATCGAAGACCAGCCCCGGTGTTCCTTTTTTAACGTAAAAATTCACGTGACGGAAAAACGAAGGCCGAAAAACTTCAGAGACACGATTGAGGTCCGGATAGCCTTTTTTGGGTATGAAACTATCCATTGACGGCTTACAGCAGTCAAACCCGTAGAACTCACTGAGAGATTCGTTTTGACTGGTTATGACACCCGTAACTCTAAACGAGGCAATAGTTATGGCCGTCCGAAAAATTGATATTCACAGGGTGCAACATCTGCGGTGCAAGGTGCAACGTTCGTCCAAAAAGACGAAACAGCGCCGTGCGACTTTTAGAAATGGGTGCAGGGATTTGAAATGGGCCAGTACCATGTTGCACCACTCTCCAGGGATGGTAAATCGAAGACCAGCCCCGGTGTTCCTTTTTTAACGTAAAAATTCACGTGACGGAAAAACGAAGGCCGAAAAACTTCAGAGACACGATTGAGGTCCGGATAGCTTTTTTTGGGTATGAAACTATCCATTGACGACTTACAGCAGTCAAACCGGTAGAACTCACTGAGGGCTTCGTTTTGACTGGTTATGGCTCCCGTAACTCTAAACGAGGCAGCAGTTATGGCCGTCCGAAGAATCGATATCCACAGGGTGCAACATCTGCGGTGCAAGGTGCAACATTCGTCCAAAAAGACGAAACAGCGCCGTGCGACTTTTAGAACTGGGTGCAGGGATTTGAAATGGACCAGTACCATGGTGCACCACTCTCCAGGGATGGTAAATCGAAGACCAGCCCCGGTGTTCATTTTTTAACGTAAAAATTCACGTAACGGAAAAACGAAGGCCGAAAAACTTCAGAGACACGATTGAGGTCCGGATAGCCTTTTTTTGGGTATGAAACTATCAATTGACGGCTTACAGCAGTCAAACCCGTAGAACTCACTGAGAGCTTCGTTTTGACTGGTTATGGCTCCCGTAACTCTAAACGAGGCAGCAGTTATGGCCGTCCGAAGAATCGATATCCACAGGGTGCAACATCTGCGGTACAAGATGCAACATTCGTCCAAAAAGGCGAAACAGCGCCGTGCGACTTTTAGAAATGAGTGCAGGGATTTGAAATGGACCAGTACCATGGTGCACCACTCTCCAATGATGGTAAATCGAAGACCAGCCCCAGTGTTCATTTTTTAACGTAAAAATTCAACTGACGGAAAAACGAAGGCCGAAAAACTTCAGAGACAAGATTGAGGTACGGATAGCCTTTTTTTGGGTATGAAACTATCCATTGACGGCTTACAGCAGTCAAACCCATAGAACTCACTGAGAGCTTCGTTTTGACTAGTTATGGCTCCCGTAACTCTAAACGAGGCAACAGTTATGGCCGTCCGAAGAATTGATATTCACAGGGTGCAACATCTGCGGTGCAAGGTGCAACATTCGTCCAAAAAGACGAAACAGCGCCATGCGACTTTTAGAAATGGGTGCAGGGATTTGAAATGGGCCAGTACCATGGTGCACCACTCTCCAGGGATGGTAAATCGAAGACCAGCCCCGGTGTTCCTTTTTTAACGTAAAAATTCACGTGACGGAAAAACGAAGGCCGAAAAACTTCAGAGACACGATTGAGGTCCGGATAGCCTTTTTTTGGGTATGAAACTATCCATTGACGGCTTACAGCGGTCAAACCCGTAGAACTCACTGAGAGCTTCGTTTTGACTGATTATGGCTCCCGTAACTCTAAACGAGGCAGTAGTTATGGCCGTCCGAAGAATCGATATCCACAGGGTGCAACATCTGCGGTGCAAGGTGCAACATCTACGGTGCAAGGTGCAACATTCGTCCAAAAAAACGAAACAGCGCCGTGCGACTTTTAGAAATGGGTGCAGGGATTTGAAATGGACTAGTACCATGGTGCACCACTCTCCAGGGATGGTAAATCGAAGACCAGCCCCGGTGTTCATTTTTTAACGTAAAAATTCACGTGACGGGAAAACGAAGGCTGAAAAACTTCAGAGACACGATTGAGGTACGGATAGCCTTTTTTGGGTATGAAACTATCCATTGACGGCTTATAGCTATCAAAGCCGTAGAACTCACTGAGAGCTTCGTTTTGACTGGTAATGGCTCCTATAACTCTAAACGAGGCAACAATTATGGCCGTCCGAAGAATCGATATCCACAGGGTGCAACATCTGCGGTGCAAGGTGCAACATTCGTCCAAAAAGAAGAAACAGCGCCGTGCGACTTTTAGAAATGGGTGCAGGGATTTGAAATGGACCATTACCATGGTGCACCACTCTCTAGGGATGGTAAATCGAAGACCAGCCACGGTGTTCCCTTTTTAACGTAAAAATTCACGTGACGGAAAAACGAAGGCCGAAAAACTTCAGAGACCCGTTTGAGGTTCGGATAGCCTTTTTTTGGGTATGAAACTATCCATTGACGGCTTACAGCGGTCAAAACCGTAGAACTCACTGAGAGCTTCGTTTTGACTGGTTATGGCTCTCGTAACTCTAAACGAGGCAACAGTTATGGCCGTCCGAAGAATCGATATCCACAGGGTGCAACATCTGCGGTGCAAGGTGCAACATTCGTGCAAAAAGACGAAACAGCGCCGTACGACTTTTAGAAATGGGTGCAGGGATTTGAAATGGACCAGTACCATGGTGCACCACTCTCCAGGGATGGTAAATCGAAGACCAGCCATGGTGCTCCCTTTTTAACGTAAAAATTCACGTGACGGAAAAACGAAGGCCAAAAAACTTCAGAGACCCGATTGAGGTTCGGATTGCCTTTTTTGGATATGAAACTATCCATTGACGGCTTACAGCCGTAGAACTCACTGAGAGCTTCGTTTTGACTAGTTATGGCTCCCGTAACTCTAGACGAGTCAACAGTTATGATTGTCCGAAGAATTGATATTCACAGGGTGCAACATCTGCGGTGCAAGGTGCAACATTCATCCAAAAAGACGAAACAGCGTCGTGCGACTTTTAGAAATGGGTGCAGGGATTTGAAATGGGCCAGTACCATGGTGCACCACTCTCCAGGGATGGTAAATCGAAGACCAGCCCCGGTGTTCCTTTTTTAACGTAAAAATTCACGTGACGGAAAAACGAAGGCCGAAAAACTTCAGAGACACGATTGAGGTACGGATAGCCTTTTTTGGGTATGAAACTATCCATTGACGGCTTACAGCAGTCAAACCCGTAGAACTCACAGAGAGCTTCATTTTGACTGGTTATGGCTCCCGTAACTCTAAACGAGGCAACAGTTATGGCCGTCCGAGGAATCGATATCCACAGGGTGCAACCTCTGCGGTGCAAGGTGCAACATTCATCCAAAAAGATGAAACAGCGTCGTGCGACTTTTAGAAATGGGTGCAGGGATTTGAAATGGACCAGTACCATGGTGCACCACTCTCCAGGGATGGTAAATCGAAGACCAGCCCCGGTGTTCATTTTTTAACGTAAAAATTCACGTGACGGAAAAACGAAGGCCGAAAAACTTCAGAGACACGATTGAGGTCCGGATAGCCTTTTTTGGGTATGAAACTATCCATTGACGGCTTACAGCTGTCAAAACCGTAGAACTCACTAAGAGCTTCGTTTTGACTGGTTATGGCTCCCGTAACTCTAAACGAGGCAACAGTTATGGCCGTCCGAAGAATCGATATCCACAGGGTGCAACATCTGCGGTGCAAGGTGCAACATTCGTCCAAAAAGAAGAAACAGCGCCGTGCGACTTTTAGAAATGGGTGCAGGGATTTGAAATGGGCCAGTACCATGTTGCACCACTCTCCAGGGATGGTAAATCGAAGACCAGCCCCGGTGTTCCTTTTTTAACGTAAAAATTCACGTGACGGAAAAACGAAGGCCGAAAAACTTCAGAGACACGATTGAGGTCCGGATAGCCTTTTTTGGGTATGAAACTATCCATTGACGACTTACAGCAGTCAAACCCGTAGAACTCACTGAGGGCTTCGTTTTGACTGGTTATGGCTCCCGTAACTCTAAACGAGGCAGCAGTTATGGCCGTCCGAAGAATCGATATCCACATGGTGCAACATCTGCGGTGCAAGGTGCAACATTCGTCCAAAAAGATGAAACAGCGCCGTGCGACTTTTAGAAATGGGTGCAGGGATTTGAAATGGACCAGTACCATGGTGCACCACTCTCCAGGGATGGTAAATCGAAGACCAGCCCCGGTGTTCATTTTTTAACGTAAAAATTCACGTAACGGAAAAACGAAGGCCGAAAAACTTCAGAGACACGATTGAGGTCCGGATAGCCTTTTTTTGGGTATGAAACTATCAATTGACGGCTTACAGCAGTCAAACCCGTAGAACTCACTGAGAGCTTCGTTTTGACTGGTTATGGCTCCCGTAACTCTAAACGAGGCAGCAGTTATGGCCGTCCGAAGAATCGATATCCACAGGGTGCAACATCTGCGGTGCAAGGTGCAACATCTACGGTGCAAGGTGCAACATTCGTCCAAAAAAACGAAACAGCGCCGTGCGACTTTTAGAAATGGGTGCAGGGATTTGAAATGGACCAGTACCATGGTGCACCACTCTCCAGGGATGGTAAATCGAAGACCAGCCCCGGTGTTCATTTTTTAACGTAAAAATTCACGTGACGGAAAAACGAAGGCTGAAAAACTTCAGAGACACGATTGAGGTACGGATAGCCTTTTTTGGGTATGAAACTATCCATTGACGGCTTATAGTTGTCAAAGCCGTAGAACTCACTGAGAGCTTCGTTTTGACTGGTAATGGCTCCTATAACTCTAAACGAGGCAACAATTATGGCCGTCCGAAGAATCGATATCCACAGGGTGCAACATCTGCGGTGCAAGGTGGAACATTCGTCCAAAAAGAAGAAACAGCGCCGTGCGACTTTTAGAAATGGGTGCAGGGATTTGAAATGGACCAGTACCATGGTGCACCACTCTCTAGGGATGGTAAATCGAAGACCAGCCACGGTGTTCCCTTTTTAACGTAAAAATTCACGTGACGGAAAAACGAAGGCCGAAAAACTTCAGAGACACGATTGAGGTCCGGATAGCCTTTTATTGGGTATGAAACTATCCATTGACGGCTTACAGCGGTCAAAACAGTAGAACTCACTGAGAGCCTCGTTTTGACTGGTTATGGCTCCCGTAACTCTAAACGAGGCAATAGTTATGGCCGTCCGAAGAATCGATATCCACAGGGTGCAACATCTGCGGTGCAAGGTGCAACATTCGTGCAAAAAGACGAAACAGCGCCGTACGACTTTTAGAAATGGGTGCAGGGATTTGAAATGGACCAGTACCATGGTGCACCACTCTCCAGGGATGGTAAATCGAAGACCAGCCACGGTGCTCCCTTTTTAACGTAAAAATTCACGTGATGGAAAAACGAAGGCCAAAAAACTTCAGAGACCCGATTGAGGTTCGGATTGCCTTTTTTGGATATGAAACTATCCATTGACGGCTTACAGCCGTAGAACTCACTGAGAGCTTCGTTTTGACTAGTTATGGCTCCCGTAACTCTAGACGAGGCAACAGTTATGATTGTCCGAAGAATTGATATTCACAGGGTGCAACATCTGCGGTGCAAGGTGCAACATTCATCCAAAAAGACGAAACAGCGTCGTGCGACTTTTAGAAATGGGTGCAGGGATTTGAAATGGGCCAGTACCATGGTGCACCACTCTCCAGGGATGGTAAATCGAAGACCAGCCCCGGTGTTCCTTTTTTAACGTAAAAATTCACGTGACGGAAAAACGAAGGCCGAAAAACTTCAGAGACACGATTGAGGTACGGATAGCCTTTTTTGGGTATGAAACTATCCATTGACGGCTTACAGCAGTCAAACCCGTAGAACTCACAGAGAGCTTCATTTTGACTGGTTATGGCTCCCGTAACTCTAAACGAGGCAACAGTTATGGCCGTCCGAGGAATCGATATCCACAGGGTGCAACCTCTGCGGTGCAAGGTGCAACATTCGTCCAAAAAGATGAAACAGCGTCGTGCGACTTTTAGAAATGGGTGCAGGGATTTGAAATGGACCAGTACCATGGTGCACCACTCTCCAGGGATGGTAAATCGAAGACCAGCCCCGGTGTTCATTTTTTAACGTAAAAATTCACGTGACGGAAAAACGAAGGCCGAAAAACTTCAGAGACACGATTGAGGTCCGGATAGCCTTTTTTGGGTATGAAACTATCCATTGACTGCTTACAGCTGTCAAAGCCGTAGAACACACTAAGAGCTTCGTTTTGACTGGTTATGGCTCCCGTAACTCTAAACGAGGCAACAGTTATGGCCGTCCGAAGAATCGATATCCACAGGGTGCAACATCTGCGGTGCAAGGTGCAACATTCGTCCAAAAAGAAGAAACAGCGCCGTGCGACTTTTAGAAATGGGTGCAGGGATTTGAAATGGGCCAGTACCATGTTGCACCACTCTCCAGGGATGGTAAATCGAAGACCAGCCCTGGTGTTCCTTTTTTAACGTAAAAATTCACGTGACGGAAAAACGAAGGCCGAAAAACTTCAGAGACACGATTGAGGTCCGGATAGCCTTTTTTGGGTATGAAACTATCCATTGACGACTTACAGCAGTCAAACCCGTAGAACTCACTGAGGGCTTCGTTTTGACTGGTTATGGCTCCCGTAACTCTAAACGAGGCAGCAGTTATGGCCGTCCGAAGAATCGATATCCACATGGTGCAACATCTGCGGTGCAAGGTGCAACATTCGTCCAAAAAGACGAAACAGCGCCGTGCGACTTTTAGAAATGGGTGCAGGGATTTGAAATGGACCAGTACCATGGTGCACCACTCTCCAGGGATGGTAAATCGAAGACCAGCCCCGGTGTTCATTTTTTAACGTAAAAATTCACGTAACGGAAAAACGAAGGCCGAAAAACTTCAGAGACACGATTGAGGTCCGGATAGCCTTTTTTTGGGTATGAAACTATCAATTGACGGCTTACAGCAGTCAAACCCGTAGAACTCACTGAGAGCTTCGTTTTGACTAGTTATGGCTCCCGTAACTCTAAACGAGGCAGCAGTTATGGCCGTCCGAAGAATCGATATCCACAGGGTGCAACATCTGCGGTGCAAGGTGCAACATCTACGGTGCAAGGTGCAACATTCGTCCAAAAAAATGAAACAGCGCCGTGCGACTTTTAGAAATGGGTGCAGGGATTTGAAATGGACCAGTACCATGGTGCACCACTCTCCAGGGATGGTAAATCGAAGACCAGCCCCGGTGTTCATTTTTTAACGTAAAAATTCACGTGACGGAAAAACGAATGCTGAAAAACTTTAGAGACACGATTGAGGTACGGATAGCCTTTTTTGGGTATGAAACTATCCATTGACGGCTTATAGCTGTCAAAGCCGTAGAACTCACTGAGAGCTTCGTTTTGACTGGTAATGGCTCCTATAAATCTAAACGAGGCAACAATTATGGCCGTCCGAAGAATCGATATCCACAGGGTGCAACATCTGCGGTGCAAGGTGGAACATTCGTCCAAAAAGAAGAAACAGCGCCGTGCGACTTTTAGAAATGGGTGCAGGGATTTGAAATGGACCAGTACCATGGTGCACCACTCTTTAGGGATGGTAAATCGAAGACCAGCCACGGTGTTCCCTTTTTAACGTAAAAATTCACGTGACGGAAAAACGAAGGCCGAAAAACTTCAGAGACACGATTGAGGTCCGGATAGCCTTTTATTGGGTATGAAACTATCCATTGACGGCTTACAGCGGTCAAAACAGTAGAACTCACTGAGAGCCTCGTTTTGACTGGTTATGGCTCCCGTAACTCTAAACGAGGCAATAGTTATGGCCGTCCGAAGAATCGATATCCACAGGGTGCAACATCTGCGGTACAAGATGCAACATTCGTCCAAAAAGGCGAAACAGCGCCGTGCGACTTTTAGAAATGAGTGCAGGGATTTGAAATGGACCAATACCATGGTGCACCACTCTCCAATGATGGTAAATCGAAGACCAGCCCCAGTGTTCATTTTTTAACGTAAAAATTCAACTGACAGAAAAACGAAGGCCGAAAAACTTCAGAGGCAAGATTGAGGTACGGATAGCCTTTTTTGGGTATGAAACTATCCATTGACGGCTTACAGCAGTCAAACCCGTAGAACTCACTGAGAGCTTCGTTTTGACTGGTTATGGCTCCCGTAACTCTAAACGAAGCAACAGTTATGGCCGTCCGAAGAATTGATATTCACAGGGTGCAACATCTGGGGTGCAAGGTGCAACATTCGTCCAAAAAGACGAAACAGCGCCATGCGACTTTTAGAAATGGGTGCAGGGATTTGAAATGGGCCAGTACCATGGTGCACCGCTCTCCAGGGATGGTAAATCGAAGACCAGCCCCGGTGTTCCTTTTTTAACGTAAAAATTCACGTGACGGAAAAACGAAGGCCGAAAAACTTCAGAGACACGATTGAGGTCCGGATAGCCTTTTTTTGGGTATGAAACTATCCATTGACGGCTTACAGCGGTCAAACCCGTAGAACTCACTGAGAGCTTCGTTTTGACTGATTATGGCTCCCGTAACTCTAAACGAGGCAGCAGTTATGACCGTCCGAAGAATCGATATCCACAGGGTGCAACATCTGCGGTGCAAGGTGCAACATTTACGGTGCAAGGTGCAACATTCGTCCAAAAAAACGAAACAGCGCCGTGCGACTTTTAGAAATGGGTGCAGGGATTTGAAATGGACCAGTACCATGGTGCACCACTCTCCAGGGATGGTAAATCGAAGACCAGCCCCGGTGTTCATTTTTTAACGTAAAAATTCACGTGACGGAAAAACGAAGGCTGAAAAACTTCAGAGACACGATTGAGGTACGGATAGCCTTTTTTGGGTATGAAACTATCCATTGACGGCTTATAGCTGTTAAAGCCGTAGAACCCACTGAGAGCTTCGTTTTGACTGGTAATGGCTCCTATAACTCTAAACGAGGCAACAATTTTGGCCGTCCGAAGAATCGATATCCCCAGGGTGCAACATCTGCGGTGCAAGGTGGAACATTCGTCCAAAAAGAAGAAACAGCGCCGTGCGACTTTTAGAAATGGGTGCAGGGATTTGAAATGGACCAGTACCATGGTGCACCACTCTCTAGGGATGGTAAATCGAAGACCAGCCACGGTGTTCCCTTTTTAACGTAAAAATTCACGTGACGGAAAAACGAAGGCCGAAAAACTTCAGAGACACGATTGAGGTCCGGATAGCCTTTTATTGGGTATGAAACTATCCATTGACGGCTTACAGCGGTCAAAACAGTAGAACTCACTGAGAGCCTTGTTTTGACTGGTTATGGCTCCCGTAACTCTAAACGAGGCAATAGTTATGGCCGTCCGAAGAATCGATATCCACAGGGTGCAACATCTGCGGTGCAAGGTGCAACATTCGTGCAAAAAGACGAAACAGCGCCGTACGACTTTTAGAAATGGGTGCAGGGATTTGAAATGGACCAGTACCATGGTGCACCACTCTCCAGGGATGGTAAATCGAAGAAAAGCCACGGTGCTCCCTTTTTAACGTAAAAATTCACGTGATGGAAAAACGAAGGCCAAAAAACTTCAGAGACCCGATTGAGGTTCGGATTGCCTTTTTTGGATATGAAACTATCCGTTGACGGCTTACAGCCGTAGAACTCACTGAGAGCTTCGTTTTGACTAGTTATGGCTCCCGTAACTCTAGACGAGGCAACAGTTATGACCGTCCGAAGAATTGATATTCACAGGGTGCAACATCTGCGGTGCAAGGTGCAACATTCATCCAAAAAGACGAAACAGCGGCGTGCGACTTTTAGAAATGGGTGCAGGGATTTGAAATGGGCCAGTACCATGGTGCACCACTCTCTAGGGATGGTAAATCGAAGACTAGCCCCGGTGTTCCTTTTTTAACGTAAAAATTCACGTGACGGAAAAACGAAGGCCGAAAAACTTCAGAGACACGATTGAGTTCCGGATAGCATTTTTTGGGTATGAAACTATCCATTGACGGCTTACAGCAGTCAAACCCGTAGAACTCATAGAGAGCTTTGTTTTGACTAGTTATGGCTCCCGTAAATCTAAACGAGGCAACAGTTATGGCCGTCCGAAGAATCGATATCCACAGGGTGCAACATCTGCGGTGCAAGGTGCAACATTCGTCCAAAAAGACGAAACAGCGCCGTGCGACTTTTAGAAATGAGTGCAGGGATTTGAAATGGACCAGTACCATGGTGCACCACTCTCCAAGGATGGTAAATCGAAGACCAGCCCCGGTGTTTCTTTTTTAACGTAAAAATTCACGTGATGGAAAAACGAAGGCCGAAAAACTTCAGAGACACGATTGAGGTACGGATAGCCTTTTTTGGGTATGAAACTATCCATTGACGGCTTACAGCGGTCAAAGCCGTAGAACTCACTGAGAGCTTCGTTTTGACTAGTTATGGCTCCCGTAACTCTAAACGAGGCAACAGTTATGGTCGTCCGAAGAATCGATATCCACAGGGTGCAACATCTGCGGTGCAAGGTGCAACATTTGTCCAAAAAGAAGAAACAGCGCCGTGCGACTTTTAGAAATGGGTGCAGGGATTTGAAATGGACCAGTACCATGGTGCACCACTCTCCAGGGATGGTAAATCGAAGACCAGCCACAGTGTTCCCTTTTTTACGTAAAAATTCACGTGACGGAAAAACGAAGGCCAAAAACTTCAGAGAGCCGTTTGAGGTTCAGATAGCCTCTTTTTGGGTATGAAATTATCCATTGACGGCTTACAGCGGTCAAAACCGTAGAACTCACTGAGAGCTTCGTTTTGACTGGTTATGGCTCCCGTAACTCTAAACGAGGCAACAGTTATGGCCGTCCGAAGAATCGATATCCACAGGGTGCAGCATCTGCGGTGCAAGGTGCAACATTCGTCCAAAAAGACGAAACAGCGCCGTGCGACTTTTAGAAATGGGTGCAGGGATTTGAAATGGACCAGTACCATGGTGCACCACTCTCCAGGGATGGTAAATCGAAGACCAGCCCCGGTGTTCATTTTTTAACGTAAAAATTCACGTGACGGAAAAACGAAGGCCGAAAAACTTCAGAGACACGATTGAGGTACGGATAGCCTTTTTTGGGTATGAAACTATCCATTGACGGCTTACAGCTGTCAAAGCCGTAGAACTCACTGAGAGCTTCATTTTGACTGGTAATGGCTCCCGTAACTCTAAACGAGGCAACAGTTATGGCCGTCCGAAGAATCGATATCCACAGGGTGCAACTTCTGCGGTGCAAGGTGCAACATTCGTCCAAAAAGAAGAAACAGCGCCGTGCGACTTTTAGAAATGGGTGCAGGGATTTGAAATGAACCAGTACCATGGTGCACCACTCTCCAGGGATGGTAAATCGAAGACCAGCCACGGTGTTCCCTTTTTAACGTAAAAATTCACGTGACGGAAAAACGAAGGCCAAAAAACTTCAGAGACCCGTTTGAGGTTCAGATAGCCTTTTTTTGGGTATGAAACTATCCATTGACGGCTTACAGCGGTCAAAACCGTAGAACTCACTGAGAGCTTCGTTTTGTCTGGTTATGGCTCCCGTAACTCTAAACGAGGCAACAGTTATGGCCGTCCGAAGAATCGATATCCACAGGGTGCAACATCTACGGTGCAAGGTGCAACATTCGTGCAAAAAGACGAAACAGCGCCGTACGACTTTTAGAAATGGGTGCAGGGATTTGAAATGGACCAGTACCATGGTGCACCACTCTCCAGGGATGGTAAATCGAAGACCAGCCACGGTGCTCCCTTTTTAACGTAAAAATTCACGTGACGGAAAAACGAAGGCCAAAAAACTTCAGAGACCCGATTGAGGTTCGGATTGCCTTTTTTGGATATGAAACTATCCATTGACGGCTTACAGCCGTAGAACTCACTGAGAGCTTCGTTTTGACTAGTTATGGCTCCCGAAACTCTAGACGAGGCAACAGTTATGACCGTCCGAAGAATTGATATTCACAGGGTGCAACATCTGCGGTGCAAGGTGCAACATTCATCAAAAAAGACGAAACAGCGTCGTGCGACTTTTAGAAATAGGTGCAGGGATTTGAAATGGGCCAGTACCATGGTGCACCACTCTCCAGGGATGGTAAATCGAAGACCAGCCCCGGTGTTCCTTTTTTAACGTAAAAATTCACGTGACGGAAAAACGAAGGCCGAAAATCTTCAGAGACACGATTGAGGTACGGATAGCCTTTTTTGGGTATGAAACTATCCATTGACGGCTTACAGCAGTCAAACCCGTAGAACTCACAGAGAGCTTCGTTTTGACTGGTTATGGCTCCCGTAACTCTAAACGAGGCAACAGTTATGGCCGTCCGAGGAATCGATATCCACAGGGTGCAACCTCTGCGGTGCAAGGTGCAACATTCGTCCAAAAAGATGAAACAGCGTCGTGCGACTTTTAGAAATGGGTGCAGGGATTTGAAATGGACCAGTACCATGGTGCACCACTCTCCAGGGTTGGTAAATCGAAGACCAGCCCCGGTGTTCATTTTTTAACGTAAAAATTCACGTGACGGAAAAACGAAGGCCGAAAAACTTCAGAGACACGATTGAGGTCCGGATGGCCATTTTTGGGTATGAAACTATCCATTGACGGCTTACAGCTGTCAAAGCCGTAGAACTCACTAAGAGCTTCGTTTTGACTGGTTATGGCTCCCGTAACTCTAAACGAGGCAACAGTTATGGCCGTCCAAAGAATCGATATCCACAGGGTGCAACATCTGCGGTGCAAGGTGCAACATTCGTCCAAAAAGAAGAAACAGCGCCGTGCGACTTTTAGAAATGGGTGCAGGGATTTGAAATGGACCAGTACCATGGTGCACCACTCTCTAGGGATGGTAAATCGAAGACCAGCCACGGTGTTCCCTTTTTAACGTAAAAATTCACGTGACGGAAAAACGAAGGCCAAAAAACTTCAGAGACCCGTTTGAGGTTCGGATAGCCTTTTTTTGGGTATGATATTATCCATTGACGGCTTACATCCGTCAAAGCCGTAGAACTCACTGAGGGCTTCGTTTTGACTGGTTATGGCTCCCGTAACTCTAAAGGAGGCAACAGTTATGGCCGTCCGAAGAATCGATATCCACAGGGTTCAACATCTGCGGTGCAAGGTGCAACGTTCGTCCAAAAAGAAGAAACAGCGCCGTGCGACTTTTAGAAATGAGTGCAGGGATTTGAAATGGACCAGTACAATGGTGCACCACTCTCCAGGGACAGTAAATCGAAGACCAGCCCCGGTGTTCATTTTTTGACGTAAAAATTCACGTGACGGAAAAAAGAAGGCCGAAAAACTTCAGAGACACGATTGAGTTCCGGATAGCCTTTTTTTGGTATGAAACTATCCATTGACGGCTTATAGCAGTCAAACCCATAGAACTCACTGAGAGCTTCGTTTTGACTGGTTATGGCTCCCGTAACTCTAAACGAGGCAGCAGTTATGGCCGTCCGAAGAATCGGTATCCACAGGGTGCAACATCTGCGGTGCAAGGTGCAACATTCGTCCATAAAGACGAAACAGCGCCGTGCGACTTTTAGAAATGAGTGCAGGGATTTGAAATGGACCAGTACCATGGTGCACCACTCTCCAAGGATGGTAAATCGAAGACCAGCCCCGGTGTTTCTTTTTTAACGTAAAAATTCACGTGACGGAAAAACGAAGGCCGAAAAACTTCAGAGACACGATTGAGGTACAGATAGCCTTTTTAGGGTATGAAACTATCCATTGACGGCTTACAGCGGTCAAAGCCGTAGAACTCACTGAGTGCTTCGTTTTGACCGGTTATGGCTCCCGTAACTCTAAACGAGGCAACAGTTATGGCCGTCCGAAGAATCGATATCCACAGGGTGCAACATCTGCGGTGCAAGGTGCAACATTCGTCCAAAAAGAAGAAACAGCGCCGTGCGACTTTTAGAAATGGGTGCAGGGATTTGAAATGGACCAGTACCATAGTGCACCACTCTCCAGGGATGGTAAATCGAAGACCAGCCACAGTGTTCCCTTTTTTACGTAAAAATTCACGTGACGGAAAAACGAAGGCCAAAAACTTCGGAGAGCCGTTTGAGGTTCAGATAGCTTCTTTTTGGGTATGAAATTATCCATTGACGGCTTACAGCGGTCAAAACCGTAGAACTCACTGAGAGCTTCGTTCTGACTGGTTATGGCTCCCGTAACTCTAAACGAGGCAACAGTTATGGCCGTCCGAAGAATCGATATCCACAGGGTGAAGCATCTGCGGTGCAAGGTGCAACATTCGCACAAAAAGACGAAACAGCGCCGTGCGACTTTTAGAAATGGGTGCAGGGATTTGAAATGGACCAGTACCATGGTGCACCACTCTCCAGGGATGGTAAATCGAAGACCAGCCCCGGTGTTCATTTTTTAACGTAAAAATTCACGTGACGGAAAAACGAAGGCCGAAAAACTTCAGAGACACGATTGAGGTACGGATAGCCTTTTTTGGGTATGAAACTATCCATTGACGGCTTACAGCTGTCAAAGCCGTAGAACTCACTGAGAGCTTCATTTTGACTGGTAATGGCTCCCGTAACTCTAAACGAGGCAACAGTTATGGCCGTCCAAAGAATCGATATCCACAGGGTGCAACATTTGCGGTGCAAGGTGCAACATTCGTCCAAAAAGAAGAAACAGCGCCGTGCGACTTTTAGAAATGGGTGCAGGGATTTGAAATGGACCAGTACCATGGTGCACCACTCTCCAGGGATGGTAAATCGAAGACCAGCCACGGTTTTCCATTTTTAACGTAAAATTCACGTGACGGAAAAACGAAGACCAAAAAACTTCAGAGACCCGTTTGAGGTTCGGATAGCCTTTTTTTGGGTATGAAACTATCCATTGATGGCTTACAGCGGTCAAAACCGTAGAACTCACTGAGAGCTTCGTTTTGACTGGTTATGGCTCCCGTAACTCTAAACGAGGCAACAGTTATGGCCGTCCGAAGAATCGATATCCACAGGGTGCAACATCTGCGGTGCAAGGTGCAACATTCGTGCAAAAAGACGAAACAGCGCCGTACGACTTTTAGAAATGGGTGCAGGGATTTGAAATGGACCAGTACCATGGTGCACCACTCTCCAGGGATGGTAAATCGAAGACCAGCCACGGTGCTCCCTTTTTAACGTAAAAATTCACGTGACGGAAAAACGAAGGCCAAATACTTCAGAGACCCGATTAAGGTTCGGATTGCCTTTTTTGGATATGAAACTATCCATTGACGGCTTACAGCCGTAGAACTCACTGAGAGCTTCGTTTTGACTAGTTATGGCTCCCGTAACTCTAGATGAGGCAACAGTTATGACCGTCCGAAGAATTGATATTCACAGGGTGCAACATCTGCGGTGCTAGGTGCAACATTCATCCAAAGAGACGAAACAGCGCCGTACGACTTTTAGAAATGGGTGCAGGGATTTGAAATGGGCCAGTACCATGGTGCACCACTCTCCAGGGATGGTAAATCGAAGACCAGCCCCGGTGTTCCTTTTTTAACGTAAAAATTCACGTGACGGAAAAACGAAGGCCGAAAAACTTCAGAGACACGATTGAGTTCCGGATAGCATTTTTTGGGTATGAAACTATCCATTGACGGCTTACAGCAGTCAAACCCATAGAACTCACTGAGAGCTTCGTTTTGACTAGTTATGGCTCCCGTAACTCTAAACGAGGCAACAGTTATGGCCGTCCGAAGAATCGATATCCACATGGTGCAACATCTGCGGTGCAAGGTGCAACATTCGTCCAAAAAGACGAAACAGCGTCGTGCGACTTTTAAAAATGGGTGCAAGGATTTGAAATGGACCAGTACCATGGTGCACCACTCTCCAGGGATGGTAAATCGAAGACCAGCCCCGGTGTTCATTTTTTAACGTAAAAATTCACGTGACGGAAAAACGAAGGCCGAAAAACTTTAGAGATACGATTGAGGTCCGGATAGCCTTTTTTGGGTATGAAACTATCCATTGACGGCTTACAGCTGTCAAAGCCGTAGAACTCACTAAGAGCTTCGTTTTGACTGGTTATGGCTCCCGTAACTCTAAACGAGGCAACAGTTATGGCCGTTCGAAGAATCGATATCCACAGGGTGCAACATCTGCGGTGCAAGGTGCAACATTCGTCCAAAAAGAAGAAACAGCGCCGTGCGACTTTTAGAAATGGGTGCAGGGATTTGAAATGGATCAGTACCATGGTGCACCACTCTCTAGGGATGGTAAATCGAAGACCAGCCACGGTGTTCCCTTTTTAACGTAAAAATTCACGTGACGGAAAAACGAAGGCCAAAAAACTTCAAAGACCCGTTTGAGGTTCGGATAGCCTTTTTTTGGGTATGAAACTATCCATTGACGGCTTACAGTGGTCAAAACCGTAGAACTCACTGAGAGCTTCATTTTGACTGGTTATGGCTCCCGTAACTCTAAACGAGGCAATAGTTATGGCCGTCCGAAGAATTGATATCCACAGGGTGCAACATCTGCGGTGCAAGGTGCAACATTCGTCCAAAAAGACGAAACAGCACCGTGCGACTTTTAGAAATAGGTGTAGGGATTTGAAATGGACCAGTACCATGGTGCACCACTCTCCAGGGATGGTAAATCGAAGACCAGCCCCGGTGTTCCTTTTTTGACGTAAAAATTCACGTGATGGAAAAACGAAGGCCAAAAAACTTCAAAGACACGATTGCGGTTAAGATATCCTTTTTTTAGGTATGATACTATCCATTGACGGCTCACAGCCGTCAAAGCCGTAGAACTCACTGAGGGCTTCGTTTTGACTGGTTATGGCTCCCGTAACTCTAAAGGAGGCAACAATTATGGTCGTCCGAAGAATCGATATCCACAGGGTGCAACATCTGCGGTGCAAGGTGCAACATTCGTCCAAAAAGACAAAACAGCGCCGTGCGACTTTTAGAAATGAGTGCAGGGATTTGAAATGGAGCAGTACCATGGTGCACGACTCTCCAGGGATGGTAAATCGAAGACCAGCCCCGGTGTTCATTTTTTAACGTAAAAATTCACGTGACGGAAAAACGAAGGTCGAAAAACTTCAAAGACACGATTGAGTTCCGGATAGCCTTTTTTGGGTATGAAACTATCCATTGACGGCTTACAGCAGTCAAACCCGTAGAACTCACTGAGAGCTTCGTTTTGACTGGTTATGGCTCCCGTAACTCTAAACGAGGCAGCAGTTATGGCCGTCCGAAGAATCGATATCCACAGGGTGCAACATCTACGGTGCAAGGTGCAACATTCGTCCATAAAGACGAAACAGCGCCGTGCGACTTTTAGAAATGAGTGCAGGGATTTGAAATGGACCAGTACCATGGTGCACCACTCTCCAAGGATGGTAAATCGAAGACCAGCCCCGGTGTTTCTTTTTTAACGTAAAAATTCACGTGACGGAAAAACGAAGGCCGAAAAACTTCAGAGACACAATTGAGGTACGGATAGCCTTTTTTGGGTATGAAACTATCCATTGACGGCTTACAACGGTCAAAGCCGTAGAACTCACTGAGAGCTTCGTTTTGACTGGTTATGGCTCCCGTACCTCTAAACGAGGCAACAGTTATCGCCGTCCGAAGAATCGATATCCACATGGTGCAACATCTGCGGTGCAAGGTGCAACATTCGTCCAAAAAGAAGAAACAGCGCCGTGCGCCTTTTAGAAATGGGTGCAGGGATTTGAAATGGACCAGTACCATGGTGCACCACTCTCCAGGGATGGTAAATCGAAGACCAGCCACAGTGTTCCCTTTTTAACGTAAAAATTCACGTGACGGAAAAACGAAGGCCAAAAACTTCATAGAGCCGTTTGAGGTTCGGATAGACTTTTTTTGGGTATGAAATTATCCAATGACGGCTTACAGCGGTCAAAACCGTAGAACTCACTGAGAGCTTCGTTTTGACTGGTTATGGCTCCTGTAACCCTAAACGAGGCAACAGTTATGGTCGTCCGAAGAATCGATATCCACAGGGTGCAACATCTGTGGTGCAAGGTGCAACATTCGTCCAAAAAGACGAAACAGCGTCATGCGACTTTTAGAAATGGGTGCAGGGATTTGAAATGGACCAGTACCATGGTGCACCACTCTCCAGGGATGGTAAATCGAAGACCAGCCCCGGTGTTCCTTTTTTAATGTAAAAATTCACGTGACGGAAAAACGAAGGCCGAAAAACTTCAAAGACACGATTGAGTTCCGGATAGCCTTTTTTTGGGTATGAAACTATCCATTGACGGCTTACAGCAGTCAAACCCGTAGAACTCACAGAGAGATTCGTTTTGACTGGTTATGGCTCCCGTAACTCTAAACGAGGCAACAGTTATGGTCGTCCGAAGAATCGATATCCACAGGGTGCAACATCTGCGGTGCAAGGTGCAACATTCGTCCAAAAAGACGAAACAGCGCCGTGCGACTTTTAGAAATGGGTGCAGGGATTTGAAATGGACCAGTACCATGGTGCACCACTCTCCAGGGATGGTAAAACAAAGACCAGCCCCGGTGTTCATTTTTTAACGTAAAAATTCACGTGACGAAAAAACGAAGGCCGAAAAACTTCAGAGACACGATTGAGGTCCGGATAGCCTTTTTTGGGTATGAAACTATCCACTGACGGCTTACAGCTGTCAAAGACGTAGAACTCACTGAGAGCTTCGTTTTGACTGGTTATGGCTCCCGTAACTCTAAACGAGGCAACAGTTATGGCCGTCCGAAGAATCGATATCCACAGGGTGCAACATCTGCGGTGCAAGGTGCAACATTCGTTCAAAAAGAAGAAACAGCGCCGTGCGACTTTTAGAAATGGGTGCAGGGATTTGAAATGGACCAGTATCATGGTGCACCACTCTCCAGGGATGGTAAATCGAAGACCAGCCACGGTGTTCCCTTTTTAACGTAAAAATTCACGTGACGGAAAAACGAAGGCCAAAAAACTTCAGAGACCCGTTTGAGGTTCGGATAGCCTTTTTTTGGGTATGAAACTATACATTGACGGCTTACAGCGCCGTGCGACTTTTAGAAATGGGTGCAGGGATTTGAAATGGACCAGTACCATGGTGCAGCACTCTCCAGGGATGGTAAATCGAAGACCAACCCCGGTGTTCATTTTTTAACATAAAAATTCACGTGACGGAAAAACGAAGGCCGAAAAACTTCAGAGACACGATTGAGGTACAGATAGCCTTTTTTGGGTATGAAACTATCCATTGACGGCTTACAGCGGTCAAAGCCGTAGAACTCACTGAGAGCTTCGTTTTGACTGGTTATGGCTCCCGTAACTCTAAACGAGGCAACAGTTATGGCCGTCCGAAGCATCGATATCCATAGGGTGCAACATCTGCGGTGCAAGGTGCAACATTCGTGCAAAAAGACGAAACAGCGCCGTACGACTTTTAGAAATGGGTGCAGGGATTTGAAATGGACCAGTGCCATGGTGCACCACTCTCCAGGGATGGTAAATCGAAGACCAGCCATGGTGCTCCCTTTTTAACGTAAAAATTCACGTGACGGAAAAACGAAGGCCAAAAAACTTCAAAGACCCTATTGAGGTTCGGATAGCCTTTTTTTGGATATGAGACTATCCATTGACGGCTTACAGTCGTAGAACTCACAGAGAGCTTCATTTTGACTGGTTATGGCTCCCGTAACTCTAAACAAGGCAACAGTTATGACCGTCCGAAGAATTGATATTCACAGGGTACAACATCTGCGGTGCAAGGTGCAACATTCATCCAAAAAGACGAAACAGCGCCATGCGACTTTTAGAAATGGGTGCAGGGATTTGAAATGGGCCAGTACCATGGTGCACCACTCTCCAGGGATGGTAAATCAAAGACCAGCCCCGGTGTTGCTTTTTTAACGTAAAAATTCACGTAACGGAAAAACGAAGGCCGAAAAACTTCAGAGACACGATTGATGTCCGGATAGCCTTTTTTTGGGTATGAAACTATCCATTGACGTCTTACAGCAGTCAAACCCGTAGAACTCACTGAGAGCTTCGTTTTGACTGGTTATGGCTCCCGTAACTCTAAACGAGGCAACAGTTATGGCCGTCCGAAGAATCGATATCCACAGGGTGCAACATCTGCGGTGCAAGGTGCAACATTCGTCCAAAAAGACGAAACAGCGCCGTGCGACTTTTAGAAATGAGTGCAGGGATTTGAAATGGACCAGTACCATGGTGCACCACTCTCCAAGGACGGTAAATCGAAGACCAGCCCCGGTGTTCATTTTTTAACGTAAAAATTCACGTGACGGAAAAACGAAGGCCGAAAAACTTCAAAGACACGATTGAGTTTCGGATAGCCTTTTTTGGGTATGAAACTGTCCATTGACGGCTTACAGCAGTCAAACCCGTAGAACTCACTGAGAGCTTCGTTTTGACTGGTTATGGCTCCCGTAACTCTAAACGAGGCAGCAGTTATGGCCGTCCGAAGAATCGATATCCACAGGGTGCAACATCTGCGGTGCAAGGTGCAACATTCGTCCAAAAAGACGAAACAGCGCCGTGCGACTTTTAGAAATGAGTGCAGGGATTTGAAATGGACCAGTACCATGGTGCACCACTCTCCAAGGATGGTAAATCGAAGACCAGCCCCGGTGTTTCTTTTTTAACGTAAAAATTCACGTGACGGAAAAACGAAGGCCGAAAAACTTCAGAGACACGATTGAGGTACGGATAGCCTTTTTTGGGTATAAAACTATCCATTGACGGCTTACAACGGTCAAAGCCGTAGAACTCACTGAGAGCTTCGTTTTGACTGGTTATGGTTCCCGTAACTCTAAACGAGGCAGCAGTTATGGCCGTCCGAAGAATCGATATCCACAGGGTGCAACATCTGCGGTGCAAGGTGCAACATTCGTCCAAAAAGACGAAACAGTGCCGTGCGACTTTTAGAAATGGGTGCAGGGATTTGAAATGGACCAGTACCATGGTGCACCACTCTCCAGGGAAGGTAAATCGAAGACCAGCCCCGGTGTTCAATTTTTAAAGTAAAAATTCACGTGACGGAAAAACGAAGGCCGAAAAACTTCAGAGACACGATTGAGGTCCGGATAGCCTTTTTTGGGTATGAAACTATCCATTGACGGCTTACAGCAGTCAAAGCCGTAGAACTCACTGAGAGCTTCGTTTTGACTGGTTATGGCTCCTGTAACTCTAAACGAGGCAACAGTTATGGCCGTCCGAAGAATCGGTATCCATAGGGTGCAACATCTGCGGTGCAAGGAGCAACATTCGTCCAAAAAGACAAAACAGCGTCGTGCGACTTTTAGAAATGGGTGCAGGGATTGAAATGGACTAGTACCATGGTGCACCACTCTCCAGGGATGGTAAATCGAAGACCAGCCATGGTGTTCCCTTTTTAACGTAAAAATTCACGTGACGGAAAAACGAAGGCCGAAATACTTCAAAGACCCGTTTGAGGTTCGGATAGCCTTTTTTGGGTATAAAACTATCCATTGACGGCTTACAGCAGTCAAAGCCGTAGAACTCACTGAGAGCTTCGTTTTGACTGGTTATGGCTCCTGTAACTCTAAACAAGGCAACAGTTATGGCCGTCCGAAGAATCGATATCCACAGTGTGCAACATCTGCGGTGTAAGGTGCAACATTCTTCCAAAAAGACGAAACAGCGCCGTGCGACTTTTAGAAATGGGTGCAGGGATTTGAAATGGACCAGTACCATGGTGCACCACTCTCCAGGGATGGTAAATTGAAGACCAGCCATGGTGCTCCCTTTTTAACGTAAAAATTCACGTGACGGAAAAACGAAGGCCAGAAAACTTCAGAGACCCGATTGAGGTTCGGATAGCCTTTTTTTGGATATGAAACTATCCATTGATGGCTTACAGCCATAGAACTCACTGAGAGCTTCGTTTTGACTAGTTATGGCTCTCGTAACTCTAAACGAGGAAACAGTTATGACCGTCCGAAGAATTGATATTCACAGGGTGCAACATCTACAGTGCAAGGTGCAACATTCATCCAAAAAGACGAAACAGCGCCGTGCGACTTTTAGAAATGGGTGCAGGGATTTGAAATGGGCCAGTACCATGGTGCACCACTCTCCAGGGATGGTAAATCGAAGACCAGCCCCGGTGTTCCCTTTTTAACGTAAAAATTCACGTGACGGAAAAACGAAGGCCGAAAAACTTCAGAGACACGATTGAGTTCCGGATAGCCTTTTTTTGGGTATGAAACTATCCATTGACGGCTTACAGCAGTCAAACCCGTAGAACGCACAGAGAGCTTCGTTTTGACTGGTTATGGCTCCCGTAACTCTAAACGAGGCAACAGTTATGGCCGTCCGAAGAATCGATATCCACAGGGTGCAACATCTGCGGTGCAAGGTGCAACATTCGTCCAAAAAGACGAAACAGCGCCGTGCGACTTTTAGAAATGGGTGCAGGGATTTGAAATGGACCAGTACCATGGTGCACCACTCTCCAGGGATGGTAAATCGAAAACCAGCCCCGGTGTTTATTTTTTAACGTAAAAATTCACGTGACGGAAAAACGAAGGCCGAAAAACTTCAGAGACACGATTGAGGTCCGGATAGCCTTTTTTGGGTATGAAACTATCCATTGACGGCTTACAGCTGTCAAAGCCGTAGAACTCACTGAGGGCTTCGTTTTGACTGGTTATGGCTCCCGTAACTCTAAACGAGGCAGCAGTTATGGCCGTCCGAAGAATCGATATCCACAGGGTGCAACATCTGCGGTGCAAGGTGCAACATTCGTCCAAAAAGACGAAACAGCGCCGTGCGACTTTTAGAAATGGGTGCAGGGATTTGAAATGGACCAGTACCATGGTGCACCACTCTCCAGGGATGGTAAATCGAAGACCAGCCCCGGTGTTCATTTTTTAACGTAAAAATTCACGTGACGGAAAAACGAAGGCCGAAAAACTTCAGAGACACGATTGAGGTACAGATAGCCTTTTTTGGGTATGAAACTATCCATTGACGGCTTACAGCTGTCAAAGCCGTAGAACACACTGAGAGCTTCGTTTTGACTGGTAATGGCTCCCGTAATTCTAAACGAGGCAACAGTTATGGCCGTCCGAAGAATCGATATCCATAGGGTGCAACATCTGCGGTGCAAGGTGCAACATTCGTCCTAAAAGACGAAACAGCGCCGTGCGACTTTTAGAAATAGGTGTAGGGATTTGAAATGGACCAGTACCATGGTGCACCACTCTCCAGGGATGGTAAATCGAAGACCAGCCCCGGTGTTCCTTTTTTGATGTAAAAATTCATATGACGGAAAAACGAAGGCCAAAAAACTTCAAAGACCCGTTTGAGGTTCGGATAGCCTTTTTTTGGGTATGAAACTATCCATTGACGGCTTACAGCGGTCAAAACCGTAGAACTTACTGAGAGCTTCGTTTTGACTGGTTATGGCTTCCGTAACTCTAAACGAGGCAACAGTTATGGCCGTCCGAAGAATCGATATCCACAGGGTGCAACATCTGCGGTGCAAGGTGCAACATTCGTGCAAAAAGACGAAACAGCACCGTACGACTTTTAGAAATGGGTGCAGGGATTTGAAATGGACCAGTGCCATGGTGCACCACTCTCCAGGGATGGTAAATCGAAGACCAGCCACGGTGCTTCCTTTTTAACGTAAAAATTCACGTGATGGAAAAATGAAGTCCAAAAAACTTCAGAGACCCTATTGAGGTTCAGATAGCCTTTTTTTGGATATGAAACTATCCAGTGACGGCTTACAGTTGTAGAACTCACCGAGAGCTTCATTTTTACTGGTTATGGCTCCCGTAACTCTAAACAAGGCAACAATTATGACCGTCCGAAGAATTGATATTCACAGGGTGCAACATCTGCGGTGCAAGGTGCAACATTCATCCAAAAAGACGAAACAGCGCCGTGCAACTTTTAGAAATGGGTGCAGGGATTTGAAATGGGCCAGTACCATGGTGCACCACTCTCCAGGGATGGTAAATCGAAGACCAGCCCCGGTGTTGCTTTTTTAACGTAAAAATTCACGTGACAGAATAACGAAGGCCGAAAAACTTCAAAGACGCGATTGAGGTCCGGATAGCCTTTTTTTGGGTATGAAACTATCCATTGACGTCTTACAGCAGTCAAACCCGTAGAACTCACTGAGAGCTTCGTTTTGACTGGTTATGGCTCCCGTAACTCTAAACGAGGCAACAGTTATGGCCGTCCGAAGAATCGATATCCACAGGGTGCAACATCTGCGGTGCGAGGTGCAACATTCGTCCAAAAAGACGAAACAGCGCTGTGTGACTTTTAGAAATGGGTGCAGGGATTTGAAATGGACCATTACCATGGTGTACCACTCTCCAGGGATGGTAAATCGAAGACCAGCCCCGGTGTTCAATTTTTAACGTAAAAATTCACGTGATGGAAAAACGAAGGACGAAAAACTTCAGAGACACGATTGAGGTCCGGATAGCCTTTTTTGGGTACGAAACTATCCATTGACGGCTTACAGCAGTCAAAGCCGTAGAACTCACTGAGAGCTTCGTTTTGACTGGTTATGGCTCCTGTAACTCTAAACGAGGCAACAGTTATGGCCGTCCGAAGAATCGATATCCACAGGGTGCGATATCTGCGGTGCAAGGTGCAACATTCATCCAAAAAGAAGAAACAGCGCCGTGCGACTTTTAGAAATAGGTGCAGGGATTTGAAATGGACCAGTACCATGGTGCACCACTCTCCAGGGATGGTAAATCGAAGACCAGCCACGGTGTTCCCTTTTTAACGTAAAAATTCACGTGACGGAAAAACGAAGGCCAAAAAACTTCAGAGACCCGTTTGAGGTTCGGATAGCCTTTTTTTGGGTATGAAACTATCCATTGACGGCTTATAGCGATCAAAACCGTAGAACTCACTGAGAGCTTCGTTTTGACTGGTTATGGCTCCCGTAACTCTAAACGAGGCAACAGTTATGGCCGTCCGAAGAATTGATATCCACAGGGTGCAACATCTGCGGTGCAAGGTGCAACATTCGTCCAAAAAGACGAAACAGCGCCGTGCGACTTTTAGAAATAGGTGCAGGGATTTGAAATGGACCAGTACCATGGTGCACCACTCTCCAGGGATGGTAAATCGAAGACCATCCCCGGTGTTCCTTTTTTGACGTAAAAATTTACGTGATGGAAAAACGAAGGCCAAAAAACTTCAAAGACACGATTGAGGTTCAGATATCCTTTTTTGGGCATGAAACTATCCATTGACGGCTTACAGCCGTCAAAGCCGTAGAACTCACTGAGGGCTTCGTTTTGACTAGTTATGGCTCCCGTAACTCTAAACGAGGCAACAGTTATGGCCGTTCGAAGAATCGATATCCTGAGGGTGCAACATCTGCGGTGCAAGGTGCAACATTCGTCCAAAAAGACGAAACAGCGCCGTGCGACTTTTAGAAATGGGTGCAGGGATTTGAAATGGACCAGTACCATGGTGCACCACTCTCCAGGGATGGTAAATCGAAGACCAGCCACGGTGTTCCCTTTTTAACGTAAAAAATCACATGACGGAAAAACGAAGGCCAAAAAACTTCAGAGACCCGTTTGAGGTTCGGATAGCCTTTTTTTAGGTATGAAACTATCCATTTACGGCTTACAGGGTTCAAAGCCGTAGAACTCACTGAGAGCTTCGTTTTGACTGGTTATGGCTCACATAACTCTAAACGAGGCAACAGTTATGGCCGTCCGAAGAATCGATATCCACAGGGTGCAACATCTACGGTGCAAGGTGCAACATTCGTCCAAAAAGACGAAACAGCGCCGTTCGACTTTTAGAAATGGGTGCAGGGATTTGAAATGGACCAGTACCATGGTGCACCACCCTCCAGGGATTGTAAATCGAAGACCAGCCACGGTGTTCCCTTTTTAACGTAAAAATTCACGTGACGGAAAAACGAAGGCAAAAAAACTTCAGATTCCCGTTTGAGGTTCGGATAGCCTTTTTTTGGGTATGAAACTATCCATTGACGGCTTACAGCGGTCAAAGCCGTAGAACTCACTGAGAGCTTCGTTTTGACTGGTTATGGCTCCCGTAATTCTAAATGAGGCAACAGTTATGGCCGTTTGAAGAATTGATATCCACAGGGTGCAACATCTGCGGTGCAAGGTGCAACATTCGTCCAAAAAGATGAAACAGCGCCGTGCGACTTTTAGGAATGGGTGCAGGGATTTGAAATGGACCTGTACCATGGTGCACCACTCTCCAGGGATGGTAAATCAAGGACCAGCCCCGGTGTTCCTATTTTAACGTAAAAATTCACGTGATGGAAAAACGAAGGCCAAAAAACTTCAGAGACACGATTGAGGTTCAGATAGCCTTTTTTGGGTATGAAACTATCCATTGACGGCTTACAGCTGTCAAAGCCGTAGAACTCACTGAGAGCTTCGTTTTTACTGGTTATGGCTGCCGTAACTCTAAACGAGGCAACAGTTATGGCCGTCCGAAGAATCGATATCCACAGGGTGCAACATCTGCGGTGCAAGGTGCAACATTCGTCCAAAAAGACGAAACAGCGCCGTGCGACTTTAAGAAATGGGTGCAGGGATTTGAAATGGACCAGTACCATGGTGCACCACTCTCCAAGGATGGTAAATCGAAGACCAGCCACGGTGTTCCCTTTTTAACGTAAAAATTCACGAGACGGAAAAACGAAGGCCAAAAAACTTCAGAGACCCGTTTGAGGTTCGGATAGCCTTTTTTGGGTATGAAACTATCCATTGACGGCTTACAGCTGTCAAAGCCGTAGAACTCACTGAGAGCTTCGTTTTGACTGGTTATGGCTCCCGTAACTCTAAACGAGGCAACAGTTATGGCCGTCCGAAGAATCGATATCCACAGGGTGTAACATCTGCGGTGCAAGGTGCAACATTCATCCAAAAAGAAGAAACAGCGCTGTGCGACTTTAAGAAATGGGTGCAGGGATTTGAAATGGACCAGTACCATGGTGCACCACTCTCCAAGGATGGTAAATCGAAGACCAGCCACGGTGTTCCCTTTTTAACGTAAAAATTCACGAGACGGAAAAACGAAGGCCAAAAAACTTCAGAGACCCGTTTGAGGTTCGGATAGCCTTTTTTGGGTATGAAACTATCCATTGATGGCTTACAACTGTCAAAGCCGTAGAACTCACTGAGAGCTTCGTTTTGACTGGTTATGGCTCCCGTAACTCTAAATGAGGCAACAGTTATGGCCGTCCGTAGAATCGATATCCAAAGGGTGCAACATCTGCGGTGCAAGGTGCAACATTCGTCCAAAAAGACGAAACAGCGCCGTGCGACTTTTAGAAATGGGTGCAGGGATTAGAAATGGACCAGTACCATGGTGCACCACTCTCCAGGGATGGTAAATCGAAGACCAGCCCCGGTGTTCATTTTTAAACGTAAAAATTCACGTGATGGAAAAACGAAGGCCGAAAAACTTCAGAGACACGATTGAGGTACAGATAGCCTTTTTTGGGTATGAAACTATCCATTGACGGCTTACAGCTGTCAAAGCCGTAGAACACACTAAGAGCTTCGTTTTGACTGGTAATGGCTCCCGTAACTCTAAACGAGGCAACAGTTATGGCCGTCCGAAGAATCGATATCCACAGGGTGCAACATCTGCGGTGCAAGGTGCAACATTCGTCCTAAAAGACGAAACAGCGCCGTGCGACTTTTAGAAATAGGTGTAGGGATTTGAAATGGACCAGTACCATGGTGCACCACTCTCCAGGGACGGTAAATCGAAGACCAGCCCTGGTGTTCCTTTTTTGATGTAAAAATTCATGTGACGGAAAAACGAAGGCCAAAAAACTTCAAAGACCCGTTTGAGGTTCGGATAGCCTTTTTTTGGGTATGAAACTATCCATTGACGGCTTACAGCGGTCAAAACCGTAGAACTTACTGAGAGATTCGTTTTGACTGGTTATGGCTCCCGTAACTCTAAACGAGGCAACAGTTATGGCCGTCCGAAGAATCGATATCCACAGGGTGCAACATCTGCGGTGCAAGGTGCAACATTCATGCAAAAAGACGAAACAGCACCGTACGCCTTTTAGAAATGGGTGCAGGGATTTGAAATGGACCAGTGCCATGGTGCACCACTCTCCAGGGATGGTAAATCGAAGACCAGCCACGGTGCTTCCTTTTTAACGTAAAAATTCACGTGATGGAAAAATGAAGTCCAAAAAACTTCAGAGACCCTATTGAGGTTCAGATAGCCTTTTTTTGATATGAAACTATCCAGTGACGGCTTACAGTTGTAGAACTCACTGAGAGCTTCGTTTTTACTGGTTATGGCTCCCGTAACTCTAAACAAGGCAACAATTATGACCGTCCGAAGAATTGATATTCACAGGGTGCAACATCTGCGGTGCAAGGTGCAACGTTCATCCAAAAAGACGAAACAGCGCCGTGCAACTTTTAGAAATGGGTGCAGGGATTTGAAATGGGCCAGTACCATGGTGCACCACTCTCCAGGGATGGTAAATCGAAGACCAGCCCCGGTGTTGCTTTTTTAACGTAAAAATTCACGTGACGGAATAACGAAGGCCGAAAAACTTCAAAGACACGATTGAGGTCCGGATAGCCTTTTTTTGGGTATGAAACTATCCATTGACGTCTTACAGCAGTCAAACCCGTAGAACTCACTGAGAGCTTCGTTTTGACTGGTTATGGCTCCCGTAACTCTAAACGAGGCAACAGTTATGGCCGTCCGAAGAATCGATATCCACAGGGTGCAACATCTGCGGTGCGAGGTGCAACATTCGTCCAAAAAGACGAAACAGCGCCGTGTGACTTTTAGAAATGGGTGCAGGGATTTGAAATGGACCATTACCATGGAGTACCACTCTCCAGGGATGGTAAATCGAAGACCAGCCCCGGTGTTCAATTTTTAACGTAAAAATTCACGTGACGGAAAAACGAAGGCCGAAAAACTTCAGAGACACGATTGAGGTCCGGATAGCCTTTATTGGGTACGAAACTATCCATTGACGGCTTACAGCAGTCAAAGCCGTAGAACTCACTGAGAGCTTCGTTTTGACTGGTTATGGCTCCTGTAACTCTAAACGAGGCAACAGTTATGGCCGTCCGAAGAATCGATATCCACAGGGTGCAATATCTGCGGTGCAAGGTGCAACATTCATCCAAAAAGAAGAAACAGCGCCGTGCGACTTTTAGAAATAGGTGCAGGGATTTGAAATGGACCAGTACCATGGTGCACCACTCTCCAGGGATGATAAATCGAAGACCAGCCACGGTGTTCCCTTTTTAACGTAAAAATTCACGTGACGGAAAAACGAAGGCCAAAAAACTTCAGAGACCCGTTTGAGGTTCGGATAGCCTTTTTTTGGGTATGAAACTATCCATTGACGGCTTATAGCGATCAAAACCGTAGAACTCACTGAGAGCTTCGTTTTGACTGGTTATGGCTCCCGTAACTCTAAACGAGGCAACAGTTATGGCCGTCCGAAGAATTGATATCCACAGGGTGCAACATCTGCGGTGCAAGGTGCAACATTCGTCCAAAAAGACGAAACAGCGCCGTGCGACTTTTAGAAATAGGTGCAGGGATTTGAAATGGACCAGTACCATGGTGCACCACTCTCCAGGGATGGTAAATCGAAGACCAGCCCCGGTGTTCCTTTTTTGACGTAAATATTTACGTGATGGAAAAACGAAGGCCAAAAAACTTCAAAGACACGATTGAGGTTCAGATATCCTTTTTTTGGGCATGAAACTATCCATTGACGGCTTACAGCCGTCAAAGCCGTAGAACTCACTGAGGGCTTCGTTTTGACTAGTTATGGCTCCCGTAACTCTAAACGAGGCAACAGTTATGGCCGTTCGAAGAATCGATATCCTGAGGGTGCAACATCTGCGGTGCAAGGTGCAACATTCGTCCAAAAAGACGAAACAGCGCCGTGCGACTTTTAGAAATGGGTGCAGGGATTTGAAATGGACCAGTACCATGGTGCACCACTCTCCAGGGATGGTAAATCGAAGACCAGCCACGGTGTTTCCTTTTTAACGTAAAAAATCACGTGACGGAAAAACGAAGGCCAAAAAACTTCAGAGACCCGTTTGAGGTTCGGATAGCCTTTTTTTAGGTATGAAACTATCCATTGACGGCTTACAGCGTTCAAAGCCGTAGAACTCACTGAGAGCTTCGTTTTGACTGGTTATGGCTCCCGTAACTCTAAACGAGGCAACAGTTATGGCCGTCCGAAGAATCGATATCCACAGGGTGCAACATCTGCGGTGCAAGGTGCAACATTCGTCCAAAAAGACGAAACAGCGCCGTTCGACTTTTAGAAATGGGTGCAGGGATTTGAAATGGACCAGTACCATGGTGCACCACTCTCCAGGGATTGTAAATCGAAGACCAGCCACAGTGTTCCCTTTTTAACGTAAAAATTCACGTGACGGAAAAACGAAGGCCAAAAAACTTCAGATTGCCGTTTGAGGTTCGGATAGCCTTTTTTTGGGTATGAAACTATCCAATGACGGCTTACAGCGGTCAAAGCCGTAGAACTCACTGAGAGCTTCGTTTTGACTGGTTATGGCTCCCGTAATTCTAAATGAGGCAACAGTTATGGCCGTTTGAAGAATTGATATCTACAGGGTGCAACATCTGCGGTGCAAGGTGCAACATTCGTCCAAAAAGACGAAACAGCGCCGTGCGACTTTTAGGAATGGGTGCAGGGATTTGAAATGGACCTGTACCATGGTGCACCACTCTCCAGGGATGGTAAATCAAGGACCAGCCCCGGTGTTCCTATTTTAATGTAAAAATTCACGTGATGGAAAAACGAAGGCCAAAAAACTTCAGAGACACGATTGAGGTTCAGATAGCCTTTTTTGGGTATGAAACTATCCATTGACGGCTTACAGCTGTCAAAGCCGTAGAACTCACTGAGAGCTTCGTTTTTACTGGTTATGGCTGCCGTAACTCTAAACGAGGCAACAGTTATGGCCGTCCGAAGAATCGATATCCACAGGGTGCAACATCTGCGGTGCAAGGTGCAACATTCGTCCAAAAAGACGAAACAGCGCCGTGCGACTTTAAGAAATGGGTGCAGGGATTTGAAATGGACCTGTACCATGCTGCACCACTCTCCAAGGATGGTAAATCGAAGACCAGCCACGGTGTTCCCTTTTTAACGTAAAAATTCACGAGACGGAAAAACGAAGGCCAAAAAACTTCAGAGACCCGTTTGAGGTTCGGATAGCCTTTTTTGGGTATGAAACTATCCATTGACGGCTTACAGCTGTCAAAGCCGTAGAACTCAATGAGAGCTTCGTTTTGACTGGTTATGGCTCCCGTAACTCTAAAAGAGGCAACAGTTATGGCCGTCCGAAGAATCGATATCCACAGGGTGTAACATCTGCGGTGCAAGGTGCAACATTCATCCAAAAAGAAGAAACAGCGCTGTGCGACTTTTAGAAATGGGTGCAGGGATTTGAAATGTAACAGTACCATGGTGCACCACTCTCCAGGTATGGTAAATCGAAGACCAGCCATGGTGTTCCCTTTTTAACGTAAAATTTCACGTGATGTAAAAACGAAGGCCAAAAAACTTCACTGACCCGACTGAGGTTCGGATAGCCTTTTTTGGGTATGGAACTATCCATTGATGGCTTACAACTGTCAAAGCCGTAGAACTCACTGAGAGCTTCGTTTTGACTGGTTATGGCTCCCGTAACTCTAAATGAGGCAACAGTTATGGCCGTCCGTAGAATTGATATCCAAAGGGTGCAACATCTGCGGTGCAAGGTGCAACATTCATCCAAAAAGACGAAACAGCGCCGTGCGACTTTTAGAAATGGGTGCAGGGATTTGAAATGGACCTGTACCATGGTGCACCACTCTCCAGGGATGGTAAATTGAAGACCAGCCACGGTGTTCCCTTTTTAACGTAAAAATTCACGTGACGGAAAAACAAAGGCCAAAAAACTTCAGAGACCCGTTTGAGGTTCGGATAGCATTTTTTTAGGTATGAAACTATCCATTGACGGCTTACAGCGGTCAAAACCGTAGAACTCACTGATAGCTTCGTTTTGACTGGTTATGGCTCCCGTAACTCAAAATGAGGCAGCAGTTATGGCCGTCTGAAGAATTGATATCCATAGGGTGCAACATCTGCGGTGCAAGGTGCAACATTCGTCCAAAAAGAAGAAACAGCGCCGTGCGACTTTTAGGAATGGGTGCAGGGATTTGAAATGGACTTGTACCATGGTGCACCACTCTCCAGGGATGGTAAATCAAAGACCAGCTCCGGTGTACCTTTTTTAACGTAAAAATTCACGTGATGGAAAAACGAAGGCAAAAAACTTCAGAGACACGATTGAGGTTCAGATAGCCTTTTTTTGGATATGAAACTATCCATTGACGGCTTACAGCTGTCAAAGCCGTAGAACTCACCGAGAGCTTCGTTTTGACTAGTTATGGCTCCCGTAACTCTAAACGAGGCAACAGTTATGGCCGTCCGAAGAATCGATATCCACAGGGTGCAACATCTGCAGTGCAAGGTGCAACATTCATCCAAAAAGACGAAACAGCACCGTGCGACTTTAAGAAATGGGTGCATGGATTTGAAATGGACCAGTACCATGGTGCACCACTCTCCAGGGATGGTAAATCGAAGACCAGCCACGGTGTTCCCTTTTTAACGTAAAAATTCACGAGATGGAAAAACGAAGGCCAAAAAACTTCAGAGACCCGTTTGAGGTTCGGATAGCCTTTTTTGGGTATGAAACTATCCATTGATGGCTTACAGCAGTCAAAGCCGTAGAACTCACTGAGAGCTTCGTTTTGACTGGTTATGGCTCCCGTAACTCTAAAAGAGGCAACAGTTATGGCCGTCCGAAGAATCGATATCCACAGGGTGCAACATCGGCGGTGCAAGGTGCAACATTCATCCAAAAAGAAGAAACAGCGCTGTGCGACTTTTAGAAATAGGTGCAGGGATTTGAAATGTAACAGTACCATGGTGCACCACTCTCCAGGGATGATTAATCGAAGACCAGCCACGGTGTTCCTTTTTTAACGTAAAATTTCACGTGATGTAAAAACGAAGGCCAAAAAACTTCACTGACCCGATTGAGGTTCGGATAGCCTTTTTTGGGTATGACACTATCCATTGACGGCTTACAGCTGTCAAAGCCGTAGAACTCACTGAGAGCATCATTTTGACTGGTTATGGCTCCCGTAACTCTAAATGAGGCAACAGTTATGGCCGTCCGTAGAATCGATATCCAAAGGGTGCAACATCTGCGGTGCAAGGTGCAACATTCGTCCAAAAAGACGAAACAGCGCCGTGCGACTTTTAGAAATGGGTGCAGGGATTTGAAATGGACCTGTACCATGGTGCACCACTCTCCAGGGATGGTAAATCGAAGACCAGCCACGGTGTTCCCTTTTTAACGTAAAAATTCACGAGACGGAAAAACGAAGGCCAAAAAACTTCAGAGACCCGTTTGAGGTTCGGATAGCCTTTTTTGGGTATGGAACTATCCATTGATGGCTTACAGCAGTCAAAGCCGTAGAACTCACTGAGAGCTTCGTTTTGACTAGTTATGGCTCCCTAACTCTAAACGAGGCAACAGTTATGGCCGTCCGAAGAATCGATATCCACAGGGTGCAACATCGGCGGTGCAAGGTGCAACATTCATCCAAAAAGAAGAAACAGCGCTGTGCGACTTTTAGAAATGGTTGCAGGGATTTGAAATGTAACAGTACCATGGTGCACCACTCTCCAGGGATAGTTAATCGAAGACCAGCCACGGTGTTCCCTTTTTAAAGTAAAATTTCACGTGATGTAAAAACGAAGGCCAAAAAACTTCACTGACCCGATTGAGGTTCGGATAGCCTTTTTTGGGTATGAAACTATCCATTGACGGCTTACAGCTGTCAAAGCCGTAGAACTCACTGAGAGCATCGTTTTGACTGGTTATGGCTCCCGTAACTCTAAATGAGGCAACAGTTATGGCCGTCCGTAGAATCGATATCCAAAGGGTGCAACATCTGCGGTGCAAGGTGCAACATTCGTCCAAAAAGACGAAACAGCGCCGTGCGACTTTTAGAAATGAGTGCAGGGATTTGAAATGGACCTGTACCATGGTGCACCACTCTCCAGGGATGGTAAATCAAAGACCAGCCACGGTGTTCCCTTTTTAACGTAAAAATTCATGTGACGGAAAAACAAAGGCCAAAAAACTTCAGAGACCCGTTTGAGGTTCGGATTGCATTTTTTTAGGTATGAAACTATCCATTGACGGCTTACAGCGGTCAAAACCGTAGAACTCACAGAGAGCTTCGTTTTGACTGGTTATGGCTCCCGTAACTCTAAATGAGACAACAGTTATGGCCGTCTGAAGAATTGATATCCACAGGGTGCAACATCTGCGGTGCAAGGTGCAACATTCGTCCAAAAAGACGAAACAGCGCCGTGCGACTTTTAGGAATGGGTGCAGGGATTTGAAATGGACTTGTACCATGGTGCACCACTCTCCAGGGATGGTAAATCAAAGACCAGCCCCGGTGTTCCTTTTTTAACGTAAAAATTCACGTGATGGAAAAACGAATGCCAAAAAACTTCAGAGACACGATTGAGGTTCAGATAGCCTTTTTTTGGATATGAAACTATCCATTGACGGCTTACAGCTGCAAAGCCGTAGAACTCACTGAGTGCTTCGTTTTGACTAGTTATGGCTCCCGTAACTCTAAACGAGGCAACATTTATGGCCGTCCGAAGAATCGATATCCACAGGGTGCAACATCTGCGGTGCAAGGTGCAACATTCATCCAAAAAGACGAAACAGCGCCGTGCGATTTTAAGAAATGGGTGCATGGATTTGAAATGGACCAGTACCATGGTGCACCACTCTCCAGGGATGGTAAATCGAAGACCAGCCACGGTGTTCCCTTTTTAACGTAAAAATTCACGTGACGGAAAAACGAAGACCAAAAAACTTCAAAGACCCGTTGGAGGTTCGGATAGCCTTTTTTGGGTATGAAACTATCCATTGATGGCTTACAGCTGTCAAAGCCGTAGAACTCACTGAGAGCTTCGTTTTGACTGGTTATGGCTCCCGTAACTTTAAACGAGGCAACTGTTATGGCCGTCCGAAGAATCGATATCCACAGGGTGCAACATCTGCGGTGCAAGGTGCAACATTCGTCCAAAAAGAAGAAACAGCGCCATGCGACTTTTAGAAATGGATGCAGGGATTTGAAATGGAACAGTACCATGGTGCACCACTTTCCAGGGATGGTAAATCGAAGACCAGCCACGGTGTTCCCTTTTTAACGTAAAAATTCACGTGATGGAAAAACGAAGGCCAAAAAACTTCAGTGACCCGATTGAGGTTCGGATAGCCTTTTTTGGGCATGAAACTATCCATTGACGGCTTACAGCTGTCAAAGCCGTAGAACTCACCGAGAGCTTCGTTTTGACTGGTTATGGCTCCCGTAACTCTAAACGAGGCAACAGTTATGGCCGTCCGAAGAATCGATATCCACAGGGTGCAACATCTACGGTGCAAGGTGCAACATTCGTCCAAAAAGACGAAACAGCGCCGTGCGACTTTAAGAAATGGGTGCATGGATTTGAAATGGACCAGTACCATGGTGCACCACTCTCCAGGGATGGTAAATCGAAGACCAGCCACGGTGTTCCTTTTTAACGTAAAAATTCACGAGATGGAAAAACGAAGGCCAAAAAACTTCAGAGACCCGTTTGAGGTTCGGATAGCCTTTTTTGGGTATGAAACTATCCATTGATGGCTTACAGCAGTTAAAGCCGTAGAACTCACTGAGAGCTTCGTTTTGACTGGTTATGGCTCCCGTAACTCTAAACGAGGCAACAGTTATGGCCGTCCGAAGAATCGATATCCACAAGGTGCAACATCTGCGGTGCAAGGTGCAACATTCATCCAAAAAGAATAAACAGCGCTGTGCGACTTTTAGAAATGGGTGCAGGGATTTGAAATGTAATAGTACCATGGTGCACCACTCTCCAGGGATGGTTAATCGAAGACCAGCCATGGTGTTCCCTTTTGAACGTAAAATTTCACGTGATGTAAAAACGAAGGCCAAAAAACTTCACTGACCCGATTGAGGTTCGGATAGCCTTTTTTGGATATGAAACTATCCATTGACGGCTTACAGCTGTCAAAGCCGTAGAACTCAATGAGAGCATCGTTTTGACTGGTTATGGCTCACGTAACTCTAAATGAGGCAACAGTTATGGTCGTCCGTAGAATCGATATCCAAAGGGTGCAACATCTGCGGTGCAAGGTGCAACATTCATCCAAAAAAAAACAGCGCCGTGCGACTTTTAGAAATGGGTGCAGGGATTTGAAATGGACCTGTACCATGGTGCACCTCTCTCCAGGGATGGTATATCGAAGACCATCCACGGTGTTCCCTTTTTAACGTAAAAATTTACGTGACGGAAAAACAAAGGCCAAAAAACTTCAGAGACCTGTTTGAGGTTCGGATAGCATTTTTTTAGGTATGAAACTATCCATTGACGGCTTACAACGGTCAAAACCGTAGAACTAACTGAGAGCTTCGTTTTGACTGGTTATGGCTCCCGTAACTCTAAATGAGGCAACAGTTATGGCCGTCTGAAGAATTGATATCCACAGGGTGCAACATCTGCGGTTCAAGGTGCAACATTCGTCCAAAAAGACGAAACAGCGCCGTGCGACTTTTAGGAATGGGTGTAGGGATTTGAAATGGACCTGTACCATGGTGCACCACTCTCCAGGGATGGTAAATCAAAGACCAGCCCCGGTGTTCCTTTTTTAACGTAAAAATTCACGTGATGGAAAAACGAAGGCCAAAAAACTTCAGAGACACGATTGAGGTTCAGATAGCCTTTTTTTGGATATTAAACTATCCATTGACGGCTTACAGCTGTCAAAGCCGTAGAACTCACTGAGAGCTTCGTTTTGACTTGTTATGGCTCCCGTAACTCTAAACGAGGCAACAGTTATGGCCGTCCGAAGAATCAATATCCATAGGGTGCAACATCTGCGGTGCAAGGTGCAACATTCATCCAAAAAGACGAAACAGCGCCGTGCGACTTTAAGAAATGGGTGCATGGATTTGAAATAGACCAGTACCATGGTGCACCACTCTCCAGGGATGGTAAATCGAAGACCAGCCACGGTGTTCCCTTTTTAACGTAAAAATTCACGAGATGGAAAAACGAAGGCCAAAAAATTTCAGAGACCCGTTTGAGGTTCGGATAGCCTTTTTTGGGTATGAAACTATCCATTGATGGCTTACAGCAGTCAAAGCCGTAAACTCACTGAGAGCTTCGTTTTGACTGGTTATGGCTCCCGTAACTCTAAACGAGGCAACAGTTATGGCCGTCCGAAGAATCGATATCCACAGGGTGCAACATCTGCGGTGCAAGGTGCAACCTTCATCCAAAAAGAAGAAACAGCGTTGTGCGACTTTTAGAAATGGGTTTAGGGATTTGAAATGTAACAGTACCATGGTGCACCACTCTCCAGGGATGGTTAATCGAAGACCAGCCACAGTGTTCCCTTTTTAACGTAAAATTTCACGTGATGTAAAAACGAAAGCCAAAAAACTTCACTGACCCGATTGAGGTTCGGATAGCCTTTTTTGGGTATGAAACTATCCATTGACGGCTTACAGCTGTCAAAGCCGTAGAACTCACTGAGAGCATCGTTTTGACTGGTTATGGCTCCCGTAACTCTAAATGAGGCAACAGTTATGGCCGTCCGTAGAATCGATATCCAAAGGGTGCAACATCTGCGGTGCAAGGTGCAACATTCGTCCAAAAAGACGAAACAGCGCCGTGCGACTTTTAGAAATGGGTGCAGGGATTTGAAATCGACCTGTACCATGGTGCACCACTCTCCCGGGATGGTAAATCGAAGACCAGCCACGGTGTTCCCTTTTTAACGTAAAAATTGACGAGACGGAAAAACGAAGGCCAAAAAACTTCAGAGACCCGTTTGAGGTTCGGATAGCCTTTTTTGGGTATGAAACTATCCATTGATGGCTTACAGCAGTCAAAGCCATAGAACTCACTGAGAGCTTCGTTTTGACTGGTTATGGCTCCCTAACTCTAAACGAGGCAACAGTTATGGCCGTCCGAAGAATCGATATCCACAGGGTGCAACATCGGCGGTGCAAGGTGCAACATTCATCCAAAAAGACGAAACAGCGCCGTGCGACTTTAAGAAATGGGTGCATGGATTTGAAATGGAACAGTACCATGGTGCACCACTCTCCAGGGATGGTAAATCGAAGACCAGCTATGGTGTTCCCTTTTTAACGTAAAATTTCACGTGACGGAAAAACGAAGGCCAAAAAACATCAGAGACCCGTTGGAGGTTCGGATAGCCTTTTTTGGGTATGAAACTATCCATTGACGGCTTACAGCTGTCAACGCCGTAGAAATCACTGAGAGCTTTGTTTTGACTGGTTATGGCTCCCGTAACTTTAAACGAGGTAACAGTTATGGCCGTCCGAAGAATCGATATCCACAGTGTGCAACGTCTGCGGTGCAAGGGGCAACATTCGTCCAAAAAGAAGAAACAGCGCCATGCGACTATTAGTAATGGATGCAGGAATTTGAAATGGAACAGTACCATGGTGCACCACTTTCCAGGGATGGTAAATCGAAGACCAGCCACGGTGTTCCCTTTTTAACGTAAAAATTCACGTGATGGAAAAACGAAGGCCAAAAAACTTCAGTGACCCGATTGAGGTTCGGATAGCCTTTTTTGGGCATGAAACTATCCATTGACGGCTTACAGCTGTCAAAGCCGTAGAACTCACTGAGAGCATCGTTTTGACTGGTTATGGCTCCCGTAACTCTAAATGAGGCAACAGTTATGGCCGTCCGTAGAATCGATATCCAAAGGGTGCAACATCTGCGGTGCAAGGTGCAACATTCGTCCAAAAAGACGAAACAGCGCCGTGCGACTTTTAGAAATGGGTGCAGGGATTTGAAATGGACCTGTACCATGGTGCACCACTCTCCAGGGATGGTAAATCGAAGACCAGCCATGGTGTTCCCTTTTTAACGTAAAAATTCACGAGACGGAAAATCGAAGGCCAAAAAACTTCAGAGACCCGTTTGAGGTTCGGATAGCCTTTTTTGGGTATGAAACTATCCATTGATGGCTTACAGCAGTCAAAGCCATAGAACTCACTGAGAGCTTCGTTTTGACTGGTTATGGCTCCCTAACTCTAAACGAGGCAACAGTTATGGCCGTCCGAAGAATCGATATCCATAGGGTGCAACATCGGCGGTGCAAGGTGCAACATTCATCCAAAAAGACGAAACAGCGCCGTGCGACTTTAAGAAATGGGTGCATGGATTTGAAATGGAACAGTACCATGGTGCACCACTCTCCAGGGATGGTAAATCGAAGACCAGCCACGGTGTTCCCTTTTTAACGTAAAATTTCACGTGACGGAAAAACGAAGGCCAAAAAACTTCAGAGACCCGTTGGAGGTTCGGATAGCCATTTTTGGGTATGAAACTATCCATTGACGGCTTACAGCTGTCAAAGCCGTAGAACTCACTGAGAGCTTCGTTTTGACTGGTTATGGCTCCCGTAACTTTAAACGAGGCAACAGTTATGGCCGTCCGAAGAATCGATATCCACAGGGTGCAACATCTGCGGTGCAAGGTGCAACATTCGTCCAAAAAGAAGAAACAGCGCCATGCGACTTTTAGTAATGGATGCAGGGATTTGAAATGGAACAGTACCATGGTGCACCACTTTCCAGGGATGGTAAATCGAAGACCAGCCACGGTGTTCCCTTTTTAACGTAAAAATTCACGTGATGGAAAAACGAAGGCCAAAAAACTTCAGTGACCCGATTGAGGTTCGGATAGCCTTTTTTGGGCATGAAACTAACCATTGACGGCTTACAGCCGTCAAAGCCGTAGAACTCACTGAGAGCTTCGTTTTGACTGGTTATGGTTCCCGTAACTCTAAACGAGGCAACAGTTATGGCCGTCCGAAGAATCGATATCCACAGGGTGCAACATCTGCGGTGCAAGGTGCAACATTCATCCAAAACGATGAAACAGCGTCGTGCGACTTTAAGAAATGGGTGCATGGATTTGAAATGGACCAGTACCATGGTGCACCACTCTCCAGGGATGGTAAATCGAAGACCAGCCATGGTGTTCCCTTTTTAACGTAAAAATTCACGTGATGGAAAAACGAAGGCCAAAAAAATTCAATGACCCGTTTGAGGTTCGGATAGCCTTTTTTGGGTATGAAACTATCCATTGATGGCTTACAGCAGTCAAAGCCGTAGAACTCACTGAGAGCTTCGTTTTGACTGGTTATGGCTCCCGTAACTCTAAACGAGGCAACAGTTATGGCCGTCCGAAAAATCGATATCCACAGGGTGCAACATCTGCGGTGCAAGGTGCAACATTCATCCAAAAAGAAGAAACAGCGCTGTGCGACTTTTAGAAATGGGTACAGGGATTTGAAATATAACAGTACCATGGTGCACCACTCTCCAGGGATGGTTAATCGAAGACCAGCCACGGTGTTCCCTTTTTAACGTTAAATTTCACGTGATGTAAAAACGAAGGCCAAAAAACTTCACTGACCCGATTGAGGTTTGGATAGCCTTTTTTGGGTATGAAACTATCCATTGACGGCTTACAGCTGTCAAAGCCGTAGAACTCACTGAGAGCATCGTTTTGACTGGTTATGGCTCCCGTAACTCTAAATTGGGTAACAGTTATGGCCGTCCGTAGAATCGATATCCAAAGGGTGCAACATCTGCGGTGCAAGGTGCAACATTCGTCCAAAAAGACGAAACAGCACCGTGTTACTTTTAGAAATGGGTGCAGGGATTTGAAATGGACCTGTACCATGGTGCACCACTCTCCAGGGATGGTAAATCGAAGGCCAGCCACGGTGTTCCCTTTTTAACGTAAAAATTTACGTGACGGAAAAACAAAGGCCAAAAAACTTCAGAGACCCGTTTGAGGTTCGGATAGCATTTTTTTAGGTATGAAACTATCCATTGACGGCTTACAACGGTCAAAACCGTAGAACTCACTGAGAGCTTCGTTTTGACTGGTTATGGCTCCCGTAACTTTAAATGAGGCAACAGTTATGGCCGTCTGAAGAATTGATATCCACAGGGTGCAACATCTGCTTTGCAAGGTGCAACATTCGTCCAAAAAGACGAAACAGCGCCGTGCGACTTTTAGGAATGGGTGCAGGGATTTGAAATGGACTTGTACCACGGTGCACCACTCTCCAGGGATGGTAAATCAAAGACCATCCCCGGTGTTCCTTTTTTAACGTAAAAATTCACGTGATGGAAAAACGAAGGCCAGAAAACTTCAGAGACACGATTAAGGTTCAGATAGCCTTTTTTTGGATATGAAACTATCCATTGACGGCTTACAGCTGCAAAGCCGTAGAACTCACTGAGAGCTTCGTTTTGACTAGTTATGGCTCCCGTAACTCTAAACGAGGCAACAGTTATGGCCGTCCGAAGAATCGATATCCACAGGGTGCAATATCTGCGGTGCAAGGTGCAACATTCGTCCAAAAAGACGAAACAGCGCCGTGCGACCTTTAGAAATGGGTGCAGGGATTTGAAATGGACCAGTACCATGGTGCACCACTCTCCAGGGATGGTAAATCGAAGACCAGCCACGGTGCTCCCTTTTTAACGTAAAAATTCACGTGACGGAAAAACGAAGGCCAAAAAACTTCAGAGACCCGTTTGAGGTTCGGATAGCCTTTTTTGGGTATGAAACTATCCATTGACGACTTACAGCTGTCAAAGCCGTAGAACTCACTGGGAGCTTCGTTTTGACTGGTTATGGCTCCCGTAACTTTAAACGAGGCAACAGTTATGGCCGTCCGAAGAATCGATATCCACAAGGTGCAACATCTGCGGTGCAAGGTGCAACATTCGTCCAAAAAGAAGAAACAGCACCATGCGACGTTTAGAAATGTATGCAGGGATTTGAAATGGAACAGTAACATAGTGCACCACTCTCCAGGGATGGTAAATCGAAGACCAGCCACGGTGTTCCCTTTTTAACGTAAAAATTCACGTGATGGAAAAACGAAGGCCAAAAAACTTCAATGACCCGATTGAGGTTCGGATAGCCTTTTTTGGGTATGAAACTATCCATTGACGGCTTACAGCAGTCAAAGCCGTAGAACTCACTGAGAGCTTCGTTTTGACTGGTTCTGGCTCCCGTAACTCTAAACGAGGCAACAGTTATGGCCGTCCGAAGAATCGATATCCACAGGGTGCAACATCTGCGGTGCAAGGTGCAACATTCATCCAAAATGACGTAACAGCGCCGTGCGACTTTTAGAAATGGGTGCAGGGATTTGAAATGGAACAGTACCATGGTGCACCACTCTCCAGGGACGGTAAATCGAAGACCAGCTACGGTGTTCCCTTTTTAACGTAAAATTTCACGTGACGGAAAAACGAAGGCCAAAAAACTTCAGAGACCCGTTGGAGGTTCGGATAGCCTTTTTTGGGTATGAAACTATCCATTGACGGCTTACAGCTGTCAACGCCGTAGAACTCACTGAGAGCTTTGTTTTGACTGGTTATGGCTCCCGTAACTTTAAACGAGGCAACAGTTATGGCCGTCCGAAGAATCGATATCCACAGGGTGCAACGTCTGCGGTGCAAGGGGCAACATTCGTCCAAAAAGAAGAAACAGCGCCATGCGACTATTAGTAATGGATGCAGGAATTTGAAATGGAACAGTACCATGGTGCACCACTTTCCAGGGATGGTAAATCGAAGACCAGCCACGGTGTTCCCTTTTTAACGTAAAAATTCACGTGATGGAAAAACGAAGGCCAAAAAACTTCAGTGACCCGATTGAGGTTCGGATAGCCTTTTTGGGCATGAAACTATCCATTGACGGCTTACAGCTGTCAAAGCCGTAGAACTCACTGAGAGCTTCGTTTTGACTGGTTATGGCTCCCGTAACTCTAAACGAGGCAACAGTTATGGCCGTCCGAAGAATCGATATCCACAGGGTGCAACATCTGCGGTGCAAGGTGCAACATTCATCCAAAAAGACGAAACAGCGCCGTGCGACTTTAAGAAATGGGTGCATGGATTTGAAATGGACCAGTACCATGGTGCACCACTCTCCAGGGATGGTAAATCGAAGACCAGCCACGGTGTTCCCTTTTTAACGTAAAAATTCACGACACGGAAAAACGAAGGCCAAAAAACTTCAGAGACCCGTTGGAGGTTCGGATAGCCTTTTTTGGGTATGAAACTATCCATTGACGGCTTATAGCTGTCAAAGCCGTAGAACTCACCGAGAGCTTCGTTTTGACTGGTTATGGCTCCCGTAACTTTAAACGAGGCAACAGTTATGGCCGTCCGAAGAATCGATATCCACAGGGTGCAACATCTGCGGTGCAAGGTGCAACATTCGTCCAAAAAGAAGAAACAGCGCCATGCGACTTTTAGTAATGGATGCAGGGATTTGAAATGGAACAGTACCATGGTGCACCACTTTCCAGGGATGGTAAATCGAAGACCAGCCACGGTGTTCCCTTTTTAACGTAAAAATTCACGTGATGGAAAAACGAAGGCCAAAAAACTTCAGTGACCCGATTGAGGTTCGGATAGCCTTTTTTGGGCATGAAACTATCCATTGATGGCTTACAGCCGTCAAAGCCGTAGAACTCACTGAGAGCTTCGTTTTGACTGGTTATGGTTCCCGTAACTCTAAACGAGGCAACAGTTATGGCCGTACGAAGAATCGATATCCACAGGGTGCAACATCTGCGGTGCAAGGTGCAACATTCATCCAAAAAGACGAAACAGCGTCGTGCGACTTTAAGAAATGGGTGCATGGATTTGAAATGGACCAGTACCATGGTGCACCACTCTCCAGGGATGGTAAATCGAAGACCAGCCATGGTGTTCCCTTTTTAACGTAAAAATTCACGTGATGGAAAAACGAAGGCCAAAAAAATTCAATGACCCGTTTGAGGTTCGGATAGCCTTTTTTGGGTATGAAACTATCCATTGATGGCTTACAGCAGTCAAAGCCGTAGAACTCACTGAGAGCTTCGTTTTGACTGGTTATGGCTCCCGTAACTCTAAACGAGGCAACAGTTATGGCCGTCCGAAGAATCGATATCCACAGGGTGCAACATCTGCGGTGCAAGGTGCAACATTCATCCAAAAAGAAGAAACAGCGCTGTGCGACTTTTAGAAATGGGTACAGGGATTTGAAATATAACAGTACCATGGTGCACCACTCTCCAGGGATGGTTAATCGAAGACCAGCCACGGTGTTCCCTTTTTAACGTAAAATTTCACGTGATGTAAAAACGAAGGCCAAAAAACTTCACTGACCCGATTGAGGTTCGGATAGCCTTTTTTGGGTATGAAACTATCCATTGACGGCTTACAGCTGTCAAAGACGTAGAACTCACTGAGAGCATCGTTTTGACTGGTTATGGCTCCCGTAACTCTAAATGGGGTAACAGTTATGGCCGTCCGTAGAATCGATATCCAAAGGGTGCAACATCTGCGGTGCAAGGTGCAACATTCGTCCAAAAAGACGAAACAGCACCGTGTTACTTTTAGAAATGGGTGCAGGGATTTGAAATGGACCTGTACCATGGTGCACCACTCTCTAGGGATGGTAAATCGAAGACCAGCCACGGTGTTCCCTTTTTAACGTAAAAATTTACGTGACGGAAAAACAAAGGCCAAAAAACTTCAGAGACCCGTTTGACGTTCGCATAGCATTTTTTTAGGTATGAAACTATCCATTGACGGCTTACAACGGTCAAAACCGTAGAACTCACTGAGAGCTTCGTTTTGACTGATTATGGCTCCCGTAACTCTAAACGAGGCAACAGTTATGGCCGTCCGAAGAATCGATATCCACAGGGTGCAACATCTGCGGTGCAAGGTGCAACATTCGTCCAAAAAGACGAAACAGCGCCGTGCGACCTTTAGGAATGGGTGCAGGGATTTGAAATGGACCAGTACCATGGTGCACCACTCTCCAGGGATGGTAAATCGAAGACCAGCCACGGTGCTCCCTTTTTAACGTAAAAATTCACGTGACGGAAAAACGAAGGCCAAAAAACTTCAGAGACCCGTTTGAGGTTCGGATAGCCTTTTTTGGGTATGAAACTATCCATTGACGCCTTACAGCTGTCAAAGCCGTAGAACTCACTGGGAGCTTCGTTTTGACTGGTTATGGCTCCCGTAACTTTAAACGAGGCAACAGTTATGGCCGTCCGAAGAATCGATATCCACAAGGTGCAACATCTGCGGTGCAAGGTGCAACATTCGTCCAAAAAGAAGAAACAGCACCATGCGACGTTTAGAAATGTATGCAGGGATGTGAAATGGAACTGTAACATGGTGCACCACTCTCCAGGGATGGTAAATCGAAGACCAGCCACGGTGTTCCCTTTTTAACGTAAAAATTCACGTGATGGAAAAACGAAGGCCAAAAAACTTCAATGACCCGATTGAGGTTCGGATAGCCTTTTTTGGGTATGAAACTATCCATTGACGGCTTACAGCTGTCAAAGCCGTAGAACTCACTGAGAGCTTCGTTTTGACTGGTTCTGGCTCCCGTAACTCTAAACGAGGCAACAGTTATGGCCGTCCGAAGAATCGATATCCACAGGGTGCAACATCTGCGGTGCAAGGTGCAACATTCATCCAAAAAGACGTAACAGCGCCGTGCGACTTTTAGAAATGGGTGCAGGGATTTGAAATGGAACAGTACCATGGTGCACCACTCTCCAAGGATGGTAAATCGAAGACCAGCTACGGTGTTCCCTTTTTAACGTAAAATTTCACGTGACGGAAAAACGAAGGCCAAAAAACTTCAGAGACCCGTTGGAGGTTCGGATAGCCTTTTTTGGGTATGAAACTATCCATTGACGGCTTACAGCTGTCAACGCCGTAGAACTCACTGAGAGCTTTGTTTTGACTGGTTATGGCTCCCGTAACTTTAAACGAGGCAACAGTTATGGCCGTCCGAAGAATCGATATCCACAGGGTGCAACGTCTGCGGTGCAAGGGGCAACATTCGTCCAAAAAGAAGAAACAGCGCCATGCGACTATTAGTAATGGATGCAGGAATTTGAAATGGAACAGTACCATGGTGCACCACTTTCCAGGGATGGTAAATCGAAGACCAGCCACGGTGTTCCCTTTTTAACGTAAAAATTCACGTGATGGAAAAACGAAGGCCAAAAAACTTCAGTGACCCGATTGAGGTTCGGATAGCCTTTTTTGGGCATGAAACTATCCATTGACGGCTTACAGCTGTCAAAGCCGTAGAACTCACTAAGAGCTTCGTTTTGACTGGTTATGGCTCCCGTAACTCTAAACGAGGCAACAGTTATGGCCGTCCGAAGAATCGATATCCACAGGGTGCAACATCTGCGGTGCAAGGTGCAACATTCATCCAAAAAGACGAAACAGCGCCGTGCGACTTTAAGAAATGGGTGCATGGATTTGAAATGGACCAGTACCATGGTGCACCACTCTCCAGGGATGGTAAATCGAAGACCAGCCACGGTGTTCCCTTTTTAACGTAAAAATTCACGACACGGAAAAACGAAGGCCAAAAAACTTTAGAGACCCGTTGGAGGTTCGGATAGCCTTTTTTGGGTATGAAACTATCCATTGACGGCTTACAGCTGTCAAAGCCGTAGAACTCACTGAGAGCTTCGTTTTGACTGGTTATGGCTCCCGTAACTTTAAACGAGGCAACAGTAATGGCCGTCCGAAGAATCGATATCCACAGGGTGCAACATCTGCGGTGCAAGGTGCAACATTCGTCCAAAAAGAAGAAACAGTGCCATGCGACTTTTAGTAATGGATGCAGGGATTTGAAATGGAACAGTACCATGGTGCACCACTTTCCAGGGATGGTAAATCGAAGACCAGCCACGGTGTTCCCTTTTTAACGTAAAAATTCACGTGATGGAAAAACGAAGGCCAAAAAACTTCAGTGACCCGATTGAGGTTCGGATAGCCTTTTTTGGGCATGAAACTATCCATTGACGGCTTACAGCCGTCAAAGCCGTAGAACTCACTGAGAGCTTCGTTTTGACTGGTTATGGTTCCCGTAACTCTAAACGAGGCAACAGTTATGGCCGTCCGAAGAATCGATATCCACAGGGTGCAACATCTGCGGTGCAAGGTGCAACATTCATCCAAAAAGACGAAACAGCGTCGTGCGACTTTAAGAAATGGGTGCATGGATTTGAAATGGACCAGTACCATGGTGCACCACTCTCCAGGGATGGTAAATCGAAGACCAGCCATGGTGTTCCCTTTTTAACGTAAAAATTCACGTGATGGAAAAACGAAGGCCAAAAAAATTCAATGACCCGTTTGAGGTTCGGATAGCCTTTTTTGGGTATGAAACTATCCATTGATGGCTTACAGCAGTCAAAGCCGTAGAACTCACTGAGAGCTTCGTTTTGACTGGTTATGGCTCCCGTAACTCTAAACGAGGCAACAGTTATGGCCGTCCGAAGAATCGATATCCACAGGGTGCAACATCTGCGGTGCAAGGTGCAACATTCATCCAAAAAGAAGAAACAGCGCTGTGCGACTTTTAGAAATGGGTACAGGGATTTGAAATATAACAGTACCATGGTGCACCACTCTCCAGGGATGGTTAATCGAAGACCAGCCACGGTGTTCCCTTTTTAACGTAAAATTTCACGTGATGTAAAAACGAAGGCCAAAAAACTTCACTGACCCGATTGAGGTTCGGATAGCCTTTTTTGGGTATGAAACTATCCATTGACGGCTTACAGCTATCAAAGACGTAGAACTCACTGAGAGCATCGTTTTGACTGGTTATGGCTCCCGTAACTCTAAATGGGGTAACAGTTATGGCCGTCCGTAGAATCGATATCCAAAGGGTGCAACATCTGCGGTGCAAGGTGCAACATTCGTCCAAAAAGACGAAACAGCACCGTGTTACTTTTAGAAATGGGTGCAGGGATTTGAAATGGACCTGTACCATGGTGCACCACTCTCCAGGGATGGTAAATCGAAGACCAGCCACGGTGTTCCCTTTTTAACGTAAAAATTTACGTGACGGAAAAACAAAGGCCAAAAAACTTCAGAGACCCGTTTGAGGTTCGGATAGCATTTTTTTAGGTATGAAACTATCCATTGACGGCTTACAACGGTCAAAACCGTAGAACTCACTGAGAGCTTCGTTTTGACTGGTTATGGCTCCCGTAACTTTAAATGAGGCAACAGTTATGGCCGTCTGAAGAATTGATATCCACAGGGTGCAACATCTGCGGTGCAAGGTGCAAAATTCGTCCAAAAAGACGAAACAGCGCCTTGCGACTTTTAGGAATGGGTGCAGGGATTTGAAATGGACTTGTACCACGGTGCACCACTCTCCAGGGATGGTAAATCAAAGACCAGCCCCGGTGTTCCTTTTTTAACGTAAAAATTCACGTGATGGAAAAACGAAGGCCAGAAAACTTCAGAGACACGATTAAGGTTCAGATAGCCTTTTTTTGGATATGAAACTATCCATTGACGGCTTACAGCTGCAAAGCCGTAGAACTCACTGAGAGCTTCGTTTTGACTGGTTATGGCTCCTGTAACTCTAAACGAGGCAACAATTATGGCCGTCCGAAGAATCGATATCCACAGGGTGCAACATCTGCGGTGCAAGGTGCAACATTCGTCCAAAAAGACGAAACAGCGCCGTGCGACCTTTAGAAATGGGTGCAAGGATTTGAAATGGACCAGTACCATGGTGCACCACTCTCCAGGGATGGTAAATCGAAGACCAGCCACGGTGCTCCCTTTTTAACGTAAAAATTCACGTGACGGAAAAACGAAGGCCAAAAAACTTCAGAGACCCGTTTGAGGTTCGGATAGCCTTTTTTGGGTATGAAACTATCCATTGACGACTTACAACTGTCAAAGCCGTAGAACTCACTGGGAGCTTCGTTTTGACTGGTTATGGCTCCCGTAACTTTAAACGAGGCAACAGTTATGGCCGTCCGAAGAATCGATATCCACAAGGTGCAACATCTGCGGTGCAAGGTGCAACATTCGTCCAAAAAGAAGAAACAGCACCATGCGACGTTTAGAAATGTATGCAGGGATTTGAAATGGAACAGTAACATGGTGCACCACTCTCCAGGGATGGTAAATCGAAGACCAGCCACGGTGTTCCCTTTTTAACGTAAAAATTCACGTGATGGAAAAACGAAGGCCAAAAAACTTCAATGACCCGATTGAGGTTCGGATAGCCTTTTTTGGGTATGAAACTATCCATTGACGGCTTACAGCTGTCAAAGCCGTAGAACTCACTGAGAGCTTCGTTTTGACTGGTTCTGGCTCCCGTAACTCTAAACGAGGCAACAGTTATGGCCATCCGAAGAATCGATATCCACAGGGTGCAATATCTGCGGTGCAAGGTGCAACATTCATCCAAAAAGACGTAACAGCGCCGTGCGACTTTTAGAAATGGGTGCAGGGATTTGAAATAGACCAGTACCATGGTGCACCACTCTCCAGGGATGGTAAATCGAAGACCAGCCCCGGTGTTCCCTTTTTAACGTAAAAATTCACGTGAAGGAAAAACAAAGGCCATAAAACTTCAGAGACCCGTTTGAGGTTCGGATAGCCTTTTTTTAGGTATGAAACTATCCATTGACGGCTTACAGCGGTCAAAACTGTAGAACTCACTGAGAGCTTCGTTTTGACTGGTTATGGCTCCCATAACTCTAAATAAGGCAACAGTTATGGCCGTCTGAAGAATTGATATCCACAGGGTGCAACATCTGTGGTGCAAGGTGCAACATTCGTCCAAAAAGACGAAACAGCGCCGTGCGACTTTTAAGAATGGGTGCAGGGATTTGTAATGGACCTGTACCATGGTGCACCACTCTCTAGGGATGGTAAATCAAAGACCAGCCCCGGTGTTCCTTTTTTAACATAAAAATTCACGTGATGGAAAAACGAAGGCCAAAAAACTTCAAACACACGATTGAGGTTCAGATAGCCTTTTTTTGGGTATGAAAATATCCATTGACGGCTTACTGCCGTCAAAGCCGTAGAACTCACTGAGAGCTTCGTTTTGACTGGTTATGGCTCCCGTAACTCAAAACGAGGCAACAGTTATGGCCGTCCGAAGAATCGATATCCACAGGGTGCAACATCTGCGGTGCAAGGTGCAACATTCGTCCAAAAAGACGAAACAGCGTCGTGCGACTTTAAGAAATGGGTGCAGGGAATTGAAATGGACCAGTACCATGGTGCACCACTCTCCAGGGATGGTAAATCGAAGACCAGCCACGGTGTTCCCTTTTTAACGTAAAAATTAACGTGATGGAAAAACGAAGGCCAAAAAACTTCAGTGACCCGATTGAGGTTCGGATAGCCTTTTTTGGGTATGAAACTATCCATTGACGGCTTACAGATGTCAAAGCCGTAGAACTCACTGAGAGCTTCGTTTTGACTGGTTATGGCTACCGTAACTCTAAACGAGGCAACAGTTATGGTCGTCCGAAGAATCGATATCCACAGGGTGCAACATCTGCGGTGCAAGGTGCAACATTCGTCCAAAAAGACGAAACAGCGCCGTGCGACTTTTAGAAATGGGTGCAGGGATTTGAAATGGACCAGTACCATAGTGCACCACTCTCTTGGGATGGTAAATCGAAGACCAGCCACGGTGTTCCCTTTTTAACGTAAAAATTCACGTGACGGAGAAACGAAGGCCAAAAAACTTCAGAGACCCGTTTGAGGTTCGGATAGCCTTTTTTAGGTATGAAACTATCCATTGATGGCTTACAGCGGTCAAAACTGTAGAACTCACTGAGAGCTTCGTTTTGACTGGTTATGGCTCCCGTAACTCTAAATGAGGCAACAATTATGGCCGTCTGAAGAATTGATATCCACAGGGTGCAACATCTGCGGTGCAAGGTGCAACATTCGTCCAAAAAGACGAAACAGCGCCGTGCGACTTTTAAGAATGGGTGCAGGGATTTGAAATGGACATGTACCAAGGTGCACCACTGTCCAGGGATGGTAAATCAAAGACCAGCCCCGGTGTTCCTTTTTTAACGTAAAAATTCACGTGATGGAAAAACGAAGGCCAAAAAACTTCAGAGACACGATTGAGGTTCAGATAGCCTTTTTTTGGGTATGAAACTATCCATTGACGGTTTACAGCCGTCAAAGCCGTAGAACTCACTGAGAGCTTCGTTTTGACTGGTTATGGCTCCCGTAACTCTAAACGAGGCAACAGTTATGGCTGTCCGAAGAATCGATATCCACAGGGTGCAACATCTACGGTGCAAGGTGCAACATTCGTCCAAAAAGAAGAAACAGCGCCGTGCGACTTTGAGAAATGGGTGCAGGGATTTGAAATGGACCAGTACCATGGTGCACCACTCTCCAGGGATGGTAAATCGAAGACCAGCCACGGTGTTCCCTTTTTAACATAAAAATTCACGTGATGGAAAAACGAAGGCCAAAAAACTTCAGTGACCCGATTGAGGTTCGGATAGCCTTTTCTGGGTATGAAACTATCCATTGACGGCTTACAGCTGTCAAAGCTGTAGAACTCACTGAGAGCTTCGTTTTGACTGGTTATGGCTTCCGTAACTCTTAACGAGGCAACAGTTATGGCCGTCCGAAGAATCGATATCCACAGGGTGCAACATCTGCGGTGCAAGGTGCAACATTCGTCCAAAAAGACGAAACAACGCCGTGCGACTTTTAGAAATGGGTGCAGGGATTTGAAATGGACCAGTACCATGGTGCACCACTCTCCAGGGATGGTAAATCGAAGACCAGCCATGGTGTTCCCTTTTTAACGTAAAAATTCACGTGACGGAAAAACGAAGGCCAAAAAACTTCAGAGACCCGTTGGAGGTTCGGATAGCCTTTTTTTAGGTATGAAACTATCCATTGACGGCTTATAGTGGTCAAAACCGTAGAACTCACTGAGAGCTTCGTTTTGACTGGTTATGGCTTCCGTAACTCTAAATGAGGCAACAGTTATGGCCGTCTGAAGAATTGATATCCACAGGGTGCAACATCTGCGGTGCAAGGTGCAACATTCGTCCAAAAAGAAGAAACAGCGCCGTACGACTTTTAGAAATGGGTGCAGGGATTTGAAATGGAACAGTACCATGGTGCACCACTCTCCAGGGATGGTAAATCGAAGACCAGCCCCGGTGTTCCCTTTTTAACGTAAAAATTCACGTGATGGAAAAACGAAGGCCAAAAAACTTCAGAGACCCGTTTGAGGTTCGGATAGCCTTTTTTGGGTATGAAACTATCCATTAACGGCTTATAGCCATTGAACTCACTGAGAGCTTCGTTTTGACTGGTTATGGCTCCCGTAACTCTAAACGATGCAACAGTTATGGCCGTCCGAAGAATTGATATCCACAGGGTGCAACATCTGCGGTGCAAGGTGCAACATTCGTCCAAAAAGACGAAACAGCGCCGTGCGACTTTTAGAAATGGGTGCAGGGATTTGAAATGGACCAGTACCATGGTGCACCACTCTCCAGGGATGGTAAATCGAAGACCAGCCACGGTATTCCCTTTTTAACGTAAAAATTCATGTGACAGAAAAATGAAGGCTAAAAAACTTCAGAGACCCGATTGAGGTTCGGATAGCTTTTTTTTGGGTATGAAACTATCCGTTGATGGCTTACAGCGGTCAAAGCTGTAGAACTCACTGAGACCTTCATTTTGACTGGTTATGGCTCCCGTAACTCTAAACGAGGCAACAGTTATTGCCGTTCGAAGAATTGATATCCACAGGGTGCAACATCTGCGGTACAAGGTGCAACATTCGTCCAAAAAGAAGAAACAGCGCCGTGCGACTATTAGAAATGGGTGCAGGGATTTGAAATGGAACAGTACCATGGTGCACCACTCTCCAGGGATGGTAAATCGAAGACCAGCCACGGTGTTCCCTTTTTAACGTAAAAATTCACGTGATGGAAAAAGAAGGCCAAAAAACTTCAGTGACCCGATTGAGGTTCGGATAGCCTTTTTTGGGTATGAAACTATCCATTGACGGCTTACAGATGTCAAAGCCGTAGAACTCACTGAGAGCTTCGTTTTGACTGGTTATGGCTCCCGTAACTCTAAACGAGGCAACAGTTATGACCGTCCGAAGAATCGATATCCACAGGGTGCAACATCTGCGGTGCAAGGTGCAACATTCGTCCAAAAAGACGTAACAGCGCCGTGCGACTTTTAGAAATGGGTGCAGGGATTTGAAATGGAGCAGTACCATGGTGCACCACTCTCCAGGGATGGTAAATCGAAGACCAGCCACGGTGTTCCCTTTTTAACGTAAAAATTCACGTGACGGAAAAACGAAGGCCAAAAAACTTCAAAGACCCGTTTGAGGTTCGGATAGCCTTTTTTTAGGTATGAAACTATCCATTGACGGCTTACAGCGGTCAAAACTGTAGAACTACTTGAGAGCTTCGTTTTGACTGGTTATGGCTCCCGTAACTCTAAATGAGGCAACAGTTATGGCCGTCTGAAGAATTGATATCCACAGGGTGCAACATCTGCGGTGCAAGGTGCAACATTCGTCCAAAAAGACAAAACAGCGCCGTGCGACTTTTAAGAATGGGTGCAGGGATTTGAAATGGACCTGTACCATGGTGCACCACTCTCCAGGGATGGTAAATCAAAGACTAGCCCCGGTGTTCCTTTTTTAACGTAAAAATTCACGTGATGGAAAAACGAAGGCCAAAAAACTTCAGAGACACGATTGAGGTTCAGATAGCTTTTTTTTGGGTATGAAACTATCCATTGACGACTTACAGCCGTCAAAGCCGTAGAACTCACTGAGAGCTTCGTTTTGACTGGTTATGGCTCCCGTAACACTAAACGAGGCAACAGTTATGGCCGTCCGAAGAATCGATATCCACAGGGTGCAACATCTGCGGTGCAAGGTGCAACATTCGTCCAAAAAGACGAAACAGCGCCGTGCGACTTTTAGAAATGGGTGCAGGGATTTGAAATGGAACAGTACCATGGTGCACCACTCTCCAGGGATGGTAAATTGAAGACCAGCCACGGTGTTCCCTTTTTAACGTAAAAATTCACGTGATGGAAAAACGAAGGCCAAAAAACTTCAGTGACCCGATTGAGGTTCGGATAGCCTTTTTTGGGTATGAAACTATCCATTGACGGCTTACAGATGTCAAAGCCGTATAACTCACTGAGAGCTTCATTTTGACTGGTTATGGCTACCGTAACTCTAAACGAGGCAACAGTTATGGCCGTCCGAAGAATCGATATCCACAGGGTGCAACATCTGCGGTGCAAGGTGCAACATTCGTCCAAAAAGACGAAACAGCGCCGTGCGACTTTTAGAAATGAGTGCAGGGATTTGAAATGGACCAGTACTATAGTGCACCACTCTCCAGGGATGGTAAATCGAAGACCAGCCACGGTGTTCCCTTTTTAACGTAAAAATTCACGTGACGGAAAAACGAAGGCCAAAAAACTTCAGAGACCCGTTTGAGGTTCGGATAGCCTTTTTTTAGGTATGAAACTATCCATTGACGGCTTACAGCGGTCAAAACTGTAGAACTCACTGAGAGCTTCGTTTTCACTGGTTATGGCTCCCGTAACTCTAAATGAGGCAACAGTTATGGCCATCTGAAGAATTGATATCCACAGGGTGCAACATCTGCGGTGCAAGGTGCAACATTCATCCAAAAAGACGAAACAGCGTCGTGCGACTTTTAAGAATGGGTGCAGGGATTTGAAATGGACCTGTACCATGGTGCACCACTGTCCAGGGATGGTAAATCAAAGACCAGCCCCGGTGTTCCTTTTTTAACGTAAAAATTCACGTGTTGGAAAAACGAAGGCCAAAAAACTTCAGAGACACGATTGAGGTTCAGATAGCCTTTTTTTGGGTATGAAACTATCCATTGACGGCTTACAGCCATCAAAGCCGTAGAACTCACTGAGACCTTCATTTTGACTGGTTATGGCTCCCGTAACTCTAAACGAGGCAACAGTTATGGCCGTCCGAAGAATCGATATCCACAGGGTGCAACATCTGCGGTGCAAGGTGCAACATTCGTCCAAAAAGACGAAAAAGCGCCGTGCGACTTTAAGAAATGGGTGCAGGGATTTGAAATGGACCAGTACCATGGTGCACAACTCTCCAGGGATGGTAAATCGAAGACCAGCCACGGTGTTCCCTTTTTAACGTAAAAATTCACGTGATGGAAAAACGAAGGCCAAAAAACTTCAGTGACCCGACTGAGGTTCGGATAGCCTTTTTTGGGTATAAAACTATCCATTGACGGCTTACAGATTTCAAAGCCGTAGAACTCACTGAGAGCTTCGTTTTGACTAGTTATGGCTCCCGTAACTCTAAACGAGGCAACAGTTATGTCGGCCGAAGAATCGATATCCACAGGGTGCAACATCTGCGGTGCAAGGTGCAACATTCGTCCAAAAAGACGAAACTGCGCCGTGCGACTTTTAGAAATGGGAGCAGGGATTTGAAATGGACCAGTACCATGGTGCACCACTCTCCAGGGATGGTAAATCGAAGACCAGCCACGGTGTTCCCTTTTTAACGTAAAAATTCACGTGACGGAAAAATGAAGGCCAAAAAACTTCAGAGACCCGTTTGAGGTTCGGATAGCCTTTTTTTAGGTATGAAACTATCCATTGACGACTTAAAGCGGTCAAAACCGTAGAACTCACTGAGAGCTTCGTTTTGACTGGTTATGGCTCCCGTAACTCTAAATGAGGCAACAGTTATGGCCGTCCGAAGAATTGATATCCACAGAGTGCAACATCTGCGGTGCAAGATGCAACATTCGTCCAAAAAGAAGAAACAGCGTCGTGCGACTTTTAGAAATGGGTGCAGGGATTTGAAATGGAACAGTACCATGGTGCACCACTCTCCAGGGATGTTAAATCGAAGACCAGCCCCGGTGTTCTCTTTTTAACGTAAAAATTCACGTGATGGAAAAACGAAGGCCAAAAAACTTCAGAGACCCGTTCGAGGTTCGGATAGCCTTTTTTGGGTATGAAACTATCCATTGATGGATTACAGCTGTCAAAGCCGAAGAACTCACTGAGAGCTTCGTTTTGACTAGTTATGGCTCCCGTAACTCTAAACGAGGCAACAGTTATGGCCGTCCGAAGAATCGATGTCCACAGGGTGCAACATCTGCGGTGCAAGGTGCAACATTCGTCCAAAAAGAAGAAACAGCGCCGTGCGACTTTTAGAAATGGGTGCAGGGATTTGAAATGGAACAGTACCATGGTGCACCACTCTCCAGGGATGGTAAATCGAAGACCAGCCACGGTGTTCCCTTTTTAACGTAAAAATTCACGTGATGGAAAAACGAAGGCCAAAAAACTTCAATGAACCGATTGAGGTTCGGATAGCCTTTTATGGGTATGAAACTATCCATTGACGGCTTACTGCCATCAAAGCCATAGAACTCACTGAGAGCTTCGTTTTGACTGGTTATGGCTCCCGTAACTCTAAACGAGGCAACAGTTATGGCCGTCCGAAGAATCGATATCCACAGGGTGCAACATTTGCGGTGCAAGGTGCAACATTCGTCCAAAAAGACAAAACAGCGTCGTGCGACTTTAAGAAATGGGTGCAGGGATTTGAAATGGACCAGTACCATGGTGCACCACTCTCCTGGGATGGTAAATCAAAGACCAGCCACGGTGTTCCCTTTATAACGTAAAAATTCACGTGATGGAAAAACGAAGGCCAAAAAACTTCAAAGACCCTTTTGAGGTTCGGATAGCCTTTTTTGGGTATGAAACTATCCATTGACGGCTTACAGCTGTCAAACCCGAAGAACTCACTAAGAGCTTCGTTTTGACTGGTTATGGCTCCCGTAACTCTAAACGAGACAATAGTTATGGCCGTCCGAAGAATCGATATCCACAGGGTGCAACATCTGCGGTGCAAGGTGCAACATTCGTCCAAAAAGAAGAAACAGCACCGTGCGACTTTTAGAAATGGGTGCAGGGATTTGAAATGAAACAGTACCATGGTGCACCACTCTCCAGGGATGGTAAATCGAAGACCAGCCACGGTGTTCCCTTTTTAACGTAAAAATTCACGTGATGGAAAAACGAAGGCCAAAAAACTTCAGTGACCCGATTGAGGTTCGGATAGCCTTTTTTGGGTATGAAACTATCCATTGACGGCTTACAGCCATCAAAGCCGTAGAACTCACTGAGAGCTTCGTTGTGACTGGTTATGGCTTCCGTAACTCTAAACGAGGCAACAGTTATGGCCGTCCGAAGAATCGATATCCACAGGGTGCAACATCTGCGGTGCAAGGTGCAACATTCGTCCAAAAAGACGAAACAGCGCCGTGCGACTTTTAGAAATGGGTGCAGGGATTTGAAATGGACCAGTACCATGGTGCACCACTCTCCAGGGATGGTAAATCGAAGACCAGCCACGGTGTTCCCTTTTTAACGTAAAAATTCACGTGACGGAAAAACGAAGGCCAAAAAACTTCGGAGACCCGTTTGATGTTCGGATAGCCTTTTTTTGGGTATGAAACTATCCATTGACGGCTTACAACGGTCAAAACTATAGAACTCACTGAGAGCTTCATTTTGACTGGTTATGGCTCCCGTAACTCTAAACGAGGCAACAATTATGGCCGTCCGAAGAATTGATATCCACAGGGTGCAACATCTGCGGTGCAAGGTGCAACATTCGTCCAAAAAGATGAAACAGTGCCGTGCGACTTTTAGAAATGGGTGCAGGGATTTGAAATGGACCAGTACCATGGTGCACCACTCTCCACGGATGGTAAATCGAAGACCAGCCCCGGTGTTCTTTTTTTAACGTAAAAATTCACGTGATGGAAAAACGAAGGCCAAAAAACTTCAGAGACACGATTGAGGTTCAGATAGCCTTTTTTTGGGTATGAAACTATCCATTGACGGCTTACAGCCGTCAAAGCCGTAGAACTTACTAAGAGCTTCGTTTTGACTAGTTATGGCTCCCGTAACTCTAAACGAGGCAACAGTTATGGCCGTCCGAAGAATCGATATCCACAGGGTGCAACATCTGCGGTGCAAGGTGCAACATTCGTCCAAAAAGACGAAACAACGCTGTGCGACTTTTAAGAATGGGTGCAGGGATTGGAAATGGACCTGTACCATGGTGCACCACTCTCCAGGGATGGTAAATCAAAGACCAGCCCCGGTGTTCCTTTTTTAACGTAAAAATTCACGTGATGGAAAAACGAAGGCCAAAAAACTTCAGAGACCCGTTTGAGGTTCGGATAGCCTTTTTTCGGTATGAAACTATCCATTGACGGCTTACAGCAATTAAAGCCGAAGAACTCACTGAGAGCTTCATTTTGACTGGTTATGGCTCCCGTAACTCTAAACGAGGCAACAGTTATGGTCGTCCAAAGAATCGATATCCACAGGTTGCAACATCTGCGGTGCAAGGTGCAACATTCGTCCAAAAAGAAGAAACAGCGCCGTGCGACTTTTAGAAATGTGTGCAGGGATTTGAAATGGAACAGTACCATGGTGCACCACTCTCCAAGGATGGTAAATCGAAGACCAGCCACGGTGTTCCCTTTTTAACGTAAAAATTCACATGATGGAAAAACGAAGGCCAAAAAACTTCAGAGACCCGTTTGAGGTTCGGATAGCCTTTTTTGCGTATGAAACTATCCATTGACGGCTTACAACCGTCAAAGCCGAAGAACTCAATGAGAGCTTCGTTTTGACTGGTTATGGCTCCCGTAACTCTAAACGAGGCAACAGTTATGGCCGTCCGAAGAATCGATATCCACATGGTGCAACATCTACGGTGCAAGGTGCAACATTCCTCCAAAAAGAAGAAACAGCGCCGTGCGACTTTTAGAAATGGGTGTAGGGATTTGAAATGGAACAGTACCATGGTGCACCACTCTCCAGGGATTGTAAATCGAAGACCAACCACGGTGTTCCCTTTTTAACGTAAAAATTCACGTGATGGAAAAACGAAGGCCAAAAAACTTCAATGACCCGATTGAGGTTCGGATAGCCTTTTTTGGGTATGAAACTATCCATTGACGGCTTACAGCCGTCAAAGCCGTAGAACTCACTGAGAGCTTCGTTTTGACTGGTTATGGCTACCGTAACTCTAAACGAGGCAACAGTTATGGCCGTCCGAAGAATCGATATCCATAGGGTGCAACATCTGCGGTGCAAGGTGCAACATTCGTCCAAAAAGACGAAACAGCGCCGTGCGACTTTAAGAAATGGGTGCAGGGATTTGAAATGGACCAGTACCATGGTGCACCACTCTCCAGGGATGGTAAATCGAAGACCAGCCACGGTGTTTCCTTTTTAACGTAAAAATTCACGTGATGGATAATCGAAGGCCAAAAAACTTCAGAGACCCGTTTGAGGTTCGGATAGCCTTTTTTGGGTATGAAACTATCCATTGACGGCTTACAGCAGTCAAAGCCGAAGAACTCACTGAGAGCTTCGTTTTGACTGGTTATGGCTCCCGTAACTCTAAACGAGGCAACAGTTAGGGCCATCCGAAGAATCGATATCCACAGGGTGCAACATCTGCGGTGCAAGGTGCAACATTCGTCCCAAAAGAAGAAACAGCGTCGTGCGACTTTTAGAAATGGGTGCAGGGATTTGAAATGGACCATAACCATGGTGCACCACTCTCCAGGGATGGTAAATCGAAGACCAGCCACGGTGTTCCCTTTTTAACGTAAAAATTCACGTGATGGAAAAACGAAGGCCAAAAAACTTCAGTGACCCGATTGAGGTTCGGATAGCCTTTTTTGGGTATGAAACTATCCATTGACGGCTTACAGCTGTCAAAGCCGTAGAACTCACTGAGAGCTTCGTTTTGACTGGTTATGGATCCCGTAACTCTAAACAAGGCAACAGTTATGGCCGTCCGAAGAATTGATATCCACTGGGTGCAACATCTGCGGTGCAAGGTGCAACATTCGTCCAAAAAGACGAAACAGCGCCGTGCGACTTTTAGAAATGGGTGCAGGGATTTGAAATATACCAGTACCATGGTGCACCACTCTCCAGGGATGGTAAATCGAAGACCAGCCCTGGTGTTCCTTTTTTAACGTAAAAATTCACGTGACGGAAAAGCGAAGGCCGAAAAACTTCAGAGACACGATTGAGGTCCGGATAGCCTTTTTTGGGTATGAAACTATCCATTGACGGCTTACAGCTGTCAAAGTCGTAGAACTCACTGAGAGCTTTGTTTTGACTGGTTTTGGCTCCTGTAACTCTAAACGAGGCAACAATTATGGCCGTCCGAAGAATCGATATCCACAGGGTGCAACATCTGCGGTGCAAGGTGCAACATTCGTCCAAAAAGACGAAACAGTGCCGTGCGACTTTTAGAAATGGGTGAAGGGATTTGAAATGGACCAGTACCATGGTGCACCACTCTCCAGGGATGGTAAATCGAAGACCAGCCACGGTGTTCTCTTTTTAACGTAAAAATTCACGTGATGGAAAAACGAAGGCCAAAAAACTTCGGTGACCCGATTGAGGTTCGGATAGCCTTTTTTGGGTATGAAACTATCTATTGACGTCTTACAGCCGTCAAAGCCGTAGAACTCACTGAGAGCTTCGTTTTGACTGGTTATGGCTCCCGTAACTCTAAACGAGGCAACAGTTATGGTCGTCCGAAGAATCGATATCCACAGGGTGCAACATCTGCGGTGCAAGGTGCAACATTCGTCCAAAAAGACGAAACAGCGCCGTGCGACTTTTAGAAATGGGTGCAGGGATTTGAAATGGACCAGTACCATGGTGCACCACTCTCCAAGGATGGTAAATCGAAGACCAGCCACGGTGTTCCCTTTTTAACGTTAAAATTCACGTGACTGAAAAACGAAGGCCAAAAAACTTCAGAGACCCGTTTGAGGTTCGGATAGCCTTTTTTTGGGTATAAAACTATCCATTGACGGCTTAAACCAATCAAAGCCGTAGAACTCACTGAGAGCTTCGTTTTGACTGGTTATGGCTCCCGTAACTCTAAACGAGGCAATAGTTATGGCCGTCCGAAGAATCGATATCCACAGGGTGCAACATCTGCGGTGCAAGGTGCAACATTCGTCCAAAAAGACGAAACAGTGCCGTGCGACTTTTAGAAATGGGTGAAGGGATTTGAAATGGACCAGTACCATGGTGCACCACTCTCCAGGGATGGTAAATCGAAGACCAGCCACGGTGTTCCCTTTTTAACGTAAAAATTCACGTGATGGAAAAACGAAGGCCAAAAAACTTCAGTGACCCGATTGAGGTTCGGATAGCCTTTTTTGGGTATGAAACTATCCATTGACGGCTTACAGCCGTCAAAGCCGTAGAACTCACTAAGAGCTTCGTTTTGACTGGTTATGGCTCCCGTAACTCTAAACGAGGCAACAGTTATGGCCATCCGAAGAATTGATATCCACAGGGTGCAACATCTGCGGTGCAAGGTGTAACATTCGTCCAAAAAGACGAAACAGCGCCGTGCGACTTTTAGAAATGGGTTCAGGGATTTGAAATGGACCAGTACCATGGTGCACCACTCTCCAGGGATGGTAAACCGAAGACCAGCCCCGGTGTTCCTTTTTTAACGTAAAAATTCACGTGACGGAAAAACGAAGGCCGAAAAACTTCAGAGACACGATTGAGGTCCGGATAGCCTTTTTTGGGTATGAAACTATCCATTGACGGCTTACAGCTGTCAAAACCGTAGAACTCACTGAGAGCTTTGTTTTGACTGGTTATGGCTCCCGTAACTCTAAACGAGGCAACAGTTATGGCCGTCCGAAGAATCGATATCCACAGGGTGCAACATCTGCGGTGCAAGGTGCAACATTCGTCCAAAAAGAAGAAACAGCACCGTGCGACTTTTAGAAATGGGTGCAGGGATTTGAAATGGACCAGTACCATGGTGCACCACTCTCCAGGGATGGTAAATCGAAGACCAGCCATAGTGTTCTCTTTTTAACGTAAAAATTCACGTGATGGAAAAACGAAGGCCAAAAAACTTCAGTGACCCGATTGAGGTTCGGATAGCCTTTTTTGGGTATGATATTATCTATTGACGTCTTACAGCCGTCAAAGCCGTAGAACTCACTGAGAGCTTCGTTTTGACTGGTTATGGCTCCCGTAACTCTAAACGAGGCAACAGTTATGGCCGTCCGAAGAATCGATATCCACAGGGTGCAACATCTGCGGTGCAAGGCGCAACATTCGTCCAAAAAGACGAAACAGCGCCGTGCGACTTTTAGAAATGGGTGCAGGGATTTGAAATGGACCAGTACCTTGGTGCACCACTCTCCAAGGATGGTAAATCGAAGACCAGCCACGGTGTTCCCTTTTTAACGTAAAAATTCACGTGATGGAAAAACGAAGGCCAAAAAACTTCAGTGACCCGATTGAGGTTCGGATAGCCTTTTTTGGGCATGAAACTATCTATTGACGTCTTACAGCCATCAAAGCCGTAGAACTCACTGAGAGCTTCGTTTTGACTGGTTATGGCTCCCGTAACTCTAAACGAGGAAACAGTTATGGCCATCCGAAGAATCGATATCCACAGGGTGCAACATCTGCGATGCAAGGTGCAACATTCGTCCAAAAAGACGAAACAGCGCCGTGCGACTTTTAGAAATGGGTGCAGGGATTTGAAATGGACCAGTACCATGGTGCACCACTCTCCAGGGATGGTAAATCGAAGACCAGCCACGGTGTTCCCTTTTTAACGTAAAAATTCACGTGATGGAAAAACGAAGGCCGAAAAACTTCAGAGACACGATTGAGGTCCGGATAGCCTTTTTTTGGGTATGAAACTATCCATTGACGGCTTACAGCCGTCAAAGCCATAGAACTCACTGAGAGCTTCGTTTTGACTGGTTATGGCTCCCGTAACTCTAAACGAGGCAACAGTTATGGCCGTCCGAAGAATCGATATCCACAGGGTGCAACATCTGCGGTGCAAGGTGCAACATTAGTCCAAAAAGACGAAACAGTGCCGTTCGACTTTTAGAAGTGGGTGCAGGGATTTGAAATGGACCAGTACCATGGTGCACCACTCTCCAGGGATGGTAAATCGAAGACCGGCCACGGTGTTCCCTTTTTAACGTAAAAATTCACGTGACGGAAAAACGAAGGCCAAATAACTTCAGAAACCCATTTGAGATTCGGATAGCCTTTTTTTGGGTAAGAAACTATCCATTGACGGCTTACAGCAGTCAAAGCCGTAGAACTCACTGAGAGCTTCGTTTTGACTGGTTATGGCTCCCGTAACTCTAAACGAGGCAACAGTTATGGCCGTCCGAAGAATCGATATCCACAGGGTGCAACATCTGCGGTGCAAGGTGCAACATTCGTCCAAAAAGACGAAACAGCGCCGTGCGACTTTTAGAAATGGGTGCAGGGATTTGAAATGGACCAGTACCATGGTGCACCACTCTCCAGGGATGGTAAATCAAAGACCAGCCACGGTGCTCCCTTTTTAACGTAAAAATTCACGTGATGGAAAGACGAAGGCCAAAAAACTTCAGAGACCCGATTGAGGTTCGGATAGCCTTTTTTGGGTATGAAACTATCCATTAACGGCTTATAGCCGTTGAACTCACTGAGAGCTTCATTTTGACTGGTTATGGCTCCCGTAACTCTAAACGATGCAACAGTTAAGGCCGTCCGAAGAATTGATATCCACAGGGTGCATCATCTGCGGTGCAAGGTGCAACATTCGTCCAAAAAGACGAAACAGCGCCGTGCGACTTTTAGAAATGGGTGCAGGGATTTGAAATGGACCAGTACCATGGTGCACCACTCTCCAGGGATGGTAAATCGAAGACCAGCCACGGTATTCCCTTTTTAACGTAAAAATTCATGTGACAGAAAAATGAAGGCTAAAAAACTTCAGAGACCCGATTGAGGTTCGGATAGCTTTTTTTGGGTATGAAACTATCCGTTGACGGCTTACAGTGGTCAAAGCTGTAGAACTCACTGAGACCTTCGTTTTGACTGGTTATGGCTCCCGTAACTCTAAACGAGGCAACAGTTATGGCCGTCCGAAGAATTGATATCCACAGGGTGCAACATCTGCGGTACAAGGTGCAACATTCGTCCAAAAAGATGAAACAGCGCCGTGCGACATTTAGAAATGGGTGCAGGGATTTGAAATGGACCAGTACCATGGTGCACCACTCTCCAGGGATGGTAAATCGAAGACCAGCCATGGTGTTCCCTTTTTAACGTAAAAATTCACGTGACGGAAAAACGAAGGCCGAAAAACTTCAGAGACACGATTGAGGTCCGGATAGCCTTTTTTTGGGTATGAAACTATCCATTGACGGCTTACAGCCGTCAAAGCCATAGAACTCACTGAGAGCTTCATTTTGACTGGTTATGGCTCCCGTAAATCTAAACGAGGCAACAGTTATGGCTGTCCGAAGAATCGATATCCACAGGGTGCAACATCTGCGGTGCAAGGTGCAACATTAGTCCAAAAAGACGAAACAGTGCCGTTCGACTTTTAGAAATGGGTGCATGGATTTGAAATGGACCAGTACCATGGTGCACCACTCTCCAGGGATGGTAAATCGAAGACCGGCCACGGTGTTCCCTTTTTAACGTAAAAATTCACGTGACTGAAAAACGAAGGCCAAAAAACTTCAGAGACCCGTTTGAGATTCGGATAGCCTTTTTTTGGGTATGAAACTATCCATTGACGGCTTACAGCAGTCAAAGCCGTAGAACTCACTGAGAGCTTCGTTTTGACTGGTTATGGCTTCCGTAACTCTAAACGAGGCAACAGTTATGGCCGTCCGAAGAATCGATATCCACAGGGTGCAACATCTGCGGTGCAAGGTGCAACATTCGTCCAAAAAGACGAAACAGCGCCGTGCGACTTTTAGAAATGGGTGCAGGGATTTGAAATGGACCAGTACCATGGTACACCACTCTCCAGGGATGGTAAATCGAAGACCAGCCACGGTGCTCCCTTTTTAACGTAAAAATTCACGTGATGGAAAAACGAAGGCCAAAAAACTTCAGAGACCCGATTGAGGATCGGATAGCCTTTTTTGGGTATGAAACTATCCATTAACGGCTTATAGCCATTGAACTCATTGAGAGCTTCGTTTTGACTGGTTATGGCTCCCGTAACTCTAAACGATGCAACAGTTATGGCCGTCCGAAGAATTGATATCCACAGGGTGCAACATCTGCGGTGCAAGGTGCAACATTCGTCCAAAAAGACGAAACAGCGCCGCGCGACTTTTAGAAATGGATGCAGGGATTTGAAATGGACCAATACCATGGTGCACCACTCTCTAGGGATGGTAAATCGAAGACCAGCCACGGTATTCCCTTTTTAACGTAAAAATTCATGTGACGGAAAAATGAAGGCTAAAAAACTTCAGAGACCCGATTGAGGTTCGGATAGCTTTTTTTTGGGTATGAAACTATCCGTTGACGGCTTACAGCGGTCAAAGCTGTAGAACTCACTGAGACATTCGTTTTGACTGGTTATGGCTCCCGTAACTCTAAACGAGGCAACAGTTATGGCCGTCCGAAGAATTGATATCCACAGGGTGCAACATCTGCGGTGCAAGGTGCAACATTCGTCCAAAAAGACGAAACACTGCCGTGCGACTTTTAGAAATGGGTGTAGGGATTCGAAATGGACCGGTACCATGGTGCACCACTCTCCAGGGATGGTAAATCGAAGATCAGCCCCGGTGTTCCTTTTTTAACGTAAAAATTCACGTGACGGAAAAACGAAGGCCGAAAAACTTCAGAGACACGATTGAGGTCCGGATAGCCTTTTTTGGGTATGAAACTATCCATTGACGGCTTACAGCTGTCAAAGCCGTAGAACTCACTGAGAGATTTGTTTTGACTGGTTATGGCTCCTGTAACTCTAAACGAGGCAGCAGTTATGGCCGTCCGAAGAATCGATATCCACAGGGTGCAACATCTGCGGTGCAAGGTGCAACATTCGTCCAAAAAGAAGAAACAGCACCGTGCAACTTTTAGAAATGGGTGCAGGGATTTGAAATGGACCAGTACCATGGTGCACCACTCTCCAGGGATGGTAAATCGAAGACCAGCCACGGTGTTCTCTTTTTAACGTAAAAATTCACGTGATGGAAAAACGAAGGCCAAAAAACTTCAGTGACCCGATTGAGGTTCGGATAGCCTTTTTTGGGTATGAAACTATCCATTGACGGCTTACAGCCGTCAAAGCCGTAGAACTCACTGAGAGCTTCGTTTTGACTGGTTATGGCTCCCGTAACTCTAAACGAGGCAACAGTTATGGTCGTCCGAAGAATCGATATCCACAGGGTGCAACATCTGCGGTGCAAGGTGCAAAATTCGTCCAAAAAGACGAAACAGCGCCGTGCGACTTTTAGAAATGGGTGCCGGGATTTGAAATGGACCAGTACCATGGTGCACCACTCTTCAAGGATGGTAAATCGGAGACCAGCCACGGTGTTCCCTTTTTAACGTAAAAATTCACGTGACTGAAAAACGAAAGCCAAAAAACTTCAGAGACCCATTTGAGGTTCAGATAGCCTTTTTTGGGTATAAAACTATCCATTGACGGCTTAAAGCCGTCAAAGCCGTAGAACTCACTGAGAGCTTCGTTTTTACTGGTTATGGCTCCCGTAACTCTAAACGAGGCAACAGTTATGGCCGTCCGAAGAATCGATATCCACAGGGTGCAACATCTGCGGTGCAACATTCGTCCAAAAAGACGAAACAGCGCCGTGCGACTTTTAGAAATGGGTGCAGGGATTTGAAATGGACCAGTACCATTGTGCACCACTCTCCAAGGATGGTAAATCGAAGACCAGCCACGGTGTTCCCTTTTTAACGTAAAAATTCACGTGATGGAAAAACGAAGGCCAAAAAACTTCAATGACCCGATTGAGGTTCGGATAGCCTTTTTTGGGCATGAAACTATCTATTGACGTCTTACAGCCATCAAAGCCGTAGAACTCACTGAGAGCTTCGTTTTGACTGGTTATGGCTCCCGTAACTCTAAACGAGGAAACAGTTATGGCCGTCCGAAGAATCGATATCTACAGTGTGCAACATCTGCGGTGCAAGGTGCAACATTCGTCCAAAAAGACGAAACAGCGCCGTGCGACTTTTAGAAATGGGTGCAGGGATTTGAAATGGACCAGTACCATGGTGCACCACTCTCCAGGGATGGTAAATCGAAGACCAGCCACGGTGTTCCCTTTTTAACGTAAAAATTCACGTGACGGAAAAACGTAGGCCGAAAAACTTCAGAGACACGATTGAGGTCCGGATACCCTTTTTTTGGGTATGAAACTATCCATTGACGGCTTACAGCCGTCAAAGCCATAGAACTCACTGAGAGCTTCGTTTTGACTGGTTTTGGCTCCTGTAACTCTAAACAAGGCAATAGTTATGGCCGTCCGAAGAATCGATATCCACAGGGTGCAACATCTGCGGTGCAAGGTGCAACATTAGTCCAAAAAGATGAAACATTGCCGTTCGACTTTTAGAAATGGGTGTAGGGATTTGAAATGGACCAGTACCATGGTGCACCACTCTCCAGGGATGGTAAATCGAAGACCGGCCACGGTGTTCCCTTTTTAACGTAAAAATTCACGTGACGGAAAAACGAAGGCCAAAAAACTTCAAAGACCCGTTTGAGATTCGGATAGCCTTTTTTGGGTATGAAACTATCCATTGACGGCTTACAGCAGTCAAAGCCGTAGAACTCACTGAGAGCTTCGTTTTGACTGGTTATGGCTCCCGTAACTCTAAACGAGGCAACAGTTATGGCCGTCCGAAGAATCGATATCCACAGGGTGCAACATCTGCGGTGCAAGGTGCAACATTCGTCCAAAAAGACGAAACAGCGCCGTGCGACTTTTAAAAATGGGTGCAGGGATTTGAAATGGACCAGTACCATGGTGCACCACTCTCCAGGGATGGTAAATCGAAGACCAGCCACGGTGCTCCCTTTTTAACGTAAAAATTCACGTGATGGAAAAACGAAGGCCAAAAAACTTCAGAGACCCGATTGAGGTTCGGATAGCCTTTTTTGGGTATGAAACTATCCATTAACGGCTTATAGCCATTGAACTCACTGAGAGCTTCGTTTTGACTGGTTATGGATCCCGTAACTCTAAACGATGCAACAGTTATGGCCGTCCGAAGAATTGATATCCACAAGGTGCAACATCTGCGGTGCAAGGTGCAACATTCGTCCAAAAAGACGAAACAGCGCCGTGCGACTTTTAGAAATGGGTGCAGGGATTTGAAATGGACCAGTACCATGGTGCACCACTCTCCAGGGATGGTAAATCGAAGACCAGCCACGGTATTCCCTTTTTAACGTAAAAATTCATGTGACAGAAAAATGAAGGCTAAAAACCTTCAGAGACCCGATTGAGGTTCGGATAGCTTTTTTTTGGGTATGAAACTATCCGTTGACGGCTTACAGCGGTCAAAGTTGTAGAACTCACTGAGACCTTCGTTTTGACTGGATATGGCTCCCGTAACTCTAAACGAGGCAACAGTTATGGCCGTCCGAAGAATTGATATCCACAGGGTGCAACATCTGCGGTACAAGGTGCAACATTCGTCCAAAAAGACGAAACAGCGCCGTGCGACTTTTAGAAATGGGTGCAGGGATTTGAAATGGACCAGTACCATGGTGCATCACTTTCCAGGGATGGTAAATCGAAGACCAGCCACGGTGTTCCCTTTTTAACGTAAAAATTCACGTGACGGAAAAACGAAGGCCGAAAAACTTCAGAGACACGATTGAGGTCCGGATAGCCTTTTTTTGGGTATGAAACTATCCATTGACGGCTTAGAGCCGTCAAAGCCATAGAACTCACTGAGAGCTTCGTTTTGACTGGTTATGGCTCCCGTAACTCTAAACGAGGCAACAGTTATGGCTGTCCGAAGAATCGATATCCACAGGGTGCAACATCTGCGGTGCAAGGTGCAACATTAGTCCAAAAAGACGAAACAGTGCCGTTCGACTTTTAGAAATGGGTGCAGGGATTTGAAATGGACCAGTACCATGGTGCACCACTCTCCAGGGATGGTAAATCGAAGACCGGCCACGGTGTTCCCTTTTTAACGTAAAAATTCACGTGACTGAAAAACGAAGGCCAAAAAAGTTCAGAGACCCGTTTGAGATTCGGATAGCCTTTTTTTGGGTATGAAACTATCCATTGACGGCGTACAGTAGTCAAAGCCGTAGAACTCACTGAGAGCTTCGTTTTGACTGGTTATGGCTCCCGTAACTCTAAACGATGCAACAGTTATGGCCGTCCGAAGAATCGATATCCACAGGGTGCAACATCTGCGGTGCAAGGTGCAACATTCGTCCAAAAAGAAGAAACAGCGCCGTGCAACTTTTAGAAATGGGTGCAGGGATTTGAAATGGACCAGTACCATGGTGCACCACTCTCCAGGGATGGTAAATCGAAGACCAGCCACGGTGTTCTCTTTTTAACGTAAAAATTCACGTGATGGAAAAACGAAGGCCAAAAAACTTCAGTGACCCGATTGAGGTTCGGATAGCCTTTTTTGGGTATGAAACTATCCATTGACGGCTTACAGCCGTCAAAGCCGTAGAACTCACTGAGAGCTTCGTTTTGACTGGTTTTTGCTCCCGTAACTCTAAACGAGGCAACAGTTATGGTCGTCCGAAGAATCGATATCCACAGGGTGCAACATCTGCGGTGCAAGGTGCAACATTCGTCCAAAAAGACGAAACAGCGCCGTGCGACTTTTAGAAATGGGTGCCGGGATTTGAAATGGACCAGTACCATGGTGCACCATTCTCCAAGGATGGTAAATCGAAGACCAGCCACGGTGTTCCCTTTTTAACGTAAAAATTCACGTGACTGAAAAACGAAGGCCAAAAAACTTCAGAGACCCATTTGAGGTTCGGATAGCCTTTTTTTGGGTATAAAACTATCCATTGACGGCTTAAAGCTATCAAAGCCGTAGAACTCACTAAGAGCTTCGTTTTGACTGGTTATGGCTCCCGTAACTCTAAACGAGGCAACAGTTATGGCCGTCCGAAGAATCGATATCCACAGGGTGCAACATCTGCGGTGCAAGGTGCAACATTCGTCCAAAAAGACGAAACAGCGCCGTGCGACTTTTAGAAATGGGTGCAAGGATTTGAAATGGACCAGTACCATGGTGCACCACTCTCCAGGGATGGTAAATCGAAGACCAGCCACGGTGCTCCCTTTTTAACGTAAAAATTCACATGATGGAAAAACGAAGGCCAAAAAACTTCAGAGACCCGATTGAGGTTCGGATAGCCTTTTTTGGGTATGAAACTATCTATTGACGTCTTACAGCCGTCAAAGCCGTAGAACTCACTGAGAGCTTCGTTTTGACTGGTTATGGCTTCCGTAACTCTAAACGAGGCAATAGTTATGGTCGTCCGAAGAATCGATATCCACAGGGTGCAACATCTGCGGTGCAAGGTGCAACATTCGTCCAAAAAAGACGAAACAGCGCCGTGCGACTTTTAGAAATGGGTGCAGGGATTTGAAATGGACCAGTACCATGGTTCACCACTCTCCAAGGATGGTAAATCGAAGACCAGCCATGGTGTTCCCTATTTAACGTAAAAATTCACGTGACTGAAAAACGAAGGCCGAAAAACTTCAGAGACCCGTTTGAGGTTCGGATAGCCTTTTTTTGGGTATAAAACTATCCATTGACGGCTTAAAGCTATCAAAGCCGTAGAACTCACTGAGAGCTTCGTTTTGACTGGTTATGGCTCCCGTAACTCTAAACGAGGCAATAGTTATGGCCGTCCGAAGAATCGATATCCACAGGGTGCAACATCTGCGGTGCAAGGTGCAACATTCGTCCAAAAAGAAGAAACAGCGTCGTGCGACTTTTAGAAATGGGTGCAGGGATTTGAAATGGACCAGTACCATGGTGCCCCACTCTCCAGGGATGGTAAATCGAAGACCAGCCACGGTGTTCCCTTTTTAACGTAAAAATTCACGTGATGGAAAAACGAAGGCCAAAAAACTTCAGTGACCCGATTGAGGTTCGGATAGCCTTTTTTGGGTATGAAACTATCTATTGACGGCTTACTGCCGTCAAAACCATAGAACTCACTGAGAGCTTCGTTTTGACTGTTTATGGCTCCCGTAACTCTAAACGAGGCAACAGTTATGGCCGTCCGAAGAATTGATATCCACAGGGTGCAACATCTGCGGTGCAAGGTGTAACATTCGTCCAAAAAGACGAAACAGCGCCGTGCGACTTTTAGAAATGGGTGCAGGGATTTGAAATGGACCAGTACCATGGTGCACCACTCTCCAGGGATGGTAAACCGAAGACCAGCCCCGGTGTTCCTTTTTTAACGTAAAAATTCACGTGACGGAAAAACGAAGGCCGAAAAACTTCAGAGACACGATTGAGGTCCGGATAGCCTTTTTTGGGTATGAAACTATCCATTGACGGCTTATAGCTGTCAAAACCGTAGAACTCACTGAGAGCTTTGTTTTGACTGGTTATGGCTCCCTTAACTCTAAACGAGGCAACAGTTATGGCCGTCCGAAGAATCGATATCCACAGGGTGCAACATCTGCAGTGCAAGGTGCAACATTCGTCCAAAAAGAAGAAACAGCACCGTGCGACTTTTAGAAATGGGTGCAGGGATTTGAAATGGACCAGTACCATGGTGCACCACTCTCCAGGGATGGTAAATCGAAGACCAGCCATAGTGTTCTCTTTTTAACGTAAAAATTCACGTGATGGAAAAACGAAGGCCAAAAAACTTCAGTGACCCGATTGAGGTTCGGATAGCCTTTTTTGGGTATGATATTATCTATTGACGTCTTACAGCCGTCAAAGCCGTAGAACTCACTGAGAGCTTCGTTTTGACTGGTTATGGCTCCCGTAACTCTAAACGAGGCAACAGTTATGGCCGTCCGAAGAATCGATATCCACAGGGTGCAACATCTGCGGTGCAAGGCGCAACATTCGTCCAAAAAGACGAAACAGCGCCGTGCGACTTTTAGAAATGGGTGCAGGGATTTGAAATGGACCAGTACCATGGTGCACCACTCTCCAAGGATGGTAAATCGAAGACCAGCCACGGTGTTCCCTTTTTAACGTAAAAATTCACGTGATGGAAAAACGAAGGCCAAAAAACTTCAGTGACCCGATTGAGGTTCGGATAGCCTTTTTTGGGCATGAAACTATCTATTGACGTCTTACAGCCATCAAAGCCGTAGAACTCACTGAGAGCTTCGTTTTGACTGGTTATGGCTCCCGTAACTCTAAACGAGGAAACAGTTATGGCCGTCCGAAGAATCGATATCCACAGGGTGCAACATCTGCGGTGCAAGGTGCAACATTCGTCCAAAAAGACGAAACAGCGCCGTGCGACTTTTAGAAATGGGTGCAGGGATTTGAAATGGACCAGTACCATGGTGCACCACTCTCCAGGGATGGTAAATCGAAGACCAGCCACGGTGCTCCCTTTTTAACGTAAAAATTCACGTGACGGAAAAACGAAGGCCGAAAAACTTCAGAGACACGATTGAGGTCCGGATAGTCTTTTTTTGGGTATGAAACTATCCATTGACGGCTTACAGCCGTCAAAGCCATAGAACTCACTGAGAGCTTCGTTTTGACTGGTTATGGCTCCCGTAACTCTAAACGAGGCAACAGTTATGGCCGTCCGAAGAATCGATATCCACAGGGTGCAACATCTGCGGTGCAAGGTGCAACATTAGTCCAAAAAGACGAAACAGTGCCGTTCGACTTTTAGAAGTGGGTGCAGGGATTTGAAATGGACCAGTACCATGGTGCACTACTCTCCAGGGATGGTAAATCGAAGACCGGCCACGGTGTTCCCTTTTTAACGTAAAAATTCACGTGACGGAAAAACGAAGGCCAAAAAACTTCAGAGACCCGTTTGAGATTCGGATAGCCTTTTTTTGGGTATGAAACTATCCATTGACGACTTACAGTAGTCAAAGCCATAGAACTCACTGAAAGCTTCGTTTTGACTGGTTATGGCTCCCGTAACTCTAAACGAGGCAACAGTTATGGCCGTCCGAAGAATCGATATCCAAAGGGTGCAACATCTGCGGTGCAAGGTGCAACATTCGTCCAAAAAGACGAAACAGCGCCGTGCGACTTTTAGAAATGGGTGCAGGGATTTGAAATGGACCAGTACCATGGTGCACCACTCTCCAGGGATGGTAAATCGAAGACCAGCCACCGTGCTCCCTTTTTAACGTAAAAATTCACGTGATGGAAAGACGAAGGCCAAAAAACTTCAGAGACCCGATTGAGGTTCGGATAGCCTTTTTTGGGTATGAAACTATCCATTAACGGCTTATAGCCGTTGAACTCACTGAGAGCTTCATTTTGACTGGTTATGGCTCCCGTAACTCTAAACGATGCAACAGTAATGGCCGTCCGAAGAATTGATATCCACAGGGTGCAACATCTGCGGTGCAAGGTGCAACATTCGTCCAAAAAGACGAAACAGCGCCGTGCGACTTTTAGAAATGGGTGCATGGATTTGAAATGGACCAGTACCATGGTGCACCACTCTCCAGGGATGGTAAATCGAAGACCAGCCACGGTATTCCCTTTTTAACGTAAAAATTCATGTGACAGAAAAATGAAGGCTAAAAAACTTCAGAGACCCGATTGAGGTTCGGATAGCTTTTTTTGGGTATGAAACTATCCGTTGACGGCTTACAGCGGTCAAAGCTGTAGAACTCACTGAGACCTTCGTTTTGACTGGTTATGGCTCCCGTAACTCTAAACGAGGCAGCAGTTATGGCCGTCCGAAGAATCGATATCCACAGGGTGCAACATCTGCGGTGCAAGGTGCAACATTCGTCCATAAAGACGAAACAGCGCCGTGCGACTTTTAGAAATGAGTGCAGGGATTTGAAATGGACCAGTACCATGGTGCACCACTCTCCAAGGATGGTAAATCGAAGACCAGCCCCGGTGTTTCTTTTTTAACGTAAAAATTCACGTGACGGAAAAACGAAGGCCGAAAAACTTCAGAGACACGATTGAGGTACGGATAGCCTTTTTTGGGTATGAAACTATCCATTGACGGCTTACAACGGTCAAAGCCATAGAACTCACTGAGAGCTTCGTTTTGACTGGTTATGGCTCCCGTAAATCTAAACGAGGCAACAGTTATGGCTGTCCGAAGAATCGATATCCACAGGGTGCAATATCTGCGGTGCAAGGTGCAACATTAGTCCAAAAAGACGAAACAGTGCCGTTCGACTTTTAGAAATGGGTGCATGGATTTGAAATGGACCAGTAGCATGGTGCACCACTCTCCAGGGATGGTAAATCGAAGACCGGCCACGGGGTTCCCTTTTTAACGTAAAAATTCACGTGACTGAAAAACGAAGGCCAAAAAACTTCAGAGACCCGTTTGAGATTCGGATAGCCTTTTTTTGGGTATGAAACTATCCATTGACGGCTTACAACAGTCAAAGCCGTAGAACTCACTGAGAGCTTCGTTTTGACTGGTTATGGCTCCCGTAACTCTAAACGAGGCAACAGTTATGGCCGTCCGAAGAATCGATATCCACAGGGTGCAACATCTGCGGTGCAAGGTGCAACATTCGTCCAAAAAGACGAAACAGCGCCGTGTGACTTTTAGAAATGGGTGCAGGGATTTGAAATGGACCAGTACCATGGTACACCACTCTCCAGGGATGGTAAATCGAAGACCAGCCACGGTGCTCCCTTTTTAACGTAAAAATTCACGTGATGGAAAAACGAAGGCCAAAAAACTTCAGAGACCCGATTGAGGTTCGGATAGCCTTTTTTGGGTATGAAACTATCCATTAACGGCTTATAGCCGTTGAACTCACTGAGAGCTTCGTTTTGACTGGTTATGGCTCCCGTAACTCTAAACGATGCAACAGTTATGGCCGTCCGAAGAATTGATATCCACAGGGTGCAACATCTGCGGTGCAAGGTGCAAAATTCGTCCAAAAAGACGAAACAGCGCCGCGCGACTTTTAGAAATGGATGCAGGGATTTGAAATGGACCAATACCATGGTGCACCACTCTCCAGGGATGGTAAATCGAAGACCAGCCACGGTATTTCCTTTTTAACGTAAAAATTCATGTGACAGAAAAATGAAGGCTAAAAAACTTCAGAGACCCGATTGAGGTTCGGATAGCTTTTTTTTGGGTATGAAACTATCCGTTGACGGCTTACAGCGGTCAAAGCTGTAGAACTCACTGAGACATTCGTTTTGACTGGTTATGGCTCCCGTAAATCTAAACGAGGCAACAGTTATGGCCGTCCGAAGAATTGATATCCATAGGGTGCAACATCTGCGGTGCAAGGTGCAACATTCGTCCAAAAAGACGAAACAGCGCCGTGCGACTTTTAGAAATGGGTGCAGGGATTCGAAATGGACCAGTACCATGGTGCACCACTCTCCAGGGATGGTAAATCGAAGACCAGCCCCGGTGTTCCTTTTTTAACGTAAAAATTCACGTGACGGAAAAACGAAGGCCGAAAAACTTCAGAGACACGATTGAGGTCCGGATAGCCTTTTTTGGGTATGAAACTATCCATTGACGGCTTACAGCTGTCAAAGCCGTAGAACACACTGAGAGCTTTGTTTTGACTGGTTATGGCTCCTGTAACTCTAAACGAGGCAACAGTTATGGCCGTCCGAAGAATCGATATCCACAGGGTGCAACATCTGCGGTGCAAGGTGCAACATTCGTCCAAAAAGAAGAAACAGCACCGTGCGACTTTTAGAAATGGGTGCAGGGATTTGAAATGGACCAGTACCATGGTGCACCACTCTCCAGGGATGGTAAATCGAAGACCAGCCACGGTGTTCTCTTTTTAACGTAAAAATTCACATGATGGAAAAACGAAGGCCAAAAAACTTCAGTGACCCGATTGAGGTTCGGATAGCCTTTTTTGGGTATGAAACTATCCATTGACGGCTTACTGCCGTCAAAACCGTAGAACTCACTGAGAGCTTCGTTTTGACTGGTTATGGCTCCCGTAACTCTAAACGAGGCAACAGTTATGGTCGTCCGAAGAATCGATATCCACAGGGTGCAACATCTGCGGTGCAAGGTGCAACATTCGTCCAAAAAGACGAAACAGCGCCGTGCGACTTTTAGAAATGGGTGCCGGGATTTGAAATGGACCAGTACCATGGTGCACCACTCTCCAAGGATGGTAAATCGAAGACCAGCCACGGTGTTCCCTTTTTAACGTAAAAATTCACGTGACTGAAAAACGAAAGCCAAAAAACTTCAGAGACCCATTTGAGGTTCGGATAGCCTTTTTTTGGGTATAAAACTATCCATTGACGGCTTAAAGCCGTCAAAGCCGTAGAACTCACTGAGAGCTTCGTTTTGACTGGTTATGGCTCCCGTAACTCTAAACGAGGCAACAGTTATGGCCGTCCGAAGAATCGATATCCACAGGGTGCAACATCTGCGGTGCAAGGTGCAACATTCGTCCAAAAAGACGAAACAGCGCCGTGCGACTTTTAGAAATGGGTGCAGGGATTTGAAATGGACCAGTACCATGGTGCACCACTCTCCAAGGATGGTAAATCGAAGACCAGCCACGGTGTTCCCTTTTTATCGTAAAAATTCACGTGATGGAAAAACGAAGGCCAAAAAACTTCAGTGACCCGATTGAGGTTCGGATAGCCTTTTTTGGGCATGAAACTATCTATTGACGTCTTACAGCCATCAAAGCCGTAGAACTCACTGAGAGCTTCGTTTTGACTGGTTATGGCTCCCGTAACTCTAAACGAGGAAACAGTTATGGCCGTCCGAAGAATCGATATCCACAGGGTGCAACATCTGCGGTGCAAGGTGCAACATTCGTCCAAAAAGACGAAACAGCGCCGTGCAACTTTTAGAAATGGGTGCAGGGATTTGAAATGGACCAGTACAATGTTGCACCACTCTCCAGGGATGGTAAATCGAAGACCAGCCACGGTGTTCCCTTTTTAACGTAAAAATTCACGTGACGGAAAAACGAAGGCCGAAAAACTTCAGAGACACGATTGAGGTCCGGAAAGCCTTTTTTGGGTATGAAACTATCCATTGACGGCTTACAGCCGTCAAAGCCATAGAACTCACTGAGAGCTTCGTTTTGACTGGTTATGGCTCCCGTAACTCTAAACGAGGCAACAGTTATGGCCATCCGAAGAATCGATATCCACAGGGTGCAACATCTGCGGTGCAAGGTGCAACATTAGTCCAAAAAGACGAAACAGTGCCGTTCGACTTTTAGAAATGGGTGCAGGGATTTGAAATGGACCAGTACCATGGTGCACCACTCTCCAGGGATGGTAAATCGAAGACCGGCCACGGTGTTACCTTTTTAACGTAAAAATTCACGTGACGGAAAAACGAAGGCCAAAAAACTTCAGAGACCCGTTTGAGATTCGGATAGCCTTTTTTGGGTATGAAACTATCCATTGACGGCTTACAGCAGTCAAAGCCGTAGAACTCACTGAGAGCTTCGTTTTGATTGGTTATGGCTCCCGTAACTCTAAACGAGGCAACAGTTATGGCCGTCCGAAGAATCGATATCCACAGGGTGCAACATCTGCGGTGCAAGGTGCAACATTCGTCCAAAAAGACGAAACAGCGCCGTGCGACTTTTAAAAATGGGTGCAGGGATTTGAAATGGACCAGTACCATGGTGCACCACTCTCCAGGGATGGTAAATCGAAGACCAGCCACGGTGCTCCCTTTTTAACGTAAAAATTCACGTGATGGAAAAACGAAGGCCAAAAAACTTCAGAGACCCGATTGAGGTTCGGATAGCCTTTTTTGGGTATGAAACTATCCATTAACGGCTTATAGCCGTTGAACTCACTGAGAGCTTCGTTTTGACTGGTTATGGCTCCCGTAACTCTAAACGATGCAACAGTTATGGCCGTCCGAAGAATTGATATCCACAGGGTGCAACATCTGCGGTGCAAGGTGCAACATTCGTCCAAAAAGACGAAACAGCGCCGTGCGACTTTTAGAAATGGGTGCATGGATTTGAAATGGACCAGTACCATGGTGCACCACTCTCCAGGGATGGTAAATCGAAGACCAGCCACGGTATTCCCTTTTTAACGTAAAAATTCATGTGACAGAAAAATGAAGGCTAAAAAACTTCAGAGACCCGATTGAGGTTCGGATAGCTTTTTTTTGGGTATGAAACTATCCGTTGACGCTTACAGCGGTCAAAGCTGTAGAACTCACTGAAACCTTCGTTTTGACTGGTTATGGCTCCCGTAACTCTAAACGAGGCAACAGTTATGGCCGTCCGAAGAATTGATATCCACAGGGTGCAACATCTGCGGTACAAGGTGCAACATTCGTCCAAAAAGACGAAACAGCGCCGTGCGACTTTTAGAAATGGGTGCAGGGATTTGAAATGGACCAGTACCATGGTGCATCACTCTCCAGGGTGGTAAATCGAAGACCAGCCACGGTGTTCCCTTTTTAACGTAAAAATTCACGTGACGGAAAAACGAAGGCCGAAAAACTTCAGAGACACGATTGAGGTCCGGATAGCCTTTTTTTGGGTATGAAACTATCCATTGACGGCTTACAGCCGTCAAACCATAGAACTCACTGAGAGCTTCGTTTTGACTGGTTATGGCTCCCGTAACTCTAAACGAGGCAACAATTATGGCTGTCCGAAGAATCGATATCCACAGGGTGCAACATCTGCGGTGCAAGGTGCAACGTTAGTCCAAAAAGACGAAACAGTGCCGTTCGACTTTTAGAAATGGGTGCAGGGATTTGAAATGGACCAGTACCATGGTGCACCACTCTCCAGGGATGGTAAATCGAAGACCGGCCACGGTGTTCCCTTTTTAACGTAAAAATTCACGTGACTGAAAAACGAAGGCCAAAAAAGTTCAGAGACCCGTTTGAGATTCGGATAGCCTTTTTTGGGTATGAAACTATCCATTGACGGCTTACAGTAGTCAAAGCCGTAGAACTCACTGAGAGCTTCGTTTTGACTGGTTATGGCTCCCGTAACTCTAAACGATGCAACAGTTATGGCCGTCCGAAGAATCGATATCCACAGGGTGCAACATCTGCGGTGCAAGGTGCAACATTCGTCCAAAAAGAAGAAACAGCGCCGTGCGACTTTTAGAAATGGGTGCAGGGATTTGAAATGGACCAGTACCATGGTGCACCACTCTCCAGGGATGGTAAATCGAAGACCAGCCACGGTGTTCTCTTTTTAACGTAAAAATTCACGTGATGGAAAAACGAAGGCCAAAAAACTTCAGTGACCCGATTGAGGTTCGGATAGCCTTTTTTGGGTATGAAACTATCCATTGACGGATTACAGCCGTCAAAGCCGTAGAACTCACTGAGAGCTTCGTTTTGACTGGTTTTTGCTCCCGTAACTCTAAACGAGGCAACAGTTATGGTCGTCCAAAGAATCGATATCCACAGGGTGCAACATCTGCGGTGCAAGGTGCAACATTCGTCCAAAAAGATGAAACAGCGCCGTGCGACTTTTAGAAATGGGTGCCGGGATTTGAAATGGACCAGTATCATGGTGCACCACTCTCCAAGGATGGTAAATCGAAGACCAGCCACGGTGTTCCCTTTTTAACGTAAAAATTCACGTGACTGAAAAACGAAGGCCAAAAAACTTCAAAGACCCATTTGAGGTTCGGATAGCCTTTTTTTGGGTATAAAACTATCCATTGACGGCTTAAAGCTATCAAAGCCGTAGAACTCACTGAGAGCTTCGTTTTGACTAGTTATGGCTCCCGAAACTCTAAACGAGGCAACAGTTAAGGCCGTCCGAAGAATCGATATCCACAGGGTGCAACATCTGCGGTGCAAGGTGCAACATTCGTCCAAAAAGACGAAACAGGGCCGTGCGACTTTTAGAAATGGGTGCAGGGATTTGAAATGGACCAGTACCATGGTGCACCACTCTCCAGGGATGGTAAATCGAAGACCAGCCACGGTGCTCCCTTTTTAACGTAAAAATTCACATGATGGAAAAACGAAGGCCAAAAAACTTCAGAGACCCGATTGAGGTTCGGATAGCCTTTTTTGGGTATGAAACTATCCATTAACGGCTTATAGCCATTGAACTCACTGAGAGCTTCGTTTTGACTGGTTATGGCTCCCGTAACTTTAAACGATGCAACAGTTATGGTCGTCCGAAGAATTGATATCCACAGGGTGCAACATCTACGGTGCAAGGTGCAACATTCGTCCAAAAAGACGAAACAGCGCCGTGCGACTTTTAGAAATGGGTGCAGGGATTTGAAATGGACCAGTACCATGGTGCACCACTCTCCAGGGATGGTAAATCGAAGACCAGCCACGATATTCCCTTTTTAACGTAAAAATTCATGTGACAGAAAAATGAAGGCTAAAAAACTTCAGAGACCCGATTGAGGTTCGGATAGCTTTTTTTTGGGTATGAAACTATCCGTTGACGGCTTGCAGCGGTCAAAGCTGTAGAACTCACTGAGACCTTCGTTTTGACTGGTTATGGCTCCCGTAACTCTAAACGAGGCAACAGTTATTGCCGTTCGAAGAATTGATATCCACAGGGTGCAACATCTGCGGTACAAGGTGCAACATTCGTCCAAAAAGACGAAACAACGCCGTGCGACTTTTAGAAATGAGTGTAGGGATTTGAAATGGACCAGTACCATGGTGCACCACTCTCCAGGGATGGTAAATCGAAGACCAGCCAAGGTGTTCCCTTTTTAACGTAAAAATTCACGTGATGGAAAAAAGAAGGCCGAAAAACTTCAGAGACACGATTGAGGTCCGGATAGCCTTTTTTTGGGTATGAAACTATCCATTGATGGCTTACAGCCGTCAAAGCCATAGACCTCACTGAGAGCTTCGTTTTGACTGGTTATGGCTCCCGTAACTCTAAACGATGCAACAGTTATGGCCGTCCGAAGAATTGATATCCACAAGGTGCAACATCTGCGGTGCAAGGTGCAACATTCGTCCAAAAAGACGAAACAGCGCCGTGCCACTTTTAGAAATGGGTGCAGGGATTTGAAATGGACCATAACCATGGTGCACCACTCTCCAGGGATGGTAAATCGAAGACCAGCCACGGTGTTCCCTTTTTAACGTAAAAATTCACGTGATTGAAAAACGAAGGCCAAAAAACTTCAGAGACCCGATTGAGGTTCGGATAGCCTTTTTTGGGTATGAAACTATCCATTGACGGCTTACAGCTGTCAAAGCCGTAGAACTCACTGAGAGCTTCGTTTTGACTGGTTATGGCTCCCGTAACTCTAAACGAGGCAACAGTTATGGCCGTCCGAAGAATTGATATCCACAGGGTGCAACATCTGCGGTGCAAGGTGCAACATTCGTCCAAAAAGACGAAACAGCGCCGTGCGACTTTTTAGAAATGGGTGCAGGGATTTGAAATGGACCATTACCATGGTGCACCACTCTCCAGGGATGGTAAATCGAAGACCAGCCCCGGTGTTCCTTTTTTAACGTAAAAATTCACGTGACGGAAAAGCGAAGGCCGAAAAACTTCAGAGACACGATTGAGGTCCGGATAGCCTTTTTTGGGTATGAAACTATCCATTGACGGCTTACAACAGTCAAAGCCGTAGAACTCACTGAGAGCTTTGTTTTGACTGGTTATGACTCCTGTAACTCTAAACCAGGCAACAGTTATGACCGTCCGAAGAATCGATATCCACAGGGTGCAACATCTGCGGTGCAAGGTGCAACATTCGTCCAAAAAGAAGAAACAGCACCGTGCGACTTTTAGAAATGGGTGAAGGGATTTGAAATGGACCAGTACCATGGTGCACCACTCTCCAGGGATGGTAAATCGAAACCAGCCACGGTGTTCTCTTTTTAACGTAAAAATTCCCGTGATGGAAAAACGAAGGCCAAAAAACTTCAGTGACCCGATTGAGGTTCGGATAGCCTTTTTTGGGTATGAAACTATCCATTGACGGCTTACAGCCGTCAAAGCCGTAGAACTCACTGAGAGCTTAGTTTTGACTGGTTATGGCTCCCGTAACTCTAAACGAGGCAACAGTTATGGTCGTCCGAAGAATCGATATCCACAGGGTGCAACATCTGCGGTGCAAGGTGCAACATTCGTCCAAAAAGACGAAACAGCGCCGTGCGACTTTTAGAAATGGGTGCCGGGATTTGAAATGGACCAGTACCATGGTGCACCACTCTCCAAGGATGGTAAATCGAAGACCAGCCACGGTGTTCCCTTTTTAACGTAAAAATTCACGTGACTGAAAAACGAAGGCCAAAAAACTTCAGAGACCCATTTGAGGTTCGGATAGCCTTTTTTTGGGTATAAAACTATCCATTGACGGCTTAAAGCTATCAAAGCCGTAGAACTCACTGAGAGCTTCGTTTTGACTGGTTATGGCTCCCGTAACTCTAAACGAGGCAACAGTTATGGCCGTCCGAAGAATCGATATCCACAGGGTGCAACATCTGCGGTGCAAGGTGCAACATTCGTCCAAAAAGACGAAACAGGGCCGTGCGACTTTTAGAAATGGGTGCAGGGATTTGAAATGGACCAGTACCATGGTGCACCACTCTCCAGGGATGGTAAATCGAAGACCAGCCACGGTGCTCCCTTTTTAACGTAAAAATTCACATGATGGAAAAACGAAGGCAAAAAAACTTCAGAGACCCGATTGAGGTTCGGATAGCCTTTTTTGGGTATGAAACTATCCATTAACGGCTTATAGCCATTGAACTCACTGAGAGCTTCGTTTTGACTGGTTATGGCTCCCGTAACTCTAAACGATGCAACAGTTATGGCCGTCCGAAGAATTGATATCCACAGGGTGCAACATCTGCGGTGCAAGGTGCAACATTCGTCCAAAAAGACGAAACAGCGCCGTGCGACTTTTAGAAATGGGTGCAGGGATTTGAAATGGACCAGTACCATGGTGCACCACTCTCCAGGGATGGTAAATCGAAGACCAGCCATGGTATTCCCTTTTTAACGTAAAAATTAATGTGACAGAAAAATGAAGGCCAAAAAACTTCAAAGACCCGATTGAGGTTCGGATAGCTTTTTTTTGGGTATGAAACTATCCGTTGACGGCTTACAGCGGTCAAAGCTGTAGAACTCACTGAGACCTTCGTTTTGACTGGTTATGGCTCCCGTAACTCTAAACGAGGCAACAGTTATTGCCGTTCGAAGAATTGATATCCACAGGGTGCAACATCTGCGGTACAAGGTGCAACATTCGTCCAAAAAGACGAAACAACGCCGTGCGACTTTTAGAAATGAGTGCAGGGATTTGAAATGGACCAGTACCATGGTGCACCACTCTCCAGGGATGGTAAATCGAAGACCAGCCAAGGTGTTCCCTTTTTAACGTAAAAATTCACGTGACGGAAAAAAGAAGGCCGAAAAACTTCAGAGACACGATTGAGGTCCGGATAGCCTTTTTTTGGGTATGAAACTATCCATTGACGGCTTACAGCCGTCAAAGCCATAGACCTCACTGAGAGCTTCGTTTTGACTGGTTATGGCTCCCGTAACTCTAAACGATGCAACAGTTATGGCCGTCCGAAGAATTGATATCCACAAGGTGCAACATCTGCGGTGCAAGGTGCAACATTCGTCCAAAAAGACGAAACAGCGCCGTGCCACTTTTAGAAATGGGTGCAGGGATTTGAAATGGACCATAACCATGGTGCACCACTCTCCAGGGATGGTAAATCGAAGACCAGCCACGGTGTTCCCTTTTTAACGTAAAAATTCACATGATTGAAAAACGAAGGCCAAAAAACTTCAGAGACCCGATTGAGGTTCGGATAGCCTTTTTTGGGTATGAAACTATCCATTGACGGCTTACAGCTGTCAAAGCCGTAGAACTCACTGAGAGCTTCGTTTTGACTGGTTATGGCTCCCGTAACTCTAAACGAGGCAACAGTTATGGCCGTCCGAAGAATTGATATCCACAGGGTGCAACATCTGCGGTGCAAGGTGCAACATTCGTCCAAAAAGACGAAACAGCGCCGTGCGACTTTTTAGAAATGGGTGCAGGGATTTGAAATGGACCATTACCATGGTGCACCACTCTCCAGGGATGGTAAATCGAAGACCAGCCCCGGTGTTCCTTTTTTAACGTAAAAATTCACGTGACGGAAAAGCGAAGGCCGAAAAACTTCAGAGACACGATTGAGGTCCGGATAGCCTTTTTTGGGTATGAAACTATCCATTGACGGCTTACAGCAGTCAAAGCCGTAGAACTCACTGAGAGCTTTGTTTTGACTGGTTATGGCTCCTGTAACTCTAAACCAGGCAACAGTTATGACCGTCCGAAGAATCGATATCCACAGGGTGCAACATCTGCGGTGCAAGGTGCAACATTCGTCCAAAAAGAAGAAACAGCACCGTGCGACTTTTAGAAATGGGTGCAGGGATTTGAAATGGACCAGTACCATGGTGCACCACTCTCCAAGGATGGTAAATCGAAACCAGCCACGGTGTTCTCTTTTTAACGTAAAAATTCCCGTGATGGAAAAACGAAGGCCAAAAAACTTCAGTGACCCGATTGAGGTTCGGATAGCCTTTTTTGGGTATGAAACTATCCATTGACGGCTTACAGCCGTCAAAGCCGTAGAACTCACTGAGAGCTTCGTTTTGACTGGTTATGGCTCCCGTAACTCTAAACGAGGCAACAGTTATGGTCGTCCGAAGAATCGATATCCACAGGGTGCAACATCTGCGGTGCATGGTGCAACATTCGTCCAAAAAGACGAAACAGCGCCTTGCGACTTTTAGAAATGGGTGCCGGGATTTGAAATGGACCAGTACCATGGTGCACCACTCTCCAAGGATGGTAAATCGAAGACCAGCCACGGTGTTCCCTTTTTAACGTAAAAATTCACGTGACTGAAAAACGAAGGCCAAAAAACTTCAGAGACCCATTTGAGGTTCGGATAGCCTTTTTTTGGGTTTAAAACTATCCATTGACGGCTTAAAGCTATCAAAGCCGTAGAACTCACTGAGAGCTTCGTTTTGACTGGTTATGGCTCCCGTAACTCTAAACGAGGCAACAGTTATGGCCGTCCGAAGAATCGATATCCACAGGGTGCAACATCTGCGGTGCAAGGTGCAACATTCATCCAAAAAGAAGAAACAGCGTCGTGCGACTTTTAGAAATGGGTGCAGGGATTTGAAATGGACCAGTACCACGGTGCACCACTCTCCAGGGATGGTAAATCGAAGACCAGCCACGGTGTTCCCTTTTTAACGTAAAAATTCACGTGATGGAAAAACGAAGGCCATAAAACTTCAGTGACCCGATTGAGGTTCGGATAGCCTTTTTTGGGTATGAAACTATCCATTGATGGCTTACAGCCGTCAAAGCTGTAGAACTCACTGAGAGCTTCGTTTTGACTGGTTATGGCTCCCGTAACACTAAACGAGGCAACAGTTATGGCCGTCCGAAGAATTGATATCCACAGGGTGCAACATCTGCGGTGCAAGGTGTAACATTCGTCCAAAAAGACGAAACAGCGCCGTGCGACTTTTAGAAATGGTTGCAGGGATTTGAAATGGACCAGTACCATTGTGCTCCACTCTCCAGGGATGGTAAACCGAAGACCAGACCCGGTGTTCCTTTTTTAACGTAAAAATTCATGTGACGGAAAAACGATGGCCGAAAAACTTCAGAGACACGATTGAGGTCCGGATAGCCTTTTTTGGGTATGAAACTATCCATTGACGGCTTACAGCTGTCAAAGCCGTAGAACTCACTGAGAGCTTTGTTTTGACTGGTTATGGCTCCCGTAACTCTAAAAGAGGCAACAGTTATGGCTGTCCGAAGAATCGATATCCACAGGGTGCAACATCTGCGGTGCAAGGTGCAACATTCGTCCAAAAAGAAGAAACAGCACTGTGCGACTTTTAGAAATGGGTGCAGGGATTTGAAATGGACCAGTACCATGGTGCACCACTCTCCAGGGATGGTAAATCGAAGACCAGCCACGGTGTTCTCTTTTTAACGTAAAAATTCACGTGATGGAAAAACAAAGGCCAAAAAACTTCAGAGACCCGATTGAGGTTCGGATAGCCTTTTTTGGGTATGATATTATCTATTGACGTCTTACAGCCGTCAAAGCCGTAGAACTCACTGAGAGCTTCGTTTTGACTGGTTATGGCTCCCGTAACTCTAAACGAGGCAACAGTTATGGCCGTCCGAAGAATCGATATCCATAGGGTGCAACATCTGCGGTGCAAGGTGCAACATTCATCCAAAAAGACGAAACAGCGCCGTGCGCCTTTTAGAAATGGGTGCAGGGATTTGAAATGGACCAGTACCATGGTGCAGCACTCTCCAAGGATGGTAAATCGAAGACCAGCCACGGTGTTCTCTTTTTAACGTAAAAATTCACGTGATGGAAAAACGAAGGCCAAAAAACTTCAGTGAACCGATTGAGGTTCGGATAGCCTTTTTTGGGCATGAAACTATCTATTGACGTCTTACACCCGTCAAAGCCGTAGAACTCACTGAGAGCTTCGTTTTGACTGGTTATGGCTCCCGTAACTCTAAACGAGGCAACAGTTATGGCCGTCCGAAGAATCGATATCCACAGGGTGCAACATCTGCGGTGCAAGGTGCAACATTCGTCCAAAAAGACGAAACAGCGCCGTGCGACTTTTAGAAATGGGTGCAGGGATTTAAAATGGACCAGTACCATGGTGCACCACTCTCCAGGGATGGTAAATCGAAGACCAGCCACGGTGTTCCCTTTTTAACGTAAAAATTCACGTGATGGAATAACGAAGGCCGAAAAACTTCAGAGACACGATTGAGGTACGGATAGCCTTTTTTTGGGTATGAAACTATCCATTGACGGCTTACAGCCGTCAAAGCCATAGAACTCACTGAGAGTTTCGTTTTGACTGGTTATGGATCCCGTAACTCTAAACGAGGCAACAGTTATGGCCGTCCGAAGAATCGATATCCACAGGGTGCAACATCTGCGGTGCAAGGTGCAACATTAGTCCAAAAAGACGAAACAATGCCGTTCGACTTTTAGAAATGGGTGCAGGGATTTGAAATGGACCAGTACCATGGGGCACCACTCTCCAGGGATGGTAAATCGAAGACCGGCCACGGTGTTCCCTTTTTAACGTAAAAATTCACGTGACGGAAAAACGAAGGCCAAAAAACTTCAGAGACCCGTTTGAGATTCGGATAGCCTTTTTTTGGGTATGAAACTATCCATTGACGGCTTACAGCAGTCAAAGCCGTAGAACTCACTGAGAGCTTCGTTTTGACTGGTTATGGCTCCCGTAACTCTAAACGAGGCAACAGTTATGGCCGTCCGAAGAATCGATATCCACAGGGTGCAACATCTGCGGTGCAAGGTGCAACATTCGTCCAAAAAGACGAAACAGCGCCGTGCGACTTTTAGAAATGGGTGCAGGGATTTGAAATGGACCAGTACCATGCTGCACCACTCTCCAGGGATGGTAAATCGAAGACCAGCCACGGTGCTCCCTTTTTAACGTAAAAATTCACGTGATGGAAAAACGAAGGCCAAAAAACTTCAGAGACCCGATTGAGGTCGGATAGCCTTTTTTGGGTATGAAACTATCCATTAACGGCTTATAGCCGTTGAACTCACTGAGAGCTTCGTTTTGACTGGTTATGGCTCCCGTAACTCTAAACGATGCAATAGTTATGGCCGACCGAAGAATTGATATCCATAGGGTGCAACATCTGCGGTGCAAGGTGCAACATTCGTCCAAAAAGACGAAACAGCGCCGTGCAACTTTTAGAAATGGGTGCAGGGATTTGAAATGGACCAGTACCATGGTGCACCACTCTCCAGGGATGGTAAATCGAAGACTAGCCCCGGTGTTCCTTTTTTAACGTAAAAATTCACGTGACGGAAAAACGAAGGCCGAAAAACTTCAGAGACACGATTGAGGTCCGGATAGCCTTTTTTGGGTATGAAACTATCCATTGACGGCTTACAGCTATCAAAGCCGTAGAACTCACTGAGAGCTTTGTTTTGACTGGTTATGGCTCCCGTAACTCTAAACGAGGCTACAGTTATGGCCGTCCGAAGAGTGGATATCCACAGGGTGCAACATCTGCGGTGCAAGGTGCAACATTCGTCCAAAAAGAAGAAACAGCGCCGTGCGACTTTTAGAAATGGGCGCAGGGATTTGAAATGGACCAGTACCATGGTGCACCACTCTCCAGGGATGGTAAATCGAAGACCGGCCCCGGTGTTCCTTTTTTAACGTAAAAATTCACGTGACGGAAAAACGAAGGCCAAAAAACTTCAGTGACCCGATTGAGGTTCGGATAGCCTTTTTTGGGTATGAAACTATCCATTGACGTCTTACAGCCGTCAAAGCCGTAGAACTCACTGAGAGCTTCGTTTTGACTAGTTATGGCTCCCGTAACTCTAAACGAGGCAACAGTTATGGCCGTCCGAAGAATCGATATCCACAGGGTGCAACATCTGCGGTGCAAGGTGCAACATTCGTCCAAAAAGACGAAACAGCGCCGTGCGACCTTTAGAAATGGGTGCAGGGATTTGAAATGGACCAGTACCATGGTGCACCACTCTCCAGGGATGGTAAATCGAAGACCAGCCACGGTGCTCCCTTTTTAACGTAAAAATTCACATGATGGAAAAACGAAGGCCAAAAAACTTCAGAGACCCGATTGAGGTTCGGATAGCCTTTTTTTGGGTATGAAACTATCCATTAACGGCTTATAGCCGTAGAACTCACTGATAGCTTCGTTTTGACTGGTTATGGCTCCCGTAACTCTAAACGAGGCAACAGTTATGGCCGTCCGAAGAATTGATATCCACAGGGTGCAACATCTGCGGTGCAAGGTGCAACATTCGTCCAAAAAGACGAAATAGCGCCGTGCGACTTTTAGAAATGGGTGCAGGGATTTGAAATGGACCAGTACCATGGTGCACCACTCTCCAGGGATGGTAAATCGAAGACCAGCCCCGGTGTTCATTTTTTAACGTAAAAATTCACGTGACGGAAAAACGAAGGCCGAAAAACTTCAGAGACACGATTGAGGTCCGGATAGCCTTTTTTGGGTATGAAACTATCCATTGACGGCTTACAGCTGTCAAAGCCGTAGAACTCACTGAGAGCTTTGTTTTGACTGGTTATGGCTCCCGTAACTCTAAACGAGGCAACAGTTATGGCCGTCCGAAGAATCGATATCCACAGGGTGCAACATCTGCGGTGCAAGGTGCAACATTCGTCCAAAAAGAAGAAACAGCGCCGTGCGACTTTTAGAAATGGGTGCAGGGATTTGAAATGGACCGGTACCATGGTGCACCACTCTCCAGGGATGGTAAATCGAAGACCAGCCAAGGTGTTCTCTTTTTAACGTAAAAATTCACGTGATGGTAAAACGAAGGCCAAAAAACTTCAGTGACCCGACTGAGGTTCGGATAGCCTTTTTTTGGGTATGAAACTATCCATTGACGGCTTACAGCGGTCAAAGCCGTAGAACTCACTGAGAGCTTCGTTTTTGACTGGTTATGATTCCCGTAACTCTAAACGAGGCAACAGTTATGGCCGTCCGAAGAATCGATATCCACAGGGTGCAACATCTGCAGTGCAAGGTGCAACATTCGTCCAAAAAGACGAAACAGCGCCGTGCGACTTTTAGAAATGGGTGCAGGGATTTGAAATGGACCAGTACCATGGTGCACCACTCTCCAAGGATGGTAAATCGAAGACCAGCCACGGCGCTCCCTTTTTAACGTAAAAATTCACGTGATGGAAAAACGAAGGCCAAAAAACTTCAGAGACCCGATTGAGGTTCGGATAGCCTTTTTTGGGTATTAAACTATCCATTAACGTCTTATAGCCGTAGAACTCACAAAGAACTTCGTTTTGACTGGTTATGGCTCCCGTAACTCTAAACGAGGCAACAGTTATGGCCGTCCGAAGAATTGATATCCACAGGGTGCAACATCTGCGGTGCAAGTTGCAACATTCGTCCAAAAAGACGAAATAGCGCCGTGCGACTTTTAGAAATGGGTGCAGGGATTTGAAATGGACCAGTACCATGGTGCACCACTCTCCAGGGATGGTAAATCGAAGACCAGCCCCGGTGTTCCTTTTTTAACGTAAAAATTCACGTGACGGAAAAACGAAGGCCGAAAAACTTCAGAGGCACGATTGTGGTCCGGATAGCCTTTTTTGGGTATGAAACTATCCATTGACGGCTTACAGCTGTCAAAGCCATAGAACTCACTGAGAGCTTTGTTTTGACTGGTTATGGCTCCCGTAACTCTAAACGAGGCTACAGTTATGGCCGTCCGAAGAATCGATATCCACAGGGTGCAACATCTGCGGTGCAAGGTGCAACATTCGTCCAAAAAGAAGAAACAGCGCTGTGCGACTTTTAGAAATGGGTGCAGGGATTTGAAATAGACCAGTACCATGGTGCACCACTCTCCAGGGATGGTAAATCGTAGACCAGCCACGGTGTTCCGTTTTTAACGTAAAAATTCACGTGATGGAAAAACGAAGGCCAAAAAACTTCAGGGACCCGATTGAGGTTCGGATAGCCTTATTTGGGTATGAAACTATCCATTGACAGCTTACAGCTATCAAAGCCGTAGAACTCACTGAGAGCTTCGTTTTGACTGGTTATGGCTCCCGTAACTCTAAACGAGGCCACAGTTATGGCCGTCCGAAGAATCGATATCCACAAGGTGCAACATCTGCGGTGCAAGGTGCAACATTCGTCCAAAAAGACGAAACAGCGCCGTGCGACTTTTAGAAATGGGTGCAGGGATTTGAAATGGACCAGTACCATGGTGCACCTCTCTCCAGGGATGGTAAATCGAAGACCAGCCACGGTGTTCCCTTTTTAACGTAAAAATTCACGTGACGGAAAAACGAAGGCCAAAAACTTCGGAGACCCGTTTGAGGTTCGGATAGCCTTTTTTTGGGTATGAAACTATCCATTGACGGCTTACAGCGGTCAAAACCGTAGGACTCACTGAGAGCTTCGTTTTGACTGGTTATGGCTCCCGTAGGCAACAGTTATGGCCGTCCGAAGAGTGGATATCCACAGGGTGCAACATCTGCGGTGCAAGGTGCAACATTCGTCCAAAAAGACGAAACAGCGCCGTGCGACTTTTAGAAATGGGTGCAGGGATTTGAAATGGACCGGTACCATGGTGCACCACTCTCCAAGGATGGTAAATCGAAGACCAGCCACGGTGTTCCCTTTTTAACGTAAAAATTCACGTGATGGAAAAACGAAGGCCAAAAAACTTCAGTGACCCGATTGAGGTTCGGATAGCCTTTTTTGGGTATGTAACTATCCATTGACGTCTTACAGCCGTCAAAGCCGTAGAACTCACTGAGAGCTTCGTTTTGACTGGTTATGGCTCCCATAACTCTAAACGAGGCAACAGTTATGGCCGTCCGAAGAATCGATATCCACAGGGTGCAACATCTGCGGTGCAAGGAGCAACATTCGTCCAAAAAGACGAAACAGCGCCGTGCGACTTTTAGAAATGGGTGCAGGGATTTGAAATGGACCAGTACCATGGTGCACCACTCTCCAGGGATGGTAAATCGAAGACCAGCCACGGTGTTCCCTTTTTAACGTAAAAATTCACGTGACGGAAAAACGAAGGCCAAAAAACTTCAGAGACCCGTTTGAGGTTCGGATAGCCTTTTTTTGGGTATGAAACTATCCATTGACGGCTTAAAGCTGTCAAAGCCGTAGAACTCACTGAGTGCTTCGTTTTGACTGGTTATGGCTCCCGTCACTCTAAACGAGGCTACAGTTATGGCCATCCGAAGAATCGATATCCACAAGGTGCAACATCTGCGGTGCAAGGTGCAACATTCGTCCAAAAAGACGAAACAGTTCCGTTCGACTTTTAGAAATGGGTGCAGGGATTTGAAATGGACCAGTACCATGGTGCACCACTCTCCAGGAATGGTAAATCGAAGACCGGCCACGGTGTTCCCTTTTTAACGTAAAAATTAACGTGGCGGAAAAACGAAGGCCAAAAAACTTCAGAGACCCGTTTGAGATTCGGATAGCCTTTTTTTGGGTATGAAACTATCCATTGACGGCTTACAGCCGTCAAAGCCGTAGAACTCACTAAGAGCTTCGTTTTGACTGGTTATGGCTCCCGTAACCCTAAACAAGGCAACAGTTATTGCCGTCCGAAGAATCGATATCCACAGGGTGCAACATCTGCGGTGCAAGGTGCAACATTCGTCCAAAAAGACGAAACAGCGTCGTGCGACTTTTAGAAATGGGTGCAGGGATTTGAAATGGACCAGTACCATGGTGCACCACTCTCCAGGGATGGTAAATCGAAGACCAGCCACGGTGCTCCCTTTTTAACGTAAAAATTCACGTGATGGAAAAACGAAGGCCAAAAAACTTCAGAGACCCGATTGAGGTTCGGATAGCCTTTTTGGGTATGAAACTATCCATTAACGGCTTATAGCCGTAGAACTCACTAAGAGCTTCGTTTTGACTGGTTATGGCTCCCGTAACTCTAAACGAGGCAACAGTTATGACCGTCCGAAGAATTAATATCCACAGAGTGCAACATCTGCGGTGCACGGTGCAACATTCGTCCAAAAAGACGAAACAGCACCGTGCGACTTTTAGAAATGGGTGTAGGGATTTGAAATGGACCAGTACCATGGTGCACCACTCTCCAGGGATGGTAAATCGAAGACCATCCCCGGTGTTCCTTTTTTAACGTAAAAATTCACGTGACGGAAAAACGAAGGCCGAAAAACTTCAAAGACACGATTGAGGTCCGGATAGCCTTTTTTGGGTATGAAACTATCCATTGACGGCTTATAACTGTCAAAGCCGTAGAACTCACTGAGAGCTTTGTTTTGACTGGTTATGGCTCCCGTAACTCTAAACGAGGCAACAGTTATGATCGTCCGAAGAATCGATATCCACAGGGTGCAACATCTGCGGTGCAAGGTGCAACATTCGTCCAAAAAGAAGAAACAGCGCCGTGCGACTTTTAGAAATGGGTGCAGGGATTTGAAATGGACCAGTACCATGGTGCACCACTCTCCAGGGATGGTAAATCGAAGACCAGCCACGGTGTTCCTTTTTAACGTAAAAATTCACGTGATGGAAAAACGAAGGCCAAAAAACTTCAGTGACCCGATTGAGGTTCGGATAGCCTTTTTCGGGTATGAAACTATCTATTGACGTCTTACAGCCGTCAAAGCCGTAGAAATCACTGAGAGCTCCGTTTTGACTGGTTATGGCTCCCGTAACTCTAAACGAGGCAACAGTTATGGCCGTCCGAAGAATCGATATCCACAGGGTGCAACATCTGCGTTGCAAGGTGCAACATTCGTCCAAAAAGACGAAACAGCACAGTGCGACTTTTAGAAATGGGTGCAGGGATTTGAAATGGACCAGTACCATGATGCACCACTCTCCAGGGATTGTAAATCGAAGACCAGCCACGGTGTTCCCTTTTTAACGTAAATATTCACGTGACGGAAAAACGAAGGCCGAAAAACTTCAGAGACACGATTGAGGTCCGGATAGCATTTTTTAGGTATGAAACTATCCATTGACGGCTTACAGCCGTCAAAGCCATAGAACTCACTGAGAGCTTCGTTTTGACTGGTTATGGCTCCCGTAACTCTAAACGAGGCAACAGTTATGGCCGTTCGAAGAATCGATATCCACAGGGTGCAACATCTGCGGTGCAAGGTGCAACATTCGTCCAAAAAGACGAAACAGTGCCGTTCGACTTTTAGAAATGGGTGCAGGGATTGGAAATGGAACAGTACCATGGTGCACCACTCTCCAGGGATGGTAAATCGAAGACCGGCCACGGTGTTCCCTTTTTAACGTAAAAATTCACGTGACGGAAAACCGAAGGCCAAAACACTTCAAAGACCCGTTTGAGATTCGGATAGCCTTTTTTGGGTATGAAACTATCCATTGATGGCTTACAGCTGTCAAAGCCGTAGAACTCACAGAGAGCTTCGTTTTGACTGGTTATGGCTCCCGTAACTTGTTATCCCGCCTTTTGGCAAGGCCGTGATACCAAGGACTTAACTAGAAAACAGTAACAGATCGTCTTGGAAGTCGGTTACACGTAAGGATCGCTACGGATATCGACGAAATTTGTCCGAGTCCGGATCGGGCTGCAATTGATAGGATATGCTAAGCAAGGCCAGAGGAATTGACGTTCCAATTTTCAAGTCAATCCGAGTTCGTATGCTCAAGATATCACCGATGGAAAATGGAAGAAACAACATTGTATTCGAATCCATTAAGGTCGACTCGATCATCTTCGAATCCATCCCCTTTTGCCTGGCTTCGAATCCATCGTGGAAGCTTACCTTCGAATCCATCCCCTTGGCCTACTTCGAATCCATCGTTGAAGCTTCCTTCGAATCCATCCCCTTGGCCTACTTCGAATCCATCGTGGAAGCTTACCTTCGAATCCATCCCCTTGGCCTACTTCGAATCCATATGATAGATGCGCCTCGACTCCATCCCATAAGCTACCTCGAATCCACTAGGCCACAACAGCTAAGAACGTGGAGTCGACCCAGTCAATCCGGAATGGAAACCGGATCGATTCGAAGAAAGCGCACCACGTCACCATCTTCACGAGCAGGAAGATCGATTCGAACGAATCGATTCGAGCATATCGATTCGAACGACTCCAGAATACGAAAAACACCAACTTGAATCGATCATAACTCGAGTTCTACAAGTCCAAATCCAATGAAATTTTCACAGAAGCTCAAACACATGATGAAGAATGTACACACCAAATTTCAGCTCGATTGGATGATTTCTTGATCGATTCGAACCAAGGGTCGAATCGATCCCAAAGCGGGCCCGGATCTCCAGATTTCGGCCATGTGGGCCCCCTGACGTGCCAGAACTGGTCTCCCCTCATTTTGGGCGAAATACCAGCCTCCAACACCTATAAATAGAGCCCCTGGTCATTCAGAAAAGGGGTCGGATAATTCTAAGTACTGAAGAGCGCCCAGATTCTGCCAGATCTACTCCAGAACACCGCCGCTGCTTTAGATTGACACTTAGCATTTGAATTCAGTTGCTTTACATTATTGACTATTGTAATCTTCAAGTATCGAGCAATAAAATCTCCAAACTTCATAGTGGACGTAGGCGAAACGCCGAACCACTCTAAATCGCTTGTCTTTGCAATTTACTTTCTGTTATTTGGAGTTTTTGTTAGATAATCCCCAGTTTTAATTTTCATTCTTCACTTTTATCTCTTCAAAAACTTCCGAAGAGTGTTGTGCCCATTTTTGGTACAAACACTTTGGTGCTTTCACTGAGAAAAAACCAGCTTTTTTCTCCTGCTCCTTGGATCTACCATCGATACCGGATTGCACAAATCCAAGAGGAAGATCCAGATCTTCGATTCACAGTCCTTCCATTCTACTCAGATTTGCATAAAATCTAGGAAAAGGATTCATCGTTCAAAATGGTTAGCACGAGAACCACTTCTGCAGCTCCAGGACAAGAAGGTAGGGATGGACAAAATCCTGCTCAACAGCAGCCACCCAACCAAGACAACACTGCCCACTCGGATCCGTCTGGGGCAGTCACTAGGCAAGAATTTCAGATGTTACTCCAAGAGTTGACTCAGAGTCGACAACAGTTAGCCGAACAGTTGCGAGCTAATATTGAGTTGACAAATCAACTGAATCGCCAGGGCCGTAGGAGGTCCAGGAGGGATGATGTTTCCCGCTCACCCACTGAAAGTTCTGCCTCATCTAACTATCATCGTAGATCTACCCGTCCCCGATTAGACGGAGATTATGCTCAGACTACGGGATATCAGCCCGCCCTGATTGTCGGGCAGTTGAGGGTAGGACCATCAACCAGCTTCCAAGCTGGGCCATCAGCACGAGGTGGCCGCACTCCACAATATACTACGGACAATCATGTCACAGCTGCCACGGCAGAAACAAGGGTCGATACCCGATATCTTCCAGATTCGGGTAATCAACAGCAAGGACGTACTTCTGAACCATACGTCCCGGAAGACGCTGAGCCAAGGAGGCGAAACTTGGACCGTCGACAGCGCCCGGTCCAAACTCGCATTGTGGAACCCGACCACACCTTAGCTCAGCATGCTCAAAATGTAGCAATGCCAGACATCCCAACTATGATACGTCAGATGATCCGTGAAAGCCAAGGACTTACCCATGACGATTGGGGAATTTCTAGAAGCCATACTCCTTTCACGGACGAGATACTATACGCTGAACCTCCTCGGCGATTCAGAATGCCAACTCTCCCTATGTACGAAGGAAGTTCTGATCCCAATCAGCACATACTGAAATACGAATGGTCGATGAGCGCCGCAAGGGCCGACGATGCAGTGAAATGCCGCAGCTTCCCCATTTCACTGGGAGGAATCGCGACAATGTGGTTTACAAGACTACCCCCGAGATCTATCTCTTCATTTGACCAATTAGCTAAGAAGTTTGTTGAACAGTTCCGTATGCATGTTGCCAGACCCAAAGATGTTAACACCCTGTCCAATGTTACCCAGGCTCGTGGGGAAACGTTAAGGCGTTACTTGGAGAGATTCCATGCGGCGTGCGTGGAAATTAGTAATCCCAACGACAACTCAATTTTAATGGCATTGACAAAGGGAATTGATCCCGATTCTGAATTTGGAAACTGGTTAGCCGGAAAACCCCCCGCATCGTTGGACCGTTTCTACTCCAAAGCCGCTCAATTCTTACGGCAAGAGGACGCGAAACAGTCTAGGAAACAGGACGATGCAAAACCCGGAAGTGAAGGAATACAAAGCAATGTCGCAGTTAAACAGTCCGGTGACAATTCCGGAAAAGTCCAGTTAAGCATACAGAACAAACAAACTCAGCCAAGAGGTGGCAATGGTCAGAATAAGAAGAGAGACCCGAATCCAGGCCCACGGCGTAGGGCTCCGATGTTTGAAAGTTATACACCGTTAAACACATCACTGGAGAATGTGTATCTGCAAACTTGCAACACAGAACAGTATAAGAAACCCGCTCCGAAGCGGTCGTCAGAAAGGCAGATTCAGACGGGAAAGTTTTGTAGGTTTCATGAGAGCTACGGCCACAATACTAATGACTGTCGCCATTTGCAAGATCTCATAGAAAAGTTGATCAGGGAAAGGAAGTTAGATCAATTCGTGCAGGCGCCGCAGTCTGGTGGTGCGGGCCCATCGAATCCAAACCGTGCGCAAGACCAGGAAAGGCAAGAGGAACCCGCTCGTACAGGCGGGAGGCTAGTTATCAATACCATAAGTGGTGGTCCTCATCCAGCGGACAGGAGCTGGAGGGAAATGGAGTCGCATGCTAGCTCTATCAGGCATGCGAGCTTCGAATGCTGCAGTAATTGTGAGGATGGAACCCCGGCTAAGCAACAAAAAACGATGTCTGACGATATCATATTCAGAAGCAGGGATGCTGACAAAATCGAAGCTCCAACGATTGATCCACTGGTCATATCTGCCCAGGTTGGTCCTGCTTGGATGAAGAGGATCCTGGTTGACAGTGGGAGTTCTGTAAACATTCTATTCAAGCGAGCTTACGATTTAATGAAGATGGAAGCAAAGGACCTGAAACCCTGCCAATCCCGGGTTCATGGCTTCAATGGCAGTGCAACAATACCTACTGGAATAGTGGAACTACCAGTGGAACTGGGGATCGGAGAGCACAGGAGAGTCCGACTGCTGCAATTCGTTGTTCTTGACATTGCTTCACCGTACAACGCATTCCTGGGTCGACCAGCCCTTGCTGAATTCAGGGCAGCCATTGCCCCGTGGTGTTTGACTTTAAAATTCCCAACCGATCATGGTATAGGAATCGTTCAAGGAGATCAGGCAGCAGGAAGAGCCTGTTATGTTGCTGAATTACGAGAAGCACAGAAGAAGGAGAAAGGAAAGGGCGTAGAGGAATCTCTCTGCGTCCGTTTTTCTGATAATTGACAGCTAACGCCTGGGCCCCGGCCCGGGCACCACTACCAATTCCTTAGAGATCTTGACCCTAGAGATAGCGAAGATAAAGATGAAGTAGAAGAGAGTCAAGCGTCTCCAGCCGAACTGACTGTGGACGTCCCGGTCAGTGAGGATGACAACTCGAAAGTACTGAAAGTTGGATCTCAATTGGGAAAACAGATACAACAGGAATTGGTTGAATTTCTTCAGGCGAATCTTGATGTCTTTGCCTGGACGCACTCCGACATGTGCGGAATCTCACCGAACATTGCAAGTCACTCTTTAAATATTGATCCGCGACATGTTCCGGTCAAGCAAAAGAGGCGTGGTATGGATCCAGAGAGATCTGCCGCCCTTAAAGAAGAAATTGACAAATTACATTCAAATGGTTTCATCCGAGATGCTCTATACCCAGAGTGGGTGTCAAATCCGGTAATGGTTCGGAAACCGAACGGGAAATGGAGAACTTGTGTCGACTACTCTGATTTAAACAAAGCCTGTCCAAAAGATAGTTTTCCACTTCCCCGAATTGACCAACTCGTAGACTCGACTGCAGGTCACGAATTGTTATCCTTTATGGATGCTTATTCCGGTTATAATCAAATACCCATGCATCTACCCGATCAAGAACATACTAGTTTCGTAACCGATCTGGGACTCTACTATTACAGAGTCATGCCCTTTGGTTTAAAGAATGCCGGAGCAACTTACCAACGTTTGGTTAATCGAATGTTCGCTGATCAGATCGGGAAGACCATGGAAGTCTATGTGGATGACATGTTAGTTAAGTCCCGATTTTCCACAGATCACGTCAAGGATTTAAATTCAATGTTCCGCATCCTACGAGAGTATGGAATGAAGCTTAACCCGTTAAAATGCCACTTCGGCGTCGCATCCGGAAAATTTTTAGGGTTCATCGTTAACGCTCGTGGGATAGAGGCAAACCCTGAAAAGATCTGGGCAATAAGGAATTTGCAAACCCCGAAGACCATAAAGCAAGTACAGAGCCTCAACGGGAAGGTAGCTGCGCTAAGCAGGTTCATCTCGAAATCCACTGATAAATGCATTCCTTTCTTTGATCTAATCCGGAAAGGGAAACGAAACTTTGAATGGACCACAGAGTGTGAAGGCGCATTCCGATCGCTGGTTCAGCATCTCTCTACGCCACCGATTTTGTCGAAACCAATTGATCACGAACAATTATACCTTTATCTGGCGGTATCGGAGCATGCGATCAGTGCTGCTTTGGTCCGGGAAGAAGATCGAGTGCAGAAACCGGTCTATTATGTCAGTAAACGATTGACCGGAGCTGAAAGAAATTACCCCAGGTTGGAGAAACTGGCTTACTGCTTGGTCATTGCCTCGAGAAAGCTTCGCCCTTATTTCCAAGCCCATCCGCTTACTGTGTATACCGATCAGCCGTTACGATAGGTCCTCACGCGGCCTGAGACGTCTGGAAGGTTACTCAAGTGGAATATTGAACTGAGCCAATTTGACATTACTTATGCTCCGCGGAGAGCCATTCAAGGGCAAGTCCTAGCTGACTTCATAGCTGAATTTACTGTTCCTGACGAATTACCTGAAACCAGCGAGTCTCCTGAATATGTATGGAAACTTTATACAGATGGTGCATCAAACGATCGATGTTCGGGCGCTGGAGTTGTACTAGAAACCCCCGAAGGTCGATCCATATGCTATGCTTTGAAGTTTGATTTTCACGCAACCAACAATGAGGCCGAGTATGAAGCCCTGTTGGCTGGGTTAAAGCTTGCCAGAGATCTGAAAATTATCGCTATAGAAGTTTATTGTGATTCACAGTTGGTTGTGTGTCAAGTACAAGGAGAATATCAAGCGAGAGATCGAAGGTTAGCTGCTTATCTAGCCCGAGTTCAGGAAGCGCTGGATCAGTTTGATTATTATGCTATTTACTACATACCACGAGATCGCAATCAAAAGGCCGATTCATTGGCAAAGTTGGCCAGCACAGGTGAAGCACAGCAAATGGGACTCGTCCCGGTCGAAACTTTGCCTTCCCCAAGCATCGATCAAATCAAAACAACTGATGTGTTAGAGACCTTTCCCAGCAGAGAATCATGGATGACTCCGTATCGAAATTATATTGAGAATGGAATATTGCCTGAACACCGAAATGAGAAGAGGTAAATTCTACGAAAAGCTTCGCGGTTCATCATTCAGGACGGGATCATGTATAGAAAAAGTTATTCTGTTCCACTCCTCCGGTGTATCGCTCACGACGAAATCAAACGAGTGTTACATGATGTACACGAGGGAGAATGCGGCGATCACACCGGTGGACAAGCGCTTGCTAAGAAGATACTCCGATATGGATATTACTGGCCGACAGTAAATCGAGATGCTGCCAATTACGCCAGAAAGTGCGACAAGTGCCAAAAACACGCTCGAATTCCAAGAGCCCCGCCTACCGAGTTAACTCAAATGGTCAGTCCCTGGCCGTTCGCTATGTGGGGTATCGATATCATTGGCGCTTTGCCTCTGGCAAAAGGTGGTGCGAAGTATGCCATCGTCGCAGTTGATTACTTCACGAAATGGGCTGAAGCCGAAGCTCTCGCAACGATTACGTCAAAGAAAGTGATAAACTTTGTGGTCCGCAATATCATTTGCCGATTTGGACTCCCGCATACCATCATCACCGATAATGGGACCCAATTCGAAAGTTCAGAGTTCAAGAATTTCTGCCAACGATTTCATATTCATAAAAAGTTCTCTACAGTCGCGCATCCACAAGCAAACGGTCAGGTCGAAGCTGTTAACAAAGTTATAAAATCCATCTTAAAGAAACGACTGGAAAAGGCTGGGGGCAAGTGGGTCGATGAACTTCCTATGGCATTATGGGCTTATCGAACAACTCACAAGACCGCAACCGGACACACCCCATTTTCCTTATCCTATGGCTCGGAGGCCGTCATTCCAGTGGAGACAGAAGTATTTTCTCACCGCGTAACTTATTACGATCCAAAAACAAACGCTATATTACTCGCTGAGTCTTTGGATCTGTTGGACGAGAAACGAGAAGAAGCTGATTTAAGAGCGGCCGCTTACCGAAGTCGGGTCGCCCGATTATATAACACCAAAGTTCGCCCCCGAACCTTTGATCTTGGTGATCTGGTCCTCAAGAGAGTATACCCGGTTCCTTCACACATGAAACCAAATTGGGAAGGACCGTACGTGATTACGCAACGACTTGGAGATGGCACATTCAAACTATCAACCGTGGACGGTCTAGTTTTACCGAGAGCCTGGAACAGCGAGAGTCTCCGTCGCTATTACATATGACAGGCTTTATTTATTTCATTATGTTTTTTATTCAGCAATTTACTTTTGCATTTCGAAATTAGAATTTGTAATAAGGCAACTGATTTGCCATATTTTTCTTATTTCAGCAATAAAATGCCATCTCTTCGAGCCAGAGCTGTGATTCATTAAATACAATGTACAACATCACGATGCACGAAGAGCTAAGTTCCATCACACAGTGGAATTTATTCAAGTAGGGAGTGGTTGTGAAGCAATCAACCACTCGCTAAATGAAACCCGAGCTCGGGGGCAAGCCATCCCATCAGGCCACGAAATGGGTTGATACACGACAACCCTTCATTCAACTCCGTACTCCCAGAGTGCGAGGCGGAGTATAAACATTCTTTGAACTCCGTGCTCCCGGAGCGCGAGACGGAGTATAAACATTCTTCCAACTCCGTACTCCCAGAGTGCGAGGCGGAGTATAAACATTTTACTAAACTCCGTACTCCCAGAGTGCGAGGCGGAGTATAAACATTTTACTAAACTCCGTACTCCCAGAGTGCGAGGCGGAGTATAAACATTTTACTAAACTCCGTGCTCCCAGAGCGCGAGGCGGAGTATAAACTCTCATTTAACTCCGTACTCCCAGAGTGCGAGGTGGAGTATAAACATTTTCCCTAAACCCCAGAGTACTCCGAGAGCGCGAGCTGGGTACAAGCTTTTTACTTAACTCCGTGCTCCCAGAGTGCGAGGCGGAGTATAAACATTCTTCTAACTCCGTGCTCCCAGAGTGTGAGGCGGAGTATAAACATTCTTCTAACTCCGTGCCACCAGAGTGCGAGGCGGAGTATAAACATTCTTCAAACTCCGTGCTCCCAGAGTGCGAGGCGGAGTATAAACATTCTTCTAACTCCGTGCTCCCAGAGTGCGAGGCGGAGTATAAACATCCTTCTGACTCCGTGCTCCCAGAGTGCGAGGCGGAGTGTAAACATTCTTCTAACTCCGTGCTCCCAGAGTGCGAGGCGGAGTATAAACATTCTTCCAACTCCGTGCTCCTGGGGCGCGAGACGGAGTATAATCATTCATCTAACTCCGTACTCCCAGAGTGCGAGACGGGGTATAAACATTCATCCTACTCCGAACTCCGGAACGCGAGAAGGGGTATAAACATACGTCAACTCCACACTTCTCCCCAATATAGGGGGCAGGACCACAACACATAACAAGTTGAAGACAGAAAGGGAATAGATTTTCATTTCCATTATCAACAAAAAGAATCTGATTACAAAGTGTTTATGAAAAATTCTGCTAGTGGGAGCCGAATCCACGTCTATACACGGCTCTAGAAAAATCAAAAAAATGCTACCCTACGCAACAGAGATCTAAAGAAAGAAGTTCATTCTTTCTTCTTCCTTATCTTCTTCTTCGGAGTAGCTCCACCCGATCCGCTGCCCGACTTCTTCCTCAATCGCTTGCTCTTTTCAGGCTTGCCCTCCGGCAGCGATATAATGTCGACATCTTCCTCAGAGCTGGAGGCGACGGAAGTTCTTCTAGGAGGACGAGCTAGGGGCATAGGAGTAGTAGCAGGAGGAGGGACAGGAGCGGTCTCAATCAACACAGTACCACCCGGCGAAATCACCATTAACGGGGCAGGCCCGGGCGGACTAGAAATTACATTCCCTGCTGCCATCTCGGCAGCAATCTCAGCTAAAACGTCGTCCTCACGAGATGCTTGGGCCGCATCGGATGTGCCAATAGCTGGTATAGATAAACTAGCGGCCGGAGCAGCCTCATTCACAACATCGGACGGGTTGGCAGAGGGATCGATGGGTTCATTGAGAAGCTCCTCAATCATTTGAGCGCTGAAAGAAAACATATTTGCATCTCCCTCCTCGCCAATCAAAGTAGAAGTCGCGATGGCTTCAGAAAAAACAACTTCTTGTGTTTGATGAGGAACTGATAAAGCAAGGGGCGCAGAAACAATAGCTTCGGTCACTGAAATACGACAAAACGAAGATTGTTAGCCAAGTGTGTTGCTTAAGGTCCTTCACTACTAAACTACGAGAAGCGTTCAAATACCTTCCTTAGTCTGGACCGAAACATGGGTAGAATCATCGGCGGAAGATAATAACGGTTGGTCAGGATTATATGCAGGAACAGATTGGGGGTCTACCGCACCAGTGGTTTCGGGCAATGTTGGGATTACGGCTCCAACACTTGCCTCGTGATGCACGGTCCCCGAACCTTCGCCTGTCTCTATAGATTGGACGCCGAGTTTTTCTTTCGCCATGGAGATTACCACCTCATGAAGGGTCTTCCTCTCATCCTCGGTAAGCAGACGCATCTCCAGTTCAAAGTCGTCAAGTGCTCCATCTGGATGCGCTGCTCTCTTCTCATTCACCAGCCGGGTCCAGGCATTATACAAGATCATGGAGTCATCTCCCAGCCACGCTAGATTTCTGTGTTCCAGCACATTAGCGTTATACGTGACTAAGAGATCGTCAAACTCAGCATCTAGCCTAGACCTCTCCTCCAAGATCTTTTCCTGAATCTCCGCTTCCACAGACTTAGCCTTGACCGCCGCCGCAGCAAGTTCGGCCCTGAGGGATACTGCTTGGTCGCAAGCCTCTTGAGCAGTAGCGTTCGCATCGTCCTTCTCCTTCACCATTTCAACGAATTTGGCCTTGAGCTCGTTCAGCTCTTTAACGGCTAAGTCTCGCTCAGCTGCAACGGTGGTATTACGATGGCCCATCTCTTCCACTGTGGCGCAGTGTTCTTGCTGCATCCTCGCTAGTTTGGCCACGACACCCTCGTGTTTCTTAAGTGTATCAAGCTCTGACTTTCGGGACGTTTCCACTTCGGATTGAAGAACTTGAATGATGCGTTTCTGCTTCGCAATGTCAACATCACGTTCGGCAATGACTTTCGCCCTGTCGAAAGCTACTCTAGAAGCCTTCACGGCTGCCTTATACCACTCCTTGTACTGAGCATAGAAGTCGTGGATGTAGTTATGAGCAGTGGTCTCAGCTTCTGGCGGAATTCTTTTGAAGTTAGGAGGGAAGATGTAGCCGTCCATGCAAATTTCCGGGTAGTCGTTTTTCATTTGGGCGAGTTTGGCAGCTCCCTCGCTTGTCAGCTCGGCCGGAGCTTGTTCAATTATAGCGGCTGCCGTTGGTTCCACTCTTGGCCGTTGAGCATCAGGCCGAGAAGATTGAGAAGGCAACTGTTGCTGATGAGATGGCCCTGGGAGGTCTACTGGAGCCCTGGGAGGCGGAGGAGAGCGAGATCGGGGTCGGTGCTGGTATCCCCGGTCTCTATCAGAGTAATCATAACCAGAGCGGTTACGCGAGTAATCTCTGTCTCTATCATAACGTTCTTGACTCGAGTAGCCTCGCCCATGGTCCCTATCTGTCTCTCTCCTACGGGAATCATAAAATGGAGAAGATTGGCGCACATTCCGAAGCCTATCTAGAGTGGAGCCACGCCCTGACATCTCACCTGCGATAAGAAAGAATTACGGATTAAAATCCCATAAAGCAATGTTTACTATGCAGAAGTCATGAAGTGCCGTGGAAGTGTGTGTAAATGTGTAAACCCCCAAACCGACCGGAAGTGTTGACCGCACTTAAAGGAAAGGGCTCGTTCATATTTAGGACATCTTGTAATTCCTCCAACCCAGGATTATGAGAGATTGATATATAATCTGGGATAGGAATATCGTCAAGCCCTTTGAGAGAATCTCTCGAATGAGAAGGGGCGGCCTCAGAAATCGTAACTCCGGAAGCGGGAAGAAACACATCTACAGATTTTCCCCCCTTTGACTTAAGTTTTTTGGAAACGGCGGCCTTGCCTTTCCGTTTTTCTCCCGATTCCTCCAAGTTTCCCGAAAGGTCAGCCATTGGCTCTGAATCCGTCTGGGTTCTTTCTTCGTCACTCGCCTCGATTAGTCTGATCCCGAGTGACCTCTTCGCTTTTCTCTTCTTGGGTTTCTTCTTATTTTCCTTCTTGGAGACGGACTTTGAAAATCCCTCAACAACTATGCTTTGATTAATGTCGATCAAACCCAGAACTCTTAAGTTGTAGTCGTTCAGCACCGAGTCAATATGCCTCAGCTCGCTTGGGACTTCTTGAAGACTTCGGACGGTACCCTTGAAACGCCCTCCATCGGGCCTAGAGATAATAGCTGTAAAAGGAATGAAATGTCAATTTTAACACCGAAGAGCTATTGGTCAAAGAGACAGGTTAAGGCGCTTACGTCTAGACAACCATCGCCTAGCGAAACCCGGAGGGCATCGAACGTAGAACCATTCGTTCTTGAAATAGCTCAGGCGCGTCCAAGCTCCAACTACAACTTGGCAATTTCTAACTGCCTCCAAGAATGTAAACGACGGGCTATCACCCCTGCTCTTGAAGTTAAATATGTGTCTGATCTCGGAGGGCCTCGGCGGGCGAAAAAGACAGTCCATAAATATTACGAAGACACTATTCAGCAACGCGTGCCCATTGGGATGAAGTTGTGAAGGAGCGATCCCTAAATATGATAGCATCCTCCTGATATATTGATTGAAGGGAGGAAGAGTTCCAGCCGCACAAGCATGACGGTAGAATGCTGTATATCCTTCGGGCGGATTGTGCGGTCTATCGGTGGTGCTGGGCAATAGTACGTCACCAAGAGATATGTTATGCTTTAAGCATATTTGTCCCAATAAGGATTCAGAAATGTTGGACTGAACCGAATCAACGGGGTCCTCAATAAATATCGCCTCCGGCAATTCATCTGGAGCTGGATCGATTATATCGGCAGGGATATCGGGGATCTCAAGCACCGGAGGAGTCGAGCTCTGTACCTCTTGTTGTTGGGAGCTCGAAGATTCCATAATTAGCTAACTCATTAGAAAGCAACGTTAAGTTCATGAACAAGCCCGTGTATGCCCCAGTGTAGTGTGTGTGAACGTGTCGTGCAGTGCAAGTATTATACATCACTCGAGCAAATTTAACAGAATGAAGCGAGATGTTCGTACGACATAACTTGGGAATTTAAGAAGGAAAATGACCGTCATCGCTGACCGTCATTTCCGCACCGTCCAAACGCTACGGACCAACTTCAAGTATAAATCAGTTGTATTATTGGTTAAGTCATGGTTCCATCGACGAGCTTCAAAGGAAATTCAGGTTCAAGTCTGTTGGTCAAGTTCGATTATGCAAGGCCAAAGCTCGTCGGAGTCAAGTATGCCAAAGTTCATTAAGTTCGTCAGAGAATAACTTGAAACTGGTCGTAGTTCATATGATGGAGCAAGTCAAAAAGTAATGGTCTCCTAAGTCGAAGATGTTCGAATCCATCGGTGCGAATCGATGCAGGACGAATCGATGAAGTTTGGTTCCAATTGCTTCGAATCCATATGGATCGATTCGATGCAGCATTGGGATAGAGGAACACTTCGAATCCATGGTCTATGCCTGACTTCGAATCGATCGAGATTGATGTCCTTCGAATCGATCAGAGTATTGCTACTTCGAATCGATTGCCACGAACTTTCTTTCCTTTTTCTTAAAACAATCGATTCGAAGCTATGCATTCAAGATCGATTCGAATGGCTCGTGCCTGGATCGATGCGAAGCAACGGGAAACGACACTCTAATCGCTGGAACCCAAAAGACATCACCCCTCGACTCCATCGAGTCGACCCACTTCATTCAGATCTTGTCACTCCTTAGAGTTTTTCTAAAGCGAGAATAGTTTACTTTTCTCGTCTCGAATCGATCCATTGAATACCTGTTCTGATTTCGAGTAAAAGCGTGGAAGGGATCGATTGTTTTAAGGAGAGCAGATTTGTCTTAGCCTTGGAAATATCGATTCGAAGAAGAAGCTCTCGAAACAGAAAAAGTGAAAAGTTAAAAGTGAACAGGACCCCGGTATATATAGGGGAAACGAGACCATTCGTCTCCCGGTCAAGCGCAACCGGGAATAACGGGTCTAACTCATCGATTCGAAGCAGTATCTTCGAATCGATCACCACAAGTCTAAATCGATTCGAAGCTGACCAGGCGACCTCGTCGACTCGGATTCGAATATCTACACCAGACGACTTCGAGACTTTTCCTTCGAATCCACAGCATCGACTCGAAGCACGGCATCAGAGGAGCTAGGGGGAACGTTCGACTCCATCGATTCGAACAGTCAAGTTCGAATCCCTCAATTGCAAATCCCTCCTTTAGTTCGAATCCATCCGGCTTCGAATCCTTTGCCACATCGAATCCCTTCCAGCAACATCGAAACAAAGCAACATTGATTCGAGCACTCACAACTTCGACTCCATCAACTCAGAGAACATCGAATCCACGCAATATCGATCCGAAGAGGCACAGCTTCGAATCCATCGCCAACCACTGATGAAAATGGACAAATAGTCTCAATGTTTAAAATTGCTTGTCAACTCTTGTACCGATTCAGGAGAGGATCAGTACGAGAGGATGATCATAGATAATCATAAAAGCAGTGTTTTAACTCAAATCTCAAATCGGTCCAGGAGAGGACCGATGCAGATTTCGATAGCAAACCGAACTGACAACGACTTGCGATCACGCAACGTTAATCAAAGTCAAGATAATACACGTATGCACGTATTTCTGACTAATGTTTGATCTTTATCATTTACAGGGATCGAATGTTCATCCCGTCATGACTCAAAAAACTGACAGCCAGTCACTATTGTACGACGGTCGATTACAGCGATACAGAATGCGACTTTCGGTAAAGCATGTCATAGCTGTCCAGTGAGAGACTGCAACTTTTCAAAGCACGTCATGTTTACACAAGACGTACTTTGGGGGGCAAATGTTATCCCGCCTTTTGGCAAGGCCGTGATACCAAGGACTTAACTAGAAAACAGTAACAGATCGTCTTGGAAGTCGGTTACACGTAAGGATCGCTACGGATATCGACGAAATTTGTCCGAGTCCGGATCGGGCTGCAATTGATAGGATATGCTAAGCAAGGCCAGAGGAATTGACGTTCCAATTTTCAAGTCAATCCGAGTTCGTATGCTCAAGATATCACCGATGGAAAATGGAAGAAACAACATTGTATTCGAATCCATTAAGGTCGACTCGATCATCTTCGAATCCATCCCCTTTTGCCTGGCTTCGAATCCATCGTGGAAGCTTACCTTCGAATCCATCCCCTTGGCCTACTTCGAATCCATCGTGGAAGCTTCCTTCGAATCCATCCCCTTGGCCTACTTCGAATCCATCGTGGAAGCTTACCTTCGAATCCATCCCCTTGGCCTACTTCGAATCCATATGATAGATGCGCCTCGACTCCATCCCATAAGCTACCTCGAATCCACTAGGCCACAACAGCTAAGAACGTGGAGTCGACCCAGTCAATCCGGAATGGAAACCGGATCGATTCGAAGAAAGCGCACCACGTCACCATCTTCACGAGCAGGAAGATCGATTCGAACGAATCGATTCGAGCATATCGATTCGAACGACTCCAGAATACGAAAAACACCAACTTGAATCGATTATAACTCGAGTTCTACAAGTCCAAATCCCATGAAATTTTCACAGAAGCTCAAACACATGATGAAGAATGTACACACCAAATTTCAACTCGATTGGATGATTTCTTGATCGATTCGAACCAAGGGTCGAATCGATCCCAAAGCGGGCCCGGATCTCCAGATTTCGGCCATGTGGGCCCCCTGACGTGCCAGAACTGGTCTCCCCTCATTTTGGGCGAAATACCAGCCTCCAACACCTATAAATAGAGCCCCTGGTCATTCAGAAAAGGGGTCGGATAATTCTAAGTACTGAAGAGCGCCCAGATTCTGCCAGATCTACTCCAGAACACCGCCGCTGCTTTAGATTGACACTTAGCATTTGAATTCAGTTGCTTTACATTATTGACTATTGTAATCTTCAAGTATCGAGCAATAAAATCTCCAAACTTCATAGTGGACGTAGGCGAAACGCCGAACCACTCTAAATCGCTTGTCTTTGCAATTTACTTTCTGTTATTTGGAGTTTTTGTTAGATAATCCCCAGTTTTAATTTTCATTCTTCACTTTTATCTCTTCAAAAACTTCCGAAGAGTGTTGTGCCCATTTTTGGTACAAACACTTTGGTGCTTTCACTGAGAAAAAACCAGCTTTTTTCTCCTGCTCCTTGGATCTACAAACACGGGGCAACAGTTATGGCCGTCTGAAGAATCGATATCCACAGGGTGCAACATCTGCGGTGCAAGGTGCAACATTCGTCCAAAAAGACGAAACAGTGCCGTTCGACTTTTAGAAATGGGTGCAGGGATTTGAAATGGACCAGTACCATGGTGCACCACTCTCCAAGGATGGTAAATCGAAGACCGGCCACGGTGTTCCCTTTTTAACGTAAAAATTCACGTGACGGAAAAACGAAGGCCAAAAAACTTCAGAGACCCGTTTGAGATTCGGATAGCCTTTTTTTGGGTATGAAACTATCCATTGACGGCTTACAGCGATCAAAGTCGTAGAACTCACTGAGATCTTCGTTTTGACTGGTTATGGCTCCCGTAACTCTAAACGAGGCAACAGTTATGGCCGTCCGAAGAATCGATATCCACAGGGTGCAACATTTGCGGTGCAAGGTGCAACATTCGTCCAAAAAGACGAAACAGCGCCATGCGACTTTTAGAAATGGGTACAGGGATTTGAAATGGATCAGTACCATGGTGCACCACTCTCCAGGGATGGTAAATCGAAGACCAGCCACGGTGCTCCCTTTTTAACGTAAAAATTCACGTGATGGAAAAACGAAGGCCAAAAAACTTCAGAGACCCGATTGAGGTTCGGATAGCCTTTTTTGGGTATGAAACTATCCATTAACGGCTTATAGCTGTAGAACTCACTGAGAGCTTCGTTTTGACTGGTTATGGCTCCCGTAACTCTAAACGAGGCAACAGTTATGGTCGTCCAAAGAATTGATATCCACAGGGTGCAACATCTGCGGTGCAAGTTGCAACATTCGTCCAAAAAGACGAAATAGCGCCGTGCGACTTTTAGAAATGGGTGCAGGGATTTGAAATGGACCAGTACCATGGTGCACCACTCTCCAGGGATGGTAAATCGAAGACCAGCGCCGGTGTTCCTTTTTTAAAGTAAAAATTCACGTGACGGAAAAACGAAGGCCGAAAAACTTCAGAAGCACGATTGAGGTCCGGATAGCCTTTTTTGGGTATGAAACTATCCATTGACGGCTTACAGCTGTCAAAGCCATAGAACTCACTGAGAGCTTTGTTTTGACTGGTTATGGATCCCGTAACTCTAAACGAAGCTACAGTTATGGCCGTCCGAAGAATCGATATCCACAGGGTGCAACATCTGCGGTGCAAGGTGCAACATTCGTCCAAAAAGAAGAAACAGCGCCGTGCGACTTTTAGAAATGGGTGCAGGGATTTGAAATAGACCAGTACCATGGTGCACCACTCTCCAGGGATGGTAAATCGTAGACCAGCCAGGGTGTTCCCTTTTTAACGTAAAAATTCACGTGATGGAAAAACGAAGGCCAAAAAACTTCAGTGACCCGATTGAGGTTCGGATAGCCTTTTTTGGGTATGAAACTATCCATTGACAGATTAAAGCTATCTAAGCCGTAGAACTCACTGAGAGCTTCGTTTTGACTGGTTATGGCTCCCATAACTCTAAACGAGGCAACAGTTATGGCCGTCCGAAGAATCGATATCCACATGGTGCAACATCTGCGGTGCAAGGTGCAACATTCGTCCAAAAAGACGAAACAGCGCCATGCGACTTTTAGAAATGGGTATAGGGATTTGAAATGGATCAGTACCATGGTGCACCACTCTCCAGGGATGGTAAATCGAAGACCAGCCACGGTGCTCCCTTTTTAACGTAAAAATTCACGTGATGGAAAAACGAAGGCCAAAAAACTTCAGAGACCCGATTGAGGTTCGGATAGCCTTTTTTGGGTATGAAACTATCCATTAACGGCTTATAGCCGTAGAACTCACTGAGAGCTTTGTTTTGACTGGTTATGGCTCCCGTAACTCTAAACGAGGCAACAGTTATGGCCGTCCGAAGAATTGATATCCACAGGGTGCAACATCTGCGGTGCAAGTTGCAACATTCGTCCAAAAAGACGAAATAGCGCCGTGCGACTTTTAGAAATGGGTGCAGGGATTTGAAATGGACCAGTACCATGGTGCACCACTCTCCAGGGATGGTAAATCGAAGACCAGCCCCGGTGTTCCTTTTTTAACGTAAAAATTCACGTAACGGAAAAACGAAGGCCGAAAAACTTCAGAAGCACGATTGAGGTCCGGATAGCCTTTTTTGGGTATAAAACTATCCATTGACGGCTTACAGCTGTCAAAGCCATAGAACTCACTGAGAGCTTTGTTTTGACTGGTTATGGATCCCGTAACTCTAAACGAGGCTACAGTTATGGCCGTCCGAAGAATCGATATCCACAGGGTGCACCATCTGCGGTGCAAGGTGCAACATTCGTCCAAAAAGAAAAAACAGCACCGTGCGACTTTTAGAAATGGGTGCAGGGATTTGAAATAGACCAGTACCATGGTGCACCACTCTCCAGGGACGGTAAATCGTAGACCAGCCAGGGTGTTCCCTTTTTAACGTAAAAATTCACGTGATGGAAAAACGAAGGCCAAAAAACTTCAATGACCCAATTGAGGTTCGGATAGCCTTTTTTGGGTATGAAACTATCCATTGACAGATTAAAGCTGTCAAAGCCGTAGAACTCACTGAGAGCTTCGTTTTGACTGGTTATGGCTCCCATAACTCTAAACGAGGCAACATTTATGGCCGTCCGAAGAATCGATATCCACAGGGTGCAACATCTGCGGTGCAAGGTGCAACATTCGTCCAAAAAGACGAAACAGCGCCGTGCGACTTTTAGAAATGGGTGCAGGGATTTGAAATGGACTAGTACCATGGTGCACCTCTCTCCAGGGACGGTAAATCGAAGACCAGCCACGGTGTTCCCTTTTTAACGTAAAAATTCACGTGACGGAAAAACGAAGGCCAAAAAACTTCAGAGACCCGTTTGAGGTTCGGATAGCCTTTTTTTGGGTATGAAACTATCCATTGATGGCTTACAGCGGTCAAAACCGTAGAACTCACTGAGAGCTTCGTTTTGACTGGTTATGGCTCCCGTAACTCTAAACGAGGCAACAGTTATGGCCGTCCGAAGAATTGATATCCACAGGGTGCAACATCTGCGGTGCAAGGTGCAACATTCGTCCAAAAAGACGAAACAGCGCCGTGCGACTTTTAGAAATGGGTGCAGGGATTTGAAATGGACCAGTACCTTGGTGCACCACTCTCCAGGGAAGGTAAATCGAAGACCAGCCACGGTGTTCCCTTTTTAACGTAAAAATTCACGTGATGGAAAAACGAAGGCCAAAAAACTTCAGTGACCCGATTGAGGTTCGGATAGCCTTTTTTGGGTATGAAACTATCCATTAACGGCTTATAGCCGTAGAACTCACTGAGAGCTTCGTTTTGACTGGTTATGGCTCCCGTAACTCTAAACGAGGCAACAGTTATGGCCGTCCGAAGAATCGATATCCACAGGGTGCAACATCTGCGGTGCAAGGAGCAACATTCGTCCAAAAAGACGAAACAGCGCCGTGCGACTTTTAGAAATGGGTGCAGGGATTTGAAATGGACCAGTACCATGGTGTACCACTCTCCAGGGATGGTAAATCGAAGACCAGCCACGGTGTACCCTTTTTAATGTAAAAATTCACGTGACGGAAAAACGAAGGCCAAAAAACTTCAGAGACCCGTTTGAGGTTCGGATAGCCTTTGTTTGGGTATGAAACTATCCATTGACGGCTTAAAGCTGTCAAAGCCGTAGAACTCACTGAGTGCTTCGTTTTGACTGGTTATGGCTCCCGTAACTCTAAACGAGGCAACAGTTATGGCCGTCCGAAGAATCGATATCCACAGGGTGCAACATCTGCGGTGCAAGGTGCAACATTCGTCCAAAAAGACGAAACAGTGCCGTTCGACTTTTAGAAATGGGTGCAGGGATTTGAAATGGACCAGTACCATGGTGCACCACTCTCCAGGGATGGTAAATCGAAGATCGGCCACGGTGTTCCCTTTTTAACGTAAAAATTAACGTGGCGGAAAAACGAAGGCCAAAAAACTTCAGAGACCCGTTTGAGATTCGGATAGCCTTTTTTTGGGTATGAAACTATCCATTGACGGCTTACAGCTGTCAAAGCCGTAGAACTCACTGAGAGCTTCGTTTTGATTGGTTATGGCTCCCGTAACTCTAAACGAGGCAACAGTTATGGCCGTCCGAAGAATCGATATCCATAGGGTCCAACATCTGCGGTGCAAGGTGCAACATTCGTTCAAAAAGACGAAACAGCGCCGTGCGACTTTTAGAAATGGGTGCAGGGATTTGAAATGGACCAGTACCATGGTGCACCACTCTCCAGGGATGGTAAATCGAAGACCAGCCACGGTGTTCCCTTTTTAACGTAAAAATTCACGTGATGGAAAAACGAAGGCCAAAAAACTTCAGTGACCCGATTGAGGTTCGGATAGCCTTTTTTGGGTATGAAACTATCCATTGACGTCTTACAGCCGTCAAAGCCGTAGAACTCACTGAGAGCTTCGTTTTGACTGGTTATGGCTCCCATAACTCTAAACGAGGCAACAGTTATGGCCGTCCGAAGAATCGATATCCATAGGGTGCAACATCTACGGTGCAAGGAGCAACATTCGTCCAAAAAGACGAAACAGCGTCGTGCGGCTTTTAGAAATGGGTGCAGGAATTTGAAATGGACCAGTACCATGGTGCACCACTCTCCAGGGATGGTAAATCGAAGACCAGCCACGGTGTTCCCTTTTTAACGTAAAAATTCACGTGACGGAAAAACGAAGGCCAAAAAACTTCAGAGACCCGTTTGAGGTTCGGATAGCCTTTTTTGGGTACGAAACTATCCATTGACGGCTTAAAGCTGTCAAAGCCGTAGAACTCACTGAGTGCTTCGTTTTGACTGGTTATGGCTCCCGTAACTCTAAACGAGGCAACAGTTATGGCCGTCCGAAGAATCGATATCCACAGGGTGCAACATCTGCGGTGCAAGGTGCAACATTCGTCCAAAAAGACGAAACAGTGCCGTTCGACTTTTAGAAATGGGTGTAGGGATTTGAAATGGACCAGTACCATGGTGCACCACTCTCCAGGGATGGTAAATCGAAGACCAGCCACGGTGCTCCCTTTTTAACGGAAAAATTCACGTGACGGAAAAACGAAGGCCAAAAAACTTCAGATACCCGTTTGAGATTCGGATAGCCTTTTTTTGGGTATGAAACTATCCATTGACGGCTTACAGCTGTCAAAGCCGTAGAACTCACTAAGAGCTTCGTTTTGACTGGTTATGGATCCCGTAACTCTAAACGAGGCAACAGTTATGGCCGTCCGAAGAATCGATATCCACTGGGTGCAACATCTGCGGTGCAAGGTGCAACATTCGTCCAAAAAGACGAAACAGCGCCGTGCGACTTTTAGAAATGGGTGCAGGGATTTGAAATGGACCAGTACCCTGGTGCACCACTCTCCAGGGATGGTAAATCGAAGACCAGCCACGGTGTTCCCTTTTTAACGTAAAAATTCACGTGGCGGAAAAACGAAGGACAAAAAACTTCAGAGACCCGTTTGAGTTTCGGATAGCCTTTTTTTGGGTATGAAACTATCCATTGACGGCTTACAGCTTTCAAAGCCGTAGAACTCACTGAGAGCTTCTTTTTGACAGGTTATGGCTCCCGTAACTCTAAACGAGGCAACAGTTATGGCCGTCCGAAGAATCGATATCCACAGGGTGCAAGGTGCAACATTCGTCCAAAAAGACGAAGCAGCGCCGTGCGACTTTTAGAAATGGGTGCAGGGATTTGAAATGGACCAGTACCATGGTGCACCACTCTCTACAGGGATGGTAAATCGAAGACCAGCCACGGTGATCCCTTTTTAACGTAAAACTTCACGTGATGGAAAAACGAAGGCCAAAAAACTTCAGAGACCCGATTGAGGTTCGGATAGCCTTTTTTTGGGTATGAAACTATCCATTAACGGCTTATAGCTGTAGAACTCACTGATAGCTTCGTTTTGACTGGTTATGGCTCCCGTAACTCTAAACGAGGCAACAGTTATGGCCGTCTAAAGAATTGATATCCACAGGGTGCAACATCTGCGGTGCAGGGTGCAACATTCGTCCAAAAAGACGAAACAGCGTCGTGCGACTTTTAGAAATGAGTGCAGGGATTTGAAATGGACCAGTACCATGGTGCACCACTCTCCAGGGATGGTAAATCGAAGACCATCCCCGGTGTTCCTTTTTTAACGTAAAAATTCACGTGACGGAAAAACGAAGGCCGAAAAACTTCAGAGACACGACTGAGGTCCGGATAGCCTTTTTTGGGTATGAAACTATCCATTGACGGCTTACAGCTGTCAAAGCCGTAGAACTCACTAAGAGCTTTGTTTTGACTGGTTATGGCTCCCGTAACTCTAAACGAGGCAACAGTTATGGCCGTCCGAAGAATCGATATCCACAGGGTGTAACATCTCCGGTGCAAGGTGCAACATTCGTCCAAAAAGAACAAACAGCGCCGTGCGACTTTTAGAAATGGGTGCAGGGATTTGAAAATGGACCAATACCATGGTGCACCACTCTCCAGGGATGGTAAATCGAAGACCAGCCACGGTGTTCCCTTTTTAACGTAAAAATTCACGTGATGGAAAAACGAAAGCCAAAAATCTTCAATGACCCGATTGAGGTTCGGATAGCCTTTTTTGGGTATGAAACTATCCATTGACGGCTTACAGCTGTCAAAGCCGTAGAACTCACTAAGAGCTTTGTTTTGACTGGTTATGGCTCCCGTAACTCTAAACGAGGCAACAGTTATGGCCGTCCGAAGAATCGATATCCACAGGGTGCAACATCTGCGGTGCAGGGTGCAACATTCGTCCAAAAAGACGAAACAGCGCCGTGCGACTTTTAGAAATGGGTGCAGGGATTTGAAATGGACCAGTACCATGGTGCACCATTCTCCAGGGATGGTAAATCGAAGACCAGCCACGGTGCTCCCTTTTTAACGTAAAAATTCACGTGACGGAAAAACGAAGGCCAAAAAACTTCAGATACCCGTTTGAGATTCGGATAGCCTTTTTTTGGGTATGAAACTATCCATTGACGGCTTACAGCTGTCAAAGCCGTAGAACTCACTGAGAGCTTCGTTTTGACTGGTTATGGCTCCTGTAACTCTAAACGAGGCAACAGTTATGGCCGTCCGAAGAATCGATATCCACAAGGTGCAACATCTGCGGTGCAAGGTGCAACATTCGTCCAAAAAGACGAAACAGCGCCGTGCGACTTTTAGAAATGGGTGCAGGGATTTGAAATAGACCAGTACCATGGTGCACCACTCTCCAGGGATGGTAAATCGAAGACCAGCCACGGTGTTCCCTTTTTAACATAAAAATTAACGTGACGGAAAAACGAAGGCCAAAAAACTTCAGAGACCCGTTTGAGGTTCGGATAGCCTTTTTTTGGGTATGAAACTATCCATTGACGGCTTACAGCGGCCAAAACCGTAGAACTCACTGAGAGCTTCGTTTTGACTGGTTATGGCTCCCGTAACTCTAAACGAGGCAACAGTTATGGCCGTCCGAAGAATTGATATCCACAGGGTGCAACATCTGCGGTGCAAGGTGCAACATTCGTCCAAAAAGACGAAACAGCGCCGTGCGACTTTTAGAAATGGGTGCAGGGATTTGAAATGGACCAGTACCATGGTGCACCACTCTCCAGGGATGGTAAATCGAAGACCAGCCACGGTGTTCCCTTTTTAACGTAAAAATTCACGTGATGGAAAAACGAAGGCCAAAAAACTTCAGTGACCCGATTGAGGTTCGGATAGCCTTTTTTGGGTATGAAAGTATCCATTGACGTCTTACAGCCGTCAAAGCCGTAGAACTCACTGAGAGCTTCGTTTTGACTGGTTATGGCTCCCGTAACTCTAAACGAGGCAACAGTTATGGCCGTCCGAAGAATCGATATCCATAGGGTGCAACATCTGCGGTGCAAGGAGCAACATTCGTCCAAAAAGACAAAACAGCGTCGTGCGACTTTTAGAAATGGATGCAGGAATTTGAAATGGACCAGTACCATGGTGCACCACTCTCCAGGGATGGTAAATCGAAGACCAGCCACGGTGTTCCCTTTTTAACGTAAAAATTCACGTGACGGAAAAACGAAGGCCAAAAAACTTCAGAGACCCATTTGAGGTTCGGATAGCCTTTTTTTGGGTACGAAACTATCCATTGACGGCTTACAGCTGTCAAAGCCGTAGAACTCACTAAGTGCTTCGTTTTGACTGGTTATGGCTCCCGTAACTCTAAACGAGGCAACAGTTATGGCCGTCCGAAGAATCGATATCCACAGGGTGCAACATCTGCGGTGCAAGGTGCAACATTCGTCCAAAAAGACGAAACAGTGCCGTTCGACTTTTAGAAATTGGTGCAGGGATTTGAAATGGACCAGTACCATGGTGCACCACTCTCCAGGGATGGTAAATCGAAGACCGGCCACGGTGTTCCCTTTTTAACGTAAAAATTAACGTGGCGGAAAAACGAAGGCCAAAAAACTTCAGAGACCCGTTTGAGATTCAGATAGCCTTTTTTTGGGTATGAAACTATCCATTGACAGCTTACATCTTTCAAAGCCGTAGAACTCACTGAGAGCTTCTTTTTGACTGGTTATGGCTCCCGTAACTCTAAACGAGGCAACAGTTATGGCCGTTCGAAGAATCGATATCCACAGGGTGCAAGGTGCAACATTCGTCCAAAAAGACGAAACATCGCCGTGCGACTTTTAGAAATGGGTGCAGGGATTTGAAATGGACCAGTACCATGGTGCACCACTCTCCAGGGATGGTAAATCGAAGACCAGCCACGGTGTTCCATTTTTAACGTAAAAATTCACGTGACGGAAAAACGAAGGCCAAAAAACTTCAAAGACCCGTTTGAGGTTCGGATAGCCTTTTTTTGGGTATGAAACTATCCATTGACGGCTTACAGCGGTCAAAACCGTAGAACTCACTGAGAGCTTCGTTTTGACTGGTTATGACTCCCGTAACTCTAATCGAGGCAACAGTTATGGCCGTCCGAAGAATTGATATCCACAGGGTGCAACATCTGCGGTGCAAGGTGCAACATTCGTCCAAAAAGACGAAACAGCGCCGTGCGACTTTTAGAAATGGATGCAGGAATTTGAAATGGACCAGTACCATGGTGCACCACTCTCCAGGGATGGTAAATCGAAGACCAGCCACGGTGTTCCCTTTTTAACGTAAAAATTCACGTGACGGAAAAACGAAGGCCAAAAAACTTCAGAGACCCGTTTGAGGTTCGGATAGCCTTTTTTTGGGTACGAAACTATCCATTGACGGCTTAAAGCTGTCAAAGCCGTAGAACTCACTGAGTGCTTCGTTTTGACTGGTTATGGCTCCCGTAACTCTAAACGAGGCAACAGTTATGGCCGTCCGAAGAATCGATATCCACAGGGTGCAACATCTGCGATGCAAGGTGCAACATTCGTCCAAAATGACGAAACAGTGCCGTTCGACTTTTAGAAATGGGTGCAGGGATTTGAAATGGACCAGTACCATGGTGCACCACTCTCCAGGGATGGTAAATCGAAGACCGGCCACGGTGTTCCCTTTTTAACGTAAAAATTAACGTGGCGGAAAAACGAAGGCCAAAAAACTTCAGAGACCCGTTTGAGATTCGGATAGCCTTTTTTTGGGTATGAAACTATCCATTGACGGCTTATAGCTTTCAAAGCCGTAGAACTCACTGAGAGCTTCTTTTTGACTGGTTATGGCTCCCGTAACTCTAAACGAGGCAACAGTTATGGCCGTCCGAAGAATCGATATCCATAGGGTGCAAGGTGCAACATTCGTCCAAAAAGACGAAACAGCGCCGTGCGACTTTTAGAAATGGGTGCAGGGATTTGAAATGGACCAGTACCATGGTGCACCACTCTCCAGGGATGGTAAATCGAAGACCAGCCACGGTGTTCCCTTTTTAACGTAAAAATTCACGTGACGGAAAAACGAAGGCCAAAAAACTTCAGAGACCCGTTTGAGGTTCGGATAGCCTTTTTTGGGTATGAAACTATCCATTGACGGCTTACAGCGGTCAAAACCGTAGAACTCACTGAGAGCTTCGTTTTGACTGGTTATGGCTCCCGTAACTCTAAACGAGGCAACAGTTATGGCCGTCCGAAGAATTGATATCCACAGGGTGCAACATCTGCGGTGCAAGGTGCAACATTCGTCCAAAAAGACGAAACAGCGCCGTGCGACTTTTAGAAATGGGTGCAGGGATTTGAAATGGACCAGTACCATGGTGCACCACTCTCCAGGGATGGTAAATCGAAGACCAGCCACGGTGTTCCCTTTTTAATGTAAAAATTCACGTGATGGAAAAACGAAGGCCAAAAAACTTCAGTGACCCGATTGAGGTTCGGATAGCCTTTTTTGGGTATGAAACTATCCATTGACATCTTACAGCCGTCAAAGCCGTAGAACTCACTGAGAGCTTCGTTTTGACTGGTTATGGCTCCCGTAACTCTAAACGAGGCAACAGTTATGGCCGTCCGAAGAATCGATATCCATAGGGTGCAACATCTGCGGTGCAAGGAGCAACATTCGTCCAAAAAGACGAAACAGCGCCGTGCGACTTTTAGAAATGGATGCAGGAATTTGAAATGGACCAGTACCATGGTGCACCACTCTCCAGGGATGGTAAACCGAAGACCAGCCACGGTGTTCCCTTTTTAACGTAAAAATTCACGTGACGGAAAAACGAAGGCCAAAAAACTTCAGAGACCCGTTTGAGGTTCGGATAGCCTTTTTTTGGGTACGAAACTATCCATTGACGGCTTAAAGCCGTCAAAGCCGTAGAACTCACTGAGTGCTTCGTTTTAACTGGTTATGGCTCCCGTAACTCTAAACGAGGCAACAGTTATGGCCGTCCGAAGAATCGATATCCTCAGGGTGCAACATCTGCGGTGCAAGGTGCAACATTCGTCCAAAAAGACGAAACAGTGCCGTTCGACTTTTAGAAATGGGTGCAGGGATTTGAAATGGACCAGTACCATGGTGCACCACTCTCCAGGGATGGTAAATCGAAGACCGGCCACGGTGTTCCCTTTTTAACGTAAAAATTAACGTGGCGGAAAAACGAAGGCCAAAAAACTTCAGAGACCCGTTTGAGATTCAGATAGCCTTTTTTTGGGTATGAAACTATCCATTGACGGCATACAGCTGTCAAAGCCGTAGAACTCACTGAGAACTTCGTTTTGACTGGTTATGGCTCCCGTAACTCTAAACGAGGCAACAGTTATGGCCGTCCGAAGAATCGATATCCACAGGGTGCAACATCTGTGGTGCAAGGTGCAACATTCGTCCAAAAAGACGAAACAGCGCCGTGCGACTTTTAGAAATGGGTGCAGGGATTTGAAATGGACCAGTACCATGGTGCACCACTCTCCAGGGATGGTAAATCGAAGACCAGCCACGGTGTTCCCTTTTTAACGTAAAAATTCACGTGACGGAAAAACGAAGGCCAAAAAACTTCAGAGACCCGTGTGAGGTTCGGATAGCCTTTTTTTGGGTATGAAACTATCCATTGACGGCTTACAGCGGTCAAAACCGTAGAACTCACTGAGAGCTTCGTTTTGACTGGTTATGGCTCCCGTAACTCTAAACGAGGCAACAGTTATGGCCGTCCGAAGAATTGATATCCACCGGGTGCAACATCTGCGGTGCAAGGTGCAACATTCGTCCAAAAAGACGAAACAGCGCCGTGCCACTTTTAGAAATGGGTGCAGGGATTTGAAATGGACCAGTACCATGGTGCACCACTCTCCAGGGATGGTAAATCGAAGACCAGCCACGGTGTTCCCTTTTTAACGTAAAAATTCACGTGATGGAAAAACGAAGGCCAAAAAACTTCAGTGACCCGATTGAGGTTTGGATAGCCTTTTTTGGATATGAAACTATCCATTGACGTCTTACAGCCGTCAAAGCCGTAGAAATCACTGAGAGCTTCGTTTTGACTGGTTATGGCTCCCGTAACTCTAAACGAGGCAACAGTTATGGCCGTCCGAAGAATCGATATCCATAGGGTGCAACATCTGCGGTGCAAGGAGCAACATTCGTCCAAAAAGACGAAACAGCGCCGTGCGACTTTTAGAAATGGGTGCAGGAATTTGAAATGGACCAGTACCATGGTGCACCACTCTCCAGGGATGGTAAATCGAAGACCAGCCACGGTGTTCCCTTTTTAACGTAAAAATTCACGTGACGGAAAAACGAAGGCCAAAAAACTTCAGAGACCCGTTTGAGGTTCGGATAGCCTTTTTTTGGGTACGAAACTATCCATTGACGGCTTAAAGCTGTCAAAGCCGTAGAACTCACTGAGTGCTTCGTTTTGACTGGTTATGGCTCCCGTAACTCTAAACGAGGCAACAGTTATGGCCGTCCGAAGAATCGATATCCACAGGGTGCAACATCTGCGGTGCAAGGTGCAACATTCGTCCAAAAAGACGAAACAGTGTCGTTCGACTTTTAGAAATGGGTGCAGGGATTTGAAATGGACCAGTACCATGGTGCACCACTCTCCAAGGATGGTAAATCGAAGACCGGCCACGGTGTTCCCTTTTTAACGTAAAAATTAACGTGGCGGAAAAACGAAGGCCAAAAAACTTCAGAGACCCGTTTGAGATTCGGATAGCCTTTTTTTGGGTATGAAACTATCCATTGACGGCTTACAGCTTTCAAAGCCGTAGAACTCACTGAGAGCTTCTTTTTGACTGGTTATGGCTCCCGTAACTCTAAACGATGCAACAGTTATGGCCGTCCGATGAATCGATATCCACAGGGTGCAAGGTGCAACATTCGTCCAAAAAGACGAAACAGCGCAGTGCGACTTTTAGAAATGGGTGCAGGGATTTGAAATGGACCAGTACCATGGTGCACCACTCTCCAGGGATGGTAAATCGAAGACCAGCCACGGTGATCCCTTTTTAACGTAAAATTCACGTGATGGAAAAACGAAGGCCAAAAAACTTCAGAGACCCGATTGAGGTTCGGATAGCCTTTTTTTGGGTATGAAACTATCCATTAACGGCTTATAGCCGTAGAACTCACTGATAGCTTCGTTTTGACTGGTTATGGCTTCCGTAACTCTAAACGAGGCAACAGTTATGGCCGTCCGAAGAATTGATATCCACAGGGTGCAACATTTGCGGTGCAGGGTGCAACATTCGTCCAAAAAGACGAAACAGCGCCGTGCGACTTTTAGAAATGAGTGCAGGGATTTGAAATGGACCAGTACCATGGTGCACCACTCTCCAGGGATGGTAAATCGAAGACCATCCCCGGTGTTCCTTTTTTAACGTAAAAATTCACGTGACGGAAAAACGAAGGCCGAAAAACTTCAGAGACACGACTGAGGTCCGGATAGCCTTTTTTGGGTATGAAACTATCCATTGACGGCTTACAGCTGTCAAAGCCGTAGAACTCACTAAGAGCTTTGTTTTGACTGGTTATGGCTCCCGTAACTCTAAACGAGGCAACAGTTATGGCCGTCCGAAGAATCGATATCCACAGGGTGTAACATCTCCGGTGCAAGGTGCAACATTCGTCCAAAAAGAAGAATCAGCGCCGTGCGACTTTTATAAATGGGTGCAGGGATTTGAAATGGACCAATACCATGGTGCACCACTCTCCAGGGATGGTAAATCGAAGACCAGCCACGGTGTTCCCTTTTTAACGTAAAAATTCACGTGATGGAAAAACGAAGGCCAAAAATCTTCAGTGACCCGATTGAGGTTCAGATAGCCTTTTTTGGGTATGAAACTATCCATTGACGGCTTACAGCCGTCAAAGCCGTAGAACTCACTGAGAGCTTCGTTTTGACTGGTTATGGCTTCCGTAACTCTAAACGAGGCAACAGTTATGGCCGTCCGAAGAATCGATATCCACAAGGTGCAACATCTACGGTGCAAGGTGCAACATTCGTCCAAAAAGACGAAACAGCGCCGTGCGACTTTTAGAAATGGGTGCAGGGATTTGAAATGGACCAGTACCATGGTGCACCATTCTCCAGGGACGGTAAATCGAAGACCAGCCACGGTGCTCCCTTTTTAACGTAAAAATTCACGTGACGGAAAAACGAAGGCCAAAAAACTTCAGATACCCGTTTGAGATTCGGATAGCCTTTTTTGGGGTATGAAACTATCCATTGACGGCTTACAGCTGTCAAAGCCGTAGAACTCACTGAGAGCTTCGTTTTGACTGGTTATGGCTCCCGTAACTCTAAACGAGGCAACAGTTATGGCCGTCCGAAGAATCGATATCCACAGGGTGCAACATCTGCGGTGCAAGGTGCAACATTCGTCCAAAAAGACGAAACAGCGCCGTGCGACTTTTAGAAATGGGTGCAGGGATTTGAAATGGACCAGTACCATGGTGCACCACTCTCCAGGGATGGTAAATCGAAGACCAGCCACGGTGTTCCCTTTTTAACGTAAAAATTCACGTGACGGAAAAACGAAGGCCAAAAAACTTCAGAGACCCGTTCGAGGTTCGGATAGCCTTTTTTTGGGTATGAAACTATCCATTGACGACTTACAGCGGCCAAAACCGTAGAACTCACTGAGAGCTTCGTTTTGACTGGTTATGGCTCCCGTAACTCTAAACGAGGCAACAGTTACGGCCGTCCGAAGAATTGATATCCACAGGGTGCAACATCTGCGGTGCAAGGTGCAACATTCGTCCAAAAAGACGAAACAGCGCCGTGCGACTTTTAGAAATGGGTGCAGGGATTTGAAATGGACCAGTACCATGGTGCACCACTCTCCAGGGATGGTAAATCGAAGACCAGCCACGGTGTTCCCTTTTTAACGTAAAAATTCACGTGATGGAAAAACGAAGGCCAAAAAACTTCAGTGACCCGATTGAGGTTCGGATAGCCTTTTTTGGTTATGAAACTATCCATTGACGTCTTACAGCCGTCAAAGCCGTAGAACTCACTAAGAGCTTCGTTTTGACTGGTTATGGCTCCCGTAACTCTAAACGAGGCAACGGTTATGGCCGTCCGAAGAATCGATATCCATAGGGTGCAACATCTGCGGTGCAAGGAGCAACATTCGTCCAAAAAGACGAAACAGCGCCGTGCGACTTTTAGAAATGGATGCAGGAATTTGAAATGGACCAGTACCATGGTGCACCACTCTCCAGGGATAGTAAATCGAAGACCAGCCATGGTGTTCCCTTTTTAACGTAAAAATTCACGTAACGGAAAAACGAAGGCCAAAAAACTTCAAAGACCCGTTTGAGGTTCGGATAGCCTTTTTTTGGGTACGAAACTATCCATTGACGGCTTAAAGCTGTCAAAGCCGTAGAACTCACTGAGTGCTTCGTTTTGACTGGTTATGGCTCCCATAACTCTAAACGAGGCAACAGTTATGGCCGTTCGAAGAATCGATATCCACAGGGTGCAACATCTGCGGTGCAAGGTGCAACATTCGTCCAAAAAGACGAAACAGTGCCGTTCGACTTTTAGAAATGGGTGCAGGGATTTGAAATGGACCAGTACCTTGGTGCACCACTCTCCAGGGATGGTAAATCAAAGACCGGCCACGGTGTTCCATTTTTAACGTAAAAATTCACGTGACGGAAAAACGAAGGCCAAAAAACTTCAGAGACCCGTTTGAGGTTCGGATAGCCTTTTTTTGGGTATGAAACTATCCATTGACGGCTTACAGCTTTCAAAGCCGTAGAACTCACTGAGAGCTTCTTTTTGACTGGTTATGGATTCCGTAACTCTAAACGAGGCAACAGTTATGGCCGTTCGAAGAATCGATATCCACAGGGTGCAACATCTGCGGTGCAAGGTGCAACATTCGTCCAAAAAGACGAAACAGCGCCGTGTGACTTTTAGAAATGGGTGCAGGGATTTGAAATGGACCAGTACCATGGTGCACCACTCTCCAGGGATGGTAAATCGAAGACCAGCCACGGTGTTCCCTTTTTAACGTAAAAATTCACGTGATGGAAAAACGAAGGCCAAAAAACTTCAGTGACCCGATTGAGGTTCGGATAGCCTTTTTTGGGTATGAAACTATCCATTGACGTCTTACAGCCGTCAAAGCCGTAGAACTCACTAAGAGCTTCGTTTTGACTGGTTATGGCTCCCGTAACTCTAAACGAGGCAACAGTTATGGCCGTCCGAAGAATCGATATCCATAGGGTGCAACATCTGCGGTGCAAGGAGCAACATTCGACCAAAAAGACGAAACAGCGCCGTGTGACTTTTAGAAATGGATGCAGGAATTTGAAATGGACCAGTACCATGGTGCACCACTCTCCAGGGATGGTAAATCGAAGACCAGCCACGGTGTTCCCTTTTTAACGTAAAAATTCACGTGACGGAAAAACGAAGGCCAAAAAACTTCAGAGACCCGTTTGAGGTTCGGATAGCCTTTTTTTGGGTACGAAACTATCCATTGACGGCTTACAGCTGTCAAAGCCGTAGAACTCACTAAGAGCTTTGTTTTGACTGGTTATGGCTCCCGTAACTCTAAACGAGGCAACAGTTATGGCCGTCCGAAGAATCGATATCCACAGGGTGTAACATCTCCGGTGCAAGGTGCAACATTCGTCCAAAAAGAAGAATCAGCGCCGTGCGACTTTTATAAATGGGTGCAGGGATTTGAAATGGACCAATACCATGGTGCACCACTCTCCAGGGATGGTAAATCGAAGACCAGCCACGGTGTTCCCTTTTTAACGTAAAAATTCACGTGATGGAAAAACGAAGGCCAAAAATCTTCAGTGACCCGATTGAGGTTCAGATAGCCTTTTTTGGGTATGAAACTATCCATTGACGGCTTACAGCCGTCAAAGCCGTAGAACTCACTGAGAGCTTCGTTTTGACTGGTTATGGCTTCCGTAACTCTAAACGAGGCAACAGTTATGGCCGTCCGAAGAATCGATATCCACAAGGTGCAACATCTACGGTGCAAGGTGCAACATTCGTCCAAAAAGACGAAACAGCGCCGTGCGACTTTTAGAAATGGGTGCAGGGATTTGAAATGGACCAGTACCATGGTGCACCATTCTCCAGGGACGGTAAATCGAAGACCAGCCACGGTGCTCCCTTTTTAACGTAAAAATTCACGTGACGGAAAAACGAAGGCCAAAAAACTTCAGATACCCGTTTGAGATTCGGATAGCCTTTTTTGGGGTATGAAACTATCCATTGACGGCTTACAGCTGTCAAAGCCGTAGAACTCACTGAGAGCTTCGTTTTGACTGGTTATGGCTCCCGTAACTCTAAACGAGGCAACAGTTATGGCCGTCCGAAGAATCGATATCCACAGGGTGCAACATCTGCGGTGCAAGGTGCAACATTCGTCCAAAAAGACGAAACAGCGCCGTGCGACTTTTAGAAATGGGTGCAGGGATTTGAAATGGACCAGTACCATGGTGCACCACTCTCCAGGGATGGTAAATCGAAGACCAGCCACGGTGTTCCCTTTTTAACGTAAAAATTCACGTGACGGAAAAACGAAGGCCAAAAAACTTCAGAGACCCGTTCGAGGTTCGGATAGCCTTTTTTTGGGTATGAAACTATCCATTGACGGCTTACAGCGGCCAAAACCGTAGAACTCACTGAGAGCTTCGTTTTGACTGGTTATGGCTCCCGTAACTCTAAACGAGGCAACAGTTACGGCCGTCCGAAGAATTGATATCCACAGGGTGCAACATCTGCGGTGCAAGGTGCAACATTCGTCCAAAAAGACGAAACAGCGCCGTGCGACTTTTAGAAATGGGTGCAGGGATTTGAAATGGACCAGTACCATGGTGCACCACTCTCCAGGGATGGTAAATCGAAGACCAGCCACGGTGTTCCCTTTTTAACGTAAAAATTCACGTGATGGAAAAACGAAGGCCAAAAAACTTCAGTGACCCGATTGAGGTTCGGATAGCCTTTTTTGGTTATGAAACTATCCATTGACGTCTTACAGCCGTCAAAGCCGTAGAACTCACTAAGAGCTTCGTTTTGACTGGTTATGGCTCCCGTAACTCTAAACGAGGCAACGGTTATGGCCGTCCGAAGAATCGATATCCATAGGGTGCAACATCTGCGGTGCAAGGAGCAACATTCGTCCAAAAAGACGAAACAGCGCCGTGCGACTTTTAGAAATGGATGCAGGAATTTGAAATGGACCAGTACCATGGTGCACCACTCTCCAGGGATAGTAAATCGAAGACCAGCCATGGTGTTCCCTTTTTAACGTAAAAATTCACGTAACGGAAAAACGAAGGCCAAAAAACTTCAAAGACCCGTTTGAGGTTCGGATAGCCTTTTTTTGGGTACGAAACTATCCATTGACGGCTTAAAGCTGTCAAAGCCGTAGAACTCACTGAGTGCTTCGTTTTGACTGGTTATGGCTCCCATAACTCTAAACGAGGCAACAGTTATGGCCGTTCGAAGAATCGATATCCACAGGGTGCAACATCTGCGGTGCAAGGTGCAACATTCGTCCAAAAAGACGAAACAGTGCCGTTCGACTTTTAGAAATGGGTGCAGGGATTTGAAATGGACCAGTACCTTGGTGCACCACTCTCCAGGGATGGTAAATCAAAGACCGGCCACGGTGTTCCATTTTTAACGTAAAAATTCACGTGACGGAAAAACGAAGGCCAAAAAACTTCAGAGACCCGTTTGAGGTTCGGATAGCCTTTTTTTGGGTATGAAACTATCCATTGACGGCTTACAGCTTTCAAAGCCGTAGAACTCACTGAGAGCTTCTTTTTGACTGGTTATGGATTCCGTAACTCTAAACGAGGCAACAGTTATGGCCGTTCGAAGAATCGATATCCACAGGGTGCAACATCTGCGGTGCAAGGTGCAACATTCGTCCAAAAAGACGAAACAGCGCCGTGTGACTTTTAGAAATGGGTGCAGGGATTTGAAATGGACCAGTACCATGGTGCACCACTCTCCAGGGATGGTAAATCGAAGACCAGCCACGGTGTTCCCTTTTTAACGTAAAAATTCACGTGATGGAAAAACGAAGGCCAAAAAACTTCAGTGACCCGATTGAGGTTCGGATAGCCTTTTTTGGGTATGAAACTATCCATTGACGTCTTACAGCCGTCAAAGCCGTAGAACTCACTAAGAGCTTCGTTTTGACTGGTTATGGCTCCCGTAACTCTAAACGAGGCAACAGTTATGGCCGTCCGAAGAATCGATATCCATAGGGTGCAACATCTGCGGTGCAAGGAGCAACATTCGACCAAAAAGACGAAACAGCGCCGTGTGACTTTTAGAAATGGATGCAGGAATTTGAAATGGACCAGTACCATGGTGCACCACTCTCCAGGGATGGTAAATCGAAGACCAGCCACGGTGTTCCCTTTTTAACGTAAAAATTCACGTGACGGAAAAACGAAGGCCAAAAAACTTCAGAGACCCGTTTGAGGTTCGGATAGCCTTTTTTTGGGTACGAAACTATCCATTGATGGCTTAAAGCTGTCAAAGCCGTAGAACTCACTGAGTGCTTCGTTTTGACTGGTTATGGCTCCCGTAACTCTAAACGAGGCAACAGTTATGGCCGTCCGAAGAATCGATATCCATAGGGTGCAACATCTGCGGTGCAAGGTGCAACATTCGTCCAAAAAGACGAAACAATGCCGTTCGACTTTTAGAAATGGGTGCAGGGATTTGAAATGGACCAGTACCACGGTGCACCACTCTCTAGGGATGGTAAATCGAAGACCGGCCACGGTGTTCACTTTTTAACGTAAAAATTAACGTGGCGGAAAAACGAAGGCCAAAAAACTTCAGAGACCCGTTTGAGATTCGGATAGCCTTTTTTTGGGTATGAAACTATCCATTGACGGCTTATAGCTTTCAAAGCCGTAGAACTCACTGAGAGCTTCTTTTTGACTGGTTATGGCTCCCGTAACTCTAAACGAGACAACAGTTATGGCCGTCCGAAGAATCGATATCCATAGGTTGCAAGGTGCAACATTCGTCCAAAAAGACGAAACAGCGCCGTGCGACTTTTAGAAATGGGTGCAGGGATTTGAAATGGACCAGTACCATGGTGCACCACTCTCCAGGGATGGTAAATCGAAGACCAGCCACGGTGTTCCCTTTTTAACGTAAAAATTCACGTGACGGAAAAACGAAGGCCAAAAAACTTCAGAGACCCGTTTGAGGTTCGGATAGCCTTTTTTTGGGTATGAAACTATCCATTGACGGCTTACAGCGGTCAAAACCGTAGAACTCACTGAGAGCTTCGTTTTGACTGGTTATGGCTCCCATAACTCTAAACGAGGCAACAGTTATGGCCGTCCGAAGAATTGATATCCACAGGGTGCAACATCTGCGGTGCAAGGTGCAACATTCATCCAAAAAGACGAAACAGCGCCGTTCGACTTTTAGAAATGGGTGCAGGGATTGAAATGGACCAGTACCATGGTGCACCACTCTCCAGGGATGGTAAATCGAAGACCAGCCACAGTGTTCCCTTTTTAACGTAAAAATTCACGTGATGGAAAAACGAAGGCCAAAAAACTTCATTGACCCGATTGAGGTTCGGATAGCCTTTTTTGGGTATGAAACTATCCATTGACGTCTTACAGCCGTCAAAGCCGTAGAACTCACTGAGAGCTTCGTTTTGACTGGTTATGGCACCCGTAACTCTAAACGAGGCAACAGTTATGGCCGTCCGAAGAATCGATATCCATAGGGTGCAACATCTGCGGTGCAAGGAGCAACATTCGTCCAAAAAGACGAAACAGCGCCGTGCGACTTTTAGAAATGGATGCAGGAATTTGAAATGGACCAGTACCATGGTGCACCACTCTCCAGGGATGGTAAATCGAAGACCAGCCCCGGTGTTCCCTTTTTAACGTAAAAATTCACGTGACGGAAAAACGAAGGCCAAAAAACTTCAAAGACCCGTTTGAGGTTCGGATAGCCTTTTTTTGGGTACGAAACTATCCATTGACGGCTTAAAGCCGTCAAAGCCGTAGAACTCACTGAGTGCTTCATTTTGACTGGTTATGGCTCCCGTATCTCTAAACGAGGCAACAGTTATGGCCGTCCGAAGAATCGATATCCACAGGGTGCAACATCTGCGGTGCAAGGTGCAACATTCGTCCAAAAAGACGAAACAGTGCCGTTCGACTTTTAGAAATGGGTGCAGGGATTTGAAATGGACCAGTACCATGGTGCACCACTCTCCAGGGATGGTAAATCGAAGACCGGCCACGGTGTTCCCTTTTTAACGTAAAAATTAACGTGGCGGAAAAACGAAGGCCAAAAAACTTCAGAGACCCGTTTGAGATTCGGATAGCCTTTTTTTGGGTATGAAACTATCCATTGACAGCTTACAGCTTTCAAAGCCGTAGAACTCACTGAGAGCTTCTTTTTGACTGGTTATGGCTCCCGTAACTCAAAACGAGGAAACAGTTATGGCCGTCCGAAGAATCGATATCCACAGGGTGCAAGGTGCAACATTCGTCCAAAAAGACGAAACAGCTCCGTGCGACTTTTAGAAATGGGTGCAGGGATTTGAAATGGAACAGTACCATGGTGCACCACTCTCCAGGGATGGTAAATCGAAGACCAGCCACGGTGATCCCTTTTTAACGTAAAAATTCACGTGATGGAAAAACGAAGGCCAAAAAACTTCAGAGACCCGATTGAGGTTCGGATAGCCTTTTTTTGGGTATGAAACTATCCATTAACGGCTTATAGCCGTAGAACTCACTGAGAGCTTCGTTTTGACTGGTTATGGCTCCCGTAACTCTAAACGAGGCAACACTTATGGCCGTCCGAAGAATTGATATCCACAGGGTGCAACATCTGCGGTGCAGGGTGCAACATTCGTCCAAAAAAACGAAACAGCGCCGTGCGACTTTTAGAAATGAGTGCAGGGATTTGAAATGGACCAGTACCATGGTGCACCACTCTCCAGGGATGGTAAATCGAAGACCATCCCCGGTGTTCCTTTTTTAACGTAAAAATTCACGTGACGGAAAAACGAAGGCCGAAAAACTTCAGAGACACGACTGAGGTCCGGATAGCCTTTTTTGGGTATGAAACTATCCATTGACTGCTTACAGCTGTCAAAGCCGTAGAACTCACTAAGAACTTTGTTTTGACTGGTTATGGCTCCCGTAACTCTAAACGAGGCAACAGTTATGGCCGTCCGAAGAATCGATATCCACACAGTGTAACATCTCCGGTGCAAGGTGCAACATTCGTCCAAAAAGAAGAAACAGCGCCGTGCGACTTTTAGAAATGGGTGCAGGGATTTGAAATGGACCAATACCATGGTGCACCACTCTCCAGGGATAGTAAATCGAAGACCAGCCACGGTGTTCCCTTTTTAACGTAAAAATTCACGTGATGGAAAAACGAAGGCCAAAAATCTTCAGTGACCCGATTGAGGTTCGGATAGCCTTTTTTGGGTATGAAACTATCCATTGACGGCTTACAGCCGTCAAAGCCGTAGAACTCACTGAGAGCTTCGTTTTGACTGGTTATGGCTCCCGTAACTCTAAACGAGGCAACAGTTATGGCCGTCCGAAGAATCGATATCCACAAGGTGCAACATCTACGGTGCAAGGTGCAACATTCGTCCAAAAAGACGAAACAGCGCCGTGCGACTTTTAGAAATGGGTGCAGAGATTTGAAATGGACCAGTACCATGGTGCACCACTCTCCAGGGATGGTAAATCGAAGACCAGCCACGGTGCTCTCTTTTTAACGTAAAAATTCATGTGATGGAAAAACGAAGGCCAAAAAACTTCAGAGACCCGATTGAGGTTCGGATAGCCTTTTTTGGGTATGAAACTATCCATTAACGGCTTATAGCCGTAGAACTCACTGAGAGCTTCGTTTTGACTGGTTATGGCTCCTGTAACTCTAAACGAGGCAACAGTTATGGCCATCCGAAGAATTGATATCCACAGGGTGCAACATCTGCGGTGCAAGGTGCAACATTCGTCCAAAAAGACGAAACAGCGCCGTGCTACTTTTAGAAATGGGTGCAGGGATTTGAAATGGATCAGTACCATGGTGCACCACTCTCTAGGGATGGTAAATCGAAGACCAGCCCCGGTGTTCCTTTTTTAACGTAAAAATTCACGTGACGGAAAAACGAAGGCCGAAAAACTTTAGAGACACGATTGAGGTCCGGATAGCCTTTTTTGGGTATGAAACTATCCATTGACGGCTTACAGCTATCAAAGCCGTAGAACTCACTGAGAGCTTTATTTTGACTGGTTATGGCTCCCGTAACTCTAAACGAGGCAGAAGTTATGGCCGTCCGAAGAATCGATATCCACAGGGTGCAACATCTGCGGTGCAAGGTGCAACATTCGTCCAAAAAGAAGAAACAGCGTCGTGCGACTTTTAGAAATGGGTGCAGGGATTTGAAATGGACCAGTACCATGGTGCACCACTCTCCAGGGATGATAAATCGAAGACTAGCCACGTTGTTCCCATTTTAACGTAAAAATTCACGTGATGGAAAATCGAAGGCCAAAAAACTTCAGTGACCCGATTGAGATTCGGAAAGCCTTTTTTGGGTATGAAACTATCCATTGACGTCTTACAGCCGTCAAAGCCGTAGAACTCACTGAGAGCTTCGTTTTGACTAGTTATGGCTCCCGTAACTCTAAACGAGGCAACAGTTATGGCCGTCCGAAGAATCGATATCCACAGGGTGCAACATCTGCGGTGCAAGGTGCAACATTCGTCCAAAAAGACGAAACAGCGCCGTGCGACTTTTAGAAATGGGTGCAGGGATTTGAAATGGACCGGTACCATGGTGCACCACTCTCCAGGGATGGTAAATCGAAGACCAGCCACGGTGTTCCCTTTTTAACGTAAAAATTCACGTGACGGAAAAACGAAGGCCAAAAAACTTCAGAGACCCGTTTGAGGTTCGGATAGCCTTTTTTTGGGTATGAAACTATCCATTGACGGCTTAAAGCTGTCAAAGCCGTAGAACACACTGAGTGCTTTGTTTTGACTGGTTATGGCTCCCGTAACTCTAAACGAGGCAACAGTTATAGCCGTCCGAAGAATCGATATCCACAGGGTGCAACATCTGCGGTGCAAGGTGCAACATTCGTCCAAAAAGACGAAACAGTGCCGTTCGACTTTTAGAAATGGGTGCAGGGATTTGAAATGGACCAGTACCGTGGTGCACCACTCTCCAGGGATGGTAAATCGAAGACCGGCCTCGGTGTTCCCTTTTTAACGTAAAAATTAACGTGGCGGAAAAACGAAGGCCAAAAAACTTCAGAGACCCGTTTGAGATTCGGATAGCCTTTTTTGGGTATGAAACTATCCATTGACGGCTTACAGCTTTCAAAGCCGTAAAACTCACTGAGAGCTACTTTTTGACTGGTTATGGCTCCCGTAACTCTAAACAAGGCAACAGTTATGGCCGTCCGAAGAATCGATATCCACAGGGTGCAAGGTGCAACATTCGTCCAAAAAGACGAAACAGCGCCGTGCGACTTTTAGAAATGGGTGCAGGGATTTGAAATGGACCAGTACCATGGTGCACCACTCTCCAGGGATGGTAAATCGAAGACCAGCCACGGTGATCCCTTTTTAACGTAAAAATTCACGTGATGGAAAAACGAAGGCCAAAAAACTTCAGAGACCCGATTGAGGTTCGGATAGCCTTTTTTTTGGTATGAAACTATCCATTAACGGCTTATAGCCGTAGAACTCACTGAGAGCTTCGTTTTGACTGGTTATGGCTCCCGTAACTCTAAACGAGACAACAGTTATGGCCGTCCGAAGAATTGATATCCACAGGGTGCAACATCTGCGGTGCAGGGTGCAACATTCGTCCAAAAAGACGAAACAGCGCCGTGCGACTTTTAGAAATGGGTGCAGGGATTTGAAATGGACCAGTACCATGGTGCACCACTCTCCGGGGATGGTAAATCGAAGACCATCCCCGGTGTTCCTTTTTTAACGTAAAAATTCACGTGACGGAAAAACGAAGGCCGAAAAACTTCAGAGACACGACTGAGGTCCGGATAGCCTTTTTTGGGTATGAAACTATCCATTGACGGCTTACAGCTGTCAAAGCCATAGAATTCACTAAGAGCTTTGTTTTGACTGGTTATGGCTCCCGTAACTCTAAACGAGGCAACAGTTATGGCCGTCCGAAGAATCGATATCCACAGGGTGTAACATCTCCGGTGCAAGGTGCAACATTCGTCCAAAAAGAAGAAGCAGCGCCGTGCGACTTTTAGAAATGGGTGCAGGGATTTGAAATGGACTAATACCATGGTGCACCACTCTCCAGGGATGGTAAATCGAAGACCAGCCATGGTGTTCCCTTTTTAACGTAAAAATTCACGTGATGGAAAAACGAAGGCCAAAAATCTTCAGTGACCCGATTGAGGTTCGGATAGCCTTTTTTGGGTATGAAACTATCCATTGACGGCTTACAGCCGTCAAAGCCGTAGAACTCACTGAGAGCTTTGTTTTGACTGGTTATGGCTCCCGTAACTCTAAACGAGGCAACAGTTATGGCCGTCCGAAGAATCGATATCCACAAGGTGCAACATCTACGGTGCAAGGTGCAACATTCGTCCAAAAAGACGAAACAGCGCCGTGCGACTTTTAGAAATGGGTGCAGGGATTTGAAATGGACCAGTACCATGGTGCACCACTCTCCGGGGATGGTAAAAGAAGACCAGCCACGGTGCTCCCTTTTTAACGTAAAAATTCACGTGACGGAAAAACGAAGGCCAAAAAACTTCAGATACCCGTTTGAGATTCGGATAGCCTTTTTTTGGGTATGAAACTATCCATTGACGGCTTACAGCAGTCAAAGCCGTAGAACTCACTGAGAGCTTCGTTTTGACTGGTTATGGCTCCCGTAACTCTAAACGAGGCAACAGTTATGGCCGTCCGAAGAATTGATATCCACAGGGTGCAACATCTGCGGTGCAAGGTGCAACATTCGTCCAAAAAGACGAAACAGCGCCGTGCTACTTTTAGAAATGGGTGCAGGGATTTGAAATGGATCAGTACCATGGTGCACCACTCTCTAGGGATGGTAAATCGAAGACCAGCCCCGGTGTTCCTTTTTTAACGTAAAAATTCACGTGACGGAAAAACGAAGGTCGAAAAACTTCAGAGACACGATTGAGGTCCGGATAGCCTTTTTTGGGTATGAAACTATCCATTGACGGCTTACAGCTATCAAAGCCGTAGAACTCACTGAGAGCTTCGTTTTGACTGGTTATGGCTCCCGTAACTCTAAACGAGGCAACAGTTATGGCCGTTCGAAGAATCGATATCCACAGGGTGCAACATCTGCGGTGCAAGGTGCAACATTCGTCCAAAAAGACGAAACAGCGCCGTGCGACTTTTAGAATTGGGTGCAGGGATTTGAAATGGACCAGTACCATGGTGCACCACTCTCCAGGGATGGTAAATCGAAGACCAGCCACGGTGTTTCCTTTTTAACGTAAAAATTCACGTGACGGAAAAACGAAGGCCAAAAAACTTCAGAAACCCGTTTGAGGTTCGGATAGCCTTTTTTGGGTATGAAACTATCCATTGACGGCTTAAAGCTATCAAAGCCGTAGAACTCACTGAGTGCTTCGTTTTGACTGGTTATGGTTCCCGTAACTCTAAACGAGGCAACAGTTATAGCCGTCCGAAGAATAGATATCCACAGGGTGCAACATCTGCGGTGCATGGTGCAACATTCGTCTAAAAAGACGAAACAGTGCCGTTCGACTTTTAGAAATGGGTGCAGGGATTAAAATGGACCGGTACCATGGTGCATCACTCTCCAGGGATGGTAAATAGAAGACCGGCCACGGTGTTCCCTTTTTAACGTAAAAATTCACGTGATGGAAAAACGAAGGCCAAAAAACTTCAGAGACCCGTTTGAGATTCGGATAGCCTTTTTTTGGGTATGAAACTATCCATTGACGGCTTACAGCTGTCAAAGCCGTAAAACTCACTGAGAGCTTCATTTTGATTGGTTATGGCTCCCGTAACTCTAAACGAGGCAACAGTTATGGCCGTCCGAAGAATCGATATCCACATGGTGCAACATCTGCGGTGCAAGGTGCAACATTCGTCCAAAAAGACGAAACAGCGTCGTGCGACTTTTAGAAATGGGTGCAGGGATTTGAAATGGACCAGTACCATGGTGCACCACTCTCCAGGGATGGTAAATCGAAGACCAGTCACGGTGCTCCCTTTTTAACGTAAAAATTCACGTGATGGAAAAACGAAGGCCAAAAAACTTCAGAGACCCGATTGAGGTCCAGATAGCCTTTTTTTGGGTATGAAACTATCCATTAACGGCTTATAGCCGTAGAACTCACTAAGAGCTTCGTTTTGACTGGTTATGGCTCCCGTAACTCTAAACGAGGCAACAGTTATGGCCATCCGAAGAATTGATATCCACAGGGTGCAACATCTACGGTGCAAGGTGCAACATTCGTCCAAAAAGAAGAAACAGCGCCGTGCGACTTTTAGAAATTGGTGCAGGGATTTGAAATGGACCAGTACCATGGTGCACCACTCACCAGGGATGGTAAATCGAAGACCAGCCCCGGTGTTCCTTTTTTAACGTAAAAATTCACGTGACGGAAAAACGAAGGCCGAAAAACTTTAGAGACACGATTGAGGTCCGGATAGCCTTTTTTGGGTATGAAATTATCCATTGACGGCTTACAGCTGTCAAAGCCGTAGAACTCACTGAGAGCTTTGTTTTGACTGGTTATGGCTCCCGTAACTCTAAACGAGGCAACAATTATGGCCGTCCGAAGAATCGATATCCACAGGGTGCAACATCTGCGGTGCAAGGTGCAACATTCGTCCAAAAAGAAGAAACAGCGCCGTGCGACTTTTAGAAATGGGTGCAGGGATTTGAAATGGACCAGTACCATGGTGCACCACTCTCCAGGGATGGTAAATCGAAGACCAGCCACGGTGTTCCCTTTTTGACGTAAAAATTCACGTGATGGAAAAACGAAGGCCAAAAAACTTCAGTGACCCGATTGATGTTCGGATAACCTTTTTTAGGTATGAAACTATCCATTGACGGCTTACAGCTGTCAAAGCTGTAGAACTCACTGCGAGCTTCGTTTTGACTGGTTATAGCTCCCGTAACTCTAAACGAGGCAAAAGTTATGGTCGTCCGAAGAATCAATATCCGCAGGGTGCAACATCTACGGTGCAAGGTGCAACTCTCGTCCAAAAAGACGAAACAGCGTCGTGCGACTTTTAGAAATGGGTGCAGGGATTTGAAATGGACCAGTACCATGGTGCACCTCTCTCCAGGGATGGTAAATCGAAGACCAGCCAAGGTGTTCCCTTTTTAACGTAAAAATTCACGTGACGGAAAAACGAAGGCCAAAAAACTTCAGAGACCCGTTTGAGGTTCGGATAGCCTTTTTTTTGGTATGAAACTATCCATTGACGGCTTACAGCGGTCAAAACCGTAGAACTCACTGAGAGCTTCGTTTTGACTGGTTATGGCTCCCGTAACTCAAAACGAGGCAACAGTTATGGCCGTCCAAAGAATTGATATCCACAGGGTGCAACATCTGCGGTGCATGGTGCAACATTCGTCCAAAAAGACGAAACAGCGCCGTGCGACTTTTAGAAATGGGTGCAGGGATTTGAAATGGACCAGTACCATGGTGCACCACTCTCCAGGGATGGTAAATCGAAGACCAGCCCCGATGTTCCTTTTTTAACGTAAAAATTCACATGATGGAAAAACGAAGGCCAAAAAACTTCAGAGACACGATTGAGGTTCAGATAGCCTTTTTTTGGGTATGAAACTATCCATTGACGGCTTACAGCCGTTAAAGCCGTAGAACTCACTGAGAGCTTCGTTTTGACTAGTTATGGCTCCCGTAACTCTAAACGAGGCAACAGTTATGGCCGTCCGAAGAATCGATATCCACAGGGTGCAACATCTGCTGTGCAAGGTGCAACATTCGTCCAAAAAGACGAAACAGCACCGTGCGACTTTTAGAAATGGGTGCAGGGATTTGAAATGGACCAGTACCATGGTGCACCACTCTCCAGGGATGGTAAATCGAAGACCAGCCACGGTGCTCCCTTTTTAACGTAAAAATTCATGTGATGGAAAAATGAAGGCCAAAAAACTTCAGAGACCCGATTGAGGTTCGGATAGCCTTTTTTTGGGTATGAAACTATCCACTAACGACTTATAGCCGTAGAACTCACTGTGAGCTTCGTTTTGACTGGTTATGGCTCCCGTAACTCTAAACGAGGCAACAATTATGGTCGTCCGAAGAATTGATATCCACAGGGTGCAACATCTGCGGTGCAAGGTGCAACATTCGTACAAAAAGATGAAACAGCGCCGTGCGACTTTTAGAAATGGTTGCAGTGATTTGAAATGGACCAGAACCATAGTGCACCACTCTCCAGGGATGGTAAATCGAAGACCAGCCCCGGTGTTCCTTTTTTAACGTAAAAATTCACGTGACGGAAAAACGAAGGCCGAAAAACTTCAAAGACACGATTGAGGTCCGGTTAGCCTTTTTTGGGTATGAAACTATCCATTGACGGCTTACAGCTGTCAAATCCGTAGAACTCACTGAGAGCTTCGTTTTGACTGGTTATGGCTCCCGTAACTCTAAACGAGACAACAGTTATGGCCGTGCGAAGAATCGATATCCACAGGGTGCAACAGTTGCGGTGCAAGGTGCAACATTCGTCCAAAAAGACGAAACAGCGCCGTGCGACTTTTAGAAATGGGTGTAGGGATTTGAAATGGACCAATACCATGGTGCACCTCTCTCCAGGGATGGTAAATCGAAGACCAGCCACGGTGTTCCCTTTTTAACGTGAAAATTCACGTGACGGAAATACGAAAGCCAAAAAACTTCAGAGACCCGTTTGAGGTTCGGATAGCCTTTTTTTGGGTATGAAACTATCCATTGACGGCTTACAGTGGTCAATACCGTAGAACTCACTGAGAGCTTCGTTTTGACTGGTTATGGCTCCCGTAACTCTAAACGAGGCAACAGTTATGGCCGTCCGAAGAATTGATATCCACAGGGTGCAACATCTGCGGTGCAAGGTGCAACATTCGTCCAAAAAGACGAAACAGCGCCGTGCAACTTTTAGAAATGGGTGCAGGGATTTGAAATGGACCAGTACCATGGTGCACCACTCTCCAGGGATGGTAAATCGAAGACCAGCCCCGATGTTCCTTTTTTAACGTAAAAATTCACGTGATGGAAAAACGAAGGCCAAAAAACTTCAGAGACACGATTGAGGTTCAGATAGTATTTTTTTGGGTATGAAACTATCCATTGACCACTTACAGCTGTCAAAGCCATAGAACTCACTGAGAGCTTCGTTTTGACTAATTATTGCTCCCTTAACTCTAAACGAGGCAACAGTTATGGCCGTCCGAAGAATCGATATCCACAGGGAGCAACATCTGCGGTGCAAGGTGCAACATTCGTCCAAAAAGACGAAACAGCGCCGTGCGACTTTTAGAAATGGGTGCAGGGATTTGAAATGGACCAGTACCATGGTGCACCACTCTCCAGGGATGGTAAATCGAAGACCAGCCACGGTGTTCCCTTTTTAACGTAAAAATTCACATGATGGAAAAACGAAGGCCAAAATACTTCAGAGACCCGTTTGAGGTTCGGATAGCCTTTTGTTGGGTATGAAACTATCCTTTGACAGCTTAAACCTATCAAAGCCGTAGAACTCACTGAGAGCTTCGTTTTGACTGGTTATGGCTCCCGTAACTCTAAACGAGGCAACAGTTATGGCCGTCCGAAGAATCGATATCCACAGGGTGCAACATCTGCGGTGCAAGGTGCAACATACGTCCAAAAAGATGAAACAGTGCCGTTCGACTTTTAGAAATGGGTGCAGGGATTTGAAATGGACCAGTACCATGGTGCACCACTCTCCAGGGATGGTAAATCGAAGACCAGCCACGGTGTTCCCTTTTTAACGTAAAAATTCACGTGACGGAAAAACGAAGGCCAAAAAACTGCAGAGACCCGTTTGAGATTCGGAGAGCCTTTTTTGGGTATGAAACTATCCATTGATGGCTTACAGCCGTCAAAGCCGTAGAACTCACTTAGAGCTTCGTTTTGACTAGTTATGGCTCCCGTAACTCTAAACGAGGCAACAGTTATGGCCGTCCGAAGAATCGATATCCACAGGGTGCAACATCTGCGGTGCAAGGTGCAACATTCGTCCAAAAAGACGAAACAGCGCCGTGCGACTTTTAGAAATGGGTGCAGGGATTTGAAATGGACCAGTACCATGGTGCACCACTCTCCAGGGATGGTAAATCGAAGACCAGCCCCGGTGTTCCTTTTTTAACGTAAAAATTCACGTGATGGAAAAACGAAGGCCAAAAAACTTCAGAGACACGATTGAGGTTCAGATAGCCTTTTTTTGGGTATGAAACTATCCATTGACGGCTTACAGCCGTCAAAGCTGTAGAACTCACTGAGAGCTTCGTTTTGACTGGTTATGGCTCCCGTAACTCTAAACGAGGCAACATTTATGGCCGTCCGAAGAATCGATATCCACAGGGTGCAACATCTGCGGTGCAAGGTGCAACATTCGTCCAAAAAGACGAAACAGCGCCGTGCGACTTTTAGAAATGGGTGCAGGGATTTGAAATGGACCAGTACCATGGTGCACCACTCTCCAGGGATGGTAAATCGAAGACCAGCCACGGTGCTCCCTTTTTAATGTAAAAATTCACGTGATGGAAAAACTAAGGCCAAAAAACTTCAGAGACCCGATTGAGGTTCGGATAGCCTTTTTTTGGGTATGAAACTATCCACTAACGGCTTATAGCCGTAGAACTCACTGAGAGCTTCGTTTTCACTGGTTATGGCTCCCGTAACTCTAAACGAGGCAACAGTTATGGCCGTCCGAAGAATTGATATCCACAGGGTGCAACATCTGCGGTGCAAGGTGCAACATTCGTCCAAAAAGATGAAACAGCGCAGTGCGACTTTTAGAAATGGTTGCAGGGATTTGAAATGGACCAGTACCATGGTGCACCACTCTCCAGGGATGGTAAATCGAAGACCAGCCCCGGTGTTTCTTTTTAACGTAAAAATTCACGTGACGGAAAAACGAAGGCCAAAAAACTTCAGAGACACGATTGAGGTCCGGTTAGCCTTTTTTGGGTATGAAACTATCCATTGACGGCTTACAACTATCAAAGCCGTAGAACTCACTAAGAGCTTTGTTTTGACTGGTTATGGCTCCCGTAACTCTAAACGAGGCAACAGTTATGGCCGTCCGAAGAATCGATATCCACAGGGTGCAACATCTGCGGTGCAAGGTGCAACATTCGTCCAAAAAGAAGAAACAGCGCCGTGCGACTTTTAGAAATGGGTGCAGGGATTTGAAATGGATCAGTACCATGGTGCACCACTCTCCAGGGATGGTAAATCGAAGACCAGCCACGGTGTTCCCTTTTTAACGTAAAAATTCACTTGATGGAAAAACGAAGGCCAAAAAACTTCAGTGACCCGATTGAGGTTCAGATAGCCTTTTTTGGGTATGAAACTATCCATTGACGGCTTACAGCTGTCAAAGCTGTAGAACTCACTGAGAGCTTCGTTTTGACTGGTTATGGCTCCCGTAACTCTAAACGAGGCAACAGTTATGGCCGTCCGAAGAATCGATATCCACAGGGTGCAACATCTGCGGTGCAAGGTGCAACATTCGTCCAAAAAGACGAAACAGCGCCGTGCGACTTTTAGAAATGGGTGCAGGGATTTGAAATGGACCAGTACCATGGTGCACCTCTCTCCAGGGATGGTAAATCGAAGACCAGCCACAGTGTTCCCTTTTTAACGTGAAAATTCACGTGACGGAAAAACGAAGGCCAAAAAACTTCAGAGTCCCGTTTGAGGTTCGGATAGCCTTTTTTGGGTATGAAACTATCCATTGACGGCTTACAGCGGTCAAAACCGTAGAACTCACTGAGAGCTTCGTTTTGACTGGTTATGGCTCTCGTAACTTTAAACGAGGCAACAGTTATGGCCGTCCGAAGAATTGATATCCACAGGGTGCAACATCTACGGTGCAAGGTGCAACATTCGTCCAAAAAGATGAAACAGCGCCGTGCGACTTTTAGAAATGGTTGCAGGGATTTGAAATGGACCAGTACCATGGTGCACCACTCTCCAGGGATGGTAAATTGAAGACCAGCCCCGGTGTTCCTTTTTTAACGTAGAAATTCACGTGACGGAAAAACGAAGGCCGAAAAACTTCAGAGACACGATTGAGGCCCGGTTAGCCTTTTTTGGGTATGAAACTATCAGTTGACGGCTTAAAGTCATCAAAGCCATAGAACTCACTGAGAACTTCGTTTTGACTGGTTATGGCTCCCGTAACTCTAAACGAGGCAATAGTTATGGCCGTTCGAAGAATCGATATCCACAGGGTGCAACATCTGCGGTGCAAGGTGCAACATTCGTCCAAAAAGACGAAACAGCGCCGTGCGATTTTAGAAATGGGTGCAGGGATTTGAAATGGACCAGTACCATAGTGCACCACTCTCCAGGGATGGTAAATCGAAGACCAGCCACGGTGTTCCATTTTTAACGTAAAAATTCACGTGATGGAAAAACGAAGGCCAAAAAACTTCAGAGACCCGTTTGAGGTTCGGATAGCCTTTTTTTGGGTATGAAACTAACCATTGACGGCTTAAAGCTGTCAAAGCCGTAGAACTCACTGAGAGCTTCGTTTTGACTGGTTATGGCTCCCGTAACTCTAAACGAGGCAACAGTTATGGCCGTCCGAAGAATCGATATCCACAGGGTGCAACATCTGCGGTGCACGGTGCAACATTCGTCCAAAAAGACGAAACAGTGTCGTTCGACTTTTAGAAATGGGTGCAGGGATTTGAAATGGACCAGTACCATGGTGCACCACTCTCCAAGGATGGTAAATCGAAGAGCAGCCACGGTGTTCCCTTTTTAACGTAAAAATTCACGTGACGGAAAAACGAAGGCCAAAAAACTACAAAGACCCGTTTGAGATTCGGATAGCCTTTTTCTGGGTATGAAACTATCCATTGACGGCTTACAGCTGTCAAAGCCGTAGAATTCACTGAGAGCTTCGTTTTGACTGGTTATGGCTCCCGTAACTATAAACGAGGCAACAGTTATGGCCGTCCGAAGAATCGATATCCATAGGGTGCAACATCTGCGGTGCAAGGTGCAACATTCGACCAAAAAGAAGAAACAGCGTCGTGCGAGTTTTAGAAATGGGTGCAGGGATTTGAAATGGACCAGTACCATGGTGCACCACTCTCCAGGGATGGTAAATCGAAGACCAGCCACGGTGTTCCCTTTTTAACGTAAAAATTCACGTGACGGAAAAACGAAGGCTAAAAAACTTCAGTGACCCGATTGAGGTTCAGATAGCCTTTTTTGGGTATGAAACTATCCATTGACGGCTTAAAGCTGTCAAAGCCGTAGAACTCACTGAAAGCTTCGTTTTGACTGGTTATGGCTCCCGTAACTCTAAACGAGGCAGCAGTTATGGCCGTCCGAAGAATCGATATCCACAGGGTGCAACATCTGTTTTGCAAGGTGCAACATTCGTCCAAAAAGACGAAACAGCGCCGTGCGACTTTTAGAAATGGGTGCAGGGATTTGAAATGGACCAGTACCATGGTGCACCTCTTTCCAGGGATGGTAAATCGAAGACCAGCCACGGTGTTCCCTTTTTAACGTGAAAATTCACGTGACGGAAAAACGAAGGCCAAAAAACTTCAGAGACCCGTTTGAGGTTCGGATAGCCTTTTTTGGGTATGAAACTATCCATTGACGGCTTACAGCGGTCAAAACCGTAGAACTCACTGAGAGCTTCGTTTTGACTGGTTATGGCTCCCGTAACTCTAAACGAGGCAAAAGTTATGGCCGTCCGAAGAATTGATATCCACAGGGTGCAACATCTGCGGTGCAAGGTGCAACATTCATCCAAATAGACGAAACAGCGCCGTGCAACTTTTAGAAATGGGTGCAGGGATTTGAAATGGACCAGTACCATGGTGCACCACTCTCTAGGGATAGTAAATCGAAGACCAGCCCTGGTGTTCCTTTTTTAACGTAAAAAATCACGTGATGGAAAAACGAAGGCCAAAAAACTTCAGAGACACAATTGAGGTTCAGATAGCCTTTTTTGGGTATGAAACTATCCATTGACGGCTTACAGCCGTCTAAGCCATAGAACTCACTGAGAGCTTCGTTTTGACTGATTATGGATCCCGTAACTCTAAACGAGGCAACAGTTATGGCCGTCCGAAGAATCGATATCCACAGGGTGCAACATCTGCGGTGCAAGGTGCAACATTCGTCCAAAAAGACGAAATAGCGCCGTGCGACTTTTAGAAATGGGTGCAGGGATTTGAAATGGACCAGTACCATGGTGCACCACTCTCCAGGGATGGTAAATCGAAGACCAGCCACGGTGTTCCCTTTTTAACGTAAAAATTCACGTGACGGAAAAACGAAGGCCAAAAAACTTCAGAGACCCGTTTGAGGTTCGGATAGCCTTTTTTTGGGTATGAAACTATCCATCGACGGCTTAAAGCTGTCAAAACCGTAGAACTCACTGAGAGCTTCGTTTTGACTGGTTATGGCTCCCGTAACTCTAAACGAGGCAATAGTTATGGCCGTCCGAAGAATCGATATCCACAGGGTGCAACATCTGCGGTGCAAGGTGCAACATTCGTCCAAAAAGACGAAACAATGCCGTTCGACTTTTAGAAATGGGTGTAGGGATTTGAAATGGACCAGTACCATGGTGCACCACTCTCCAGGGATGGTAAATCGAAGACCGGCCACGGTGTTCCCTTTTTAACGAAAAAATTCACGTGACGGAAAAACGAAGGCCAAAAAACTGCAGAAACCCGTTTGAGATTCGGATAGCCTTTTTTTGGGTATGAAACTATCCATTGACGGCTTACAGCCGTCAAAGCCGCATAACTCACTGAGAGCTTCGTTTTGACTGGTTATGGCTCCCGTAACTCTAAACGAGGCAACAGTTATGGCCGTCCGAAGAATCGATATCCACAGGGTGCAACATCTGCGGTGCAAGGTGCAACATTCGTCCAAAAAGACGAAACAGCGTCGTGCGACTTTTAGAAATGGGTGCAGGGATTTGAAATGGACCAGTACCATGGTGCACCTCTCTCCAGGGATGGTAAATCGAAGACCAACCACGGTGTTCCCTTTTTAACGTGAAAATTCATGTGACGGAAAAACGAAGGCCAAAAAACTTCAAAGACCCGTTTGAGGTTCGGATAGCCTTTTTTGGATATGAAACTATCCATTGACGGCTTCTAGCGGTCAAAACCGTAGAACTCACTGAGAGCTTCGTTTTGACTGGTTATGGCTCCCGTAACTCTAAACGAGGCAACAGTTATGGCCGTCCGAAGAATTGATATCCACAGGGTGCAACATCTGCGGTGCAAGGTGCAACATTCGTCCAAAAAGACGAAACAGCGCCGTGCAACTTTTAGAAATGGGTGCAGGGATTTGAAATGGACCAGTACACACTCTCCAGGGATGGTAAATCGAAGACCAGCCCCGGTGTTCCTTTTTTAACGTAAAAATTCACGTAATGGAAAAACGAAGGCCAAAAAACTTCAGAGACACGATTGAGGTTCAGATAGCCTTTTTTGGGTATGAAACTATCCATTGACTGCTTACAGCCGTAAAAGCCATAGAACTCACTGAGAGTTTCGTTTTGACCGATTATGGCTCCCGTAACTCTAAACGAGGCAACAGTTATGGCCGTCCGAAGAATCGATATCCACAGGGTGCAACATCTGCGGTGCAAGGTGCAACATTCGTCCAAAAAGACGAAACAGCGTCGTGCGACTTTTAGAAATGGGTGCAGGGATTTGAAATGGACCAGTACCATGGTGCACCACTCTCCAGGGATGGTAAATCGAAGACCAGCCACGGTGTTCCCTTTTTAACGTAAAAATTCACGTGACGGAAAAACGAAGGGCAAAAAACTGCAGAGACCCGTTTGAGATTCGGATAGCCTTTTTTTGGGTATGAAACTATCCATTGACGGCTTATAGCCGTCAAAGCCGTAGAACTCACTGAGAGTTTCGTTTTGACTGGTTATGGCTCCCGTAACTCTAAACGAGGCAACAGTTATGGCCGTCCGAAGAATCGATATCCACAGGGTGCAACATCTACGTTGCAAGGTGCAACATTCGTCCAAAAAAATGAAACAGCGTCGTGCGACTTTTAGAAATGGGTGCAGGGATTTGAAATGGACCAGTACCATGGTGCACCTCTCTCCAGGGATGGTAAATCGAAGACCAGCCATGGTGTTCCCGTTTTAACGTGAAAATTCACGTGACGGAAAAACGAAGGCCAAAAAACTTCAGAGACCCGTTTGATGTTCGGATAGCCTTTTTTTGGGTATGAAACTATCCATTGACGGCTTACAGCGGTCAAAACCGTAGAACTCATTGAGAGCTTCATTTTGACTGGTTATGGCTCCCGTAACTCTAAATGAGGCAACAGTTATGGCCGTCCGAAGAATTGATATCCACAGGGTGCAACATCTGCGGTGCAAGGTGCAACATTCGTCCAAAAAGACGAAAAACCGCCATGCGACTTTTAGAAATGGGTGTAGGGATTTGAAATGGACCAGTACCATGGTGCACCACTCTCCAGGGATGGTAAATCGAAGACCAGCCCCGGTGTTCCTTTTTTAATGTAAAAATTCACATGATGGAAAAACGAAGGCCAAAAAACTTCAGAGACACGATTGAGGTTCAGATAGCCTTTTTTTGGGTATGAAACTATCCATTGACGGCTTACAGCCGTCAAAGCCATAGAACTCACTGAGAGCTTCGTTTTGACTGATTATGGCTCCCATAACTCTAAACGAGGCAACAGTTATGGCCGTCCGAAGAATCGATATCCACAGGGTGCAACATCTGCGGTGCAAGGTGCAACATTCGTCCAAAAAGACGAAACAGCGCCGTGCGACTTTTAGAAATGGGTGCAGGGATTTGAAATGGACCAGTACCATGGTGCACAACTCTCCAGGGATGGTAAATCGAAGACCAGCCACGGTGTTCCCTTTTTAACGTAAAAATTCACGTGACGGAAAAACGAAGGGCAAAAAACTGCAGAGACCCGTTTGAGATTCGGATAGCCTTTTTTTGGGTATGAAACTATCCATTGACGGCTTATAGCCGTCAAAGCCGTAGAACTCACTGAGAGTTTCGTTTTGACTGGTTATGGCTCCCGTAACTCTAAACGAGGCAACAGTTATGGCCGTCCGAAGAATCGATATCCACAGGGTGCAACATCTACGTTGCAAGGTGCAACATTCGTCCAAAAAAACGAAACAGCGTCGTGCGACTTTTAGAAATGGGTGCAGGGATTTGAAATGGACCAGTACCATGGTGCACCTCTCTCCAGGGATGGTAAATCGAAGACCAGCCATGGTGTTCCCGTTTTAACGTGAAAATTCACGTGACGGAAAAACGAAGGCCAAAAAACTTCAGAGACCCGTTTGATGTTCGGATAGCCTTTTTTTGGGTATGAAACTATCCATTGACGGCTTACAGCGGTCAAAACCGTAGAACTCACTGAGAGCTTCATTTTGACTGGTTATGGCTCCCGTAACTCTAAATGAGGCAACAGTTATGGCCGTCCGAAGAATTGATATCCACAGGGTGCAACATCTGCGGTGCAAGGTGCAACATTCGTCCAAAAAGACGAAAAACCGCCATGCGACTTTTAGAAATGGGTGTAGGGATTTGAAATGGACCAGTACCATGGTGCACCACTCTCCAGGGATGGTAAATCGAAGACCAGCCCCGGTGTTCCTTTTTTAATGTAAAAATTCACATGATGGAAAAACGAAGGCCAAAAAACTTCAGAGACACGATTGAGGTTCAGATAGCCTTTTTTTGGGTATGAAACTATCCATTGACGGCTTACAGCCGTCAAAGCCATAGAACTCACTGAGAGCTTCGTTTTGACTGATTATGGCTCCCATAACTCTAAACGAGGCAACAGTTATGGCCGTCCGAAGAATCGATATCCACAGGGTGCAACATCTGCGGTGCAAGGTGCAACATTCGTCCAAAAAGACGAAACAGCGCCGTGCGACTTTTAGAAATGGGTGCAGGGATTTGAAATGGACCAGTACCATGGTGCACAACTCTCCAGGGATGGTAAATCGAAGACCAGCCACGGTGTTCCCTTTTTAACGTAAAAATTCACGTGACGGAAAAACGAAGGCCAAAAAACTTCAGAGACCCGTTTGAGGTTCGGATAGCCTTTTTTTGGGTATGAAACTATCCATTGATGGCTTAAAGCTGTCAAAGCCGTAGAACTCACTGAGAGCTTCGTTTTGACTGGTTATGGCTCCCGTAACTCTAAAAGAGGCAACAGTTATGGCCGTCCGAAGAATCGATATCCACAGGGTGCAACATCTGCGGTGCAAGGTGCAACATTCGTCCAAAAAGACGAAACAGTGCCGTTCGACTTTTAGAAATGGGTGCAGGGATTTCAAATGGACAAGTACCATGGTGCACCACTCTCCAAGGATAGTAAATCGAAGACCAGCCACGGTGTTCCCTTTTTAACGTAAAAATTCACGTGACGGAAAAACGAAGGCCCAAAAACTGCAGAGACCCATTTGAGATTCGGATAGCCTTTTTTTGGGTATGAAACTATCCATTGACGGCTTACAGCCGTCAAAGCCGTAGAACTCACTGAGAGCTTCGTTTTGACTGGTTATGGCTCCCGTAACTCTAAACGAGGCAACAGTTATGGCCGTCCGAAGAATCGATATCCACAGGGTGCAACATCTGCGGTGCAAGGTGCAACATCTGCGGTGCAAGGTGCAACATTCGTCCAAAAAGACGAAACAGTGCCGTGCAACTTTTAGAAATGGGTGCAGGGATTTGAAATGGACCAGTACCATGGTGCACCACTCTCTAGGGATGGTAAATCGAAGACCAGCCACGGTGCTCCCTTTTTAACGTAAAAATTCACGTGACGGAAAAACGAAGGCCAAAAAACTTCAGAGACCCGATTGAGGTTCGGATAACCTCTTTTTGGGTATGAAACTATCCATTAACGGCTTATAGCCGTAGAACTCACTGAGAGTTTCGTTTTGACTGGTTATGGCTCCCGTAACTCTAAACGAGGCAACAGTTATGGCCGTCCGAAGAATCGATATCCACAGGGTGCAACACCTGCGGTGCAAGGTGCAACATTCGTCCAAAAAGACGAAATAGCGCCGTGCGACTTTTAGAATTGGGTGCAGGGATTTGAAATGGACCAGTACCATGGTGCACTACTCTCCAGGGATGGTAAATCGAAGACCAGCCACGGTGTTCCCTTTTTAACGTAAAAATTCACGTGATGGAAAAACGAAAGCCAAAAACTTCAGTGACCCGATTGAGGTTCGGATAGCCTTTTTTGGGTATGAAACTATCCATTGACGACTTACAGCTGTCAAAGCCGTAGAACTCACTGAGAGCTTCGTTATGACTGGTTATGGCTCCTGTAACTCTAAACGAGGCAACAGTTATGGTCGTCCGAAGAATCGATATCCACAGGGTGCAACATCTGCGGTGCAAGGTGCAACAATCGTCCAAAAAGACGAAACTGCGCCGTGCGACTTTTAGAAATGGGTGCAGGGATTTGAAATGGACCAATACCATGGTGCACCACTCTCCAGGGACGGTAAATCGAAGACCAGCCACGGTGCTCCCTTTTTAACGTAAAAATTCACGTGACGGAAAAACGAAGGCCAAAAAACTTCAGAGACCCGTTTGAGGTTCGGATTGCCTATTTGGGTATGAAACTATCCATTGACGGCTTACAGCCGTCAAAGCCGTAGAAATCACTGAGAGCTTCGTTTTGACTGGTTATGGCTCCCGTAACTCTAAACGAGGCAACATTTATGGCAGTCCGAAGAATCGATATCCACAGGGTGCAACATCTGTGGTGCAAGAAGCAACATTCGTCCAAAAAGACGAAACAGCGCCGTGCGACTTTTAGAAATGGGTGCAGGGATTTGAAATGGACCAGTACCATGGTGCACCACTCTCCAGGGATGGTAAATCGAAGACCAGCCACGGTGCTCCCTTTTTAACGTAAAAATTCACGTGACGGAAAAACGAAGGCCAAAAAACTTCAGAGACCTGATTGAGGTTCAGATAGCCTTTTTTGGGTATGAAACTATCCATTGACGGCTTACAGCCATCAAAGCCGTAGAACACAATGAGAGCTTCGTTTTGACTAGTTATGGCTCCCGTAACTCTAAACGAGGTAACAGTTATGGCGGTCCGAAGAATCGATATCCACAGGGTGCAACATCTGCGGTGCAATGTGCAACATTCGTCCAAAAAGACGAAACAGCGCCGTGCGACTTTTAGAAATGGGTGCAGGGATTTGAAATGGACCAATACCATGGTGCACCACTCTCCAGGGACGGTAAATCGAAGACCAGCCACGGTGCTCCCTTTTTACCATAAAAATTCACGTGACGGAAAAACGAAGGCCAAAAAACTTCAAAGACCCGATTGAGGTTCGGATAGCCTTTTTTTTGGTATGAAACTATCCATTGACGGCTTACAGCCGTAGAACTCACTGAGAGCTTCGTTTTGACTGGTTATGGCTCCCGTAACTCTAAACAAGGCAACAGTTATGGCCGTCCGAAGAATTGATATCCACAGGGTGCAACATCTACGGTGCAAGGTGCAACATTCGTCCAAAAAGACGAAACAGCGCCGTGCGACTTTTAGAAATGGGTGCAAGGATTTGAAATGGACCAGTACCATGGTGCACCACTCTCCAGGGATGGTAAATCGAAGACCAGACCCGGTGTTCCTTTTTTAACATAAAAATTCACGTGACGGAAAAACGAAGGCCGAAAAACTTCAGAGACACGATTGAGGTCCGGATAGCCTTTTTTTGGGTATGAAATTATCCATTGACGGCTTACAGCCGTCAAAGCCGTAGAACTCACTGAGAGCTTCGTTTTGACTGGTTATGGCTCCCGTAACTTTAAACGAGGCAACAGTTATGTCCGTCCAAAGAATCGATATCCACAGGGTGCAACATCTGCGGTGCAAGGTGCAACATTCGTCCAAAAAGAAGAAACAGCGCCGTGCGACTTTTAGAAATGGGTGCAGGGATTTGAAATGGACCAGTACCATGGTGCACCACTCTCCAGGGATGGTAAATCGAAGACCAGCCACGGTGTTCCCTTTTTAACGTAAAAATTCACGTGATGGAAAAACGAAAGCCAAAAACTTCAGTGACCCGATTGAGGTTCGGATAGCCTTTTTTGGGTATGAAACTATCCATTGACGACTTACAGCTGTCAAAGCCGTAGAACTCACTGAGAGCTTCGTTATGACTGGTTATGGCTCCTGTAACTCTAAACGAGGCAACAGTTATGGTCGTCCGAAGAATCGATATCCACAGGGTGCAACATCTGCGGTGCAAGGTGCAACAATCGTCCAAAAAGACGAAACAGCGCCGTGCGACTTTTAGAAATGGGTGCAGGTATATGAAATGGACCAGTACCATGGTGCACCACTCTCCAGGGATGGTAAATCGAAGACCAGCCACGGTGTTCCCTTTTTAACGTAAAAATTCACGTGACGGAAAAACGAAGGTCAAAAAACTTCAGAGACCCGTTTGAGGTTCGGATAGCCTTTTTTGGGTATGAAACTATCCATTGACGGCTTACAGCGGTCAAAACCGTAGAACTCACTGAGAGATTCGTTTTGACTGGTTATGGCTCCCGTAACTCTAAACGAGGCAACAGTTATGGTCGTCCGAAGAATTGATATCCACAGGGTGCAACATCTGCGGTGCAAGGTGCAACATTCGTCCAAAAAGATGAAACAGCGCCGTGCGACTTTTAGAAATTGGTGCAGGGATTTGAAATGGACCAGTACCATGGTGCACCACTCTCCAAGGATGGTAAATCAAAGACCAGCCCCGGTGTTCCTTTTTTAACACGTGATGGAAAAACAAAGGCCGAAAACTTCAGAGACACGATTGAGGTTCAGATAGCCTTTTTTTGGGTATGAAACTATCCATTGACGGTTTACAGCCGTCAAAGCCGTAGAACTCATTGAGAGCTTCATTTTGACTTGTTATGGCTCCCGTAACTCTAAACAAGGCAACAGTTATGGCCGTCCGAAGAATCGATATCCATAGGGTGCAACATCTGCGGTGCAAGGTGCAACATTCGTCCAAAAAGACGAAACAGCACCGTGCGACTTTTAGAAATGGGTGCAGGGATTTGAAATGGACTAGTACCATGGTGCACCACTCTCCAGGGATGGTAAATCGAAGACCAGCCACGGTGTTCCCTTTTTAACGTAAAAATTCACGTGACGGAAAAACGAAGACCAAAAAACTTCAAAGAACCGATTGAGGTTCGGATAGCCTTTTTTTGGGTATGAAACTATCCATTGACGGCTTACAGCCATCAAAGCCGTAGAACTCACTGAGAGCTTCGTTTTGACTGGTTATGGCTCCCGTAACTCTAAACGAGGCAACAGTTATGGTCATCCGAAGAATTGATATCCACAGGGTGCAACATCTGCAGTGCAAGGTGCAACATTCGTCCAAAAAGACGAAACAGCGCCGTGCAACTTTTAGAAATGGGTGCAGGGATTTGAAATGGAACAGTACCATGGTGCACCACTCTCCAGGGATGGTAAATCGAAGACCAGCCCCGGTGTTCCTTTTTTAACGTAAAATTCACGTGACGGAAAAACGAAGGCCGAAAAAGTTCAAAGACACGATTGAGGTCCGGATAGCCTTTTTTGGGTATGAAACTATCCATTGACAGCTTACAGCTATCAAAGCCGTATAACTCACTGAGAGCTTCGTTTTGACTGGTTATGGCTCCCGTAACTCTAAACGAGGCAACAGTTATGGCCGTCCGAAGAATCGATATCCACAGGGTTCAACATCTACGGTGCAAGGTGCAAAATTCGTCCAAAAAGAAGAAACAGCGCCGTGCGACTTTTAGAAATGGGTACAGGGATTTGAAATGGACCAGTACCATGGTGCACCACTCTCCAGGGATGGTAAATAGAAGACCAGCCACGGTGTTCCCTTTTTAACGTAAAAATTCACGTGATGGAAAAACGAAGGCCAAAAATCTTCAATGACCCGATTGAGTTTCGGATAGCCTTTTTTGGGTATGAAACTATCCATTGACGGCTTACAGCGGTCAAAGCTGTAGAACTCACTAAGAGCTTCGTTTTGACTGGTTATGGCTCCCGTAACTCTAAACGAGGCAACAGTTATGGCCGTCCGAAGAATTGATATCCACAGGGTGCAACATCTGCGGTGCAAGGTGCAACATTCGTCCAAATAGACGAAACAGCGCCGTGCGACTTTTAGAAATGGGTGCAGGGATTTGAAATGGACCAGTACCATGGTGCACCACTCTCCAGGGATGGTAAATCGAAGACCAGCCCCGGTGTTCCTTTTTTAACGTAAAAGTTCACGTGATGGAAAAACGAAGGCCAAAAAACTTCAGAGACACGATTGAGGTTCAGATTGCCTTTTTTGGGTATGAAACTATCCATTGACGGCTGACAGCTGTCAAAGCCGTAGAACTCACTGAGAGCTTCGTTTTGACTGGTTATGGCTCCTGTAACTATAAACGAGGCAACAGTTATGGCCGTCTGAAGAATCGATATCCACAGGGTGCAACATCTGCAGTGCAAGGTGCAACATTCGTTCAAAAAGACGAAACAGCGCCGTGCGACTTTTAGAAATGGGTGCAGGGATTTGAAATGGACCAGTACCATGGTGCACCACTCTCCAGGGATGGTAAATCGAAGACCAGCCACGGTGTTCCCTTTTTAACATAAAAATTCACGTGACGGAAAAACGAAGGCCAAAAAACGTCAAAGACCCGTTTGAGGTTCAGATAGCTTTTTTTTGGGTATGAAACTATCCATTGACGGCTTACAGTCGTCAAAGCCGTAGAACTCACTACGAGCTTCGTTTTGACTGGTTATGACTCCCGTAACTCTAAACGAGGCAACAGTTATGGCCGTCCGAAGAATCGATATCCACAAGGTGCAACATCTGCGGTGCAAGGTGCAACATTCGTCCAAAAAGACGAAACAGCGCCGTGTGACTTTTAGAAATGGGTGCAGGGATTTGAAATGGACCAGTACCATGGTGCACCACTCTCCAGGAATGGTAAATCGAAGACCAGCCACGGTGCTCCCTTTTAAACGTAAAAATTCACGTGACGGAAAAACGAAGGGCAAAAAACTTCAGAGACCCGATTGAGGTTCGGATAACCTCCTTTTGGGTATGAAACTATCCATTAACGGCTTATAGCCGTAGAACTCACTGAGAGTTTCGTTTTGACTGGTTATGTCTCCCGTAACTCTAAACGAGGCAACAGTTATGGCCGTTCGAAGAATCGATATCCACAGGGTGCACCATCTGCGGTGCAAGGTGCAACATTCCTCCAAAAAAACGAAACAGTGTCGTTCGACTTTTAGAAATGGGTGCAGGGATTTGAAATGGACAAGTACCATGGTGCACCACTCTCCAAGGATGGTAAATCGAAGACCAGCCACGGTGTTCCCTTTTTAACGTAAAAATTCACGTGACGGAAAAACGAAGGCCCAAAAACTGCAGAGACCCATTTGAGATTCGGATAGCCTTTTTTTGGGTATGAAACTATCCATTGATGGCTTACAGCCGTCAAAGCCATAGAACTCACTGAGAGCTTCGTTTTGACTGGTTATGGCTCACGTAACTCTAAACGAGGCAACAGTTATGGCCGTCCGAAGAATCGATATCCACAGGGTGCAACATCTGCGGTGCAAGGTGCAACATTCGTCCAAAAAGATGAAACAGCGCCGTGCGACTTTTAGAATTGGGTGCAGGGATTTGAAATGGACCAGTACCATGGTGCACCACTCTCCAAGGATGGTAAATCGAAGACCAGCCACGGTGCTCCCTTTTTAAGGTAAAAATTCACGTGATGGAAAAACGAAGGCCAAAAAACTTTAGAGACCCGATTGAGGTTCGGATAACCTCTTTTTGGGTATGAAACTATCCATTAACGGCTTATAGTTATAGAACTCACTGAGAGTTTCGTTTTGACTGGTTATGGCTCCCGTAACTCTAAACGAGGCAACTGTTATGGCCGTCCGAAGAATCGATATCCACATGGTGCAACACCTACGATGCAAGGTGCAACATTCGTCCAAAAAGACGAAATAGCGCCGTGCGACTTTTAGAATTGGGTGCAGGGATTTGAAATGGACCAGTACCATGGTGCACCACTCTCCAGAGATGGTAAATCGAAGACCAGCCACGGTGTTCCCTTTTTAACGTAAAAATTCACGTGACGGAAAAACGAAGGCCAAAAAACTTCAGAGACCCGTTTGAGGTTCGGATTGCCTATTTGGGTATGAAACTATCCATTGACGGCTTACAGCTGTCAAAGCCGTAGAAATCACTGAGAGCTTCGTTTTGACTAGTTATGGCTCTCGTAACTCTAAACGAGGTAACATTTATGGCAGTCCAAAGAATCGATATCCACAGGGTGCAACATCTGCGGTGCAAGAAGCAACATTCGTCCAAAAAGACGAAACAGCGTCGTGCGACTTTTAGAAATGGGTGCAGGGATTTGAAATGGACCAGTACCATGGTGCACCACTCTCCAGGGATGGTAAATCGAAGACCAGCCACGGTGCTCTTTTTTTAACGTAAATATTCACGTGACGGAAAAACGAAGGCCAAAAAACTTCAGAGACCTGATTGAGGTTCAGATAGCCTTTTTTTGGTATGAAACTATCCATTGACGGCTTACAGCCGTCAAAGCCGTAGAACACACTGAGAGCTTCGTTTTGACTGGTTATGGCTCCCGTAACTCTAAACGAGGCAACAGTTATGGCGGTCCGAAGAATCGATATCCACAGGGTGCAACATCTGCGGTGCAATGTGCAACATTCGTCCAAAAAGACGAAACAGCGCCGTGCGACTTTTAGAAATGGGTGCAGGGATTTGAAATGGACCAGTACCATGGTGCACCACTCTCCAGGGATGGTAAATCGAAGACCAGCCACGGTGCTCCCTTTTTAACGTAAAAATTCACGTGACGGAAAAACGAAGGCCAAAAAACTTCAAAGACCCGATTGAGGTTTGGATAGCCTTTTTATTGGTATGAAACTATCCATTGACGGCTTACAGCCGTAGAACTCACTGAGAGCTTCGTTTTGACTGGTTATGGCTCCCGTAACTCTAAACAAGGCAACAGTTATGGCCGTCCGAAGAATTGATATCCACAGGGTGCAACATCTGCGGTGCAAGGTGCAACATTCGTCCAAAAAGACGAAATAGCGCCGTGCGACTTTAAGAATTGGGAGCAAGGATTTGAAATGGACCAGTACCATGGTGCATCACTCTCCTGGGATGGTAAATCGAAGACCAGCCCCGGTGTTCCTTTTTTAACGTAAAAATTCACGTGACGGAAAAACGAAGGCCGAAAAACTTCAGAGACACGATTGAGGTCCGGATAGCCTTTTTTTGGGTATGAAATTATCCATAGACGGCTTACAGCTGTCAAAGCCATAGAACTCACTGAGAGCTTCGTTTTGACTGGTTATGGCTCCCGTAACTCTAAACGAGGCAACAGTTATGGCCGTCCAAAGAATCGATATCCACAGGGTGCAACATCTGCGGTGCAAGGTGCAACATTCGTCCAAAAAGAAGAAACAGCGCCGTGCGACTTTTAGAAATGGATGCAGGGATTTGTAATGGACCAGTACCATGGTGCACCACTCTCCAGGGATGGTAAATCGAAGACCAGCCACGGTGTTCCCTTTTTAACGTAAAAATTTATGTGATGGAAAAACGAAGGCCAAAAACTTCAGTGACCCGATTGAGGTTCGGATAGCCTATTTTGGGTATGAAACTATCCATTGACGACTTACAGCTGTCAAAGCCGTAGAACTCACTGAGAGCTTCCTTTTGACTGGTTATGGCTCCTGTAACTCTAAACGAGGCAACAGTTATGGCGTCCGAAGAATCGATATCCACAGGGTGCAACATCTGCGGTGCAAGGTGCAACATTCGTCCAAAAAGACGAAACAGCGCCGTGCGACTTTTAGAAATAGGTGCAGGGATTTGAAATGGACCAGTACCATGGTGCACCACTCTCCAGGGATGGTAAATCGAAGACCAGCCACGGTGTTCCCTTTTTAACGTAAAAATTCACGTGACGAAAAAACGAAGGCCAAAAAACTTCAGAGACCCGTTTGAGGTTCGGATAGCCTTTTTTGGGTATGAAACTATCCATTAACGGCTTACAGCGGTCAAAACCGTAGAACTCACTGAGAGCTTTGTTTTGATTGGTTATGGCTCCCATAACTCTAAACGAGGCAACAGTTATGGTCGTCCGAAGAATTGATATCCACAGGGTGCAACATCTGCGGTGCAAGGTGCAACATTCGTCCAAAAAGATGAAACAGCGCCGTGCGACTTTTAGAAATGGGTGCAGGGATTTGAAATGGACCAGTACCATGGTGCACCACTCTCCAAGGATGGTAAATCGAAGACCAGCCCCGGTGTTCCTTTTTTAACGTAAAAGTTCACGTGATGGAAAAACGAAGGCCGAAAACTTAAGAGACACGATTGAGGTTCAGATAGCCTTTTTTTGGGTATGAAACTATCCATTGACGGCTTACAGCCGTCAAAGCCGTAGAACTCATTGAGAGTTTCTTTTTGACTGGTTATGGCTCCCGTAACTCTAAACGAGGCAACAGTTATGGCCGTCCGAAGAATCGATATCCATAGGGTGCAACATCTGCGGTGCAAGGTGCAACATTCGTCCAAAAAGACGAAACAGCACCGTGCGACTTTTAGAAATGGGTGCAGGGATTTGAAATGGACTAGTACCATGGTGCACCACTCTCCAGGGATGGTAAATCGAAGACCAGCCACGGTGTTCCCTTTTTAACGTAAAAATTCACGTGACGGAAAAACGAAGGCCAAAAAACTTCAAAGACCCGATTGAGGTTCGGATAGCCTTTTTTTGGGTATGAAACTATCCATTGACGGCTTACAGCCATCAAAGCCGTAGAACTCACTGAGAGCTTCGTTTTGACTGGTTATGGCTCCCGTAACTCTAAACGAGGCAACAGTTATGGCCGTTCGAAGAATTGATATCCACAGGGTGCAACATCTGCAGTGCAAGGTGCAACATTCGTCCAAAAAGACAAAACAGCGCCGTGCAACTTTTAGAAATGGGTGCAGGGATTTGAAATGGAACAGTACCATGGTGCACCACTCTCCAGGGATGGTAAATCGAAGACCAGCCCTGGCTTTCTTTTTTTAACGTAAAAAATCACGTGACGGAAAAACGAAGGCCGAAAAACTTCAAAGACACGATTGAGGTCCGGATAGCCTTTTTTTGGGTATGAAACTATCCATTGACAGCTTACAGCTATCAAAGCCGTAGAACTCACTGAGAGCTTCGTTTTGACTGGTTATGGCTCCCGTAACTCTAAACGAGGCAATAGTTATGGCCGTCCGAAGAATCGATATCCATAGGGTTCAACATCTACGGTGCAAGGTGCAAAATTCGTCCAAAAAGAAGAAACAGCGCCGTGCGACTTTTAGAAATGGGTACAGGGATTTGAAATGGACCAGTACCATGGTGCACCACTCTCCAGGGATGGTAAATCGAAGACCAGCCATGGTGTTCCCTTTTTAACGTAAAAATTCACGTGATGGAAAAACGAAGGCCAAAAAACTTCAGTGACCCGATTGAGGTTCGGATAGCCTTTTTTGGGTATGAAACTATCCATTGACGGCTTACAGTGGTCAAAACCGTAGAACTTACTAAGAGCTTCGTTTTGACTGGTTATGGCTCCCGTAACTCTAAACGAGGCAACAGTTATGGCCGTCCGAAGAATTGATATCCACAAGGTGCAACATTCGTCCAAATAGACGAAACAGCGCCGTGCGACTTTTAGAAATGGGTGCAGGGATTTGAAATGGACCAGTACCATGGTGCACCACTCTCCAGGGATGGTAAATCGAAGACCAGCCCCGGTGTTCCTTTTTTAACGTAAAAGTTCACGTGATGGAAAAACGAAGGCCAAAAAACTTCAGAGACACGATTGAGGTTCAGATAGCCTTTTTTAGGTATGAAACTATCCATTGATGGCTTACAGCAGTCAAAGCCGTAGAACTCACTGAGAGCTTCGTTTTGACTGGTTATGGCTCCCGTAACTCTAAACGAGGCAACAGTTATGGCCGTCCGAAGAATCGATATCCACAGGGTGCAACATCTGCGGTGCAAGGTGCAACATTCGTCCAAAAAGACGAAACAGCGCCGTGCGACTTTTAGAAATGGGTGCAGGGATTTGAAATGGACCAGTACCATGGTGCACCACTCTCCAGGGATGGTAAATCGAAGACCAGCCACGGTGTTCCCTTTTTAACATAAAAATTCACGTGACGGAAAAACGAAGGCCAAAAAACTTCAAAGACCCGTTTGAGGTTCGGATAGCTTTTTTTGGGTATGAAACTATCCATTGACGGCTTACAGCCGTCAAAGCCGTAGAACTCACTGCGAGCTTCGTTTTGACTGGTTATGTCTAACGTAACTCTAAACGAGGCAACAGTTATGGCTGTCCGAAGAATCGATATCCACAGGGTGCAACATCTGCGGTGCAAGGTGCAACATTCGTCCAAAAAGACGAAACAGCGCCGTGCGACTTTTAGAAATGGGTGCAGGGATTTGAAATGGACCAGTACCATGGTGCACCACTCTCCAGGGATGGTAAATCGAAGACCAGCCACGGTGCTCCCTTTTTAACGTAAAAATTCACGTGACGGAAAAACGAAGGCCAAAAAACTTCAGAGACCCGATTGAGGTTCGGATAGCCTTTTTTTGGGTATGAAACTATCCATTGACGGCTTACAGCCGTCAAAGCCGTAGAACTCATTGAGAGCTTCGTTTTGACTAGTTATGGCTCCCGTAACTCTAAACGAGGCAAGAGTTATGACCGTCCGAAGAATTGATATCCACAGGGTGCAACATCTGCAGTGCAAGGTGCAACATTCGTCCAAAAAGACGAAACAGCGCCGTGCAACTTTTAGAAATGGGTGCAGGGATTTGAAATGGAACAGTACCATGGTGCACCACTCTCCAAGGATGGTAAATCGAAGACCAGCCCCGGTGTTCCTTTTTTAACGTAAAAATTCACGTGACGGTAAAACGAAGGCCGAAAAACTTCAAAGACACGATTGAGGTCCGCATAGCCTTTTTTTGGGTATGAAACTATCCATTGACGGCTTACAGCTATCAAAGCTGTAGAACTCACTAAGAGCTTCGTTTTGACTGGTTATGGCTCCCGTAACTCTAAACGAGGCAACAGTTATGGCCGTCCGAAGAATCGATATCCACATGGTGCAACATCTACGGTGCAAGGTGCAACATTCATCCAAAAAGAAGAAACAGCTCCGTGCGACTTTTAGAAATGGGTGCCGGGATTTGAAATGGACCAGTACCATGGTGCACCACTCTCCAAGGATGGTAAATCGAAGACCAGCCACGGTGTTCCCTTTTTAACGTAAAAATTCACGTGATGGAAAAACGAAGGCCAAAAAACTTCAGTGACCCGATTGAGGTTCGGATAGCCTTTTTTGGGTATGAAACTATCCATTGACGGCTTACAGCCGTCAAAGCCGTAGAACTCACTGAGAGCTTCGTTTTGACTGGTTATGGCTCCCGTAACTCTAAACGAGGCAACAGTTATGTCGTCCGAAGAATCGATATCCACAGGGTGCAACATCTGCGGTGCAAGGGGCAACATTCGTCCAAAAAGACGAAACAGCGCCGTGCGACTTTTAGAAATGGGTGCAGGGATTTGAAATGGACCAATACCATGGTGCACCACTCTCCAGGGATGGTAAATCGAAGACCATCCACGATGTTCTCTTTTTAACGTAAAAATTCACGTGACGGAAAAACGAAGGCCAAAAAACTTCAGAGACCAATTTGAGGTGCGAATAGCCTTTTTTGGGTATGAAACTATCCGTCAATGCCGTAGAACCCACCGAGAGCTTCGTTTTGACTGGTTATGGCTCCCGTAACTCTAAACGAGGCAACAGTTATGGCCGTTCGAAGAATTGATATCCAAAGGGTGCAACATCTGCGGTGCAAGGTGCAACATTCGTCCAAAAAGAAGAAACAGCGCCGTGTGACTTTTAAAAATGGGTGCAGGGATTTGAAATGGACCAGTACCATGGTGCACCACTCTCCAGGGATGGTAAATCAAAGACCAGCCCCGGTGTTCCTTTTTTACCGTAAAAGTTCACGTGATGGAAAAACGAAGGCCAAAAAACTTCAGAGACACGATTGAGGTTCAGATAGCCTTTTTTGGGTATGAAACTATCCATTGACGGCTTACAGCTGTCAAAGCCGTAGAACTCACTGAGAGCTTCGTTTTGACTGGTTATGGCTCCCGTAACTCTAAACGAGGCAACAGTTATGGCCGTCCGAAGAATCGATATCCACAGGGTGCAACATCTGCGGTGCAAGGTGCAACATTCGTCTAAAAAGACGAAACAGCGCCGTGCGACTTTTAGAAATGGGTGCAGGGATTTGAAATGGATCAGTACCATGGTGCACCACTCTCCAGGGATGGTAAATCGAAGACCAGCCACGGTGTTCCCTTTTTAACGTAAAAATTCACGTGACGGAAAACCGAAGGCCAAAAAACTTCAGAGACCCGTTTGAGGTTCGGATAGCTTTTTTTGGGTATGAAACTATCCATTGACGGCTTACAGCTGTCAAAGCCGTAGAACTCACTGCGAGCTTCGTTTTGACTGGTTATGGCTCCCGTAACTCTAAACGAGGCAACAGTTATGGCCGTCCGAAGAATCGATATCCACAAGGTGCAACATTTGCGGTGCAAGGTGCAACATTCGTCCAAAAAGACGAAACAGCGCCGTGCGACTTTTAGAAATGGGTGCAGGGATTTGAAATGGACCAGTACCATGGTGCACCACTCTCCAGGGATGGTAAATCGAAGACCAGCCACGGTGCTCCCTTTTTAACGTAAAAATTCACGTGACGGAAAAACGAAGGCCAAAAAACTTCAGAGACCCGATTGAGGTTCGGATAGCCTTTTTTTGGGTATGAAACTATCATCAATGCCGTAGAACTCACCGAGAGCTTCGTTTTGACTGGTTATGGCTCCCGTAACTCTAAACGAGGCAACAGTTATGGCCGTCCGAAGAATTGATATCCACAGGGTGCAACATCTGCAGTGCAAGGTGCAACATTCGTCCAAAAAGACGAAACAGCGCCGTGCGACTTTTAGAAATGGGTGCAGGGATTTGAAATGGACCAGTACAATGGTGCACCACTCTCCAGCGATGGTAAATCGAAGACCAGCCCCGGTGTTCCTTTTTTAATGTAAAAAGTCACGTGACGGAAAAACGAAGGCCGAAAAACTTCAGAGACACGATTGAGGTCCGAATAGCCTTTTTTGGGTATGAAACTATCCATTGACAGCTTACAGCCGTCAAAGCCGTAGAACTCACTGTGAGCATCGTTTTGACTGGTTATGGCTCCCGTAACTCTAAACGAGGCAACAGTTATAGCCGTCCGAAGAATCGATATCCACAGGGTGCAACATCTGCGGTGCAAGGTGCAACATTCGTCCAAAAAGAAGAAACAGCGCCATGCGACTTTTAGAAATGGGTGTAGGGATTTGAAATGGACCAGTACCATGGTGCACCACTCTCCAGGGATGGTAAATCGAAGACCAGCCATGGTGTTCCCTTTTTAACGTTGATCAGTTGGTCGACTCCACTGCAGGACACGAGCTGTTATCATTCATTGATGCATACTCGGGTTACAATCAAATCCCGATGCATATTCCGGACCAAGAACACACCAGCTTCGTCACAGATGTCGGGCTATATTGCTATGTAGTAATGCCCTTCAGACTGAAAAACGCAGGAGCGACTTATCAGCGTTTGGTGAATCGAATGTTCAAAGACCAGCTTGGTAGAACGATGGAAGTCTATGTGGAAGACATGCTCGTGAAGTCACGACAGTCAAACGACCACATTCGAGACTTGGCTGAGATGTTCGACATACTCAGGTTTTATGGAATGAAGATCAACCCTCTGAAGTGTTCCTTCGGTGTTGCGTCGGGGAAGTTTTTGGGATTCATCGTCAATGCTAGGGGAATTGAAGCTAACCCAGAAAATATTCAAGCTATTCGAGATGTGCAAGTGCCCAGGACTATAAAATAGGTACTGAGCTTGAATGGAAAAGTAGCTGCGCTGAGTCGATTCATATTCATATCCGATTGTGAGGAAGCATTCCGAGATCTGGTGAGGCATCTGGAGAGTCCACCAGTGATGTCAAAACCAGTAGACCATGAGATGTTGTACGTGTACTTGGTTGTATCCCCACATGCTATAAGTGCGGCTTTGGTTCGCGAGGAGGACCGAATCCAAAAGCCGGTGTATTACGTTAGCAAGCGATTAACGGGGGCAGAAAGAAATTACCCTAAAATCGAGAAATTGGCCTATTGATTGGTGATTGCATCACGTAAGTTGTGCCCATACTTTCAAGTCCATACTGAAGAAGCGTCTGGAGAAGGTCGGAGGCAAGTGGGTAGATGAACTCCCGACAGCATTATAGGCTTATAGAACTACCCACAAGTTCGCGACCGGCCACACTCCATTCGCCTTGGCATACGGCTCGGAAGCCGTTATACCCGTGGAACTTGAAGTTCCATCGCACCGAGTGACATACTATGATCCCAAGACGAATCAGGACATCTTGTTGGAATCGCTGGACTGCATCGATGAAAAACGTGAAGAGGCCGAATTCAGGGCGGCAGCACATAGGCACCGAGTCAAGCGTTACTACGACGGCAGAGTCCCCCCAAGGATTTTTGATGTGGGTGATTTCGTTTTGAAACGAGTTTTCTCGGTACCGTCACGTATGAATCCCAACTGGGAAGGTCCGTACGTCATTGAATGGAAGCTTGGAGAGGGAATATTCGAGCTAGTGACCGTTGATGGCGTGACACTCCCCTGAGCATGGAACAGTGAACATTTGCGACGTTATTACATTTAGTATGTTTCTTTCTTGTTTTAGGCACAATTATTTCCTGTATGTTTTCATTCAGTCGTAACTTAGTTTCCTTTCAGCCATGTAATCAGGCGGTTTAGTTGTTTTTCATTAATAAAGGTTTGAAGCCGTATTTTTCATGAATTACTAACGTTTCTATATCTCATGATCGGGTGATGAATTACTAGAGCTACATTGTTCTGTATGATGTGCAAACTCGTATAAACGATTTCAATCTCTGAGTCCCCTGAGCGCGATACTCTAAGTCCCCGGAGCGCGGACTAGAGTATAAACAATTTCAATCTCCGAGTCCCCTGAGCACGGACCGGAGTACTCTAAGTCCCCGGAGCGCAGACTAGAGTATAAACGATTTCAATCTCCGAGTCCCCTGAGCGCGGACCGGAGTACTCTAAGTCCCCGGAGTACGGACTAGAGTATAAACGATTTCAATCTCCGAGTCCCCTGAGCACGGACCGGAGTACTCTAAGTCCCCGGAGCGCGGACTAGAGTATAAACGATTTCAATCTCCGAGTCCCCTGAGTGCGGACCGAAGTACTCTAAGTCCCCAGAGTGCGGACTAGAGTATAAATGATTTCAATCTCCGAGTCCCCTGAGCGCGGACCAGAGTACTCTAAGTCCCCGGAGCGCGGACTAGAGTATAAACGATTTCAATCTCCGAGTCCCCTGAGCGCGGACCGGAGTACTCTAAGTCCCCGGAGCGCGGACTAGAGTATAAACGATTTCAATCTCCGAGTCCCCTGAGCGCGGACCGGAGTACTCTAAGTCACCGGAGCGCGGACTAGAGTATAAATGATTCCAATCTCCGAGTCCCTTGAGCGCGAACCAGAGTACTCTAAGTCCCCGGAGCGCGCACTAGAGTATAAACAATTTCAATCTCCGAGTCCCCTAAGCGCGGACCAGAGTACTCTAAGTCCCCGGAGCGCGGACTAGAGTATAAACGATTCCAATCTCCGAGTCCCCTGAGCGCGGACCGGAGTACTCAAAGTCCCCGAAGCGCGGACTAGAGTATAAACGATTTCAATCTCCGAGTCCCCTGAGCGCGAACCGTAGTACTCTAAGTCCCAGAGCGCGGACTAGGGTATAAACGATTTCAATCTCCGAGTCCCCTGAGCGCGGACCGGAGTACTCTAAGTCCCCAGGGCGCGGACTAGAGTATAAACAATCTCAATCTCCGAGTCCCCAGAGTGTGACCGGAGTACTCTAAGTCCCCAGAGCGCAGATTAGAGTATTAATAATCTCAATCTCCGAATCCCCTGAATACGGGTCAACTTACTATAAGTCCCTGGAACGCGAATTTAGAAAAAATTCTAAGTACTCAAGAAATGTAGAACAAGAAGTATGCCACTCCGAAGAATGTTCGAACAACGCGAGAATGGACTGGGAAGTATACAACTCATAAGTGCTTGAGTTTTGACCGCAGTTATTCAGAAAGCTAAAAAAGTAAAAGAATCGTTCAAACGATTAAGGAACTAAACTTTATTTAATAGTCCAAAATGAGGTTACACAGTTATCCCTCCAAAACTTGGAGTCAAGAACCTATCTATACAAACTACGGAGACAAAAGATAAAAGTAGTTACAAAACTTAAGCAAAAGACTCGTTGAACGAGTATAGCGATTATTTCTTAGTTTTCTTCTTCTTGTCTTCTTTTGTTTTTTCCGATGACTCCTCTCCCTCACGCTTCTTCTTGGATTTCTTACTTTCTAAAGAAGCGGAGTCAGGAGTAGGAGAAGGAACATCCAGTGGTTTGGACCTGCTCGGGAGAATGATCTTCAAAGGTCTGTTCCGCGGGTCGGTGAGTTCCAGTATTTCAGGCTCAACTTTGACCTCGACTTTTTTCTTCTCCTCTTCGGCGAGACGCTCTTTCATGCTCATCTTCGAGGTATGTTCAGAGGCGCCAGTGATTTCGATTTCATCACTCCCTTCGGTGGGAGATGAGGTGTCAAGCTTATCATCATCTAGCGCCCCGATCACTTGAGCGTCAGGGCCAGGAGTTACTCCCGCATGAGCAACATCGCTTATTTTCTCTGCCTCCTCCTTGGCGTCATCGCTCCTCGGAGTTGGCTTGGGGTCAGAGCAGCCTGCATGAAAACATAAAGAATGAACATTAGAACGAATAACCACTGATGGAAAGTGACAGATCTTTTAACTTCTAAAAAGGAAGAGTTTCCTACCGGGTTCTGGTTGGCTATCAGTTGCGCGTGGACTTTCACCCTCCAGAATAGGAGATAGCACATGAATGCCGAGCCCGGGATCTTCAGGATCGTAGCCGGCATGCTGCTCGAATGGGTCAAGTGTCGGCCGACCGGCCGGTTGAGCAGTGGGAGGAGCAGCAATATGAGGAGCCGTAGTCTTAGCCCCAGATGGGCCAGCTTCATCACTTTTCTCTTTTGGAAGGGGAGAGCCTTTGCTATAAAGCGCCAAAGCTGCGGATAAATCCGCTGGCTTGTTCCCTCTAAGAAACTCCTTCACCAGGGCATCCTCGTCGACTTCTTCAGAGCCCGACTCGATTTTCCTAATCTTCACTAAAGTTTCCCAGGCCTCAGCTAGGGATTCGAGATAGCCCTCGCCCAAGAATGTCAAGTCGCGATGCATAAGGACGCGGGCGCCATACTCAGCAATCAACGGGTCAAACATGCACTTGACCTCTTCCCTGCCGGCCTCTACGGCCGCCTCGAGGCGAGAGTCAATCTCCTCCATAGCTTTTCTTTTGCCCTCCTCACGGGCTTCGTCTTTCATTTTTTCAACCCCAGCAAGTTCGTCATCGAGCTTCGTTTTCAAGAGCCGAGTAGCAACGATCTCATCACAGTATCGTTGTGACTCTTCTTGAGCAGCTACTTTATCCTCTTTCTTCTTGGAGAGTAATTCTTTCAACTCTTTGACTTGTATGGCAAGCACGTCCCTTTCTTTTTGGATAGAATCTTTTTCCAAGGCAAGGACACCGCTACGCTGGACTACTTCATCGAGTTCCTTCTTGTGGGCCATCTCTAAATGAGTGACTGCCTCAACGGTATCTTTTGCACTTTGCTCAGCGGCTTCAAGCTTCGACTTATACGAAGCGAGCTCTTCGTCTTGATGCTTGATGTTGTTCTTGTCACAGCCAGCCTCCAGTTTCAGACGATCAATTTCATATTGTCGCTCGACAGACACCTCCGAGATCTTTTCAACCAAGTGTACAAATGCGTCATGTAGAACATAGATGTCGTTGTTACAGGCAATGGCACTCTGCTTCACGTGCCCAGGGATATGATGAATAGCTGGGAGGAATTTCAGACCATCAAAACAAATTTTTGGGAATTTGGCCTTAAGATCGACCATCTTCTCTGCTACAGTTGGGTCAACCGCGGGAGTAGGGGGAGGAGGCTTTGAAAGTTCCGCTCTTTTTCGATGCTCCCGAGTTTGCCTTGTACTCGACGAACCGGAGTGTTGTTCTCGGGAAACATCGGGTTGGGACCCCTTCTGTGAAGGCTTCTCTCTATCCGGCTCAGTTGGAGGAAGAGGATCACGGGACTGTGAAGATTGGGAATATGCCTTCTTACAATAAGACGAATCGCGGGGGCAGTTGTCCCGATCTTCGTAATCATCTCTGTCCCTGCGCCTGCCCGAACCTGAATCCCGTCCGGGATGATGAAATATGGAAGAGCCATGAAGGCGATCGAGTCCGTGGGAGCGCCCCATGTCACCTACAAAGAATAAAGATAACAACGAGTTAAGAGAAATCCGGGAAATAAGAAAAAACTTGAAGTGTATAATGGAATGCGTATGTGCGTGTGTGTCCTAGTGTTCCCCCCGACGGACCGGTTCTTTTATCTTTACTAATCGAAGTATTGTCTCCCTGGGCTGGGAGTTGAACTCCCGCATTGCCTCTAGCGATCGAAGAAAACTTGAGGGCTTCAGGATCGTCAAAACCATAATTAAGTATATCGTCAGGGATGGAAAGATTCGACAGACCCCTTAGAGAACTTTCAATATGCTGTGAGGAAGCCTCTTTCTCTAGCGGGATGAGCGTAACTTTTGAAGTTCCACCAACTTTCTCCTTTCGTATCTTGTATTTTAACTTCTTCTTTCCCTTCGAAGGGGAGGATGACGTTTCAATGTCGTGAACTTCGACCGCCGAATTCCAAGCGGGACCCACATTCTTGCCTTGAGTCTCAGGAGCTTCATCCTCCTTGTGCTCACCCTCTTCGTGCGCATCAGGAGTGTGGCGTGACGACGATCCAGCTTGTTTTTTCCCTTTACCGGATGCTGGCTTGGGAATGGAAATGCCCTCCGGAAGGCTAATCCGACGACCAGGGGCTAGCAAGCCGAACCTTGACAATGATTCATTTGAAATGATGGTTCGGATGTCTCGTTCCTCGGCAGGAAGAGCTCTAATGGTTTCAACAGCCTCAGAATATCCTTGGCCCTCCGGACGCGGGTTAATACCTGAAAAGATGAAACGAGGAGTTAGGAAAAGCATAACTCCAATTAAACACGAATGATGACTCAGCAAAGAGACTTACTGCCTTTGACCCATCTCCTCGCAAAACAAGGAGGGCAACGCACATAGAACCATTCCTGTTTGTACAGGGCGAATTTGCTACATGCTCCTGTCAAGATTTGGCATTTGTGGTACGGCTCGAGGAACATGAAGGAAGGGCTATCTTTCCGTTTCTTGATCGTATAAATGTATCTGATGTCGCCAGAAGTTGGAGGTCTAGAGAAGACGGCTATGAAGAGTAGGTAGGTCCCATATAGAAACGCGTGACCGTTTGGATGCAACTGCGACGGGGCAATGTCTATGTACTGCAACATGTCCTGAAGAAATAAATTGAATGGAGACACGCTGCCCATCCAGCACATGAACTTGTTGCAGGTGGTATATCCGACTGGGGGCAGGTGAGGACGATCATGTCGCGACGGGACTAACACATCGGCAAAAGGAATCCCATGGATGGAGCATATTCGCCGAAGTGCGACTTCATTAATCTTCGAAGCCTGTGAGTCGATCGGATTGTCTAAGAGAATTGTCGCCTCCAGGGAATCAGGAGCTAAGTTATGGGCAGGAGAAGTCGACGGATTTGAAGTATCAGCGATTTCTTGCTTCGATGATGGCCCAGGCCTATTAGATATAGTGGCGGAGCTAGATTTTTTAGACATCCCCAATAAATAATGAATCTGTCTAAGCGCCTGTGAAAACTATACTTGAAAAACGTTGAATGTTAGAATTAACAGTGCGAGTATCCCCCCCCCTGTGGTGTGTAAACTAGTGCAAGCAGTCGTGTGTAAGCATTGAAAATCTAAAGGTTGCATAGATACGAAAGTAAGCTTCGAATCGTCGCCTTCAAAGAGCGTCGTCGCTGACCGTCTCAAAAAGCCCGCCTTGTGGTGATTACAGTTCCCGATTCAGAAAACGTATGTTAATCTAAGTTCAGATTTATGTCTACTAAAGCTAGGAAGTTAGTGATCCGAGTCAGTCTCATATATGCTAGTATGCTTAGGTCCTGGTTCTTGTTTTGTTGTATGAATAGGTATAGTTAATAAGTGTTCGGCCTAATGCATGTTCGATGAAAGGTATCGTTCGGCCTTCATGTTTGTTAGGCATGTCTGTTGTTCGACATATATATACTGTTCGGCATTTGAATAGTGTTCGGCCTTGGTTTTGTTCGGTTAAAATACTGTTCAGCATTTAAGTAGTGTTCGGCCTTGGTTTTGTTCGGCTAAGTTGTTGTTCGGTATTTGAATAGTGTTCGGCCTAGGTTTTGTTCGGTTAAAATACTGTTCGGAATTTAAGTAGTGTTCGGCCTTGGTTTTGTTCGGCTAAGTTGTTGTTCGGCATTTGAATAAGTGTTCGGCATTGGTTTTGTTCGGTTAAAATACTGTTCGGCATTTACGTAGTGTTCGGCCTTGGTTTTGTTCGGCTAAGTTGTTGTTCGGCATTTGAATAAGTGTTCGGCCTTGGTTTGTTCGGTTAACATACTGTTCGGCAGCCCTCCATTTCACCGTCCGGCGCATGACAACATACGCCGAACCAGAGCTATGCCGTTCAACACCCTTACCACCTCCAACACCTTCATTCTTCTTTCTTTTCCTTTAACTTCGGTTCGACACGAGGAAGCTAAGTCCAATGGTCTTATGTGCGAACACTCCTAATCATCCCTCCTCGCCTTGCATCATCGTTCAGCAATAAAGACACAATAAAGACGACCTTCTCGAAAGTTTTCTACATGACACACTCGGTTGTCTCGTTTGAAACTATTTGAATCGTACAAGGAATAATACCTAGTTCGTAGATTGGAGCTTAGGAAGGAGTAGTTAGGTTTTAAGTCTGATCGACTGGCGAGAATTGCAAATCTTTTTGGAGTGACCGAAGTAAAAGAGTAAAGGAGAGAAGAGGGGAAGAACCTAGTTTTATAGGGGAAAAAGTGGAAGTCGAAGGGGCTATATCCGGTAGAACCGGTCAAAGCTGTATCTTTCGGCTTCAAAACGTAGAATTGGTCGGCGCATAAGGAACGTTCGGCTTCGAGCGTATTGTTCGGCATTTATACCACATTTGGCACACACCACAATCTCAAGAAGGCATCTGGACTTAATCAAGGATTTGAAACAAAACATGGAGGATACGTAATTCAAAGCGCATCACGTTCAGTCGTGTAATACACTTTGGGGGGCAAGTGTTTCCTGGAGATTTGACAAGGCAACTGAGTATTCGGCATTGGCAAATACTCGGCATCCAGTAGTACTCGGCATCCAGGAGTACTCGGCATTCAGTAGCACTCGGCGTTCAGGAGTACTCGGCTTCCAGGACTACTCGGCATTCAGTAGCACTCGGCGTTTGTAAGCGCTCGGCATCGGAAGACATTCAGCATGTACAACTGCTCGGCATGGCTGTATTGTTCGGCCGGAACCATCATTCGTCCAAAGGCACTACTCGGCTAAAGGCAACGTCCGGCCATAACTCTCATCGGCCAAGAAACATCGTTCGGCCAGAAGCATCATTTGGCTAAAGCATCGTTCGGCCAGGGACATTGTTCGGCTAGAAGCATTGTTCGGCTAAAGCATCGTTCGGCCAGGGACATTGTTCGGCCAGAAGCATTGTTCGGCTAAAGCTATTGTTTGGCCAGCACCAACGTTCGACCAGAGACAACGTTCGGTCAAGCGCTTCGTTCGGCCAGAGGCACGTTCGGCTTTGACTGATATTCGTTCTACTCTTCCCACGCAGCAAGCGTATCGTTCGGCATAGAGAGGGTGGTTCGACATCCAAGTGATCGGCCTATTTGGTTCGGCATACGGCGACCACTATATTTGGGCCAAGATGTTCGGCTGCCGAGCCCACCTGGGAAGTCCAACCCATCTTTGTCTATAAATAGAGGGGCAGGGGCACAATGAAAAGGGACCTTTTTTCGGGAACACTGGGGAGACTCTGCCATTTTTCAGACTCATGTTCTTTACTTAGCAACTCCATTCAAGCATTTGATCTACGAATTGTATTTGTAATCAATCATTAAGAAGATAAATAAAGTTTAACCTCAAAGTGGACGTAGGCAATTACGCTGAACCACTATAAATCCGGTGTTCTTACTTTCTGCATTTGAATTAGCATATTCTTCTTTGTTTAATTTATCTTCATCATTTATATCTCTTCACAATCTTTCTCAACGAGGTTAGTGACCAATTTTGGTGCTAACAACAGATGTTAAATAAAATTTTCATATTGATCATTTTCTTTAAAGAGAATTATTATCGTTGATTCAACTGCAGTTACTTCTTCGTATAATGTACAGGATATGTTTCCTTTCATTGATAAGAAGTAAATTAGGAACCATAACAAGACAATGTTAAATAAAATTTTCTTTAAATTAAAGTTGATGTTTCAGGAAACCAAACTCAACAACCTCAAGGTGCAAGGTCATTAAAGAAATCCACTTAGAAAAGAAGAAATACTATTCCGGATGATAAGACAATGATTTTTCCTCCTTTCTCCTTGCATGGCTTTCGACATCTTCATGTAAATTAATGATTTCCAAAACCTTTTTGAATGTTAGTGATTCACAACATCTCTGTTATTTATTGAAATTTGGTACCTTTACTGATTCGGTGACATGAGACATCCTCTTGTTTATTGATGATTTATGATATCCTCTTAACATTGTTTTTAGTCGATATCCTTCAGATTTGTTAATATCCGGCATCCACCATTGGTGAAATGTGGCATCTGTCTTTTTTCGTCGACGAAGTGCGGCATTGGTGATATACAATATTCTTTATTTCATTGATGGCTTACGAAATGTCATTCAACAACATCACCGCCCCCATGATATGCTACATCTTATGCTGTATGTGGAAGTTCGACATCATCTATTTTGCTTAGATTCAACATCCTCCCTTTTATTTAGGCGTCAGAATGCTTGGGTAATACATTCAAATTTATTTTTGTGGCCTTCGCAAACTAATTGTAAATATCCTACATTCCAAGTGAACTAATTGAAATAACATGTCACCAATGCGACCTCTCTTATTTTAGTTGTTCATGAAAATGTTTGATATTTGTGTGTATTTATTTATGTAGATATTAGCCGGCCCAAAGGACAACTAGTATTTGGCCGAATCACTTACACAAATGTGATGATAAATATGTGATAATTATAAGCTTTTATAAGTGAATAACTAATCAGCCCAAAGGAAGATTGTTATTTAACCTAAATTTATTATCAATATTTGATCATTACTACAAGAGTACCACTTGTAGTTAATATTACTGTCCAAAGACTTGATATTAATGTTGTCCTATGTATCTTGAGAAGAGAATTGCCAATTGTTTGAATTTACTATGGCTAATATTTGGATATGAGCATATACAGTCAATCTTTATTTTTATTTAATTTTCAACTAATTTGACTAAAGTATCTGCCAATTTAAATAATATTCTCATATTGTTTGGGACTAACTCTAAGGATTATTAAGAGAACATTTTATTCGTTCTTAACTTCATGGACCTAGCTCTTGCAATCGAGAGGGCCACACCCACCCATATTATGGTTGAATGCTCTTATAATATTTTGAAGAACATTCAGAGGTATGATAATTCAAACAGCAAGAGTCAAAAGATCATAAGGTATAATATTTTAGAAGTTTTCAAGGATGTGATATCCATAGGAATAATCAATATTAAGGTGTTCTTTACAGACCAAAGAAATATATTTTTTGCGAAAACGATACGGGGAACAAGCATGCTTTATATTTTTTGATTTCATAAAGTCAAAGTAAAGGAAACATAAATGAGTACTATATGGAAAATGGTTGCTTCAAAATTTAATGCACTCAAGTTATTGTTTTGGTACTCCCTTTATTCACACTATAATAATTATAAAATTATTATTAATTATTATAAAATGACTTCTTATTGGGCTTATTTAGCATTGTGGTAAGAAGAAGAGAGGTTGAAGAATGTAAGATTGAAAGTACTCATTTAACATACATTGCAAATAAATGTATAAATAAGGATAAAGAAGTCGCTAAAGATATAGAAGAAAATACATAACATACAAATATTTTCATAGTTGTTTCTTTAATAGGTATACAGACATATAGAGTAAAGTATATTAGATATTTTAAGTTATTATTGAGATTTTAGTTATATTGTTTGGATTTATCTGATATTATTGTTATACTGTCATTTAGACATATTTTGGTTTTTTATTTCTAATATGAAAAAATTAGGTTATTATTGTTCATTTAGAAATAATAAGATTGATTTGTCGATAAATTCAAACATTATTGGAACTAAAGCTCCTAATGTTTAAAATATGGATTATATCTATTAATGTTGAATACCTTTTATAATGAAGTCTCAAATTTTGGTTTGGAGATTAATGTGCTTATTTGTTTTAGCTTACTAAATAATTCTAAATTGAGGCGCTAATGAAGAAAATACTTTATTGATATTCTAAGCGACTTAAAAGTTATAGTTTTATGAACAGTCATAAAGAAAAGTTTTAAGATGAGAGATGCAATAATTTTTGAGAATGTTGAGTTTACAGAGAGAAATATAGTATGGATCATTATCTTTAAAGTGAATCATTATCTTTGATTCAACTACAGTTACTTCTTCGGATAATGTATATGATTTGTTTTCTTTCATTAATAAGAAGTAAATTAGGAACTATAATAATACAATATTAAATAAATAAATTTTAAAGTTAAGGTTACCGTTTCAAGAAAACAAATTCAACAACCTCAAAGTGCAAGGTCACTAAGGAAATCCACGTGAAAAGAAAGAAATACTATTCTGGATGAATATGTACTATTTCTCCATAAAGATAAATACCGGATTAATGAAGATGATTCTTTGGACTTACATCAATCCATATAAGTTACTAATTGAAATGTGGATCTAAGGTATGAATGTATAGTGTTATCCCGCCTTTTGGCAAGGCTGAGATACCAAGGGACTGACTAAAAACGAAGTGTCGCTTGTCAGAGATATCGATGAATTTTGTCCGAGTCCGGATTGAGCCACGATTAATAAGACATGACAAGAAAAGCCAGGAGAGCCAACGTTCCAAATTTCAAGTTGATCCGAGTTCGTATGCTTGGGTTATGATCGATTCAAATTGGAAGGAACTGGCTCGTTTTCGAATCCATGGACTTCGCACCAACATCTTCGTATCCATCGATTCGAAGCTATGTTCGAATCTATCGCCTCCGCATCGATCGGAATGGTAGAGACCTCACACCCATCTAGTTCATATCCATCAAATTGAGTTCCTTCGAATCGATGATATTACTCCACTTCGAATCCGTCCGGAACAGTCGTTTCGTATCGATCAACTGAAGCGAGACACGATCGATACGAACGAAACCTTGCTTGAATCCAGGAACGATCAATGTCTTCGAATCCATCAAGTCAAAGCGGCGAGATACTTGGAACGACTCGATCAAACCGGAGAGGAAAGCGGATCGACCCGAAGATTGCGCGCCACATCACCATGAGAGCCCGTGCAGGCGATCGATTCGAAGGAATCGATTCGAATAGATCGATTCGAACAAGATGAACAAATGAAGAACACAATTTCGAATCGACCATATCTCGAGATCTACAAGTCCAAATGTTATGAAATTTTCACAGAAGCTTACGAACATGTTGAGGAATGCCCACACCAAATTTCAGCTCGATTGGACGTTTTCTTGATCGATTCGAATGGACTTCGAATCGATCCCAAAGTGGGCCCAACTTTCCTGAGGCCGGGCATGTGGACCCCCTCACGTGCCAGAAGTGGTCTCCCGAAATTTAGGCGAAATATCAGCCTCCTACACCTATAAATAGAGCCCCTGGTCATTCAGAAAGGGGGTCGGACAATTTTAAGAGCTAAAGAGCGCCCAGACCCTGCCAGATTTACTCCAGATCACCATTGCTGCCTTAAACTCAGACTTTAATCATAAATTCTGTTGTACTACGCTATAAGGAATTGTAATCTTCAAGTATCGAGCAATAAAATCATTAAACTTCATAGTGGACGTAGCCGAAACGCCGAACCACTCTAAATTGTTGTCTTCTGTGCAATTTATTTTCCGTTATTTGGAGTTTTTGTTAGATAATCCTCATTTTCAATTTTCATTCTTCACTTTTATCTCTTCAAAAAACTTCCAAAGAGTTTTGTGCCCATTTTTGGTATAAACACATTGGTGCTTTCACTGAGAAAAAACCAGTTTTTTCTCTTGCTCCTTCGATCTCCCATCGACACCGGATTGCATAAATTCAAGAGGAAGATCCAGATCTCTAATCCGGAATATTTCCATCCTATTCAGATTTGCGTAAAGTCTAGGAAAGGACTCCACCACTCAAGATGGTTAGCACAAGAACTGCTTCTACAACTGCTGATCAAGAAGGTCGGGATAGACAGAATCCTACGCAGCTGCCTCCATCCAACCAAGACAACACTGCTCACTCAGATTCGTCAGGACCAGTCACCAGGCAAGAGTTCCAAGTGTTGCTCCAAGAACTGACTCAAAGTCGGCAACAATTAACTGAACAGCTTCGCGCTAACGCTGAATTGACCAACCAATTAAATCGCCGAAGGCACAGGAGGACCGGAGAGATGATGTTTCCCACTCGTCCATTGAAAGTTCTGCTTCATCTGACTATCACGGTAGATCTACACGTCCCCGATTAGGCGTGAGTCACACACAAGCTACCGGATATCAACCTGCCTTGACCGTAGGACAATTGAGGGTTGGACCGTCAACTAGCCTCCAGACCGGGCCCTCATCACGAAGAGGTACTATTCCACAATATACCACGGATAATCGCACTACAACTACCGCGGTCGAAACAAGGGTTGATACCCGAAATCTGTCAGATCCGAATAATCAGCAACGTGGGCGTACTCCTGAACCATACATCCTGGAAGATTCCGAGCCAAGGAGGCGAGATTTGGACCGTCGACAGCGTCCGGTTCAAACTCGCACTGTGGAACCCGACCACACCTTAGCTCAGCATGCACAGAATGCGACGATGCCCGATATTTCCGCCCTGATACGTCAGATGATTCGCGAAAGTCAAGGGCTTACCAATGACGACTGGGGAATCTCCCGTAGTCATACTCCTTTCACAAACGAGATATTATACGCTGATCCTCCTCGGCGATTCAGAATGCCAACTCTCCCAATGTACGAAGGAAGTAGTGACCCCAATCAACATATTTTGAAATATGAATGGTCAATGAGCGCTGCAAGGGCTGATGATGCAGTGAAATGCCGAAGTTTCCCCATCTCTTTGGGAGGAATCGCAACGATGTGGTTTACAAGGTTACCGCCTAGATCTATCTCTTCGTTCGATCAACTGGCTAAGAAATTTGTCGAACAGTTCCGTATGCATGTCGCTAGACCTAAAGACGTCAACACCCTATCTAGCATCACCAAAGCTAAGGGAGACACACTCAGACGTTATTTAGAAAGATTCCACGCGGCATGTGTAGAGATTAGTAATCCTAACGATAACTCAATCTTGATGGCATTAACCAAAGGAATCGATCCCGATTTTGAGTTTGGAAATTGGTTAGCTAGGAAACCACCCGCATCGTTGGACCGTTTCTACTCTAAAGCCACTCGATTCTTACGGCAAGAGGATGCAAAACAGTCTAGGAAGCAGGACGATGCGATGCCCAGAACTGAAGGAATACAAAGTAACGTAACAGTTAAACAGTCCGGTGAGAGTTTCGGAAAAGTTCAGTTGAATATACAGAACAAACAGACCCAGCGGCAAGGCAACAATGGTTAGGATAAAAAGAGAGATCAGAACCGAGGCCCCCGACGTAGGGCTCCAATGTTTGATAATTACACGCCGTTGAATATGTCATTGGAAAATGTGTACCTACAAACTTGCAACACTGTGCAATATAAGAAGCCTGCTCCGAAGCAATCGTCGAAGAGGCGGATTCAAACAGGGAAGTTTTGTAGATTTCACGAGAGTTATGGCCACAATACCAATGAGTGTCGACATTTGCAGGACCTCATTGAGAAGTTGATCAGGGAAAGAAAGTTAGACCAGTTTGTGCGGGCACCACAGTTTGGTGGTGCGGGCCCCTCAAATCAAAATCGTGCACAAAATCAAGAAAGACAGGAAGAACCCGCTCGTACGGGCGGAAGGCTAGTTATAAATACAATAAGTGGTGGTCCCCACCCAGCAGACAGAAGCTGGAGGGAAATGGAGTCGTATGCTAGCTCTATCAGGCATGCGGACTTTGAATGTTGCAGTAATTGTAAAGACGGGGCTTCGGCCAAGCAACAAAAGACAATGTCTGATGATATCATATTTAGAAGCCGAGACGCTGATAAGGTCGAAGCCCCCACAATCGACCCACTGGTCATATCTGCCTAGGTAGGTCCTGCTTGGATGAAGAGGATCCTGGTTGACAGTGGGAGCTCCGTGAACATCTTACTTAAACGGGCTTATGATTTAATGAAAATGGAAGCGAAGGACTTAAAACCTTGCCTATCTCGAGTCCACGGCTTCAATGGAAGTGCTACAATACCCACTGGAGTGACAGAGCTACCAGTGGAGTTGGGAGTTGGAGAACGCCAGAGAGTCCGAATGTTACAGTTTGTTGTTTTGGACATTGATTCACCTTACAATGCATTTTTGGGCCGACCGGCCCTTGCTGAGTTCAGGGCAGCCATTGCCCCATGGTGCTTAACTCTGAAATTCCCCACTGATCGCAGGGTTGGAGTCATTCAAGGATATTAGGTAGTAGGAAGAGCCTGTTATGTTGCTGAACTGCGCGAGGCGCAGAGAAAGGAGAAAGGAAAGGGCGTAGAGGAATCTCTCTGCGTCCGTTTTGCCGATGATTGACAATTAGTACCTGGGCCCCGGCCCGGGAACCACGACCAATTCCATAAAGACCTTGACCCTAGAGATAATGAAGATAAAGACGAATCTAAAGAGAATCAAGCTTCCCCGGCCGAACTGACTGTGGACGTCCCAATCAGTGAGGATGATGATTCAAGGATGCTAAAAGTTGGATCTCAACTGGGCAAACAGACACAACAGGAATTGGTCGAATTTCTCCGGGCGAATCTCGACGTTTTCGCCTGGACACACTCTGATATGTGCGGGATCTCGCCGGACATCGCAAGTCAATCCCTGAATATTGATCCGCGGTATGTCCCGGTCAAACAGAAAAGGCGTGGTGTGGATCCAGAGAGATCTGCCGCCCTTAAAGAGGAGGTTGATAAGTTGCAATCAAATGGGTTCATCTAAGATGCTTTGTATCCAGAATGGGTGTCGAATCCAGTATTGGTTCGAAAACCGAATGGAAAATGGAGAACTTGCATCGACTACTCAGACTTAAACAAGGCTTGTCCAAAGGATAGTTTTCCACTTCCTCGAATTGACCAGCTCTTAGATTCAACAGCTGGACATGAGTTATTATCTTTCATGGATGCTTATTCTGGCTACAATCAAATACCTATGCATTTTCCTGATAAAGAACATACCAGTTTCGTGACCGATCTGGGACTCTACTGCTACAAAGTCATGCCTTTTGGTTTAAAAAATGCCGGAGCAACATATCAACGCTTGGTCAACCGAATGTTCGCCGACCAGATCGGGAAGACCATGGAGGTCTATATGGATGACATGCTAGTAACGTCTTGATTCTCCACAGATCACGTCAGAGATTTAGATTCGATGTTCTGCATCCTTCGAGAATATGGAATGAAGCTCAACCCATTAAAGTGTCACTTCGGTGTCGCCTCTGGAAAGTTCCTCGGGTTCATCGTTAACGCTCGAGGGATAGAAGCAAATTCCGAAAAGATCTGGGCGATAGGGAACTTACAAACTCCAAGAACCATAAAACAAGTCCAGAGCCTCAACGGGAAGGTAGCAGCATTGAGCAGGTTCATTTCAAAATCCACCGATAAATGCATTCCTTTCTTCGATCTGATCCGGAAAGGAAAGCGAAACTTTGAATGGACCATGGAGTGTGAAGACGCATTCCGATCGCTGGTTCAACATCTTTCCATGCCACCGATCCTGTCAAAGCTGGTTAACCACGAACAATTGTACCTTTATCTGGCAGTATCAGAGCATACAATCAGCGCTGCTTTAGTTAGGGAAGAAGACCGAGTGCAGAAACTAGTCTACTACGTCAGCAAACGATTGACTGGAGTTGAGAGAAATTATCCGAAACTAGAGAAGTTGGCTTATTGCCTTGTCATCGCATCAAGAAAACTCCGACCATATTTCCAGGCACATCCTATTATTATTTACACCGACCAGCCGTTACGACAGGTCCTTACGCGGCATGAGACGTCTGGTAGGTTGCTCAAGTGGAACATCGAACTGAGCCAGTTTGATATTACTTACACTCCAAGACGAGCCGTTCAAGGACAAGTCCTAGCCGATTTCATAGCCGAGTTTACCGTTCCAGAAGACTTGCCCGAAACCAGTGAATCCCCCGAATACATCTGGAAGCTATATACTGACGGTGCATCAAACGAGCGGTGTTCGGGCGCTGGTGTTGTACTTGAAACTCCCGAAGGCCGATCTATATGTTATGCTTTGAAGTTCGGTTTTCATGCAACCAATAATGAAGCTGAATATGAAGCCCTCTTAGCTGGACTAAAATTTGCCAGAGATTTGAGAATTATCGCCGTGGAAATTTATTGTGATTCACAATTAGTTGTGTGTCAAGTACGGGGAGAGTATCAAGCGAGAGATCGAAGGCTGGCTGCTTACTTAGCTAGAGTTCAGGAAGTACTGAATTAGTTTGATTGTTATGCCATTTATTATATACCTCGAGAACGCAATCAAAAAGCCGATTCATTGGCGAAGTTAGCCAACACAGGTGAAGCACAGCAAATGGGACTTGTCCCCGTCGAAACTTTGTCCTACCCAAGCATCGACCAAATAGAGATGAATTTTGTGTTTGAAACCGCTCCCAGTAGAGAATCGTGGATGACTCCGTATCGAAATTACATTGAGAATGGGACATTGCCTGAGCATAGAAATGAGAAGAGACAAATTCTACGAAAAGCTTCACGGTTCGTCATTCAGAACGGAGTCATGTATAGAAGGGGTTATTCTGTTCCTCTCCTCCTGTGTATCGTGCACGATGAAATCAAACGAGTGTTACATGACGTACACGAAGGAGAGTGTGGCGATCACACCGGTGGGCAAGCTCTCGCTAAGAAAATACTTCGATATGGATACTACTGGCCGACAGTGAACCGAGATGCAGCAAACTATGCCAGAAAGTGCGATAGGTGCCAGAAACACACCCGAATTCCAAGAGCCCCACCTACCGAGATAACTCAAATGGTCAGCCCCTGGCAATTCGCAATGTGGGCATCGATATCATCGGCGCTCTACCTCTGGCAAAAGGTGGTGCGAAGTACGCCATCGTCGCCGTTGACTACTTTACAAAGTGGGCTGAAGCCGAAGCTCTCGCAACGATTACGACAAAGAAAGTAATAAATTTCGTAGTTCGCAATATCATCTGTCGAGTTGGACTCCCGCATACCATCATCACCGATAATAGAGCCCAATTCGAAAGTGCAGAATTCAAGAATTTCTGTCAACGGTTTCATATCCATAAAAAATTCTCGGCGATTTCACATCCTCAGGCAAACGATCAGGTCGAAGCTGTCAATAAAGTTATAAAATCCATCCTAAAGAAACAACTGGAAAAGGCCGGGGGCAAATGGGTTGATGAACTTCCTATGGCATTATGGGCTTATCGAACGACTCACAAGACCGCAACCGGACACACCCCGTTTTCCTTATCTTATGGCACAGAAACCGTTATTCCAGTCGAGACGGAAGTGTTTTCCCATCGCGTGACTTATTATGATCCGAAAACAAATGCTATATTGCTTGCTGAATCTTTGGATCTACTGGATGAGAAGCGGGAAGAGGCTGATTTGAGAGCTGCTGCATACCGGAGTCGAGTCGCCCGATTGTACAATGCCAAAGTTCGACCTCGAACTTTTGAACTCGGCGATCTCGTCCTCAAGAGAATCTATCCGGTTCCTTCGCACATGAAACCAAATTGGGAAGGACCCTACGTGATTACACAAAGACTCGGAGATTGCACATTCAAACTATCGACCGTTGACGGTCTTGATTTGCCAAGGGCCTGGAACAGCGAGAGTCTCCTTCGCTACTACACATGACAGGCTTTATTTATTTCATTATATTTTTTCCATTTAGCAATTTACTTTTTGCATTTCGAAATTAGAATTTGTAATAAGGCAACTGACTGTGACATATTTTCTTATTTCAGCAATAAAATGTCATTTCTTCAAGCCAGAGATGTGATCCATTGAATACAATGCACAACATCACGATGCACGGAGAGCTAAATTCCATCACGCAGTGGAATTTATTCAAGTAGGGAGTGGCTGTGATACGACCGGTCACTCACTAAGTGAAACCCGAGCTCGGGGGCAAGCCATCACATCAAGGCAAAAAATGGGCTGATATACTACAATCCCTCACTTAACTCCGTACTCCCAAAGTGCGAGACGGAGTATAAACATACGTTAACTCCGTATTCCCAGAGTGCGAGACGAAGTATAAACATTAAACAACTCCGTACTCCCAGAGTGCGAGACGGAGTATAAACTTTGCTCAACTCCGTCCTCCCAGAGTGCGAGACGGAATATAAGCATACACCAACTACGTACTCCCAGAGTGCGAGACGGAGTATAAACATACGTTAACTCCGTACTCCCAGAGTGCGAGACAGAGTATAAACATTAAATACCTCTGTATTCCCAGAGTGCGAGACGGAGTATAAACTTTGCTCAACTCCGTCCTCCCAGAGTGCGAGACGGAATATAAGCATACGTCAACACCATCCTCCCAGAGTGCGAGACGGAGTATAAACTTTATAAAATCCTCGAAGTATGGATGTTAACTCTAAACCGTGGATAATTTCACACAACGCCTATTACGGCTTATCCCCAAAACTGGGGGCAGAACCAAAGCAAATATTGAATTGAAGACTAAAGAGAATATGTTTTCATTTCAATTATCAACAAAAGGAATCCAATTACAAGCTAATTCAAAAAATTCCTACTAGCGGGGGCCGAGCCCGCATCTATACACGGCTACAGAAAACCAAAAGGACAAAACGAAATGCTACCCCCGAATATGACAAAGAAAACTGAAGAAGCGCTCAATCTTTCTTCTTCCTCGGTTTCTTTTTCGGGGTAGTCCCGTTGGATCCGCTACCCGACTTCCTCCACAATCTTTTGCTCTTCTCCGTTTTGTCCTTCGATTGCGGCATAATGTCAACATCCTCCTCGGAGCTTGAAGCGATAGAAATTCTCTTGGAGGATGGAACTGGAGGCATAGGAGCTGTAACAGGAAGTGGGGCAGGAGCACTTGCAATAACCACAGTGCCACCTGGCGATATCATCATCAATGGAGCTAGGCCAGACGGTGCCATGCCACCCCCCGAAATACTACCTATTGTCACGGCCGCCATCTCAGCATCGATCTCGACAAGAATATCATCCTCACGAGATGCTTGGGCCGCGCTGGACGTGCTAGAGGCTGGCATAAAGGAGCTAGCAGCTGGAGTGACCCCGCTCATGGCAAAAGATGGATCTGCGAAGGGGTCGTTGGGTTGACTAAGGATTTTCTCAATCATCTGGGCATCGAAAGATAACATGCTCGTTTCTCCCCCTTCGCCGACCACAGTAGATGTCATGATAGCCTCGGTGACAATGGCCCCTTGCGCTTGATAAGGAACTTGAGATGCAGGAGGCGCAGAGATAACAGCTTTGGTCACTGAATGAGAAAAAGTAAAGATTGTTAGCTAAATGTATTGCTTCAGATTCACCACACTGAGTATATACGGGAGGCGTTCGAATACCTTCCTTAGCCTAACCCGAAGTATGGACAGGTGCAGAGGCAGGGGCTCCGACGGGAGACAATTGCGGCTGGTCGGGATTGTAAGCAGGGACAGACTGAGGATCGACCGTGCCAGTGGCTTCGGGCAATGTCGGAATTACAACTCCAGCACTTGCTTTGTGATGCTCGATCCCCGAGCCCTCACCGGTCTCCATCTGCCGAGCACCAAGCCTCTCCTTTTCCACGGAAATCATCGCCTCGTGGAGAACTTTCCTCTCCTCCTCAGAAAGATAGCGCATTTCGAGTTCAAAATCATCCAGTGCTTCGTCCGGACGCGCTGCTTTCTTTTCCTCTACCAGCCTAGTCCAGGCATTGTACAAAAGCATAGAATAGTCTCCGAGCCAAGATAAATTTCTGTGCTCCAGCACGTTGGTGTTATATGTGACCAGGAGATCATCAAAATCAGCTTCCATCCTGAACTGCTCCGCTGCGATTTTTTTCCTCGGCTTCTATTTCCACGGACTTAGCCTTTGCCACCGCCGCATCAAGTTCAGCTCGAAGTGATACAGCTTGATCGCATGCATCCTGAGCGGCGGTGTTTGCATCATCTTTTTCTTTCACCATTTCAGCGAATTTGGCTTTAAGCTCATTCAACTCTTTAATGGCGGTGTCCCGTTCAGCTAAGACGGTGGTATAATGGTGGCCCATCCCTTCTACTAAGGCACAATGTGCCTGCTGCATCCTTGTCATCTTCGCCACGGCCTCATCATGCTTTTTAAGCGCTTGAATCTCTGAACTTAGAGATGACTCGATCTCTGATTGGAGAACCTGGATGATGCGATCTTTCTGGACAAGGTCAGCATCGCGTTTCTCAATAATTTTTGATCGGTCAAAAGCTACTTCTGAAGCTTTCACAGCTGCCTTGTACCACTCTTTGTATTGAGCGTAAAAATCACGAATGTAATCATGCGTGATATTCTCGGCATCCGGAGGAATCCTCTTGAGATGGGGAGGGAAGACATATGCATCCAGACAAATTTCTGGAAAATCCTTTTTCATCTGAGCAAGCTTGATGGCTTCTTCACTAGTCAGTTCTGCCGGAGCCTGTTCAACAATGGCAGCTATCGGTGGTTCAACTCTTTGCCGCTGAGTTTCGGGCCTTGAAGATTGAGAAGGCTGTTGTTGCTGTGAAGACTCAGGGGGATCTATAGGGGCCCTAGGAGGTAGAGGAGAACGAGATCGCGATCGATACTGATGGCCTCTATCTCTGTCAGTACGATCTTGACCAGAATGGCCACGCCAATAATCTCGATCTCTATCATAGCGCTCCTGGCTGGTATAACCTCGTCCGTGATCCCTATCTGATTCCCTCCAACGGGACTCATAATATGAGGAAGATCGGCGAACATTGCGGAGCCTATCCAAAGTGGATCCACGACCTGACATCTCACCTGCGATAAGAAGGAACCGCAGTTTAGCATCCTACTAAAGTAATGTCCAATATGCGGAAATCGTGTAGTGCTGTGGAAGTGTGTGTAAATGTGTAAACCCCCTGACCAACCGGAAGTGTTGACCGCACTTAAAGGAAAAGGCTCGCTCATATTTAAAACATCTCGGAATTCTTCCAACCCGGGATTGTGATGAATTGATATGTAATCCGGGATGGGAATATCACCAAGCCCTTCGAAGGTATCTCTCGATTGAGAAGGGGCGGCCTCGGAAATTATGATTCCGGAAGTGGGAGGAGACACATCTACAGACTTCCATCCCTTAGATTTAAGTTTTTTGGAAACGACAGTCTTGCTTTTCCGTCTCTCTCCCAATTCTTCGAAATTGCCCGAAAAATGAGCCACCGGCTCGACATCTGTGTGAGTCCTTTCTTCGTCGCTCACTTCGGTTATCACAACTCCAAGCGTTTTCTTCGCCATTTTCTTCTTCTTCTTCTTTTTCTTCTTCTTTGGAAAGGACCTTAGCATCCCTTCGGTGATTATGCTCTGATTTATTTCGATCAAGCCAAGAGCTCTTAAGTTATAATCAGTCAACACCAAGTCGATGTGTCTCAAATCGCTCGGGATCTCTTGAAGGCTCCGAACCATACCCTTGTAATACCCGCCGTCGGGTCTGGAGATAATAGCTGTAAAAAAAAGTAGGATGTCAATACCAATACCAAAAAACCATTAGTCAAGGAAATCATCGACGGGTTACGACACTTACATCTAGACAACCACCGCCTAGCAAAACCTGGAGGACACCGGATATAAAACCATTCATTCTTGAAATAACTGAGTCTGGTCCAGGCTCCGGTAATAATCGGGAAGTACCTGACTGCCTCCAAAAACGTAAAGGATGGACTATCGCCTCTACTCTTGAAATTAAATAGATATCTGATTTCTGTTGGCCTTGGTGGGCGGAAGAGATGTTCCATAAATACAATGAACGCACTGTTCAGTAGCGCGTGCCCGTTGGGGTGTAATTGAGAGGGAGCGATTCCAAGAAATGATAACATCTCCCTAATGTATTGATTAAATGGAGGGAGTGTTCCGGCCGCACAAGCATGTCGATAGAAGGCGGTAAACCCTTCCGGTGGACAGTGAGGTCTGTCACTAGATCCCGGCAATAGCACATCGTCCAAGGAAATGTTATGTCTTGTGCATATCCTGCCCAACAAGTTTTCAGAAATATTGGACTGAACAGAGTCTATAGGGTCTTCAATAAATATAGCCTCTTGCAGCTTGTCAGGAGCTGGATCTACTACTTCCGCTGGGATGTCTGGAATTACAAGGATCGGAGGGGGAGAACTCTGAATCTCTTGCTGCTGAGAGCTCGAGAATTCCATCACTGACTAACTCATCAGAAAGTAACATTAAGCAAATGAAAAAACCCGTTCATTTCCCTGTGTAAAGTGTGTGTTGTGCAGTGCAGTGCAGCCAATACTTAGGAAATTCAGCATAGTTTAAGAAAATATGAGAACGACAAGAAGTTCGAAAACCCAGTCGGAGTGACCGTCATCGCTGACCGTCACAACCATACCGTCCAAACACATAAAATTCGAGTCAAGTTAGAGTTTGTCTTGTCCAGATACAGTTCCATCGACGAGCTTCGAAGGGCAGTCAAGTATGCAGTATAAAAGTTCAGTCTAAATGTGCAGAGATGAAGCTCGTCGGAATCATGCTATCAATCATGTAAAAGTTCGTATCCATAAGGCTTTATTCATATCGATCAAGGTCGGGGTTTTAACTTCGAATCGACCAGAGAAGCATTATTCTCGAATCGATCTCGGGCAAATCGATACGTTTCGCATCGATCACAATGGAATTTCGAATCGATCAGGAACCCTAGGTTTCGTATCCATCATCAGTCTGGGTTCCGAATCGATCTTAGAAATAAAACTTTGCATTGTCAAAGTTACACAGGCTTCGTATCGATCGTTGGAGCAGAAGTTTCGTATCGATCACAAGGGGCAGCTCCACGATCGATCTCAACGGACCGATACGGCATCTCGCTATTTGTAATCGACCCGACCTCCAATCCTCCACTTCGTGCATCCAGATCGATGCGAACGCCATGACAAAACACCATCTCCCAAATCGATTTCGACTCCAATCAAGATCGACACGAACAGGGATGGTAAAGGGTTTCGAATTTTGGATCTCCAAGTACTTAGTCGAATTGCCTACCTAAGTATGAAGCTGGATTAGAAAGACTTGGATGCTGGTTCGGATCGAAGGAGAAAGTAGTTTGTCTTTGTTCTTGAAGGACTGGAGTGGATTCGAAGGCGCAGACAGACAAAGGCAAAAAGTAAAAAGTAAAAAATGAATCCTTGGTATTTATAGGATTTCTATGGCGATTCGCCTCCCGGTGCATATGACCGGCCCCAATAGGTGAATATCCAGACCGATTCGAAGTGCCTCGCTCGAATCCATCGACTTTAGCCTCCATCGAAACGAAGAAAACATCGACATCCACCAGTTTGAGACCACCTTTTCGTATCCATCGATTCGAATCCATCCAGTATGCACTGAGTTCATCGATATGAAACAGGACTTCATGTCCATCAACGATTTTCGTGTCTATCAAAGCAAAGCACGCTGGTTGAACATTTGTTTAAAAGAAGATTACAACAAAACGGCTAAAAGACGATTGTCAAGCAACCAATTGGACAGAAATATTCAGCATAAAAGACTGCGGCTTTTCAAAGCACGCTATGTTTACACAAGACGTACTTTGGGGGGCAAATGTTATCCCGCCTTTTGGCAAGGCCGAGATACTAAGGGACTGACTAAAAACGAAGTGTCGCTTGTCAGAGATATCGATGAATTTTGTCCGAGTCCGGATTGAGCCACGATTAATAAGACATGACAAGCAAAGCCAGGAGAGCCAACGTTCCAAATTTCAAGTCGATCCGAGTTCGTATGCTTGGGTTATGATCGATTCAAATTGGAAGGAACTGGCTCGTTTTCGAATCCATGGACTTCGCACCAACATCTTCGTATCCATCGATTTGAAGTTATGTTCGAATCCATTGCCTCCGCATCGATCAGAATGGCAGAGACCTCACACCCATCTGGTTCATATCCATCAATTTGAGTTCCTTCGAATCGATGATATTACTCCACTTCGAATCCGTCTGGAACAGTCGTTTCATATCGATCAACTAAAGCGAGACACGATCGATACGAACGAAACCTTGCTCGAATCCAGGAACGATCAATGTCTTCGAATCCATCAAGTCAAAGCGGCGAGATACTTGGAACGACTCAATCAAACCGAAGAGGAAAGCGGATCGACCCGAAGATTGCGCGCCACATCACCATGAGAGCCCGTGCAGGCGATCGATTCGAAGGAATCGATTCGAATAGATCGATTCGAACAAGATGAAAGAACGCAATTTCGAATCGACCATATCTCGAGATCTACAAGTCCAAATGTTATGAAATTTTCACAGAAGCTTACAAACATGTTGAGGAATGCCCACACCAAATTTCAACTCGATTGGACCTTTTCTTGATCGATTCGAATGGACTTCGAATTGATCCCAAAGTGGGCCCAACTTTCCTGAGGCCGGGCATGTGGGCCCCCTCACGTTCCCGAAGTGGTCTCCCGAAATTTAGGTGAAATATCAGTCTCCTACACCTATAAATAGAGCCCCTGGTCATTCAGAAAGGGGGTCGGACAATTTTAAGAGCTAAAGAGCGCCCAGACCCTGCCAGATTTACTCCAGATCACCATTGCTGCCTTAAACTCAGACTTTAACCATAAAATCTGTTGTACTACGCTATAAGGAATTGTAATCTTCAAGTATCGAGCAATAAAATCATTAAAGTTCATAGTGGACGTAGGCGAAACGCCGAACCACTCTAAATTGTTGTCTTCTGTGCAATTTATTTTCCGTTATTTGGAGTTTTTGTTAGATAATCCTCATTTTCAATTTTCATTCTTCACTTTTATCTCTTCAAAAAACTTCCGAAGAGTGTTGTGCCCATTTTTGGTACAAACATATAGTATAGATCAAATAAGGACAATAAAGTTTGAGATCTTTCCCCTTACCTTAAGGTAACAAGATCATTGGTGATGAATAACTATTCAAAACCAAAAGGGATTAATTGGGTGATGCGGAAAGATATAAGGCTCATTATAGGAAAAATTATACTCAAGAGGAAAACAATGTTTTTTTAAAGAGACTTTCTCTTTGGTTCCACTGAAAGACTCTTTGGAATTATTTTGGAATTTGTTGCAGATTATGATTTTAAGCAATATCGGAAGGTTATTAAAGTCGTGTTTCTCAATGGAGATATTGATGAAACAAGACCACTAATGGATTACTCTTTTGTATTAGGGATTTAAATACCCCGCTATTATTCATGGGGTGATATTTGGATTATCACAAAGTGTTAGGCAGATAAGTGCATAAAAAGGTTCGGTATGCAAACTGCGAATCAATTGATTCACTTTTGCATAAAGAGATAAATATTGTCTTATATAGTGATATAAGAACATCCTTAAAGCTAAAGAAATGCAAAAGATTCCTCATGCATTTGCGATGTGGAGTCTAATGCATGCTATTTTGGTGTAAAGCCTAATTAAAGTTATCAAATTATGAACTAAAGTTAAAAGGCTTAAAGATATAATTGTCATGGTATTAATATGTAGCCAACGAGGCAATTCTAATTTATTGAAGGGCCAAATTGGAAAATGTCAACATTATAAATAAGGTGTTATGGTCCTCAAATTACATAAGCTCTAGTTATTCTCCCACTATCTTTTAAGAAAATAATTTAAATCTAGGGTTTATGTCAATTTAGAATATCAGATCCAACTTTTATCTTTTAGATCTGTCTCTTTTTCTTATTCAGTTCATGAAAGCAGCAAATATGGATTCAAATCTAATATAAGATCTAGGGTTGGTGTCAATATGGAAAATCAAACCAAATTTACTCTTTCAATCAGCAACTATAGATTTAGGTATGACTTCCGCTAATTCATTTAGTTTCCTCTGATTTCTTCTCAATCAAATCAATATAGGTCACCTATTCAGATCTAGGGTTTCATGATTAATCAATTTTCAAGTATATTTAAATCCTAACACATCAAACACAAAAAGAATCTCATCTTCATGAACATGGCCCATGAAAACCAAGATATTTGAAAAAGAAACAAAAATAATTTTAAATTTGTGGAACAAGAAATAAAAACTTGTATAAAATTATGCCACTGAATACTAGGGTTTTCGGACCTATAAACTTAGAACATGTTTATTGAAATACATGCATACAGGTATAACAAACAAATCTGTTCTTTTTTACCAAAACTATTTTAGTAAAAACTATTCGTCTAATCATCTGATTATATCCACAGTAAACAATAACATGTTTTATGAAGCTAATTTGATAAAGGAAAATACAATACCATATAAACCATAATGTATCTATAGTGTAGCACAGAAGGTCCTCCGAGTTATACCACATTAAACCCACCCCTACTCATTTATATTGGTCCGAGTATGCTACTTGATTGGTTGAGGCATCAAAATTACAATATTTACTCTTTATTAGTGTAAATTTATAGTAAATTTAGGGTTTTCCTAGCAAGGAATCGAATGGCAAATTGCAAACTCCCCTTGAAGGGATGTGATTATAAGAAGATATATTTCCTTGCCCCCAACTAATGTAAAAAGGGTGGTGCTAAGGGCACCTTGTTTTATGCTGAGGGCTACCATGTTCAGCCATGAACGGCCGAATAGTTAAAAATAAATTTAACTGCGGTCAGCAGACAACCATCGATCAAACATGAGTTTGGTCAGCGGTTAACCGCTAACCACGACTAGGTGCGGTAGCCCTATCATGTAGCCCGACGCCATTACGACTACATTATAAAAAACTATGCCACCGTCAAAGTGTTGGTATGGGTTAAGCCTTAGGAAAGAAATTTGTTTTTAGGGTTTTACTTATAGTCACTAGAGGTAAAAGTTAGTCAAACAGAAAAGTGAATTGCCTATTTTCGATCAATTCAAATAAAACAAGAGTATGTGGGTATTATTATTTCCTATCTAGTTCTAAATGAAAACTGCAAGTATGATACTAATATTAACTCACAATAATAATAACTAGTACAACCACACAACGATGGAGAAACCGACCATTGGATTCTATAATCTTTTAAAAAACATTTACCGTAAATTTTCATTGGTTCAATTAAACAGACGATTGTAATATATTGAAAAAAACAATTAAGTGGTGCAGGATATACATGCCTATAAACATACATATTTATATATAATATATCTAAGAGAAAGGAGGAATTGATAAATTATAGAGTTGATGTAAAAACAAAGAACTAATCATTAGGATTCATAGCACAAACAATGTCTAAGCCAGGAATTATCTTGGTATAGCATAAATACACGTATACAAAAAGCTAAAATGATAAAATCAACCAGTGCCATAAAACGGTGACCAATGCAGAAGCTACCAAGCATTAACTTCTATTGTATTCTTGCATGAACTTAGAGTTAGCATCTTCCTCAACCGGTGGCGAATTAAGTGATGATAACGCTGGTGATAGCGAATCCGACGAGGAAAGGCTAGTTAAGATTCCACTCTCTTTTGAAGAATACCGGCCATGGATATAATTTCCTTGTTTCCTGATCTTTTCTACTTTATTTTGTTCTGTTGATACAAAATTAACACTTATTTTGAACAAATAAATAGTTAAAGATACATATATAATTATAAAACTTGGATCATGTGGTGGCCCAACCCTTGTATGACCAATATGTCATCTCCTATGTTCAAAACTAAAGTTACATTTACAAATACACTTGTGTCCATAAGATGTGTAACGACCCACCCTTTTTGGATAGTTTAAATCGACAATCAAATACATATGTCAACTCAAACCATTCAAAAGGGAGGATTGTTAATGGGGTAAATAAGAAAAGAAGAGAAAAGGAACAAGAAACAACCATAGAATCTCTTAGTAGAAAGATAAAATATAATAATCAAATAAACAGTTCATGAAGCTGTTTAATATACTTTTGATTATCATTTATACATCATTTGTCAAAGTAATACATATACAACAGAACAAATAAAATAATGCAGCAGACAACATGATGCAAGGATAATAATAGTAATAGTATACCAAATCTTCGTCTTTGTCCTCCATATAATAGATCTTCAATAAGCTGAAAAACTCAGGACTGACCCGAGCGTAATGAAAGGACAAAACACTCGAGTCAGGACTAAAATATCCTTATGTAAGTTAAATCAATCGTAAATAAAATATGGGTGTAACGGCGTCAGAGATGTTTACGGGGTTTGACATCTCCAATCCAGTGTCGATGTGCGTGCAATAACTCAAGAGATGTTACGGGATTTTCCATCTCTTAAGGATCCGTTAAACTATCTACTATGTAGTACAATACGCTATTATAATATGTCTATAGTAAAGTAAACTATTAAAATAGCGTTAAGGCGTTACCCATATCCCCCTTAACACATTTTTATATATTCCCATAGTCTATACAGTACCGTAATTCCTCCGTAAACTGGAGGGCTATCAGAGGGCACTCCATAGGTATGGTACAAAACAAACTCGTAGAAGGCGCTAAAGGGCATGTGAACACGGCACACGAGGAGATGCCAGGGTAGATATACCAATTGCACTCCTGGACTGGTGGTGACGCATAGCAGCTACTACCGCCCACCTCGGACACACTCCCAAACAATCGAGGGGTGGCCACCAAATCAAATCACAAAAGCAATAGAATGGTATCGAAGAAATATGCCCGATAAGAGGAATGACCTCACATTGGCCCGGTATAGCTCCTGATTTTAGTCACATCTAAGCTGACTCACGGGAGTCAGGGTCACGTCATACCATATAGAATCGTCACCAAACCATCCTACTTAATTTCTGGAATCTCCACTACGTACACAGTTGTTAAAGTGGTTTTCGGTATCGACAGAGAGTATGCCCATATCCGATCCCGATCTCTTTAACAACCAAACGCTTATTACACACCGGATGGTTTTTTTTACATTTTCAAAATCAATTCATAATTGATATCAAAATATCAAGTTCGCTTCAAAATCAAATCCATTTCAAAATCATCATATATACTCAAAAATATACTATTCCATTTCAAAAATCATTTTCGCCTCAATATCTCATTTTAATTTCAAAATCGTTTCGAATCTCAATTTAGGTTATAACCTCAATTTAACCAAATTCGTATTTAAATCCACAATTTAAATATAAACATTTCACCTTATTGACTAGCTTGAATTTTTGGAAAATAGCTTAAATAATTAAAAATAGTTAAAATACTCTAAAATATTAAAGATAGATTTCAAAATAGTTTTAAATTGATTTAATATAGTTAAATAGTTTTAAAATAGATTAAATATAATTAAATAGATTAAATAGCTTTAAAATAGATTAAATAGATTTAAATAAATTAAAATAGGTTAATTAGTTTAAAATAAATTAAATTGGATTAAGGAGATTTAAATTAGATTAAAATAAGTTAACATGGTTTAAGATAGTTTGAAATAATTTAATATAGTTAATATAGGTTAAAATAGTTTAATATAAAATAGTTTCAAAATCAAATCATTTAAATTCCAACTTCCAAATCCGAATCACATTCCAATTTTCTATTTAGTCGATTCAATCACTATTTCAATCCAAATCAATTTCGACTTCGATTTCAAATTTATTCAATTCCATTTTCAAATCCAATTAAATTCAATTTCAATTCATACCAATTTTCGGCTCAATCTTCAAATATCTACTCAAAACGCTGAAATCAAGTTAACCTTCAATATCCCATTTGAAATCCAAATTTCCAAATACTTTTACTTTGGTAAAGTTCAAAGTTTGAAATAAAGTCCCATCCTTTTTATCAAATCAATTACTGACATTTAAATCATAATTCGATTATAACTTAAAATTCCCAACACGATTATTTAAACGTTTTATTTACCAAATTTTAAATTTCAACATTTTGAGCTTAAGTTCGGACAGAAATTCTATTTTTATAAATTTGGTTTTCATTTCCTTTAAATCAAAATTCATTTAAATAAATTTCAAACAAGAAATTTTTTAAATCATTTAATTTACCCAATCCGGTGTCCGTATATAATTTTCTATCTTATGGCCAAGTGATCAGTTATTTCACTTAATTTCAGGGATATATATATATATATCAATTCAATCCAAATCATAGTGTCATAGGTATATATCATTTCAACCTATTTCTCAATTTATTCGGAATGATTCAGTTTACAACTGTAAATAATACACATGGTGATGACAGGATATATACAAACCAATAAACATCCAAACATTCCAACATCAATCAATAGCATCCATCGCAACCAATCATCCAAACAGACAATATAATTCACGGAAATTTCATAGTTATTAATGTTCGGAAATTTAATTGCAATTAAATCAAAATTTCAATTTGACAGTCAATTTCCATTTCCAACATTAATTCGATGTCAATCTAGATGACGATAAAATTTATCAAACAACGACCAATAAAAATCATATCACTTCATAACGTCAAATTTAACTAGCATCAGAATATTCTAGTACGTTGTGAGCATTATAAAACACTCACCTTGGATTTACGTGGCCAATAGTTCAAAATTTTAAATTAAATCGAGCGCGTTCGATTTAACCAAAAAATTTAACGAGCTTGAAACAGTCCCGGGTTTGCACTGCAGCGTAGCTCTCGTCGCTGCGATTCCAACGTCGCCAGTTTCGTCCGATTCTGATAACGTATGGATGAGATATGTCATTTATAAGTTTGTATATATATATACTTTAAAACAACATTCTTTTTTTTTCAACCTGAACGCATCAGGGCCGTGCAAATTGAATGAAGAAGATCAGGCCGCACGTTCCTTCTTCTCCAAACGCATACACAGGCAAAGCACGCACAAAGAAACCCAAACACACGCATCCCACAACCGATCGCCGCTCCACCCACGTTGCTCGAGAAGTTGATCGAACTCCGGCAAACAGAAGCCCCACGCTATAGCCACCATCGCCCCAAGCGACGCGAAGCTCGGCTGCACACAGGCCGAGAAAACCCTGCTTGAACATGCGCTGAACGTGACCAATCCACACCTCCATTCGACGACCATAAACCAATTCCACCGTTGGATCTGACGAGCTCGACAAGCTCGTCGATTTCCTAGTTGAGAGTTTTCGACGATATCGAGTGGATGAGCGAAGATCGAGGGGAGAAGATGGAAGAGTTTTCGGCCATTAATCAATAGAACGACGGCCACGAAACCTAATAGGGTTTCAGTTGTGAACGCGTATATATACGCGTATAACGAATTATTTTAATATTATTTTCAATTTTAACTGCTTTTTCAAACGAACACCAAAATAGATGTGCCAACAGGCATTCGTAATGTTTTACCCACATTTCGAACACAATGGAATAGGTTTCGGGGCCTAATTCGATCATATGTGGAAGTTAGCTTTTTGAATCGAATTAAAATATTAAATTTTCGATATTTATTTCAACGCGTTTCTAACCCGTACGACCAAACGATAACTACAAACGCTACAAAATTTGAAATCCGATAATAATACACTATTACGGATCCAATGGAACTGGTATCGTCGAATTCCGAGAGTGTGCCCCGGATCGCTATTTTAACGTCTCAATTATAATATAAAATTGTCAATTTCTAGTTATTCACTTAAAAATCCAATTTTAAATGTTAACAAATTTCATTGTTGTTTTAATAAACTTTACATCAACTTCCGGTTTCATTTTCAATCATATTATATTTAGAATTCAATTATTCAAATAATTGCAATATTAAATTTTAAACGATTTTGATTATTCAAAAATTCACTATCTTTGAAATATTTGAAAATGAACTTATAAGATTAAATCTTTAAAACGAATTTAAATTATAGAACAACTATTTCCATTATACAGTTTTTCAACTCCCGTTATTCAATTATTCAGTTAATTTCAAATATTGAATTTTAAACAATTTAATTGTTTAATATTCAACAAATTCCAATATTAGATTTCAAATAAATTTTACTTATTAATCCATTACTTTATTTACATCTATTAAATTCAGCATTATTATTTAACTTCAGTTATTGATCATGAACTCAGCAAATATATAAAATTTCATTTCAGTTGCAATTGGTTTCCAAATTCAATTCGACCGACTAAATAAACAAGTAACTTATAATAATTATCACCATTTACTTTTAATCACACTTATAAGTTTATTATTTACAACAAGTGTCACAATTACCTATACAGTACAAATTTGATTCCATTACCGATGACTATATATTATTTCATTAGTTAACCCAATATTTATATTTGTTTTCTTATATTCCCTTTATAACCAAGTTATAACATTTGAGTCATTTCAATTGATTGGAATTTCATCCAATTCATTAATAATTAACTTAGATAAATATTGTTGCAATTCATTCTAGTTATTATTATCATAAATAAATTACAAATTTTTAATTATTCCAACATTAAACCATGAAATCTTATTAGATTAACTATTTTAATTATCGAAAATTTACGGTTCGTTACAAGATGACTTTATACCCATTGAGCTGTAACAACCTGCCTTTTCGATCCAGAAAAGTTGACACTAATACATCCACGGGATTCACGTGCTGAGAATTCAAGTGCCAGAAAGACAGATTGTTGGAGAAAAGAAAGAAAAGACAAAACAGAATCTCACATCATGCCGAGTAATATATAATATACAACAGATTTTTACAAAAGAAAACTGTAATATATATACATCCAAATTAGAGTACATTTACTCACTAATCATCAGCTTGGACAGTTATAACAACTCATCCTCACAAATGCTGACAAATAAAGCAACACATGCAGCGGAAATAAAGAATATACGAGAGATACGTCTTGGATATCCAGCTCGCCTCTTGAAGGTCCAATGTATCCAAACTAGATCTAAAAATATGTTCGGTCTGACCCGAGCATTATAAGAAAAATAACATCCGGATCAGTCAGGTAAATCAGCGTGAGAAACACACATCAAATGAATTTTAATGTTACAAAAGCTTTTCAAAATACAGGTATCTCATAAGACCATATCACATATAAACATGGACGGGTTTTTAACTTATGATAACCAAAATATTTCATAGGAAATCTTCTGATATTATCATAGTGTCTAAGGTTTAAAATAAATATTGAATATTAGCCGAAATTGTTACATTAATTAAATTCCAGCATAATAGGTTTACAACTACGTCTGCATATCGCTTATTGGAGAATTGGTTCAATAATGACAAGGTAATGGACTACCTTCCATACAGTACATCTCTAGATGAAATGTATCGAGGGCTACAAATGCATTTGCCCCTCTACAAACACAGGACCGGCCTACCGCTAACTGGATAGTATCGAATATGTCATCACCTCGGTTGCTTTCCAACCTTTTCCCAAGAGTTCTCATGGACAACCAAATCCATAATATAATCATCTAGAAAGGTGATGATACACCCTAATCGGTGCGACTAACATAGCCCCACTGCATCTATCATGTTTTAGCCATTTGTTAGGTTGCGAGGCTTGAGGCAATGCTTTTACCTTTCCTCTTTGAAAATCCCACTTGGAATGTTAACACTGCCCTCTAGGCAGCAATGCAATGCCAGCATTCATCCATACAAGTTCGCTCTGGGTCTGAATGAAACCGAATGCACTACTTCCACTACATCCATTTTGGAATCTCCCACAGGATTAGTAGCAAGTATCCCTTACACTTCAAAGAACTCCGTCTTTGAAACTATCATCATCAAGATGTCTACCATTTGAACATTTATGTCAATTCGAAGTGGTTTTTGGATAAAATATCTAATCCCGGTCTTCCCGGACCGACAATGATAGTTTTAAATAAGCCAACGTTAGATAGTCGGTTATTTAATTATCAAATAATAAACATTTCAGCCAAAAATTTAATTTCTAATGGAAAATAACGCTGATTAAGCACAAAGCATCTATTAGCCTCTTTAATTAATCCTTTCATTAATTAAAATTACTTTATAAATATTTATATCAAAATACTTTTACAAAGATATATTCACAAACCCTTTATACTCCTTTCAATACTTGAAAAAATATCCATATACTTATTTCAACGGTATAAGTGTATTCACAAAAATACTACACTTTCCTTACTTAGAAAATGTATTCATATACTTATCTTAACAGTATAAGTATATTCACAAAACATTATGAAAGATTTCTTTTTTCAAAATCATATCAAAGGATTAAAATAAATATTGTTTTAAAGGAAGTGAAGATAAAGATAAATCCAAACACTATTTCTTCGGTGTTAAGCATGGAATGAATATCCACACCACCAAAATTAAGAAAGTCAATTTGGGAAAATACAATCTCAATTTCTTTTATAAATTTGTTCAATAAATCCTTTTAGTGGATCTCTTTCATTTATGAATATCTCTTTTACTAAAATTCCAAATTCATTTATAAAACTCTTAATAAATCTCCAAGTTTATTTATAAAATTCTTTTATAAATATCCAAAATCATTTATAAAGCTTTTTTTATTAATATCCAAAATCATTTATAAAACTCTTTTATAAATCTCTAAAACAATTTATAAAACCCTTTTCCTTTATAAAACTCCATTATAAAAATCCTTTATAAAATCCTTTATAAATCCCAAAACCTCATTTTCATTTGTAAACTCTTATTAAGTGAGATTCCTTTTATAAATCCATTCATTATTTATAAATACAATCAATCGAATAAATTTATTAACTTTAAACATCATAAATAAATAATAAACTGTTTTTTTAACAACACTAGTAACATAATCAATTTTCCTTTAGAACTTCATTAATAAAATAAATATTTTACTCCAAAACACTTTATTAATATAATAATTAATAACTTCAAAACATTATAAATATAATAATTAATAATTTCAAACATTATTAATAAAACAATAATAATTAATCTTTAAACATTATTATAATAAATAATAATTAAATTCTAAACCATTATTAATAATTATTAATTCCAAAACGTTATTAATAAATAACCATTATAAATTCCAATTTTTTTAATAAATAATAATTGTTAATTATCTACAAAAAATATTAAATATTTAAATAAATAACGTTTTACAATATTAAAATATTTATAAATATCTTCAAACAATCAAATATAAATAAACAATTTTTAAAACACTATTAATCAATAGTTAAACAACTTTAAGACATTTCTAAATGGTTTAGAAAGACAAATAGAATGGTTGGTGTAAAATATAGAAGTGCAAAATCTGCTTAAATAAAAATATTCCATAAAACCCAAAGGTTAGATTTAAAATCATTCTCCGAATCAAAAACCAATTTAGCGCAAACGGTATTAATAGTATTTAAAATATTAAATTATGGCCAATAGCCACCAAAGCATTTAACCAATATTGTTACTGATTTTTATGGCTACAAGGGTTAAGTTTTGAACATATAACAATGTCATAACTAATAGTGCTAAACAATCAAGATTCAACAATTAACAATCCATATAACAGGGTTATAACTGAAATAAAACAACAGGAATATAATTTAAAATTAATAATCACAATTTCGAGAAATTTGGATTTCTTTACAAATTTTCCTGTATTTCAATTTCAAATACTAATTGCTTTTCAAAGCGGATATTTTAACCAATCAGCCAATAATTTCAACCAAATACAAACGGTAAAATTTTATCTATTATATAATATAATATACTGATATATCCAAAGAGGTGAGTTTAACTCATCGAAATTCCAGTTGGCGCCAAGGCGCCCCTGTTTAGATTTTAGCATAAAATTCTATAAGTTCTAAACTCCACCAATCCAATTCCAAATAAAGATATCGTCGATAGGAGTCTAACGTGACTGACCGCCTCTGAATCTGACCTCGTATGAAATAGATTTTGGTTTTATAAGATTTTAGAATTAAATAATATAATTATATTACTAATTACATCATTTACACTAATCACCTAATTAGCTTAACCCTAATCCATCTTCATTTACAACCCAGGCCGCAACAACTCAACCCCAACACCTCTCGCTTTCCTTGCTCGTCACCACCGCCAAGCGCCATCATCCACCACCGCATCACGACCCAAGGTAGCACGGTCCAAGAGCTTCCCATCGCTAGTGGTCCCACCTCCTATCTCCCCTCCATCGCTGCGAACGAGGGCTAATATTCATCGTCGTTCATTTCAGATCCTGGCAACCACGCATCGAAATAACTCGATCCAACCGTCAAACCACTACATCTCACCGAGACGCTCAAGTTAGTAGTTGGGGTCGAGGCCCGATTCAGCCTATGGTGGTCATGGAGGATAAGGGCCAATGGATGGAGGGGTTAGAGTTAGGGCTTGGGCAAATGAGAGAGGGATGAGTATCCTTATATATGATTCTATCCAATACTATTCATGTCCAAAAATTTACGAACTCCAATCGAGACATGCTCACTCACGTTTCTAGCTAAATACCTCTATTCCAAACTCAATTGAACTATTTTCAGGACCTAATTTTAAAGTATACAAAAGTTAGTTTTCTAAAATCCAATTATATTATTTTAATTCTATAAAATTAATCATTACACGTTTCGAGCTCGCTCCGTCACACGATACATCCGATCGACACGAAACTCGTCAGCGTGCATCGCATTATTATTCCGATTCCAATGGCACTAGTTTCGAAAAAATCCAAGACAGTGTCCCGGAATGATAATTTCACACAATTAAATATCATTTTATATTTTTTGATCACATTATCGATATTTATCCAAATTATTTATTATTGCATTAAATTTACAAATTAAATTCACCAATATTATTTATTAATTAAAGGAGTTAAATAAGACTATTAAATCCATTTAATTAATATTTAATTGACAATTCAAATATTCAAATGACTACCATATTTGAATTCAAGTTATTAAATCCCAAAATTCAATTATTTAAATATTTAAATTAATTAAATATTCAAAATCAAAACAATCAAATTTCTAAGATGTTACATGAGCAGTGTCACCTTTCAATCCAGGATTACCATCACTACCTATTTTAGTTAGTTGAACCATGATGGGTTGGTTGAAGCCAATAAACCATCCATTACAGAAGATCTAAATGCAATCCATCTCCTCTTAAGCATTACTGAAGCATTAATATGGATAATTAATAATGTTATTTGCATTACTGAGTATACTATAATAACATTGCTTAATTGACCAAAAAGAACAGTCTGAGTATAGTCTTAAGCATTACTTATGCATTAAGATGTTGCCTCTTTAATGTCAATGTTAAAAGATGGCATTAAAGACGAAAATAGTGCAAGGTGTATTAGTAATAAGTGGTTCAGTAAGTGTACCTCAAAAGTACATGAATGCATATCTTTAAAATTGAAAGCTCCAAGCAACAAACACTTGTAAATTATAACACTTTGTGTCAGCATACATACAATGGTATAACTCTATCAATGTTTGCTCTTCTAAACTATAGCACCGTCCTTTGTAAGTAGGCAAAAATAAATAATTCAAATATACATGCATAAGAAATAAGGAGAAAAAAACTTAATGAACCGTATCACTGTCTAAACCAATAATATTACGAATGAACCTAATAATCTATGTCCTTCAACTACTAAAATGCTTAATGAAAAATAAACTAGTATAAATGATATCAATCCAAATGAGCATCGCGATACTTATATTTATATGGTAATTTCTAATAATGCACCTACAAATAGAGAAATGCATGCAGGCTTTACATATGTCCAACAGCCTAAGCACAAAATTTGAATGCCTAATCACTCGAACCGTTCAAAATTTGATAAAATGCACACTTAAATCACACTTTATGCACACACTATTAACCATAGTTTATTCAGATAACACTATATATATATATATAGAATAAGAAAACTGTAACAAGAATATATTTTTATTTTTTTAGTTTTGTTTAATTTGATCCCAAATAACAGTCAGAGTTTTGACGTTGATCCAAGAATTAACAACAGTGGACTATGCATACTTGTATCAAAGTGTTAGCATATCCTAGACAAGATGATTCCCATCTATATCTGCATGAGATGATGTACACCATGGATTTATTTTTCTGAATTCAGCGAGTCTGCAACATCCATGGTTTTATCCTAAATAAGCATACATCAGATTAGTTATGTGAGTTCGATTTGGTCACATTTTTCAATAAATTAGTATTTTCAAACTAGAATGACTTATTAACACATGAAAGCAGAGATGATATTAAAGAATTAAAAACATCAGTAGAAATGACTGAATACTGAATTAAGAAAATGATGTCCCATGAATGAATTTACTTACTTTAAGTAAAACCAAACAGGATATTGATTATAACAATAGTAGAGATGTATCCATGATTAATAATAATTATTACATTTACCTTTCCCCATGATTCATGTGATTTGTCCATATATTAAAAATCAACACTCTCAATTCTTGAAAATACATTGGTAAAAAATCAGTGAGAACTCTTCAAGAGAGTATGTACACACAAATAAATTAAAATTCAAGTTGTTATAAGCAATATTGATACAAACAATTTCCTTGACACCTTGATAACTTGCTATCATTAAGTATCAACACTGTTATGAATCATATAAAGCTATTTTTCATGAATAATACAAAAGGTTATTTACATCATTATGTAAGTGATTTATGTGTACATTATTTTTCAATTTTCCGAAAAAATCAAATATAAATTATGTAGGAACCTATTTAGAAAAAAAAACATTATGCAATATATTTAAAATACTTGTTTGACATTTCCAAACTTTTCAAATTTCTAATATTCTTGTTTATGGTTTATCTTACACCTTTAAATATTGACATAATACATTTTGATAGAAAAAATTCTCGTGAAAAAATATATCAACTAACATAAGTGAACTTACTTTTAGGCAAGGGCGGGGTAAAATTTCAAGCATGAAAAATATGCACAAGGCTTTGAATGATGCCTAGCCAAAGGTGCTCATAGTTTTGTTGAAATAAATAGTTAAAAAATTAGTACATATTTCACAAACAATAACAAAGAATCATAAATAAGTTAACTAGCGTAAGTAGGCTTGAACAAAAAATGTTTGAGCACTTTATTCTTGCATACGACCACTGGATGAGACTATAGAAGAGTCGGAGAAGTGTGTAAAATACCTTTAAGAGTATAATACATGTTGATATTCTAGTATCACGATCATTTCCATCTTAGCTGCAGTACTAATGAACTAAGGTTGGCATAATCCTATAATCAGATAAATTGAAATTACGATATCAATTGTAGTTAACAAGCAGAAGAAATACACATGATAGACAGAAAACAAAAATTTGTTTATCAGAAGACTGGAAACTCGCTGAACTTTTAATGGCGATTCAGTATACCTAGAGATTACTATTAACTACTAAAGGAAAACCAACGCAATTGACTAATAGATAGCTTTTCGGAAATACTTCTCTAGAATGCGCATACCTCTGTAGCAACAAATCAAACTTATAAATTCAAAACATAGTTTCCATTTGCATCTTAAATTTTCTACACATTAAAATTTCTAAGTCTTCAAATGTTCCAACTTCATATTAGCACCAATCGATCAAACTTATATTATTTGTATATATTTCTATTCCATTTGTATTTATAAATCATACATCAAACCATTAACAAAATTTAAGAGTCTGCAACAGTTATTGTTAGCGCCAAAATTGGTCACTAACACCCAAATCCAGATGAAAGCACCAAATACCAGTCGCAGCTCACGGATAGAATGTATGTAGAGAGTATAAATGTGAAGAACATTCAAAATTAAAAAAAAGCAGTAAAAACACAGAATTCATAGTGGTTCGGCTAACTCCGACCTACGTCCACTCCAGAAATTTCCTTTCTTATTGATGTCAGAATCAATTACAATTTCAAACTGATAGAGTAGCCTTAGCCTTAGAAAATAGAAAGTCAGAGAACAAAAAGAAGAAGATCTCTTTTCTGAAACCCCGCATGCTGTATTTATAGGAAAATCCTAAGTTGTTGGGCTTTCTGAACGGTATAGGCCCATCAAGACCTTCCATCGAGCCACGTACCTCCAAGACTGATCGACCTTCCACCGAGCCACATACCTCACCATAATGCCGAGCCACACCAGCCTCCCTACAATGCCGAGCCGTCTCACCAATGCCGAGTGACCCTGACCTCACCAATGCCGAGCGACCCTGACCTCACCAATGTCGAGCCGTCTTACCAATGCCGAGCGACCCTGACCTCACCAATGTCGAGCCGTCTCACCAATGCCGAGCGACCCCAATCTTGCCGCAATGCCGAGCGGCATAGCCTTACCACAATGCCAAGCCACACCGGCCTCACCATAATGTCGAGCCGTCTCACCAATGCCGTACGACCCTGACCTCACCAATGCCGAGCCGCCTCACCAATGCCGAGCCGCCTCACAAATGCCGAGCAACCCTGACCTCACCAATGCCGAGCCGTCTCACCAATGCCGAGCGACCCCAATCTTGCCGCAATGCCGAGCGGCATAGCCTCACCTCAATGCCGAGCGGCATAACCTCTCCTCAATGTCGAGCGGCACATCCAGGTGAACTTCATCCCTCTAAACCGAATCCATCACATTTTAGCCTCGATAGCCGTGAAGTTGTTTAGGTTGAATCCGTCTGTTTATGGCCTTGATAAAAGGCGGGTTAACATTTGCCCCCCAAAACATGCCTTGCTATGGGAATGTGTGTTTTGAATAGCCTCAAATACGATATACGAAGTTCATATCCTGTTCACAACCGTATTATTAAATCCATGACCTCTCCGGGTTTAACCTTAAATCCGTAGACCTCGCCGGGTCGCGTTATCTTGTTCCAGCCTCAGCTCTTCGGTCAAGAGCTTGTAAGTTCTCCAGCCTCGGTCTTCCGACCAAGGACTTCTTATATTCTTCGGCCTCGACTCTCCGGCCAAGGACTTTGATATTCACCGGCCTCGGCACTCCGGCCAAGGACTTTGATATTCACCGGCCTCGGCACTCCGGCCAAGGACTTTTATATTCTCCGGCCTCGGCACTCCGGCCAAGGACTTCTATATTCACCGGCCTCGGCACTCCGGCCAAGGATTTCTTACATTCTCCAGCCTTGACTCTCCGGTGAAGGACTTTTATATTCTCCGGCCTCGACTCTCCGGTCGAGGACTTTTATATTCTCCGACCTCGGCACTCCGGCCAAGGGCTTCTATATTCTGTTCGAGTCCATTCCATCGCTCTCCGGCGAAGGGACTCGTAACTCGCGATCATTACCCCGTCTCTCCGGTCGGGACAGTAATCGCAAAACCTGGACTATTTATTACATTGATCCGAATCCAATCAGAAAACCAGAAATTTATATCAAAAATCCTACTCAAAATCCAAATCAAACATCCAAACCAAAATGGCAAACCAAAAAACCAACCAAACCGGGAGTTCAATCCAAACTCCAAAACCATACCAAAGAAAAGTAAATGTCCAAAGTACCAAAGAGGAAACCAGAATTTGTAGAAACACAGAAAGAAAACATGATTTCATAGACCCAAGCAGTACGGTTTTTCGTCATCTCAAAGCACGCCTAGGGACCGTCCTCGATCCCGTATGTGTGTAAGTGACCTAGCCGTATTACTTTGGATACTATTACTTATTCAGAACCATAAAACCATTCAGTTTATAACAAGCCGGCGGTGACCAGATCCAGTGCCACCATCGTTCGAGGTAGGCGGTGGCCGCTCCCGTTCCACTGCTACAGCTCGATTCCTTATGTATTGTTGCAGGTGACCATTCCTTACATGCTCCTCAATGATATCCTTTAAATGCTTGCAATCATTCGTGTTGTGCCCATCCAGCTCATGGAATAGGCAATGCTTTCCTGACGCCCACTCGTATTCTGATGGTTCCCTCCTAGCCGGTCTTCGATACTGGAGATGCCCGCGAGTATCCAAGTAAATCCTTTCCAGAGTTTCTATCAAATCTGTATAAGAATAAAATTTTGACTCCCTCCGTTGCCTTTTCGATGTGTTACCTTTATCATTCATTTTCCTTTTCCCTTTATCATCTTTGTTTGGAACTTCCCTGGGTGGACCTCCACCTCTTACTGCATAAGCTTCAGCCTCTCTCCCTTCTCTCCCAGCCTGCGCATCTTCCTGCCTCAGGAACCTTTCCGCCTCATGGTAGAACTCCCCGAGATCCCTCGGTGGGTCCCATTCCAATGATATCTTGAAATCCGAATTATCTGCACTCCCCGAAGTTGCCGTAATCAAAACCATCGATAGATCGGGTCGATCCACCGAAGCCACCGCTGCATTGAATCTGGTTAAGAAATCCCTGAGCGACTCTACCTTCCGTTGTTTCATCGATGTCAAGGTCATTACGTTCTTGGGGCTGACTATATGGACCCGAAACTACCTCATAAACCTTTCAATCAGCTCCGTCCAAGTGTCAATAGAACCACTCTTCAGCTGCCTGAACCACATAGCTGCGATATCCGTCAAATACAGAGGGAAGCATCGAGCCATGACCTCATCTGATGCCCCCAGTACCTCCATATGCCTCATGTACCTCGTCAGGTGAATGGCGGGATCCGTCCTCCCATCATACGTCTCCAACGTTGGTAGCTTAAAATCCGATGGGTTCCTAGCTTGCCTGATAGCAGGAGTAAAGGGACTCCTATTCACATCCTCCAAGTCTTTATTTACCAATCCACCTCTCATAGCTCATCTGACCATCTCCGCTAATCTGTCATTGTCGCCAAGCTGTAATCCTTGTTCGCTGCCTCCGATCTGCCCCCCGAGTTCACGAGTGAATCCTAGCACATACACCTCATCACGTACCCCTGTATTCCTGTTGGCGTCTGGCCGCGCAGCATCATCCGGTATCCCTCCATGGATTGGTCCAGCATTACCTGGTGGTGTGCCCCCCGAGCCTAGGTCCATTCAGATTGACAGTTGTTTGCTGATTGGGGGCTGCACCCTGTTGAACCACTCCATCTACTTGCCGGTTGAGTCCTTCTGATCCAGCTCCACGGATCTGAGCTCCTGCATTTCCTGCTTGTGCAAATTGTCTGAGAAGAGCCTACATCATCTCCTCTTGTCTTTTCAGCATCGCTTCCATCTCATCTCTGGTGATGTAGATGGATGCTTGACCTGCTCCAGCTCCAGAGGAAGCCACTTGACTTCCCTCTTGATTGCTCCTTTCTATCACTTGCTTCCTTGTTGGTGGCCTAGCCATTACTTCCTAGAATCCAAGTTCCTAAGCTTTTGAATCCAAAATCCTAGCTCCGAAATCCCTGAGTTCAACTCTCAGTGAAAGCACCAAAATGTTAGCGCCAAAATTGGTCACAACTCCCAAATCCAGATGAAAGCACCAAATACCAGTCACAGCTCACGGATAGAATTTATGTAGAGAGTATAAATGTGAAGAACATTCAAAACTAAAAAGAAAGCAGTAAAAACACAGAATTTATAGTGGTTCGGCTAACTCCGGCCTACGTCCACTCTAGAAATTTTCTTTCTTATTGATGTCAGAATCAATTATAGTTACAAACTGATAGAGTAGCCTTAGCCTTAGAAAATAGAAAGTAAGTGAGTAGAAAGAAGAAGATCAATTTTCTGAACACCCACATGTTGTATTTATAGGCAAATCCTGAGTTGTTGGGCTTTCTGAACGGTATAGGCCCATCAAGACCTTCCACCGAGCCACGTACCTCTAAGGCTGATCGACCTTCCACCGACCCACATACCTCACCATAATGTCGAGCCACACCGGCCTCACCACAATGTCGAGCCGTCTCACCAATGCCGAGCCGTCTTACCAATGCCGAGCGACCCTGACCTCACCAATGCCGAGCGACCCCAATCTTGTCGCAATGCCGAGCGGCATAGCCTTACCACAATGCTGAGCCACACCAGCCTCATCACAATACCAAGCCGTCTCACCAATGCCGAGCGACCCTGACATCACCAATGCCGAGCGACCCTGACCTCACCAATGCCGAGCCATCTCACCAATGTCGATAGACCCCAATCTTGCCACAATGCCGAGCGGCATAGCCTCACCTCAATGCCGAGCAGCATAACCTCTCATCAATGTCGAGCGGCACATCCAGGTGAACTTCATCCCTCTAAACCGAATCCATCACATTTCAGCCTCGATAGCCGTGAAGTTGTTTAGGTTGAATCCGTCTGTTTATGACCTTGATAAAAGGCGGGTTAACAGTTATATAATTACAACTTTATGAAAGTTTTAACCACCTAAAAAATGTGTGGTAGTTCAAGGAAATATGCATGAGAAAACCATACTAGATTAAAGAGGTCTAAAAACTAAATTAACATAATGAATAAGCCATTATGTTTGTATTCCAGATTGACCCATGTTTGGTCAATTTTTAACGCTAGTTCTTATTTTTGAGTAGCAGAGCTGAAATGAAAATGACAACCAAATCGTAGAAAAATAAAGTAGAAAACCTATAAATCGATGGAAAAAAAATACCTGTAGAACTATCGAATTTCTCCATATCCAGATGATCGAGGGTTGTTCGTTGAAGTGACATCGCTGGCGACAGGCCATAGGCGTCTAACGTTAAGAGTTGGCTGCTTGCAGCGTGAGAAACGGCTAGTTGGCGAAGATGTAATCGAAGATGAGATACAGATCGATTTTGATTTTATAAAGAGAACCGGAGAGGAACGAGATAAGTATTTGCGAGGGGAATGATATGCCGCTATTTGGCGAAGTAACAGTTGCGTGAAACAACTGGAGGAACTGAAATGCAAGAATATCCTACCGGCAAGAGTTGAAAAGTTATATATAATAAAGATGACTGACAATGTTATATGTCAGAATTTCACTTGGTTCTGTAGAGGTGCAGGCTTATGCTCCTGCTCCTAGGATAGACAGTGCCAGACTTACTTATTAACAGTGACAATGGTATATGCCTTTTCCTGTTGTGAATAGTGCAAGACATACTTGTTCATGCTCCTGTGATAGACAAAGACATTAAAAAGGTTAATTTTGCTACACATCTGTATTTCATTTCACTAATTCATATTATGTTTTAAACAACATATTATGTTGGTGTATGAATTGAATTTATCATTACTGAATGAAAATGCATCATTATGTTCCTGCTCTTGGACAATCTATACTTTCCCATAAACATATGACTTAGGTGTAGATGTCATTATTAACCATATCTTGCTATAAAAAGAGCTGCAAAATATGGAAACTGATTGATTTGCTAAGGTTCAAAATATAGTGAAATTAAGAAGCACTTTAAAACCAAGTGAACATCTCATGTGAGGGTAAAAATACAGGATCTTATTATGTTCATGCAGCTAATTAGCAATAAACATGCAAAACATAACCACAAACAATAGCAAAAGGAAAGATACATGGACCATATATTCCCTCTACGTATTTGTGGATTTGTCAATATTTTCAAGATATGTTAGAACAATTCACTAAACAAAGTAGATCATAGGATATATGAACTAAAATTCATGCATAAATCAAATCAACTATTTGATGATACGGTTGTAAAAACAAGCAATTTGCATTATGATATTTGATTTGATATAATATTCATGTGCAAGTTGTGAAGACCCATTATTTTCAAGATCCAAAATTAATAATAAACAAAGTAAAAACATGCTTACAACTAATTTTAGATATTAAAAGCAGTGGAATATAGGTAGATAAAACTAAAAATTCATAAAAACAATGAATAAAAGGGAAAGTCTCACAGTGGAATCAAACATCAATATAGATAAATATTAACTCAATTATGTAGTTATTTTACATCATCACATCAATTTATATTTCAATACAACAATTATCACCAATTCATAAATAATATAACCATGATATAGGAGAACGTACAAGATCAGCTATCCCCGATATAGCCTAACAATCCACACTTCCATCTCCTTTTCTACTCCTACGTGCAGATGCACACATAAGAGAAAAAATGGTTTCAACCATGTTTGGACCGTGCCTAACTGTATACACTATGGCCATGGGCTCGATTAGACCCATCAAACGGGTTAGGCTGGGTCAAAATGGGTTGGGTCGTTTTTAACCTAACCCGTTTAATATAAGGGTCAGTCTGATCCAACCCATTTAATAAGCGGGATACCCATTTGACATTTAAGTATAAATTTGATTTGACCAATAAAAACAAAATGATATAAATAATTCTAATTCTAATTTCTACATTTTAAATTTTGATAAAAATCAAAATTTCAGAATTTCAAATTTTGAAATTTTAATTCTAATTTTCATCAAAATTAAATATGGGGATGTAGTATATTATTTGCTAAAAATTGTTATTCGTTATGGAGAACTACAGTGTGCGTTCATAAGATGAAGTATCCAAATGTTCCATCGATAATTTAGGTGAGAGTTCATAGATCTAAGTCTCACTTGATTCTAAATTAGAATGAAGAAGTTACCATAGTTTAAACAAAAAAATACCGGCTTCTTCCTAGTCGAAGTTCAAATACGAGAATGTAGCCTATATTTGCTAAGTACAACCGTTAGTCATCGTAGAGAACTACAGCATAATTTCTTAGATGAAGTATCCGAATGACCCGTATTATCCATAATCTACATGTGAGTTCATCGATTGAAGTCTCGCTTGATTCCAAGTTAGTATGAAGAAGTTACTGCAGTCTAAACAAAAAAATAGCCTTCTACCTAGGCGAGGTTCAAATATGGGGATGTAGTCTGTTATTTTCTAAGCACAAATATTAGTTACCCTGGAGAACTACAGTGTGCATTCACAAGATGAAGTATCCGACTGTTCCATATTATCCGTAATTTAGGTGAGAATTTATTGGTCTAAGTTTCGCCTGATTCCAAGTTAGTATGAAGAAGTTATTTTAGTTTGAATAAAAAAATAGCAGCTTCTGCCTAGTCGGAGTTCAAATATGGGGTTGTATTCTATTATTTGCTAAGTAAAACATTAGTCATCATGAAGAACTACAACGTGTGTTCACAAGATGAAGTATCCCGGTGTTCCATACTATCCGTAATTTAGGTGGGAGTTTATTGGTTGAAGTTTCGTCTGATTCTGAGTTAGTATGAAGAAGTTATTGAGTTTGGACAAAAAATATAGCGGCTTCTGACTAGTCGAAGTTCAAATATGAGATGTAGTCTGTTATTTGTTAAGTATAGCTATTATTCATCATGGAGAACTAAAGTGTGCATTTACAAGATGAAGCATCTGAGTGTTCCTTGTTGTCCGTAACTTAGGTCGGAGTTCATCGGTCGATGTCTCCCTGATTTTGAGTTAGTATAAAGAAGTTATTGCAGTTTGAACAAAAAATATAGCAGCTTCTTCCAAATCGTCAAAGTAAAAAATTCAAAATTTTAAAATTTATATTTTCAGATTTACATTTTTGAATTTTAAGTTTTTAATAAATGGATAAATTGGTTACCTATAACATCCCGGAATTATATCGTTTTAATTTTGAATATCAGTGTTTGAAAATAGAAATAACTTATATTCACATATAGGGATTATTTAGATATTTGGATTGTGAATTAAATATTAATTAAATGGATTTGAAAGCCTTATTTAACTCCATTTAATTAATAAATATTAATGGTGAATTTTTTTATAAATTTATTTATGCTATAATATAGTTCGAATAAACAACAAAAAATAATTGTTAATAAAACGACTTGATTTTTAGTAACATATTTTTATTCCATAATTTTTAATTTGAAAAAAATTTATATTATCGTCTGACGTGCTTTACAGCAAACGATGATATTTCTGAAATTTCACAGAATGAAATAATCTGTGTATTTTATTGCTGATTTGTGATTGTATCACATTTATATGCATGATCGTATTTTTATTTCAGTCATTCACGGTTCATACGCGAATGGAACATTGTGTAGCGGAATACCGCAAAACCTTTTAAAAATTCAAATCAAATTCAAAATTTTCAACCAACCATTAATATTGATTTGATTTTGAGATGATAGGTGTCTTGAAAATATTGTTTAACTTGATTCTTTTGGCTAACTTAAGATTAAAGTAAAGGAATGTGGTTTTTTTATAAATACGAAAACATCAACACCTAGGTAATGCTCATTTTTTATTTGCCCATTTATTTTTCATTGTTCCCTCTTCCTTTTCTTTGTTCTTCATTTTACAGTAAACTAAATCAAGACGTCACCTTCTATAATTAAAATAAAAATATATGCTCAATAAAAAAATGTAAAACAAAGATCGTTGGGTTTGTTTAGCCTAATTCTACATTTCTCTAGGTGTTTGGTCAACCTCAATAGTGATTAGAGAGGTGCGGTAGTTGGGTCATGAGCAAAAAAGATCTAAGGTTTGGTTTTGTTGGTGTTTGGAGACGAGCTGGGTCAAGGTAAGGGTTGTGTTGAGTTCGGGGTGGCGAGGCGCACGAGTGGTGAGATTTTGGAGGTGTGTAGTGGTTGAATGGGAGTTGAGACTTTTTGGTACGACCGAATAGCCTGTCAGGTCACAATTTGATATGTAGGCTCGAGTTTGGGTCGGTGTTGACCGACAAGTCAAGGTGGAGGAGAGGGGTTCATACGAATTGACGGATCTACGTTTCGTGGAGGATTGAAGGAGAAATCGAGGAAAATTGGATCGACATTTAGGTTGTCCGTGTGCATATCCCTGTTTGGAGCAGGAAAGCATAGCGGGGAAGAAGGATTTAAATGTTAATTAGGGGTAGTTAATTTTAAATGACGTGATTAGTGAATTAATCAATATTAATAAATTCGATTTCTTTTAAATTCAATATCTTGCTCTACGAGGTCGAATTCAGATGCAGTCAGTTGCGTTGGACTCATAGGACCGTTAGCTATGCGTTGGAACTGATTTCGTTGAATTTGAAGCTAGTAGAATTTTAGGCGTTGTTCGATTTTAGACCAAATTGGAACGCGAAAGTGTCAACTGGAATTTCTGTGAGTTTACTCACCTCTAAATAAATTTTATGATATATATTGCTATAGTTTATTATTGAATGCTTGGATGATAGTTGTTAGTTTTAATGAAGTATAAATTAGTGAAAAATTATAATGATTTAATTTAATTTCTTTTAACTTAGTTAAATTAGTAATATTTCGTGTGATATCTATTTAGCAGAATAAAACATTATTCTGCTATAATTAAATTGAATAGATTATTTTGGATCGATGGAGCAAAATAAATAATTGTTCTGTGCTTGCCAAGTAAAAACATTATTGCTTGACTGATTGCTTGGATTTGAATTCCCCTTTGAAAAGTGGATTGCATAAATAACCATTGTTTTGCAGGGGACTTTTGAAGAGAGACCCTAAGGGGTTTCTCTCTCGCCAATAACCATTGTTTGCATGGAGATGTGAAATACTCGGATACTCGGTAAGTTGGCGGGGTCCGGCTAGTACATTTTCGAGAGAGTCACAGAGAAGGTGACTCTCTTAAGTATGTTGTCTGGAGGTATACTTTCGACAAGGGGGGCACACCCTCCTAGTCGTTGTTGAAAAAAAATTCTGGTTCTTGATCCAAATCTTTGAATTGTTTTGTTAATTGCATCGACAAGTGACTAGAGTTCTTCTCGATGTTTACTTATTTGTATCCATTCTTTAATTTTGGATTTTGCTCTTGTTTATGCCCATTCTTTCAAGTCTGGGTTTTGTTTTAATCGGTTTACATTCATTTATGTGTGGAAGTTGTTCTTGTGAGGTAAAACTCATTCTGTGATTAGCGACGTGGTCTCATAGAATTATTATATGTTCATCATATTACTTAAGCTTCTCACGTTGGTATTTTCAGACTGATTCGGATGTTATTTTATTATAGTGCTCGGGTCAGGCCGAGTTTTTCTAGGTTGCGTTGGTAGGACATAGAGCTCATAGAGTAGAGCTGGATGTCACCTGCGTAGTATTTTTATTTTCCGTTGTATTATTATGAATACCCATCAACAATTGTAAGGTCGGGAAGCTATAACTATCCAGGCTGATGAGGTTTGTTTTTAACTCTGATATACCATGTATTTTAAAGTGACTGCTTTGGCTATGTTTGTTATAGTATATATTGTCTTTCCGTTGTGAGATTCCGTTTCTCCTGTTCGTTTTCTTTTCTTTTTCTTTTTACCCTAACATTCTGCCTTTCTGGTGATTGGATATTCGACATTGGAATACCATAGATGTATTTGGTGCAGACTTTCGATGGTCGAAAAGGCAAGTCGTTACAACTGCTACCAGAGCTGAAGGTTAAGCGAGAACCTTGGTTTTGGTAGGGTATGGCTCATTAGAGATAGGGTAAGTGACACCCTAGAATGAGTTGAGAGTATTATTATATACGAGAGCATATTTGTTATTGCTATAAAAACGTATTGTGTTAATTGGTCTATTGAGTAGTTTATGAATTATGGTCGAGACATGGGACGCCACGATGTCAATAGGTATTTCTAAACTCTTAAACAAGACAAAAGGACACAGTTGATTTTTCAAAATTTGGTAAATGAAATATTTTTACCTAGGATTATATAATATGTATAAAGAATAATTTTCGAATTTATATAGTTATTTATGGTGTTTGTTAGGTAATGATAATATTTATTTATTATCATTATTGTTTGATTGGTTGTGCTCGGATAATCTAGGAGCATTGACTATCGTTTATTAGTTGTTAATCTATACTCAACCAGTTTTTGGGCATTTATTATTTTGATAATTGTGAGTACATTCAAATGAACCCCTTGTGAATTGAGTTTTACAATTTGACTATAAGGTGTTCGAAGAAAATGTTAAGCTAAAAGTCATCTATTAATAATGTTGAATTAAAAGTTATCTTTTAATAAAAGTTGTTTAATATTATCTAAATGGGAAGATAAGACCTTAAGAAGATAAATATTTGAGAAAAAATTTATTATAATAAAAGAGGATTGTTATAAGATGAGATGATTTTATATAAAGACAATTTTATATAAATTTGATTTATAAAATACGATTTATAAAGAGTTTTTGAGAATTTAAATCATGGTATTGCTTGGAATAATTTCAAAAAGAATTTGAGAAAAGGAATGGTAGTATTACTTAGAAGTATTCATAAGAATAAATATTTCAAAGAGAATTTTTAACAAATATACACTTTCTTTGGATAGTCCGGGGTTGGTTAGTTTTGTGGTAATCTGAATAATCTTCTAAATGACGACCGAATGTTTGCTTGGGTGAATGTCATAGTGCACTTAGTAAATTATTCTCTTTATGATTGTGCGATCTAAATGAGTTCAAATCTAAACGAACCCAAAGCGAATAGTAGTGAATAAATTGTTAAAGTTATTTACATATAGAAATATATAGGTAGGTATGATTACCAAAAGGGATTTGAAATACAAACCGGATATTTAGTTCTTAAGTTTCTTTAAAGGAAATTGATATAAAATAAAAGTTATTCTGAATAGTAAATTTATAAATGAAGATTTTAAAACTCTTGGATAGAAAAGAGATAATATAATTCATGTTTAAATGGGTTAAATTGGATAAGAAGATTTTAATAAGCATTGTTTTATTAAAACCATAGTTTTTGTTTAATCGTCTAAACTGTGAAAACTATTTGGTGATATTGGGCCAACCTGAAAACATCTTTCCTTAGAACACTCTAAGGTAAAGAGGTCGAAAGGTTGACTTAATTTTTAAGACCCACATATGTTTGGGACTCCATCTAAATTTTTAAAAGTAAAATGAAATTGGTGTTTTGTATGTACTCTTAGGATATATAAGAGTATTATACAAGAAAATAAAGTGAAGTAATTTTATTTGATGTTTATAAAGAAATGTGTTTATAAAATGTTTATAAACTTAAGTGAAAATTTATGGAATAATTCATAAATAATTTTACTATTGAACGAAATACTATAAATAAAATTGAAGGTGATTTAGAAAAAGATTGGTGTAGTTAATAAAACAATAAAATTAAGTACGTAAGTTATACGTAGATCATTTTATTCGCACAATTTTGATCTAGAATTCGAATAATTACTTCGGGGTGATTCACATCAGTCCGAAAAAGGATTTCTCACTTGATTCTTGTTAGCGAACACTTGATTTAGGTTTTTAATATGATACTAAAATTTTCTATCATAGTATATGGCTATGTAAGGGGAATGGAAGTTTCTAGTCGAAGAACCCCACCGGAGTCCACACTAGGGAGGTGAGTGACGATACTAGTTCGAAAGTGAATTTTATGTATCTGAGCAAGTGGTCGAATCAGATATTGCATACAGATGATTTATGTACATCATACAGGCTTAAATATATTTTTATACTTGTTGTGTGACTTAATAAAGTTAAGAACCTAAGCAAAATTATAAATCTTGTTTGATGGTCATTTAACATTCTAAATAGTGTTAAGTGTTAATTTATTCCTTTATGGAATTTGATTTGATTGATAGTGTGATTTTATAGACTACGGTTTATAAAGTTATTGTTTGTTAGGACTTAAATCCTAGTGCTTTTGAAAAAGGATATTTCGAACGAATGTGTGAAAATAATGATAATATTATTTTAAAAATACTAGTGAAGTATTAATATATCAGAATATATAAAAAAGGTTTTGTGAAGTGGTTTTCAAATATTATTGGTTATGACTAAAGTTGGGTGATTGGGGATTTTCTGAGTTGAAAGACTCACCAAGTATATTTGTTTACTCTAGCTGTTATTTTCGGAGGAACCAGAATACCATTGGATGCTCAGTGTTGTTTTTATTTTAGAGTTATACCATGCTTCGGTAGGAGGAGCCCCCTCCTTGTCATAATTGATTTTAGTTTTGATTTATTTCTCAAGAGGAATTTGAAAATATATTTGCAATATAAAAACCCAGGCAGTTAGTTCTAACTTTATCTTTTGAAATGATTTGGATGCTTAGTATTTCATTACTGAGCGCTCTCTGTACTTTTGTTACATATTGTTGTTATAATTGTTTGTGTTGCTATTGCATATGATAGAAATAGCTTGTGTATTACTTTTGGTCAGTATAGGTCTCTTTGAATTATGTAAGTATAAGACAGGTACAAGGAAGCAAGAGATTGCTATTTGATTTCTTGCGCACCTGCTTTTGCATTGAGATAATATGTTGCTTGCAAAAATAAAAAATCAAATGCAAAAGAGTATCTTGTAGATTTAGATATTAGTGATTGGTTTATGATTTTATGCCCCAGATATTGGGGGCCACTTGGCATTTGTTTTCTTTTTTGATTTGGACCAGCTATGGAGAGTTGTAGTTTTTCGGATCAAGCCGTGCAAAAGAGATGCTACCGAAATGTTCGGTAACATAAAGGACATTAAAATTTTAATAACTCTTTTTAATTAATAGTTTTTAAACTTAAGGGTTTGGAGACATTTATCTTCCTATGGGAATTTCGAGGATGAAATTCTCTTAAGGGGAGAATGTAACATCCCGGAATTTTATCATTTTAACTTTGAATATTTAATAATTTTAAATATTTAAATAATTAGTATTTGAAAATATAAATAACTTATATTCAAATATAGGAATTATTTAAATATTTGGATTGTGAATTAAATATTAATTAAATGGACTTGATAGCCTTATTTAACTCCTTTTAATAAATAAATAATAATAGTGAATTCATTTTGTAAATTTATTTTCAATATAATATAGTTCGAATAAATAATAGGAAAATCAATTGTTAATAAAACGACTTGAGTTTTAGTAACGTATTTTTAAATGAATTTATTCGATTTCTCCATAATTTTTAGTTTGAAAAATATTTAAATTATCGTTTGAAGTACTTTACAGCAAACGATGTTATTTTTGAAATTTCACAAAATGAAATATTCTGTGTATTTTATTGCTGATTTGTGGTCGTGTCACATTTAGGTGCACGATCGTATTTTTATTTTTGTCGTTTGCGATTCGTGTGTGAACGGAACATTGTGTAACGGAATACCACAAAACATTTTATAAATTCAAATCAAATTTAAAATTTTCAACCAACCACTAATATTGATTTGGCTTTGAGACGATAGATGGCTTGAAAATATTGTTTAACTTGATTCTTTTGGCTAACTTAAGATTGAGGTAAAGGAATGTGGTTTTGTCTATAAATATGGAAGCATCAACACCTAGGCAATGCTCATTTTCCATTTTCCATTTTCCTCTTCAATTTTCATTATTCCCTCCACCTTTTCTTCGTTCTTCATTTTACAGTAAACCAAATTAAGACGTCACTTTCTAAAATCAAAATCAAAATATCTACTCAATAAAAAATTGTAAACAAAGATCTTTGGGGTCGTTTAGCCTAGATCTACATTCTTTAGGTGTTTGGTGAAGCTCGGTAGTGATTGGAGAGGTGCGGTAGTTGGGTCACGAGAAAATGAGATCTAGGATTTGGTTTTGTCGGCGTTTGGAGAGGAATTGGGTTGAGACAAGGGTTGCATTGAGTTCGGGGGGCGAGGTGCATGAGTGGTGAGATTTTGGAGGTATGCTATGGTCGAATGGGAGTTGCGACCTTTTTGGTATAGTCGGATAGCATGTCAGGTCACAATTTGATATGTAGGCTCGATTTTGGGTCGGTGGTGATGGTGAGTCGAGGTGGAGGAGAGTAGTTCGTATGAATTAACGGATCTGTGTTTCGTGGAGGATTGAAGGAGAAATTAAGGAAAATTGGATCGGCATTTGGGATGTCCATGTGCATATCCATGTCCGGAGCGGGAAAAAAAGTGGGGAAGAAGGATTTAAATGTTAATTGGGAGTAATTAATTTTAAGTGATGTGATTGGTGAATTAATTAATATTTAATTAATTCAATTTCTTATAATTCAATATCTTGCTCGGTCAGATTCGGATGCAGTCAGTTGCGTTGGACTCGTAGGAGCATTAGCTACGAGATAGAACTAATTTCGTTGAATTTGGAGCTAGTAGAATTTTAGACTAAAATCGAACGTCATTTGATTTTAGACCAAACCAAAACGTGAAAGTGTCAAGTGAAATTTCTGTGAGTTTACTCACCTCTAAATAAATTTTATGATATCTGTATTACTATAGATTATTGTTAAATACTTGGATGATAGTTGATAGTTTTAATGAAGTAAAGATCAGTGATAAAAATTATAGTGATTTCATTTAATTATGTTTAACATAGTTAAATTAGTTATATTTCGTGTGGTATCTATTCAGTAGAATAAAACATTATTCTGCTGTAATTAAATTGAACATATTATTTTGGACATCTATCGAGCAGAATAAATCACCGTTCCGTGCTTGCCAAGTAAAAAGATTATTGTTTGACTGTTTGTTTGGATTTGAATTTCCGCTTGAAAAACGGATTGCATAAGTAACCATTGTTTTGCAGGTTACTTTTGTAAGGTGACCCTAAGGGGTTTCTCGCCAATATTAATTTAATTATATTTTGATGTTGCTTATATTGTTGTTTGGTCGAATTATTTGTGACATACTCTTTGACTGTGTAAGTGTCGTTACAGCGATTGTCATTGTACTGTCATTTATGAAATCATCACCTTAAACCCTTGTTGTGTGTTGAACTTGAGCTTATATTTTCACAAAAATAAATGTTTGATCGTGTTTTGCACTTTGAAAGTAGTTTAGACTATATTTCAAGTATTTTGAGAACTTTGAAAATAAATGATAAGTGTTGATTAAAATTTATAAAAGGATTATAAATTTGATTAATTATCTTGTAGGATATATTGTTTTAAGTCTATAAAATGATTATAAATTTGATTAATTATCTTTCTGGATAATTAATATATTGGTTTAAATCTATAAAAAGATTATGAATTTGATTAATTATCTTTTGGGTTAATTAATGTTGTTTCAAATTTATATAAAGTTTATTTACCTTCAATATTTTACAAACTCTTTTCAAATGGGTTTGTAAGGGTTGTATAAGTATTTGAAAAGAAGTGGAGGTTTAAATATATTCTAACTATTATTGAATTATAATAAAGTTAATTAATAAATTTATTAATGATTTTTAAAATTAATTAACCAATTTAATAAAAGTTATTAGAGTTAGTTAACTAATTTAATAAAGGTGGTTAAAGTTAATTAATTGATTTAATAAATTGATTAATGTTAATTAACAGATTTAATAAAAGTGATTTAAGTTAATTTACTAATTTAATAAAGGTGTTTAAAGTTAATTAATCATTTTAATAATGATGTTTAAGATTAATTAATCATTTTAATAAATGATGTTTAAAAAAATATTTGGTTTAAATAACGGTGATTGAAATTAATTACCTGATTTAATAAAAGAGTATAAAGATAATTGATTTATTAAAGGAGTCATAAAGTTGATTAATTCTCTTTGGGATAATTAGTGTGGTTTTTAGTTTATAAAAGTATTTTAATTGATTTGTGTTTGAGATTTATTAATGATAGTTTATAAATGAAAAAAATCTTAAAAGGAATATCTTTAAAGAGTACTTTGAAAGTGTTTTTACAAATATTTGTGATGTGAAACCCAAGCACAAGTTCGGTTTAAAAGTTTAAAAAGTCTGATTTGGTAATCGAAAGGATGATTAATTTAACTTCCGTAAATGGTAACGCTTATATAGAAAGGATTTAGTCATACGTGTACTAAACGTCGATGTATGGAAACTCGTTTCTATCTCGATAGTTAAAATTATTATCAAGGTAATACCTAGAGGCAACACTACCTTCACTTGCCCGGATTTAATTTTAACTAAGGGATAGTACAAGTTTGAAATCGATAAGTAGTGGTAAGGGTATAGTATTTAATTTCCATATACGATCATTATGATTATTCCCGATATTTGATTTATTGACTATCGATTCAACTTTCTTCTTCGTATCATCATAAGACGATTTGTTGCTCATTTGAGCATTAATATCCTTTGTCAGAAATGACTAAAACCGAAGATCGAATGGATGTCTAGCTATGTGGGGTTGCTCCCATTAGGGTATCTTCACATCCACTCTGGATTGAATTTGGTTGTATGCGCGCAGAGATGTGAAATACTCGGATACTCGGTAAGGTTGGCGAGGTATGGCTAGTAATTTTCGAGAGAGTCACAGAGAAAATGACCCTCTCAAGTATATTGTCTAAAGGTATACTTTCAATAAGGGGGGCGCACCCTCCTAATCATTGTTGGAAAATTCCATTTCCTAATTGTTGATTCAAATCTTTGAATTGTTTCCTTAATTTCATCTACAAGTGATTAGAGTTCTTGTGAAGCCCCACTCCGAGACCCACATTAGCAAAGAGTATTACTAGGTAACACCGTCTGCTAATACGGAGAATAGAGCTGGATAGGAGCGACCATCTATAGCCTTGTCTTAATTATCTATTGAATACGCCGACAGTTGCCACTTCTTTCTCAAATGGATCGACATATCCAACCAATACTTAATACAAAGCCATAGGTGGCTGGAGGATCTATCAGAGAAAAATATAACAACTCAAATGTAATACACATAACAGAACAGTGGATCATCACATACATTTACACATATGCAGATACATTACAGAGTTTACAAAATGATACATGTCAAGTGGTAAAGCAAACCACAATATACAGGCAAGTCAAAAGAATACATATCAGAGTTACAGCCAAAAAGGACTACACAAAAAGCTATAACAAAAAGGAACTAGCAGAATAGTCCATGCGGAAGCAAAATAGGCTAAGTCCAATGTACCTAACCTGAAAAATCTCGGTCTGACCCGAGTATAAAATACACGGGTCTAGCTAAACAAATCAGTTAGATAAACTAATTGATAATGAACATACAAGGTCATAAAGTACCACAAATATCTCCACAAGAGATAACCAGATCATCCAACAAAAGATGAATCATAACAAGCCTCATATCATCGGCGACTCAAATAAACAAAGGATATGAATATCCCAAAACAAGCCAAAAAGGCAAATAACAAATACTAATAAAGGTAACACAAGTTTCCACAACGCAATCGCTATATATCGTGTGGTTCAAAGGACCTACACCGAAGGGCGATACACTAGGGAAATATAATTATCAAAGAAATAAAAGATGCTCGAGCTCAGTACTGTATAACAAGGATCCACAAACCCGAAGGCACAAACCCAATATCACTCGAGCGGTGACGATGGACCAACTCCAAAAGTGATACTATAGGGCAACAAACCCGAAGGCACAAACCCGAAGGCACAAACCCGAAGGCAACATACCCGAAGGTAACAAACCCAATATCACTCGAGCGGTGACGATGGACTAACTCCAAAAGTGATACTATATGGCAACAAACCGTAGTGGCGAAGGCCCAGTATTGGACACCACTAACTGGCGGAATGTGTCACAACTCTCAGAAAGGAACCCGAAAAATGTTAACGTGAGTCCCATACCACACGTTCGCACTAAACGGTTTACTAACCGTTAGTCAATTTCACACTCAAAGCAGTACAAAGTTCACCTCATATCCTCGGCAAACCAAACCCAAAGGTCAAGACGGTCAAACGAATAGATTAGGAATTAACTGAAAAGATAAACACACGTGCTCATAGCACGCGTTTTATTTAATTATTTAATTCTCCTCCCTCTTCGCTTGAAGTGCAAAATTGTGTGTGTTTTAAATAGAAATTATAAATTAGAGAAACGAGTTTTTAATACAATTTAAAAAGATCATTTTATAAAAATCCATGTACGAAATCAAAAAGGAATCATCAAAGTCAAATATGCAATAACAACTAATTGGAATCGACACGAATCGATTAAAATTGGAAACCAAGCAAAATAGGCAAATCTGGGCTGAGACAAGTAGGTCAGTCGACTGACTACAGAGGCCAGTCGACTGATCCAGAAACTTGAAACTTTCGGTTTCTGCAGTCAGTCGACTGACTGCAGAGGCCAGTCGACTGATCCAGAAACCAGAGACTTTCAGATTCTGCAGACAGTCCCAGAAACTCTCGGTTTCTACAGCCAGTCGACTGACTGCAGAGGCCAATCGACTGACTGGCACTGGAAGTGTTTTTCAGCCTATCAAAATGAAGAGCAAAATCTTGAGTTGAAGTTGAAGAGTGGTTGATTTTTCCTTTGTTTTAGAGCTTCTTCATTGATTGTTTTTGGGTTTAAAGGTGAGTTCTTGAACTCACATCTATGTCTATAGCTTTCATTGTTAGGTATGAATTCCTAACATCTATTTCATGTTCAATTGCTTTTGATTTGAATTGATTTGGTGAATTTTCCAATTTTGGTATTTTGACGTCAAAATCTTTAAAGATCCTATCTTGGATGTTTAGACATGTTTTAGGGGTGTATCAAAGAGCCTATAATGCTGGGTTGTCGCTAGGCATAATTCCCTAGCCTCCATCGCTCGTTCGATCACCTCCGGTTTGGATTTTTGCCCTTTTGGGCTAGGCTAATTTTTGCCTAGCGGGAAAATCCAGACATCTGGTTGAAAAATCCAGACGTCTGGAAGGGGTCCCTGGAAAAAGAAAAAAATGGCAGAGAAAAAATCCAGACATCTGGAAAAACAACCAGACGTCTGGTCCTATGCAGTTTTGCCTATTTTGGTTGTTTTTGAGTGGATTTCCATTTTTATCAATTTTTGTTGATCCGGTTAGTTGTTGTCAGTTATTATCGACTTTGATGACTTCATTTATGGATTTTTGGGAATATCCATTTGATTGGATTTGATATCGATTTTTATGGTTTGAATTCACGTCGTTGAATGTGGATTTTTGGTGATAGATTCTTTTTACAATCATTTCTATTATTTGTCACTTTTAAATTCAAAGGTTTCTGTACTAGTAGTAAATACTCAAACTCTTTCACAAAAACAATTTCAACACTACTTTTAAATACAAAGCTCGTTTTTAAAACCGTTTTCCAATCTATTAGTATATACAAACCTTTCCCTCATTCGTATGAGAAATCCAATTAAATGACTTAGCAAAACAAGTGGTATGAAACGCTTGCGTTTACTTCGTCGGTCAATTCTTAGACTTGTTCGATTGAAATCTTGTGATAATTTTCGAGTGGAAATCTACAATTTGTTCGTAAATATTTAAGTTAAGCTAGTGGTTATGGGACATAAAGCTAAACTCATTTATTTACTAGCTTAGTGTAATTTACGCTTCTTATTGATCTATGATGATCATTTTGTGATTTAGACTTGCGATGTGCAGTGTCTCTTTGTCCGCGTGGGGGACTGTACCCCGTTTTGTGGAGCTTCGTCTCATTTTTATAGGCTAGCGACCTATGGGTTTTATGAAGTTCGGTTCATCGGGCGTACCGTTATTGTACTACGTCTTGTTCTGAATTATTCGAGTTTCAGGTTCATCGGACGTACCATTATTATACTACATCGTTGTTCCAACTCATTTGAGTTTCAGGTTCCTCGGGCGTACCATTATTGTACTACGCCGTTGCACCGGCTCTATGGTTAGCGACCATGGGATAGCGACCCATTTGTGATACACGTGTTGGTGAGTTTTCATGCTCCCGTTTGTGATAGGCCTCCCCCTTTGTGTTTTCTGGATTTCTAATTGTTGATTTCTGGAATTTGTGTTTCACCAATTTTTGTGATTGACATTGATATGTTTTGTCAATATTTGGGGTTTGGTGAATAAGCTAAAGAATGTGATATTCTTTTTGGATATTTGACGAGATTTGAGATATTGTATGATTTTTATTGTTATCGAATGTATACTTATCACCGTACGGCATTATTGTTATCATACATTTTTGTGGTATCTCTTATCCTTTCTCATCTCATATGATATTTATTGCTAGACTGATCCGTTTATTATTTTTCTTCTTAAATAATACTCGGGTCAGACCGAGGTGTTTCAGGTGCTTCCATTTGACTTCTTAGCAGGGGCTAGCTTCTGACTTTTGGCTAACTACTTTGTCTTAGTAGTTTTTGCTTTTATACATTTGAGATAGAGACTCCTTGATGTATACATATTCTTTTACTTAGCACTTGTACCTATTCTTTTGTGATGTAGTGGATCTTGTATGACCACTATTTTGATGTACACTTTTATGTGTTATATTCATATATGTTTCCGCCTTTGTGATATGAATATCTGTGATGGATTTGTTTTGTGCTTATTTCTATATTTGTTTCCGAAGCCCACATAGCCACTGTGTGGTAGCTTTGAGTTTGTATTTGATATGTCAGATTTCCTCTTGAAATGAAATGCAAGTCATATTATCTGACATATCGGTACTCGCACAAAGCAATTACACAGATGGTCGCTCCTCAACAGCCTTATTCTTCGTGCTAGTTGACAGCATTACCCCGTAGTGTCCTTGGCTGGTGTGACTATAGAGGTGGGGCATCACAAATAGTATTCCTACGTACTCTTCTCGACAAAACTATGATTCGGTGTAATAGAGATCTTAAGGCTAAATTAACACTAGAGAGGTGGTGAATAGTGTTTAATGGATTATATGAATATTTTTCAAATTCTTTAAGATTATACTTGGAATGATGTAATTAACAATCACAAAAACAATCACAGAATCAAAGTGCAGATAAAAGTAAGTACAATAAAAGTAAAAAAGGAAAGAACACAACATGATTTTATACTGGTTCGGAGTTATCCTATATTCAATCCCGCACAATTTCTTGTACAGATTTTTTTTCAACTAGTAAATGCAAATAGAATCTCGATTTCAAGGCTACGAGACACACCCTTCAGAATCCCGACCCCTGGGTAGAGTCACTTGATTTTTGGGCTACAAACACACCCACTAGATTTACGGGCTACTAAGCACACCCACAAGGTTTTATGGGCTACAATAACACCCATAAGTATAGCAGTATGATTTGATAGAGTTTTACAAACTTAGATATTCGATCTTGATTACAATTGATCATATAACTCTTGAATAGCACTTTGATCTTAGTTTGAGTGAGAGAGATGAGATAAATTAGAGAGTAGATGAATGAGAATCAAACAAGTAATGATTAAATTTGATTTTAGTTGAATTTCGATAGAGTTTGGGTATATTTTGATTTAGAAAATGAGAGAGTGGAGGGAGGAGTGATGAATAAGAAAATTATAATTAAAAATTCTTTTGGAAGTCTTATATTTATAGAGGATCAACGGTCATATCCATTCGTGAATAAATACGATGAAAAGATACTTCTTTTGAAACTTAAATTTTGAAAAAAAATCGACCATTATGTCGACATACATACATAGAGTATGCTGACATACTAAAAATTGAAAATACTTTAAAACGTTATTTTGAAAACTCTTTTTTTGTAAAATAGTTTAATACTTTGTAAAATCATTTAAGCATAGTTTATACATATTTTAATCATAATAAAACTTAATAAAACTTAATATAATAATTTTGAAAATTTTAATATAATGTAAATAATATATATATATAATCAATATAATTATAACTTATTAAAGTATAAACAAAAATTCAATATATATATATATAAACTTAAAAATGCTAAAATAATATCTTTATAAGTATAAGAGATTGAAAATCATTTTGAGAAATATTTTGCAAAGATTATTTTAAAACCAGGATATTTGAAAAACAATTTAAAACAAAATTAGAGAAGGAGACAGAGATCAGGAAAGTGCTATCAAGGTTTTAACATAAATTCTACGACTCTATAACTTATTAGAATATCTTGAAATCTTGAACTATTCAATACTCATGAATCTTCACTCTCCAAATCTTAAAACTCTATATCAGCATCTTGAATCTACTCTAAATATTATACAGTCTTCTTTATCAACACTTATCTACTATCCTGCACTATATACTATATATAATTGGATAAAACATTAGTATCTATATTTTATATAATGTCCTATAGTTGTTATCATCAAAACCAATACCTAGGATACTAATAATCTCCCCCTTTTAGATGATGACAACTATGTATATAAAATATAATATAACTCCTCCCGGGTTACAAAGCTCCCCTTAATCTATGCCTAGATTTTATATATTTCTCCCTCATTGTCATCAAAAAAATAACCACTTAAAACTATAACACTAACTCTTACTTTAACTCTAACTCCCCCTAAATAAAAAATTAGAGACTAATGACATATAATGATGATGAGATTGATTTATATAAGAACAGTAAGTGATATTTAAAATGAGATAATCATGAAATGGAAATAATGATAAGAATGATATATATGAAATGATAAGTGATAACACAAATCATTAATAGTAACCAAACCAATCTATATATTCATTCAAAACCACACTATAATCCAATCACATCTTAAAATGTACATATAAGTAAGTAAAATAAATGTTAAATTAAATTAAATATACACACCACACAATCAAATTAACAAAGACAAGTACCATCCTAACATGATGTCCTAATAATCGAGGATTTGTGAATAGGACAATGAGGATAATAAAGGCAAAAGTTCCCCTTTTTGTTTGATGAGATTTCCATCTCGATCGAAACATACTTCTCCAACACATCGGACTTCATCATCTTCCTCCATGTGTTCTTCCTCTTCATCTTCCTCTTCTTCCTCATCATCGTTGCCTTGAATGGGGTTATGAATGGCCAAATTTGCAGAATCATCTTCAATAACTATTGGATTCACAGGATTATCCAATAGATATTTTTGCAAATTAAGAAGATTTCTACTTTGTTTCTCTTGTTCTTTGGACATACAAAGTTGTACAACTTGTATTTCAGTCAACATTTCCATATATTCTTCATTTCTCCTTCCAATTTAATAACTTTGGCCATATTAGTGTTCTGGAAGGGGCCTTGGGTAAGAGAAGGGAAGGAAAACGGTGAATTCTCTTCTCTAGAACGTTTGGGATTATAGGAGGCCATGGTTTATTAATTTTAGAAGTTTAAAACAGAGAGAATACAGAGAAATGAAGAAGAAAGTCGAAATTTGGTTATTATATAACCACTAATTTGAATTTTAGAGGAAAATTTAGAAAACAAAAATTACTGTTATATGTCGACATAGGGGGATAGGATATGTCGACATATTGTTATGATTTTGATTATTTTGTTTTTCTTTATATTTTGTAATTTTTATTTCATTATTTTTATATTTCCAATAGAGAACAAATTCCTAACTCTCTTTTTAACTTAGTAAAAGATGTTTGATTCAATGGTTTTGTTAATATATCAGCTATCGAATTTTTAGTGTTCATAAATTCAAGTGATATTATTTCTTTGTTTACATTATCTCTTAGAATATGGTGTCTTATGTTAATATGTTTAGTTCTAGTATGATGAGTTGGATTTTTAGATAGATTGATCGCACTTTTATTATCACAGTATATTAGTGATTTAGTAAAATTTAAAACAAGATCTTTTAATGTTTGTTACATATAGATAACCTGTGAACAGGCTAATGCTACTGTAATATATTCTGCTTCTATCGTAGACGGAGATACGAAGTTTTGATTCTTACTAAACCAAGAAACCAGAGAGTGTCCCAAAAAGCGACAAGTTCCACTTGTACTTTTTCAGGCTGATTTGCAACTAGCATAGTCGACATCACAATATAAAATTTAATTCAAAGGAGTCTTCTAAGTAAAAGTGTCCATAGTCTAATGTGTTGTTTACGTATCTCAAAATTTGTTTTATGGATTTTAAATGAGTTTCTTTAGGTTGATATTGGTATCTTGCACAGAGATAAACACTATGCATTATATCAGGTCTACTAGCAGTAATATAGAGCAGTGATCCAATTATTTATCTATATAACTTTTGATCTACATCTTTTGAATTTTCTTCTTTATTTAATTTTTCATTAGTTGCCAAGGGAGGTGGTTTACCACTGGTATTTGATGTACCAAATTTCTTAACTAAATCTTTAGCATATTTTTCTTGACTAATAAAAATTCCATTACTTAGTTGTTTTATTGTTATCCTAGAAAATAATTTAGTTCTTCCATATGACTCATTTCAAATTCTTTAGCCATTATTATTGAGAATTCCTTATTTAGTTTATCGTTGGTAGATCCAAAATGATATAATCTACATATATTTGTATTAACAAATTATCCTCTTTTAATAAAAGTGTACTATCTACTTTGCCTATTTTAGAATTTGATTTTAATAGATAGGATTTAAACTGTCATACCAAGCACTTGGAGCCTGTTTCATACCATACAAAGTCTTCTTTAATTTGTGAACATGATTAGGTAGATTTTCATCTTCAAAAAGTGGGGGTTGTTCTATATATACATCTTTTTTAATAAAACTATTTAAAAATGCAATTTTAACATCCATTTGATATAACTTAAAATTATTATGATTACCGAAAGCAAGTAAAATTCGTACAGCTTCTAATCTTACTACGGGTGCAAAGGTTTCATCAAAATCTATTCCTTCTTCTTGACAATAACCTTGTGTAACTAATCGAGCTTTATTTCTCACAATCTCTCCTTGTTTATTCATATTGTTTCTATATACCCATTTAGTTCCTATTATGGATTTATCCTCGGGTCTTGGGACTAATTCCCATTCATTATTTCTTGCAAATTGATTCAATTTCTCTTGCATAGTAAGAATCCATGAATCATTAGTTGATACTTCCTTTGGATTTTTAGGTTCAATGGTTGAAATAAAAGCAACGTTACTCATTTTATTTATTTGATTTCTAGTTAAAAACAGATTCAATATTTTCAAGTATATTTTCTATAGGATGATCTTTTAAGTATCTTGTTCTTTTATTTGGACGTGAATTTTCTGAATTACTATTATTTTCGTTTTCGGTAATCTCATTATCACTAATTTCGTTTGGGTTATCAATGTTTTCTTCTTCATTAATATTTGGACGATAAACTTTAAAATTTTCATCAAATAAGACATGTAATGTCTCTTCAATAGTATTAGTTCTAGTATTGAAAACTTTATAAGCTTTACTTCTATTTGAATACCCAATAAAGATTCCTTTATCTGATTTAGCATCAAATTTATCCAAATTATCTTTAGTATTTTTAAAAAAAATTTACTACCAAAAACTCTAAAGTATGATACTTTAGACTTTTTTTATAGAATAATTCATATGGTGTTTTCTTAATAAATGGTCTTATTAAAATTCTATTAAATATAAAATATGCAGTACCAACTGCTTCAGCCCAAAATAATTTAGGCAAATCACTATCATTTAGCATAGTTCTAGCGCACTCTTGAATCATCCTATTTTTACGTTCTACCATTCCATTTTGTTATAGTGTTCTTGGAAATGAAAAATTATGAGTTATACCTTTCTTATTATAGAAATTCTCAAAATTTTCATTTTCGAATTCTCCACCGTGATCACTCCGAATAGTTTTAATTTTACTAGTCGTTTGATTTTGAATTCATTTAATAAAGATTTTAAACATTTCAAAAGCATCACTTTTAAGTTTTAAGAAAATCTCCCAAGTAAACCTAGAAATAATCTACGATTACAAATACGTATCTACAATGATCTATAGATTGTATCTATGAGAGACCAAAAAGATCTAAGTGAAGAAGTTCAAGGAGTTGAGAGGTAGAAATCATATCTTTTGATTTAAAAGAAATTTTTCTAAGTTTTTCTAATTGATATGCTTCGCATAAATTATTAAATTCAAAATTCATTTTGGGAAGACCTCTAACTATATAATTTTTTAGCAATTTTAGATATTAGTTTGAAATTCAAATGACCAAATCTTTTTATGCCAAATCCAAGGATCACTTGATTCATCCAAAAGACACAAATTATCATTTGAGATATTCATACTTAATATATAGATGTTTCATTTCCTAATACCTTCAAAGATAATGTTTGACTCATTATCTTCAATACGACATTTATCTTTTACGAATTTAATTGTGAAACCCTTATCCCATAATTGACTAATACTTAACAGATTATCTTTAAATTCCTAAATAACAAAACATTAGAAATAGTAGCAGTTTTAGAATTACCGACATTACCGATGCCAATCACATATCCTTTACAGTTGCCTCCAAAATTTACCGATCCACCATCTTTGTAAACTATATCTTTCAAAATCTCCGGATTTACAGTCATGTGTCTTGAGCATCCATTATCCAATATCCATTTGTCCTTTTTGATCTGTAGGGTTTGATCATCAGGTGTCTGTTCATCAAAAGCCATGTAACACGTCTGTTTCTGTAAATCATACCTTTTCGAAAGATCGCATGATTTTTTATAATGAATAGATGCAAATTTATGAACAACATTATGATGATTTTGTAAATTATCTTTCTGAAAATAGAGTTAAAAATATTATCAAAAATTTTCATTGAAACTTTTCAAAAATCAGATTATGAATACTTAGAAAACCGATGCTTCGATACCAAATATGAGTCAATGGAGTAGGGATCTTAAGACTAAATTAACACTAGAGGGGATGGATAGTGTTTAATGGATTATATGAATATTTTTCAAATTCTCTATGATTCTACTTAGAAAGATGTAATTAACAATTACATAAACAATCACAGAATCAAAGTACAGATAAAAGTAAATACAGTAAAATTAAAAAGAAAAGAACACACTAGAATTTTATACTGGTTCGGAATTACCCAACATCTAGTCCTACACAATTCCTTGTATGGATTTCTTTTCAACAAGTAAATGCAAATACAATCTTGATTTCAAGGCTACGAGACACACCCTCCAAAATCCCGACCTCTGGTTAGAGTCACTTGATTTCCAGGCTATAAGCACACCCACTAGATTTACGGGCTGCTGAGAACACCCAATTGATTTTACAGGCTATAATCACACCCACAAGTATAACATATGATTTGATAGAATTTTACAGACTCAGATCTTTGATCTTTATTACAATTGATCCTTTAACTCTTGAATAGCACTTTGACCTTAGTTGAGCGAGAGAGATGAGAGAAATCAAAGAGTAGATGAAGGAGAATCAAACTAGTGATGATTGAATTTGATTCTGGTTGAATTTTGGCAGAGTTTGGGTATATTTTGATTTAGAAAATGAGAGAGTGGAAGGAGGAGAGATGAATAAGAAAATTATGATTAAAAATTCGTTTGGAAGTCTGGTATTTATAGAAGAACAGCGATCATATCCATTCGTGAAGAGATACGATGAAAAGACACTTCTTTTGAAATTTAAATTTTGAAAACAACCGGCCACTATGTCGACATCTATACATAGAGTATGTCGACATACTCTTTTAAAAATTGAAAATACTTTAAAACATTATTTTGAAAACCCGTTGTGTTGTAAAATAGTTTAATACTTTGTAAAATCATTTAACCATAGTTTATACATATTTAATCATAACAAACCTTAATATAATAATTTTGAAAATTTTAATATAATGTAAATAATATATATATTATATATATAAAATCAATATAATTATAACTTATTAAAGTATAAACAAAAATTCAACATATATATATATATATAAATAAACTTAAAATCACTAAAACAATATCTTTATAAGTATAAGAGATTGAAAATCATTTTAAGAAATATTTTGCAAAGATTATTTTAAAAGAAGGATATTTGAAAAAAAAAATTAAAACAAAATTAGAGAAGGAGAGAGATCATTAAAGTGCTATCAAGGTTTGAACATAAATTCTACGACTCTATAACTTATTTGGAATATCTTGAAATCTTGAACTCTTCAATACTCATGAGTCTTCATTCTTTAACGAAACTCTATATCAACAACTTGAATCTACCCTTGATGTTGTACAGTCTTCTTAATCAACACCTCTCTAATATCCCACACTATATACTATATATAACTTGATAAAACACTAGTTTCTATATTTTATATAATGTCATATAGTTGTTATCATACAAAACCAATACCTAAGTTACTAACAAAACATCATATTGGGTATAATAATAATAGCATACAACCATCAATCATCAACAACATTCAATATCAATCCTAATCATCAAACAAGAGGATACTTACATACATGCTAATCATCTATTTTAGTAACGCATCACCAATGTAAGTATAAATCATCAAATGTATGTTAATCACCCCCATAACAGTGACATAAATAAATCACCAATTGTGTACTAATCCAATCAACATTAGTAATATAATATCCATCATCAAATAATTATAATTAAGCGCCCATCAACTAGTATTAATAATGGTAAAATATCGTCCACTCATCAAAATGTGATACCATCTTCAAAAATCAAACATATGTAATAATTATAACAATCAATCATACATTCAACCATCATCAAAATAATATTTTCATCCATTATTCTCTTAAATATAAAAATCATTTTGTTATTGTTTATCGTAAATCCACCTTTATTTATTTATCACAAAAACAATAATAATCCTTCCAAACCAGTAATACACTTCAAAATATTTTATTGCAATCTCGTTGCTTTAAATCTTATCAAACGTTGTATTTTATAACAAAAATAGTAATAATTACCTTTCAAATCGACCGTATTATTATTTTTCATCAAAATAATAATCTTTATATTAAATCTCTTTAATGTACCCCAACAGAAGCTCATTGCTGTTTTTCTAAAAATAATGTTATTTTTACAAAAACCAATTATTATTTATAAAATCTTCCTTTATTGAATAATAATAATATTAAACATTCCAAAATTAGCTTAAATTATATTCTTCGTTATTATTTATGGATTTTCCTCGAAATTCATAAATAATAACATTATTAAATTTCTCCAGTTAATTTCATTTTATTTCATTCAAACCATGTTATATACCAACATAATACAAAATTCATAAATCATATTATTTATCGTTTATTTATCCAATCTAACCAATTTCATCCATTTTATATCAATTAGTTACATCCAAAATTTAAATAAACAATTAAAAATAGTTAAACACCCAATAATACAATAATCAATAATAAATAGTCAACACGACATTACATATCCAAAATAGTCACAATATCAAACAATTATCAACATATCACAACACATCAGTAATTATCATTTTCCATCAAGAGATATCTACTTTATAATTTAAATTTGATTAATTAAATAAATAGATCATACCAATGCTCTTTTTCCAACAATCTCCAAACTCAGCAAATTCAGTTCCATATCATCCATAATTTCATCACAAACAATAGAAGAAAATGCGATCGGAGTTCGTATGCAAGAGATGTGGAGATTAGAGTAGAGCTTGAAATTAAGAAAATAAAATAGATCATGTGAACATCATCTAAATGCACACGCGAAACCCACCACAACTACTACTTAGACCATCAAATTCAACCACCTCTGACCACCATAGTACACAAGATTGTGGCATTGGAATGCCCTTGCCTTACTCTACCTTATGCACCCCTCCTCCTCGCCTTCGGTCGCTCACATCGTCATGCGCCGCTGCCTTAATTTTAGGGTTTTCAAACCCTAAACTCCAAATTTGGCCAACTCAGTCAACGTTAGGCGACGAGAGCACCATCATTGCACTCAAATCGATGAGCTCTATAAAACCTATAAATCAATTTCATCAATTGGTGTCTTGATTGGAAACGCTGAAATTGATGCCATGAGTTAGCAAATTTCACACTCTGATTAAGAATTTTGGTTGCCTTGAGCCTCTTTTCCACAAACGAACACTTTCCAATGACTCCATTCTTCGAGAGCTTTCCAACAGTATATAATTTAAAAAGGTCTGATCACTTTGATTTTTAAATCAATTTGTTATTAGAGATAATCATTTGGCATTAGCAGATGATTGTGGGAATTTCGAAAATTATAGAAGAAAATAAATATAGAGGTGATGGTTAGGGTTTCATAGCCTCAAACATATAGTCGTTAGGCTGGTTATGAGTTGTATATCTAGTTTGGCCCAAAACAGTTACATATGTTGTTTAAACAGGTAACACTTCTATTTCGCAAACCATAACTCCAAATATATCAAAAATATATATCAAACAGATCATCTCGGAAAATTCTTAGCAATGTTTATACATATGACACCCAATTCACCATTTTATTAAAAATTTACTTTTGATTAATTTAACATTTTGTGGTGTTGCATTTTCGATTCGTTACATTTTCCCCCACTTAAAAAAATTACGCCCTCGCAATTACCCACATACATCAACCATAACTTAACTACTTATAAAGTACTATATAATGACCATATTACATCATTGATTATAACACAAAAAAAATTTATTTACAAGTGAATTTAATTTTCTATATATACATACTATAGTAACACATGCACTTCCTCATCATTCAATCCAAACTACAGTATGTAGAAATAACATTCCATCAACAAAGGGTGAAACAATATCAATCACAGATTAATTCACATCATAAACTATCATAATTCAACCTTAATTGACAATATTTAAAGTCCACAACAAACAGAGGTTTATTCAAACATGCATATGGAAATAAAGGAATGCACATAAATCAACAACCAGCATAGCTCATAAAAATAAAGCGCACACACATCAAAAGGAGAAACCACCACACCAATATCTCAATAAATAACACATGTGTGTTAAGCCCTATGTTGATTACACATCCATCCAAATATATGTATCTCCAATGTCATCAATGAAATTTCTTATGCTCTCATTCTCAAAATAATCAGTGTACCTTCTAAATAATCCATGTGACTAGTCATAACAACATCCATAAAATAATACGGTCATAATTTCATGCTGCAGCTGCATTAATCCTCGATCTTCAGACCCATGCCCTAAGGTCTCTTTAAAATAACCACCATCATAAGGTCAATGAATACCCACGATCTTAAGTGTTTTATGCTTTAGAAAGATGACACAAATGACCATAATCATAAGGTCAACGAATATTCAACGATCGTAAGAGCATCGCGGCTACATGAATTCCCGAATCCTTGCCACTCAGACGGCTAGAAACTAGACCCACAGTCATAAGGTCCTGGGTAATACAGAGTCATAATTCAGATGGGTGTCCCCGCATATCCCTTCTTTACAAGTATGCATCAAAGCATTTGGCTATCATCGATCCCATATCACACATCCAGTAGTAGGACATCGTCATCGTACCATTCATATCCACAGTGGAACACAATCATAATTCACTCACGAGCCCCATCATTAAACTCGTCCTTTGGATCATCACCATGACTCCCATCATTGAGTTGTCACTATTGGAGCACCTCTGTACATCCATTATAAGTCGTAGAGTCATCTCATTCCAATCTTCAGATCCCTTCGAAAATCTATGTAATAAATCCTCTTATAGTGATCCCTTCATCTAATGACAAGGATGACTTACCCAAAGGGCCGTAGAGGACTGTTAGCGAAGAGAATTCCAATACATTTTAAAAGCAAAACATTTACCAAAACATTAACATATTCATATCAAAGCTTTCATCTCATTTTAAAACAAGAATCTTTTCCTTCCTATCAATACCACCATCGATTTAAAACAACTTTATAGAAAAATTAATTTTGAAAAATCATTGTTTTATATATAATTAAATCATAAAAATTTCTTTTAATTAGGGACACTTTGTTTTAAAATATTTATGGACCTGGTAGTCGTTTTTAAAAAATAGTATTCTAAACACAATTTTTTTATAAAAAAACTCTATAATGTACCTCCCGCTTATCCTTAATCCCTTAATGATAGCCATCAAGTCTTTAACCATCAAAATTTTCTAATCACTATTATCCATCTTCAAGTGATATCTTCATATCTCTTAGTCAATTCCAATATTCATTCATCCACAGCTTAGGAAACTATTGCATTCCACTAAGACTATGTCAAATATGTCCCTTAACCTCTTCCAATCGTATAATTATCATACATAGCAAACAAACAAACAAATAAAAGACAAATAAACAAGCAAATAAAAAAACAACCAAACAACAAACAAACCAATTATATTTAATATACAATCAACAACAACCAAGTGAACAATTAAACAGCTTACAACTAATCAAACAAATTGGCAACAACTAAACAAGCAGATAATTCAATCAACCATAGTAGGAAAAGAAAACAAGCAACAACATAATATAAGTAAGAAAAATCAATTTAAGTAAGCATGACATGGAGTAATACATAAACATAAACAAACAAGCAGTGGAATTTTCTAAATTATAAATAATATAAATAATTTCAAAAAAAAATGAGCAATCACAAGTAAGAGATCATCATCCCATCCAACGAAATGGGAGGTCCTATATCCACCGCTATGGAAGGGAATAACTAGACATTCCCGCAATTCCTAAGTTAAAGTCACACATAACAATCATAAGGTAACGTCGTCATAATGGGTGTTAGGTAGACTCAAAACTCACCTTACCCATGTTAGTATGTTACAATGTCTAATTTTACAGTCCTCGGTTAAAATTCAAAATAAAACATCTTTTTAATAAAAATACCTCTTTAGCAAACACATTCAAAGTTTGTTGCTCAATTAAATATTTTACTTTGTCAACCATTTATCTTTCAAATTAAATCATCCTCCTCTTAGTAAAATATTTTCCCTTAAAGGTATGGTAAAACTAGATATTTTCTATTATATCTCCAAATATATTCTCAAATATACAATTTTCGAATTACGTCCCTTTTAACCAAAACTCTTTACCTAAACTGAAAATGTTTCTTCAAAGGCTGAATTCAACTTCCAATTACTAATTAAAACACCTTTTTACTAAAAAATACTTTTAAATAATATACTTTTACTATGTTCACTTTTCCATTTGAAAATATCTTTATAAAAATATTTTATTTCCAAATCAAATACTCTATTCTCATCTAAAATTTCAACAAATCACTTCTTGCCCGGAAATAACTATTTTTGCCTTTTTAACAAAATATCTTTAAAATCAAAGGTGTATGTTTTATAAATTTCCAAGAAAAAAATTTCACTTAAAATAATGGTTTCACTTCATTAAAGTCGGGTTTCAATTATAATTTAACATCGGGTGTGTGTCACTTGATTTAAAATCAACACTTAACCCCTCTTATAGTGGTCATCATACACCACTCCTACTTTAATTATCGTCTATTATCATAATAAACGTAATTTTAGGGTGAGATGACAGTGGTTAACACATACACATAAAGCATACAATTGTCAATCAAAACGCTCTCTCACTTTATATTTTAACCCAACCTAAGGTGTAAATCATTTAACCTAATGGTTAAACCTACCTAAGCTCAGAGAATCGCTAAACCTAAGCTCTGAAACAAAATGTGACGGCCCACTATTTTTAAGATTCAAAATCAATTATAAACGACGTTAAAACACGATTACGGCTAATTTCAGATATTGAAAGCAGTGGACTGTAGGTAGGTAAAATTAAAAATTTATAAAAAAAATGAATAAAAGGGAAAGCCTCGCAATGGAATCAAGCATCAATATATATAAATATTAACTAGGTTATATATATTTATTTTACATTATCACATCAATTTATATTTCAATACAACAGTTATCACCAATTCATAAATAATATAACTATGGTATTAGAGAATGTACCAAATCAGCTATCCTCGTTATAGCCTAACAATCCACACTTCCATATCCTCTTTTGATCCTACCAGCAACTTCATAACTATACAGATATATATACACACACACATATATATAATGGTTTCAACTATGTTTGAACTATGCCTAACCCTATACACTACGACCATGGGCTCAATAGTTATTGCATAGGAAAAGACAGCCTACGTACTCATTTTGGGGATCAAGCCCAAATAGTTTATTTCATGCTCTTCTCTTGCATCCAAATACTTTTTAATACATTGCAACCATAGCATCCATTACAAACAATGCAATCAATGCAAATAGTAAAGCGGGAAATAGTACTCCTATGCACCCATCTCAATAAATCATTACATGAGGTAAAATAACAACAACGACGACAATAATTGCACATATCCATCAATCATCAACATCATTCAATACCAATATTAATTTTCAGACAAGAGGATATTTACATACATACTAATCATTCATTTCAGTAATGCATCACAAATGTAAGTATAAATCATAAAATGTGTACTAATCACTCATAACCGTGACACAAATCAATCACCAAATGTATACTAATCCAACCGACATTAGTAAAACAACATTCATTACCAAATAACCATAATTAAATACCCATCAACTAGTAGTAATAACGATAAAATATCGCACACTCATTAAAATGTGATACCATCGTCAAATGTCAAACATATGTAATAATTATCAATCAATCATACATTCAACGTTCATCAAAATAATATTTTCATCCATTATTCTCTTAAATATAAAAATCATTTTGTTGTTGTTTATTGTAAATCGACCTTTATTTATTTATCTCAAAAATAATAATAATTCTTCCAAAACAGTAATATACTTCAAAATAATTTATTGCAATCTCATTACTTCAAATCTTTTCAAACATTGTACTTTATATCAAAAATAGTAATTTCATTAAATTACCTTTCAAATCAACAATATTATTACTTTTCGTCAAAGTAATGATCTTTATATTAAATCTTTTTAATGGACCCCAAAACCAGTTCATTGTTGATTAATCAAAACAATGTTGTTTTCATAAAATCCATATTAATATTTATAAGATCTTCCTTTATTAAATAATAACAATAAACATTCCAAAATAAATTTAAAGTATATATTCTCTGTTATTATATATGGATTTCCCTAGAAATTCATAAATAATAACTTTATTAAATTTCTCCAGTTAATTTCATTCAAACAATGTTATTTCCTAGCATAATACAAAATCCATAAATCATATTATTAACATTTATTTATCCAATCTAACCAATTTCATCTATTTTATATCAATCAATTACATCCAAAATTTAAATAAACAACTGATTATAGTTAAACACCCAATAATACAATAATCAACAATAAATAGTCATATGACATAATATATCCTAAATAGTCACAATATCAAACAATTATCAACATATCAAAACACATATCAATAATTATAATTTTCCATCAAGAGATATCTATTCTATAATTTAAATTCAATTAATTAAATAAATAAATCATACCAACGTGCTTTCTCCAATAGTCTCTAAACCCAGCTAGTCCTACGTAATGATGATGGCGAATATGGTGCAAACAATTAGGTGATTTTAGCTGCTCCGAATTGGGATCAGAAGTTTATTTTCTCCTATCGCATTCTTGGATATTGTCCTGAAGTTGTTAGTTGGTTCCGTAGATGTGCTCGTATTTAGTTCAAATATCTGATTAGTCATGGCGCATTTTCAGAGTGATGCATTATAGATATATTTGTCTTTGTTACCGTGATATGGTCTGGCTGGTTCTTTTTATGTACTTATATATATGCTACTAGCGGGGCATGTTGGCAGTATTTGTGGTTATGTAGGCCTTGTGCTCGGAACTCCCGTACCTTTCTTATTATACACACACACACAAACACACATACACACACACATAAATATATATTTAGTAGGGCTATATAACCTTCAGATCATACATCCTTTTAATAATAATAAAATAAAATAATAATAAAATGAAATAACTCACGTAAGCCTCATCTCCCCTCTCTGGCAACACACATACATGAACCCACCGCAGCCACTACTTTAACCATCAAATTCAACTGCCTCCAACCACTATAGGACATGAGACCATCGGCATTGGAACACCCTTGCCTTATTCTACCTTCTACACTCCCATCCTCGCCTTCGGTTGCCCACATCGTTGTGCGCCACCGCCTCAATTTTAAGGTTTTCAAACCCTAAACTCCAAATTTTGGCTGCCTCGGTCAATGTTAGGTGATGAGACCAACACCGTTGCACTCCACTCGACGAGCTCTATAAAACCCATAAAATCAATTTCATCGAATAAGTCTAGATTGGAAATGCCCAAATTGATGCCAAGGGTTCTCCAATTTCACACTTTGACGGAGAATTCTGATTGCCTCAAGCCTCGTTTCCAAAAACGAACACTTGCTCCTAATTATATTCGTCGAGAGCTTTCCAACGTTATATAATTCGATAGGGTTTGATCACTTTGATTTTTAAATCAATTTGTAATTAGAGATAATCATCGCCAATAGTAGGAGATTAAGGGGATTTCAGAAATTAGAGAATAAAATATAGACATAGGTGACAGCTAGGGTTTCATAGCCTCAAATATATAGTCGTTAGGCTAGGTTATGGGCCATATATCTAGTTTAGCCCGAAATAGCTACATATGTTGTTTAAACACTGTAACGCTTCTATTTTGCGAACCATATCTCCAAATATATCAAAACTATAAATCAAACCGATCATCTTGGAAAGACCTTCGCAACAACTCTGTTAATGAATTTCTTCATCAACCCAAAAAGTGTAAGGAAGGTGGATTTGTTGATGTGCACGTAAATGTGCATATTTTTACCACCATATTTAATCTATTTAAATTAAATAAATAATCATATTGGGTGTTTTAACATGTTTAAACCAAAATTCAAATTATTATCAAATCGTCACATATTCATCTTCATCTAGGGCCAAAATGGTCATTTTTGTGCATATATTAATTTTCTAAAATTTAATTGAAAATTTTCTATGTTATTTTGTAGGAATTTAAATTCAAATACAAGTGGCTTCATGAAGATATGTGCATGCACAAGAGTGAATACAAAGGAATGGAGATAGAAATAATTCATTTCATGGATAATGGAGGACCTCACCTACTCACCTACCTTAATGTACAAATTAGTGGCTAATGCACATGCTAATAGAGTTTAAAGCTCCATACACATCTAAATGAGGATTAACACATGCTAATGATTACTTGGCCACCACACTTTCTAGAGGGGTAGTTCCCAAAAAAGTGAATTAGGGTTTTAAAATATGTATAAATACCCCTTATGCTTCATGCAACCCTTCTCTCTTCTTTAGTCTCTCTTAGGCTCTCTTCTCTTAGGCTCTCTACTCTAGGATCAAAAATAAAATGAGAGCTCTCTTTATTTTCATGGCTACTTGTTCATTTCTTATTCCATGTAATTTCTTTTTTTATGCAAATACATGCTCTTTTCTCTTCTTGTTTATTTCCTTTCATGTTAGTAGTATGGATTTACTTATTTATGCAAGTAGAATAGATTTTATTTTAAGCAAGTATAATAGTTCTCTTTTCCATTAGCTTTCATTTTCCTTCTTTTTTTTAGTTTCATGTTGCATGCTACAAGTGTTGATATGATAACACAAATAAGAGGCTAAACTCCTTCAATTTAGGGGTAATGAAGCTCTCTAATTATGTAGCTTCAATATTTTAATAATTATTGCTCTCTTTTTGTGCTTACTGACAATGCTTGAAGTGGTTTAACTTGTTGTTTTTGCTTTGAATTTGATAGCCTATATTGTTGACACCAAATAGGCTATGCTTAAACAATCACAAATAATAATTACCTCTTCATCTACATATGATGATGGTAATGAAGTGAATTTTGAAATTAAAATTTGATGGTCTATATTTCTAATTAATAGTTAATAGCCCATACTTAAAATAGATTTCATTTTCAACTTTGTTGTCATTTCATGAGAGTTAGTAAGTGGTTTAAGAGGTGTGTTATAGTTTGATGGCTTATGTCGAGCTAATTAATGGCGCAAATAAGCCATACTTATGATAAACACATCATTTAAATTCACTAATGGCCAAAAAAGAGAGATCATAATTTCATTTTGGTTGAACTATGTGATCTAGAGAGTGAATTTATCTCTAAATTGTCTTTCTACTCTCATATTTTTATCACTTTCTTTTGTCATTTCTCTTACATTTTCTAGCTAATCACTTTCAACTTTGGTTTAATTTGATTAAATAGATTTTTTTTAAATCTAATAATTCCCTGCGGATCGACCCATACTCGCCACGTACTAACATTTGTACGTCGTGCGCTTGTGGAACAATTTAATTTTAAATTCGCTCGAAGGATTTCTAAACCGATGGATTTCTAAACATATGTAATTCATTTATAAAAGCTAAGGCAATCCTAGGCTGATTTGTTAGGAAGGCATATGCTCCATGTCAAATCCATGATAGCCTTATGTGTGTTCAATAGCAAGGCTAAAGTCATGTCGAAAATCATAAAGGCTTAAGAATCAAGAGTCCAAGCTATGTCCCGTTTATTTAATATGCAAACATAAGTCATTTCATGAGACAAGAGTCATCTTTTATATGAGACATGCTATGCAAATGTTTATCATTCCAATCTTTATGTGTACAAAGTTTGAGTGTTACAATCGGAAAAAATCCCCAAATAAATTTAGGTTTACAAAGTTGAAAATGTGAGAAATGAGAAAAGAATCAATCGCCCCTTCTGGCATGCCTCTAGGTCTATATTTATAGGGGTAGAAGTGCAATATGGCTGCTACGAATTACTTTCGGCATGGATAGCTTATGATATCATTGGCCACTTCAATGGCGCTAGGCTTTATGCTTCATTTTTGATGACCTTCGACATTCTTTTACACGCCGATGGATTGCAGCATCATGTAGTAACACTTAACATCTAATCTGCCTTGATAAATTTCGTAGATATTGATGACACCTGACATCAATGTCGCATTGATGTCTTGCGGTATCCTTTAGTGGTTGATGAGGCCATCACTAAAGTGCAGCATTGACAATTAGCAATCTTAAAGTGGCACAACACTTCTTGAGAGGCGATATCAACAAGAGGTGGCATTGGTATGAGATGACATCGATAATAGGAAGCATCGATGATAGGCGGCATTGAAAATAGGCAGTATCGATGATAGGCGGCATCGATATAAGCAGCATCGATGATAAGCGACATCAATAATAGGCGAAATTGATAATATGCGGCATTGATGATAGGCGGCATTGATAAGAGATGACATTAGTGATGAGCGGCATCAAAGAGGAGCGACATCAGAAGGAAACGACATTGAAGAGATGCTGTATCAACCTGAGGCGATATTAACTAGGTGCGGCATCGAAGTATGACATTGATTAGAACGCGACATCAATGAGGGGCGACATGGATAATAAACCATGTCACTGTAACATTGATGGCTTTCAATATAGTATTCTTTGACATCACTGCTTACTTGATGAGATACATCATTGGTTCCATTCCGCATTGTTTAGTGATATGAGAGATTCGGCCTCATTCATTCAATTCTATAACCGGTATGCGACATTGATGGTATTTAATATTTTTAGCTTCATTGATGACATGTGATATTGTCTATTAACCCTTGTTGATGAGGGGCAGCATGTTATGCTTTTGGCATTGGGTCATCTTCACACTTTCGACATTACTTAGTGATGTGAGATCATGGTTATGTCAACCTGCCGCATACCTTCAGGATTAATAATGATAGTAGTAACAGTCGTATTATTATCTCGAAATCCCAATTGTAGATTCTTTAATTCAATATTATATTCCCGTTGGAAATTATGTGGATAACATTTTCCCAATAATGTGGAGGAAATGTTGACTTTTCAAGTCAACTCTCAATATTAGCGCTTGCTGTTTTGCCAAACATGTTGCCACCTATTGGCATTCCATCCAGACCTGGGTTGTTCCTTTAAATTGAGATCAAGGGCTCGTGTTTCTTCTTTTTCTTCTTCCTTTTACTTCGAATTGAATCTCAATGCAAAAAAAATTAAGTTCCCATTTTACTTAGAAATTTCAATCTCGACAATAGGTTAAGGTATTTTTAAACAAAATTTGACCTTATTTATTATCTATAGATTTGATAGTTTTATAAACTCGAAATTAGTTTATGAATTTGACATCCAACTATGATTTATAAAAAATGTTACATGCACGATATATTTATTGTGCCTTCTTGGCTAGCTATAAATTTAATACCTAGGCATGAATTTACTAGTTAAGCATTTTTGACTGGTTATAGGGTTCTCAAGTAGTCTACAAGTTTGACATCCTACTATAAGTATCTACTAATGAACCTTCAATAGATTGTTATCTTGCTTCAATTTCTGTAGTTGATTCTAGTTTTGACACTTTACCATTTAGAATTGAATAGCTCTTAACTAACTAACTATTCCTTATTTAGGAGTTTGATTGTCTATTCTGCATTTATGAGCATTTTAAATTTTGCAAAATGAGTAGTACTTACCTGATTTTGTGTAATATCTCCTGGCAGATAAATGGATAGCGAGAAGTCCAGCAAAAGTTACAAACCTTCTCATTTTCCAAAGAAAGAAAACTATATGCTTAGTTAATTCTCTCACTGCTACTCAGCAAGTGGTAGATGCCATTTTCCAACAATTCAGGATTACGAGCATGGAATATCCTCTTGAATTCCTTCTCCAACTTGTTACCCCGATTCAGCTAACTCCTAATTCTCCCGCTTACTTGAGCAAGAGAAAGTAGTTATGTCTGGTCGTTCTGGATCTTCAATCCAAAGAATTAAAGTTGATGCATAAATTGCTTGACTTCATCTAATGGTAATGGATCTCTGATTGGCAAGGAACACTTTTTTGCTTTGTTGAATCCTCCTTTGAGTCTTTAGATGATGACTCATCATATTACCGATTCTTCTTTGGTTGCTGGGTTTGAAAAAGACGGCATAAGGTCTTGGCTCTTAATAAAGAGTTGCTTATAACCTTTTGACTAGATTCTCTTATTGTTTAACCCTCTTATTCCTGTAATTCTCATACATAGTGTATTAATAAATTTGTACTTGAATAATTGTTACCTTGAAAGTACTGTAGAGTTAATTCTTCCTTTTGAAATTGTCTAAGATACACAGCTTGTTTTCCCTGAGCTTTAATTTGATGCAATATGATATGTAATCCTTGGTTTTCTTTCTAAGTATAATTCTTGTCTCTAAACCTGAAATTTGCTTTGTTAAAAGGTTAGTAATCTAAGAAATTAGAAATTAATTTAATAGAGAACTAGAAAATTATCTGGCATTAATTTTGAAAAGAAGGTCATAAAACTACCTGACATTAAGAAGTCCAGAATTCCATCCGGTAATAAGAAGACCAAAATTTCATCTGATAATAAGAAGTCCATAATACAATCATCTGATAATAAGAAGACAAGAATACCATCTTCTGCTAATAAAAGGACTAGAATACCATTTGATAATAAGAAGTACAGAATACCATCTTCTGATAATAAAAAAACTAGAATAGCTTCTTTTGATAATAAGAAGTCCAAAATACCATCTGATAATAAGAAGTCCAGAATACCATCTGATAATAAGAAATCCAGAGTACCATCTGATAATAAGAAGTCCAGAATAACATCTGATAAAAAGAAATCCAGAATACCATTTGATAATAAGAAGCCCAAAATCCTATCTTATTCTAATAATAACAAGAAGGCCAGAAAACTGTCTGGCAATGATAATCTGAATTAAAGATCAGAAAACCATCTGGCAATAATAAGAAGACCAAAAAACCATTAGATAGTAATAAAAAGCCCAGCAAACGATCTTACAATAATAAGAAGACCAGAAAACCACTTGGCAATAATAATCTGAATAGAATACCAGAAATTCCATCCGGTAATAATAAGAAGAACAGAAAATCATCTGACAATAATAATCTGAATATATGACCAGAAAATTCATCCGGCAATAATAGTCTGAACGTAAGACCAGAAACTCATCCGGCAATAATAATAAGAATAGAAATCCATTTGATAATAATAATAAGACCAGAAAACCATTTGGCAATAATAATCTGAAAGAAGACTAGACGATCCATCTGGCAATAATAATCTGAACTAAAGTTGCAATCGCTAGGTAGACACTAGACGGAAAGCGTGGATTAAGGATTAATCGCCTAGGCGTGGATTAATCAGGGATTAATCGGAACTAGGCATTTTTGATAAAATCAATCTTTTTGGATAAAATTTTAGTACTTTATTTAGTATTTGCTGATCCAAAATGAGTTTTATAAGTTACCGATACTTTTGGAAGCAACCATGGAGGAAAAACCACTTGAATCAAACATTTTGATGCTTATAAGAATAACCAAACCTAAATTGCTACATAAGCGGTTCCAATAAACCCGTTTATATGCTTTGATGATGCAGTAAGTCACATTTAGGCGGATTAGGCAAAAAGTTAGGCGGTAAGGCTAGCCTAGCGCCTAGGCGGGGCCTAGGCAGGAGCCTAGAAGGATTTTTGCAGTAGAGATTTGAATGGAAGACCAAATATACATCTGGCAATAACAAAAAGACAAAAAATCCATCTTATAATAATAAGAAGACCAGAAAACCATCTAGCAATAATAATCTGAATAGAAGACCAGACAACCATCTGGCAATAATAAGAAGACCAGAAAACCATCTGGCAATAATAATCTAAACAGAGGACCAGAAATCCATCTGGCAATAATAAGAAGACCAAAAAACTATCTGACAATAATAATATGAACGGAGGACCAGAAACCCATCTGGGAATAATAAGAAGACCAGAAATCCATCTAGCAAAAATCTGAATTGCTTTAACCATGTCTTAGAACAAAATAGCTCGGATTTGATTGTTCTTCCTCTTGAAGATTGCTTTGATCCATTCTTTAGGATAGAGTTTGATTTCTTTTGCCTCTTCTTCACGCTTTTGATCTCCTTGTCCCTTCCTGACAAGGCTAAAAATTGTTGATCGATGCTAAAAGCTGATCCTCCCTCTAGGAAGCGCTCCGGAAATACGTCGGAGGTTTTTATTAGTGCTAAGCCCTCCTCCCTCTAAGAGGCACTCTACAAATACGTCGGAGGCTTTAATTGGCACCAAGCCCTCCTTCCTCTAAGAGGCACTCTGGAAATATGTCGAAGGCTTTATGGCTCTTACTTGATAGTTCAAAGGAAGTATTTGTAAAACTTGTTTGTTTAAATAATCTCATGGATTTTTGGCCAATTAATACATTTGGGGAAACCCTTTTGAAAGCTAAAACTTCGACCTTTCTGTTGTGAAATTTCCTTTTGAAACAATTTTCTCGAAAAACAACTTCAGTGATAAATCAAAAAATACTTCCTCAAAATCGGTCTTTCTTTTATAAAACACTTTTTTGTTCGGTTTGGGTTTTTAATCAATGAATTGAAAGGATATTGGGTATTTAAATTCTTTAACAGAGAAGCACCTTCTTAGTGTTGCCATCAAGAAGGGTTTTTAAGCTATTCTCATAATAGAAATGCAAATCTAAAATAAGAGACTGGATGGTCATGATTCGTGAACCAATAGTCCTTTAATCGAGAACAGGCTCTTCTAATTAGAGTTTTAGCGATGCTAATGAGCCTTAATAGTTCGAAAACTTTCGTTGGAAAATATGTATAGGTTTCTCCTTTTTCAATGATTTTTGAAAGCTTTAAGGATGCTTTTGTCAGCACATTTTAGATCGAAACCTTTTGATATATATTTACTAATGCTGAACAACATTTTTCGAAGATATATTAAATCATTCTTGAAATATATATACTTCTCTGATCTATAGGGTAATTGATAATAATCCTTTTTCTTTTTTGAAATATTTTTCTCAAAGATGTGTTGGTAAAAGTTTTGCAATAAAACCGCTTGTTAAAAATAATGTTGGTGTATACTACTCCGCCTTTGTATGCACCACTTCAGCTTTTGCTTAGCAAAAAGAAATGTCTGATTTGTAAGTCTAAAAAGTTATGATTCATGAACTATAGAGTTTATGGATAAGAACATGCTTTTCTTTAAGAACCTCTTCTTTTATGAGGATTTCGAATATTTACCTTTTTCCGAACACTAACCTATAACGGAGGATTGATGATGATTCAGAGGCTCATAAAGAAATTTTTTATAATGTATATATTCAGGCCTTGAGATAGAGAGTCATTTTATCTTGGATAGTTGAATTATCCTCTTTCACGGAAAACTAGAAATTTGCTACGTTTTGACAAGGAAATCTAGAATCTCTCGGATATCTATTCAAAGTAGATTAGTCTTTATTTAATCCTGTAAAGAAACTTAAATTTTGTGTTAGTACATGGTAAATTTCAAGCATAAAGCAAAATAGAATTTTTTATGAGTAGAGTTGATCCATGGTGGGCATCTGCCATAAAACTTTATAGTTTGACAGGAATTTGAGTTTGAAGTTGCAAAAACTGCTTTTCTTCTTGGATTTTTTTTAGATATACTACCAATTCCATAGACATACTTGTTTTGATTTCTTTATTTGTTTCTTGTAGAAAAAGTTAAGTTTCAAGTGCTTGGACTATTCTCTTCAGAATGGGAAATCCTTTAAATTTCCTTAATGAATTCTTTTAGAGATCCTAACTTGATCATATTCTGTGTTATTCTTGATAAGACACGACATTCATTAGTTTTATGTCCATTTATTTTATGGTAATCACAATAATCTTTCCTCCTATTTGGTCCAGGATGGCTCCGTATTTTGTAGGAGGTGGGGAAATTTCCATCATTTTTGGCCACGACAAAAATATAGAAGAGGGGTTTGCTTAAGTCCATATAATTGGATTCGGAAATCTCCTTCCGAACTCTTCTTCTACTTTCATTCCATTTAGACCTTTTGTTGGGGTGATTGAAGCCGAATGTTCTTCCTTTTTGTTTCGTTGAGATTTCTTCTTGGAATGGTACATCTCATCCATGCGAATGAATTTCTCAGCATGGGAATGGAAGTTGTGTAGATCTTTATATCCATGAATATAAAGTTCTTTCCAAAAAGGAGTTTTCTCAATTAGCCCTAAACAAACTGCCATCAGCTTTTCTCTAGCGGTCACATCCTGTTATTAATGCTTCTGTATTAAATCTCTTTAGGTATTTGCCTAGCAATTCTCCTGGCTTTTATTTGATATTAGCTAAAATGCTAGAATCTATAGTTGGGTATTTGTATATGCAAAACTGTGTCGAGAATGCGTAATGAGCCTTGATAAGTCTAAAGTATAATGGAACCATTGATCCAGAGACGTTATACAAATCCATTTGACTTTCAACAGCTAAAAGGTGATCATCTGGATCGGAGGTTCCATCACACTTTAGTAAAGGAATTTTGACATAGGATGGAATCCTAACAGCCATTATTTCCTCTGTAAAAGGAGCTTTTGGAAAACTATTATTAATCCTTGGGTCAAGGGTCCCTTCTTCTTTAAAGGCAAGCATATTCTTTGTTATTTGGTTGGTTTCATCATTATAGTAGTATTTCTTGTGGGGCTTATACGTTTTACATGAGATTGGGCTATCCAATTGTTCAAGGGGCCTTCTTGCTTGACTTTCTTGATTTTCATTTTGTTGATTCATCTCAGCCCTATTGCTTTCCATTGTTTGTGATCTTGGAGAATATGTTTTTGGTCCCTCATCTTGGGGTTTTCTTAGAGATTCCACTTCATCTCTTTTTTCTATAAGCTTTGTCATTTTAGAAGGTTTTGTAGATAAAACTTGCTCAAGAAGCTCTTGCACATCTATTTGTTGACATGTAAAATCCTGAACCTTAGCCATACCGCTTGTGAGCTTTGTTAGGGTTGAAGGTTGTCCAACCTCCATATATTCTGAATTGAAGTTCGAGATGATATTTTCCTTCAAAGTTATATATTGTGTAACTTCTACGTTTGAGATGTCATCTTTCTTGGTTCTCTTTATTTTTCCCTGAAACAAAAGTTCTGCTCAATTAGTTGTAAAAAAAGAAATGAAGGGTCGGAAGTTTAGACCCTCCTTTTAGTGCCAAAATGTTAACAAATTTCTTCATTAACCCTAAAAAGTGTAAGGAAAGTGGATTTGGTTAAGATAAAGCTAAGGCAATCCTAGGCCGATTTGCTAGAAAGGCATATGCTCCATGTCGAATCCATGATAGTGTTATGTGTGTTCAGTAGCAAGGCTAAAGTCATGTCGAAAATCACAAAGGTATAAGAAACAAGAGTCCAAACTATGTCCCCTTTATTTAATATGCAAATCATAAGTCATTTCGTGAGACAAGAGTCGTCTTTTATATGAGACATGCTATGCAAACGTTTATTATTCCAATCCTCATGTGTACAAAGTTTGAGTGTTACAATCGGCAAAAATCCCCAAATCAATTTAAGGTTACAAAATTGAAAATGTGAGAAATGTGAAAAGAATCAATTGCCCCCTTCTCCATGCCCCTAGGTCCGTATTTATAGGGGCAGAAGTGCATCATGGCTATTATGAATTACTTTCGGCATGGATAGCTTACAATATCATCGGCCACTTCAATGGCGCTAGGCTTTATGCTTCGTTTTTTATGACCTTCAACATTCTTTTGCACGCCAATGGATTACGGAATCATGTAGTAACACTTAACATCTAATCCACCTTGAAAGCTTTTGCGGATACTGATGACACCTAGCATAATGTTGCGTTGATAACCTGCGGTATGCTTTAATGCTTGATGAAATGCACTATTACTAAGGTGCGACACTGACAATTAGCAATCTTGAAGAGACATAGCACTGCTTGAGAGGCAATATCAATAAGAGGTGGAATTGATACGAAATGACATTGACAATAGAATGCATCGATGATATGCGGCATTGAAAATAGGCAGTACTAATGATAGGCAACATCGATAATAGGTGGCATCGATGATAGAAGGCATCGATGCGGCATCGATGATAGGCGACATCGATGATAGGCGGTATTGATAACAGGCGGCATTGATGATGGCGGCATTGGTGATGAGCGGCTTCAAAGAGGAGCGGCATGAGGAAGAAACGGCGTTGAAGAGATGCGATATCAACCTGAGGCGATATTAACTAGGGAAGTGCGAAATTGTTTAGAACGCGGCATCAATGAGGAGTGACATGGATGATAAACCATGTCATTATAACATTGATGGATTTTAATATAGTATTCTTCGACATCACCGCTTCCTTGATGAGATACGGCATTGGTTCCATTCGGCATTGTTTAGTTATATGAGAGATTCGGTCTCATTCATTCAACTCTATAAGCGGTATGCAGCATTGATGACATTCAATATTCTTAGCTTCATTGATGACCTGCGACATTGTCTATTAGCCCTTGTTAATGCGGGGCAGCATTGTATGCTTCCAGCATTGGTTTATCTTCACACTTTCGACATTGCTTGTTGATGTTACATCATGGTTATGTCGACATGTCGCATACCTTTGGGATCAATAATGATAGTAGCAAGTCATATTATTATCTCGGAAGCCCAATTGTAGATTCATTACTTCGATATCATATTCTCATTAGAAATTATGTGGATAACAGTTTATAACTACGATACCCAATTCACCATTTTATTAAAAATTTACTTTTGATTAATTTCATATTTTGCAGTGTTGAATTTGTGGGTCGTTACACAAGTAACATATAATATTTGATGAACTATAACATCTAACGTTGGAATAGTTTAATAAGTAAGCACCATTATAAGATATATGGACTAAGGTTCATATGTAGATTACATCTAATTTCATCTGACGACTAGCTGTCACCTAGTGCAATTATATTTGGGTATTTCTGTAGGTATCAAGCATGAGATTTCTAGGAAAATACCCGTCATATTAATCAACATATTACATATATATGTGGTTTTTAATAGGTATTGAAATGACAAAAATATCCAAATATTGTATTATGCATTTCTTTTACCATTAAGAACCGAGAGACATATGATGGTTTGTAGTTTACATTAGAATAACATATGCCAAGCTTATAGAAAAATAATATATTAAGATTTTGCTTTCAGTTGTCTCCCATCATAAAAATAAACAAAAAAAGTTTTATATGCTCTGTGCTATGAGTTTCGAAAACAAACTGGAAGATGCTTTGTTAAAAGCTCTACTAATATTAATGTAACTAAACACATTGATATACATATGTGGTTGTGTGTGTATATATAAGTATATTTATGTGAATATATGTACATACATGTGTGGGCAGCGTGCTCGTTTGTGTACATGGTTGTGAGAATCTCATGTACATAGACCGACTATCGTGTGCGCTAAGATGCTGAGAAGATACCGGGTTGAGTAATCGTGTCGGTGAAGCTCGAAATGTTACTGGTGAAGTATAGGCATGTGTGTATAAACATACACAAGTAGGTGCATCGACATACAGTAAGCATCATGTGGGGGCAAGAAGGCCGATTGAGTATGTTTTTGCATTTGAGGGGACGCCGGGTCAAGTGATTTGCTCTGTGGAACTCTATACCCAAAAGAGTAGGTCTCGTATCGAAATAGGTTTTTGAACACATAAGGCATTTACCTCTAAAACTTCGACCAATGGACTCCAAAGAGGACAGATGTGGTAGAGGCGAATTAGAGGAGCTAGATGACTCATCGGGTAAAGCTATGGAGAAGACAGGACAAGAAATGGAGATTGACGCGGAAAAAACACTTGCAGCCTGGGCTTATTTCCCAGGTGTAGCTACAGTCGGTCGTAGCATGGCATGTCGACTGGTGGCTGACTAGCCTGAGCAATAAGCCTAGACGGTGAGCAAATAGGAGGTATTTTTCTTTCAGTTTCGAAAGCGGTATGGCATGAGGCTTTGGCATGACTTTAGAAGGGCTTTAGGCTACTATAGAAAGTGGAATGTAGAGAAAAGCACGGGATTTGGATGCGAAAATAAAGTAATTTATATTCAATCGGTAATGGTCAATAAGGTGTTAGGGCATGCAGTCAAGGATGCGATGGAGAATAGGAATGGGGAATGTGGAATTTTCCTACACGTGAATAGTGGAAGATCAAGATAGCGATCGAAGAATGATCGAACACGAGATCGATATGGTGATCGGGTGCACTGTCACGTATGATAAGTGTTACGATTGAGAGGAGCACATGACGATAAGGAATTGGTACTGGATTCAGGAAAATGTGCGAGCAAGTAATGGAAAGTGAATGGCACGAGATCAAGCAGACGTGTGGACAGACGATTAGATTAAATTCCAAAGTTTGACATGTTGTTGTGCTTGAGAGACCAGTTGGGGGTCAACATAAGTGCATAACTATAGAAACATGAAGGGACGTCATGGTTTAACACGCCATTTTTCTTGAGAGATCCATTAGGGCCGAAGCAAGAGCACAGTGAGAGGGTCATGGAGTGGGAAACTGGATTCGAGTCGTAGCACGGTTTCTGTGCTACGTATTCATTTATACATTCGTTTTATGGTTTCGGGCCAAACCTTCAACGAGTCCAAAGCAGTGCTTAGGGGATACTTATATCCAGTAATCGTAGCATAAATATCAACGGTAGGGCACGCTACAGTGATAGGGGTTTTCATTAGTGCCAAGAGAGTGGCCTAGGTCTGTACGGGGGCACCTATGCAGCAAAGAGGTTGTATGAAGACACTCATTTCCATTCGTAGACTCTAAAAGGGTAAGATTGTATATAAATCCAAAGATCACATAGGGTGTAGTTGCTCCATTGATATTTCATTCGGTACGAGATGACGATAGATATTAATTATTTGGAATTATCATATAAGAACGATAAGTAAGTATGTATATTCGATAATTTATATTTATAATAACACAATAAGAATTGTTATATTATTTATGATAGAGGGTGTCGACACTGGTTGACCTTAGGGTATCACTATCCCTACACAAGCTAACATGAGTATTATGACATCGTTCTTAAAAGCATATGGGCTTTTCTAGTATTGGTATTAATAGGATGTGCTGACTTTTTGGTTACAAGAGAAGAGTAGGTTAAGATATGATTCCCTATCTTTTAGGATGGGTTTACTTTACTTGTTTATAGATAGTTCGGATTACCCCTGAGCTACGTTCATGAAGAGGACTAGGACTGTCAATTTCCTACACGACCCGAAACCCACACGGAAATTAGCAAGTTAACCCGACCCGTTAATTTGGCATGTCATTTTCAGGTCAACCCGAATTTGACCCGTTTATAAACGGGTGGGTTTCGGGTTGACCCGCTAACCCGAAATTGACCCGTTAACAATCCGTTTATACTTATATAGGTTGACCCGACCCATTTACGACCCGACCCGTTTATGACCCGTTTGTACCTTATACGGGTTATACGGGTTGACTCGACCCATTTACGACCCGTTCTGACCCATTTACGACCCAATTATACCTTATACGGGTTGACTCGACCCGTTTACGACCCGTTTACACCTTATACGGGTTGACCCAACCCATTTACGACCCGACCCATTTATAATCAGGTTACACGGGTCGGGTCGGGTCAACCCGTTTATAAACGGGTCGGGTTCGGGTTGAGCTTTTCTGACCCGTTTAATAAACGGGTTGACCCGATCCATTTAAAATCAACCTGAACCCGACTTGACCCGACCCAAACCCGACCCTACCCGACCCATTGACAGCCCTAGAGAGGACCATTGTGTCTAGTATCTTCATGTTTTATATATGTATATAGTTTCGATGTACAGTATTTTGAGATAGTTCCTCTTGCACCAGGCTTTAAGTCTGACCATGTTTTATCTTTGTATGTTTATGTCATGACAACTCTCGGGTACTCGATTGAGTAGTCTGGGAATCAAATGCTCTTTGGGAATACGCTTGAAGGCAATTGGAGAATTTTGGAGAACTAATGTCGATATTTTGGATATGTATACTTATTGTTGTTGTTATGGTACATGACAGATACATTATTTGTATATGAAATGGGTATTGTTAAAGGGACTCCAAAATTGGATAAGAGGACCATTTATTCATTTTTCGCAAAATTGCTTAAGGGTGTACCAAAAGTTTTGACCCTTCCCTTAGCAAAAACAATAATAATTCATAACTACCCTTAGATATTCAATGAATATTCGTTGTTTTTTCAACTTTTTGTTGACAAGACACTGCTAAAAATGGTTTCCGATGAACCATCGTCGATTTTTTCTCATTTTTCGATAGATTGTTGCCAAATTTTGCTATGTATAAAGGGTAAAATTATGACCCATTTTATTTGGGTGGAATCGCCATAACAGTTTTTTCCTATGTGGAGTCCCCTTAAAATTTTCCCTCCCTCCAATCCAAAAATAGAGTTCCTTTAACAATGTCATATGAGACTTGTTGTATCATTTATTATATTCAGAACTCCGTGTAAAGGTCTGATGTATTCCGACTTTCTGTATTTATGTTTATTTATCAATTTCTTCCGCTGGTGCAGTCTCTTATATATTGTTGATCATATTCCATTCTTGTATATTCGGTATATTATATGTTATCATTCTGTTGTGAGATTTTAATAATATGTCTTGTTAGGATGTTTAGCTTTAATTTTAACCTGATAGACTGTCTTTTGTGGTATTCGAAAGTCAAACGTTGATTTAGGGTATTACAAAGGGCAAGTCGTCATGGATTTATGTTGATTATATCCAGGTGCCCCCAAATAAATACATCTATGCTTCACCTAAGGAATTATATCAACTTTTTCCTCAATGCCAGATCCCTTTCCATGCCGATCTGGATGGTTCGATTCGATTCATTGTTGTTTAAGACAATCGTTTCAAGCTTTGTGGCTTGGTCGGCATCGGAGTTAATGTCACCCATGTAGGGATCTAAGGGGTCTTCATTGTCACTTCCTGCATTGAGATCTAGTTTGCAATGGTCAACTGCATAAACCATATGCTCTATGAAGTCATCAATCGGGATGGACGTCTATACTCGAGTGCTAGGGGTGTGGTCTCCCCCGACTCTCATGAATAAGTCCTCATGCATTGAGAGGGAGGGTGTTGTAGTGTCACTTTTTCTCACTTGCCAGTGGGGGTGTACTTGCTCATTCCTAGTGACAATATGTTCTAGGGTTCTGGTTTGATAAGCAGGAAAACTGAAGCTTTAATACCTTCGGCCCCGGCACAAACGAGAACATTGAGTGGCTCTCGCGTTCTCTCAAGAGTGGAACCATCATGTAGAGGCAATGTATCTGCTTTGACATGATCGTGGGTTCTGTTGACAGGAGAATTGATCAGCTCTCGCATCCTATTGGAGTTGTTGATTTGATTGATGTTTTCGGCATAAATGGGAGTGTGGGTCGGCTCTTGCATTCTCTTAGAATTGCTGATTTACTATGTTCCAAAACGATTGGGAACTACGAGGGGTTCGTGCACTCTCTCGGCCATATCAATTTGATTGGTGCCCTCGGCATGAGCGAGAAATTCTAGGAGCTTTCACACTCTCTCAGAGAGAATTAATGTGCTGGGCACATCTCCGGTATGGGAAGGAGTAATTGAGTGCACTCATACCCTCTTAGGTTGCCCACTGCTGAGGGTTTTCACCTCTTGTTGGAGTGTGACCTTTCCTTTTTAGGCTTGTTGTAAAGAGATACTATAGTAGTCTCTAGCGGCGTTTTGGCTTACTGTAAAGAGATTCAGCTCGAGTGATGGAGTTGAAAGCCATGACATGGTCGGATAGGTCAGTTCTCCCTTCATATTTTCAAAGGAGTCAAAACAAACATTCTATGGACATAAGTTCGCAGTATTTGCTCTGAAAACAGTTTTCCTGGTTCTTATCGTTGGAGAAACCCTCACCGCCTTGGTTTCTGGTTTGTATTTTGAGCATCTGCTGCCTAAATAGCGCCATTTCCTCTCTAACACCTATGCCTACCCCATGTAGGCGATACACGGGCATTGCTAGGGAATGCTTCTTTCTATGCATTACAATGGAAATGAATCTTTGACACCTATATGGGGACGATGATCGTGACAAACAAGTGTAGGAGACCTCTTAATTGTATTCGCAGGACACATGGAGTAATGGCATCGCCTTTTGTAGGAGTGAGGTTTTGGAACTTCCCATTAAGATCGAGAGTGAAAAGAAAATTCTCTAGCCTCGTCATTTCTTGCTTTCCCTTCGTCGCTTAAAAGGTCAAATAGAAAATCATGCCCCGTCTGCTATCCTAAGTTATTCAATGGTAGATAATCTTTCAGAGGAAGGGGTGATGAGTAGTGTAAGTCCTGGGCAGTGGAGTCGACTCCAGTGTAGGGGCATCGTAAGAAAAGTCATGGGCATGTGCAACATGCGTGTCCCTGTTTTAGGAGGGAGCATCCCCGATAAGGGTTTCAAGCACAACCCTCTCCCTGACATCATACATGATGTTTAAAGTGCTAAGAACTATAGGAGGAAAGAGTACCTATCCATAACAGTTAGGGCTCCAAGATCGCAATTAGCAGTTTCATGGGCTTCCACCCAAGCATGGAGGTCATTAAAGCCCAAGACATTTTCTCAATGTTTGAAATCTCATTGACTAGGCTAAGCCACATGCCATAGCTCATACCTGGAATGACGTTGATGGAACTACCTCTAGTGCTACAGTCAGTGTTATCGACATTAAAATTGTTGGCCTCGACTTCACCGTTGTTAGCTTGTGTGAATGTTTTGTTGAAGGAAATAAATGCCTTGAAGAGAAGAAAGTGATGAAAGTTGAGAGCTTTTAAGGGGAATCCCTCCTTCTAGCGCTAAAATGTTAATTATATTTCTAGGCAGAATAATGATTTGAAATGGATCTTAACAAAGGCAACTTGCTAAAACCGTGGTTAAAAAATGTAAGATGAGGATTAATTAAGGGTGCATTCATAGAGAATTGTTGCCTAGTTGACGTTTGCGTCTCCAATGACGTGGGACCCATCATTTTGTCTAGTTAAGACAAACATACCAAAATGAGCAGCGGGGGTGAACGATGCCAATTAGCACCCTATAAACTACCTTTTCCCTTCTCCACTTACCTCCATACCCCTTTCAGAATGCCTATTTCATAACATAAGAACCATTCCCTTTTCGCGCCCTTTTCAAATGCCTCTTTCGTGTCGTAAACAAACACACTCTAAGAGAGTAATAAGTTGTGCAATTAAAATAAATGACACAAGATTAGAGTTGTTTGATCTTAGCAAAGATCAACATCCATTATGGTTAATTTTCTTATTGTTTAGAGCTTTCGGTTACAAGAGGAATTTTTGTGGCTATCATAAGAGTTTAGAGCTAGAAAATATCTCTTGAGAGTAGAAAAATCGATCCTTATATAAGTGCATTGGAACTTTAATTTATTGCTGTAGAGAAAACGCTTTAAAGGGCTAAGATTAATGCCCCGGATGTTAAGTTTTCTTGAAACCGGTGGTTGCGATCTACAGTTCATATGTGGCCACCTCGTATTTCACATGGAGAGAATAGTTTATGCATGTGCTAGCCGATGAGTCTTACTATGGCATGCTCATGTTAGAAGGACGGCATGGCACGGGGAGTGGTTGTTTCATAGTAGCATTTTATCTAGGTAGACAATGAAAATCAAAGAGTGGCTGCCATATGATAGTGATTTTGTCAGATAAATAGTGTCATCGGGGTGCTTTGTCAATGGAGCAGTACGAGATTACCGTTTATTTTTGGAGGGAGGACCAAATGCTTTTGTCAAAGGCCTGGTTAGTCACGACAAAAGGAAGCAGACAAAGAAGCTAGTTGGCTAGGAATATTGAGGGACATAAAGATGTGTGGACATGACCAATTGGCGGTCGAGTGGTCTTGACAGTTGACGTTGACTTGTGCCTTGGTCGGTAAGTGATGGGACGAGGAGATGTACGGGGTTATTGGATGATGTTTCTTGCGAGGCTTGAAGTTCTTCAATGATCTTGGGTAAATAGCGGGCAAGGTTCCGGGAAAGTATGGTAAGGGGATCGGACGTTTGCGGGTTAGGATGTAAAATGCGGACAAGCTATTGGGTTAGAGGAGATGCTAGCATACATGTGCTATGTAGGCCTTTGTCGTTGGGTATTGGTTTTGATGGGCATGTTTACACTTTTGCAAAAAAATGAGCTACACTTATATATGTTCTTATGAACTATGGACTACAACATGAAAGGAGAACGAATAGCTCATGTTTCAACGTAGTATGTCCCTTCTAATATCTGAAACGAATGGACACTTCTGAAGCTCTCATGCCTAGATAATACCTTTCATTCTACCAACTATTTCAAAGTTGTTGTAGTTCAATGTCAGGCTCCAAACGCCAAATATAATAAAATATATAGAGAATGCTACCCAAGGTTTAGGAACCTTCAAATAAGCCATGTGGTTCCTATCAAAGCTACGTCGGCTTTACACAAATACTACAATTCTTCCAAAATATCCTCTACATCTCAAAACTCATCAAAGGCACATCAGTTGTCAATCGTCCATTTAGAAAAGTGTCATTCAAATCAAAGATCAGGCATTTCGCCAACCATCATCCAAAGAGGTGCTCCATGTATCGGTCCACGTGACTAACTCTTACTCTATGATTGCAACATGTGTCACTAGTTGGGGCTCCCAACTTTTTAAGTCATCGGTCCATGTCAAATTCATATTACTATAAATACGGGCTCACATTACCATACATAAAGGATAAACCACATACAAGCTACCTAAGTTGGAAGTTTCGACACAATGAGTGTTGCTTTTTTATTTTTTACTTTTCTTGGTTAGAGTACCACCAAAACTTGTTAATGGTTGCTTGACTGTATTACTTTGTACTCTTCACAAAATGCTTCTAAATAAGAAAAGTACCAAAATATGGACGAAGGACTTCTTGAAACGCTATAAACCTTTTGTTGTCTTACTTAAGGTACTCATCTTTTACTTTATTTTGTCCTATTAAATCGCCTGGTATCTCACTTAAAGGCTGAGTAACAAGCTTTCGGCGTTGTGTTAGTGTAACTAAAAATTGTTGGATCAGGCGCATCAGGCGTAAAGGTAAAATGCGAAAATTTCAAAATTCGTAGGTTTTAATTATGCTAACATGTGTTATCATGAATAACGTCTAAAATATTAAATCATTTTTATTATTTAGCCGAGGATTAAGAAGATATGTGTATATTATTTAATTCAAATTCATTTAATTAGTTAAAATTAATCAATATAATGAATGTGTTCAATATAAATATAACATCGCATGTTATATATGTACGGATATAACTATGAAATGTGATATGATTAAATTTGAGGTTTATTGAAATTAATTGGATTTGCTTGGTGTAAAATGTTTAATTTCCAAAATTTTGCTTCTTACAAGCTTAGTGTATGCTATTTTGAAATGTAATATGATTAAATTTGAGGTTTATTGAAATTTATTAGAATTAATTGATTTTGCTTGGTATAAAATGTTTAATTTCCAAAAATTTGATTTTAACATGCCCTATGCTTTAGGAATGATGTGCGTGTGTGTTTGTCTATATGTATGTATGTATCTGTGTGTGTATACATATATATGTATGTGTTTATGTATGTATACACGCAAACACGCATGCATATGTGTGTATAGATACATACATACATACATACATACATACATACATACATGTGTAGTAATAAAAAAAATCACCTATTTTATCTTTTGCAAGCTTTGGATGGTTAGCCATCAAGGATTTCTAAAAACGATGGTATGTCATCTAGCTATCAAGCAGCTAAAAAGAGAATAAGGTATACCATGCATATTTATGATCCTTTTGATGCATTAGGATTTACTCTCTATAATGCATTTAAGCAAATACATTTACATTTCAGTGTATACAAGCAAATTAAAATTAATTCCACATTAACTCACTTTAGCATAGTAATTATTCTAAAAGAATTTATCTTAACCATAATGCAAAAGAATTTTGAAATGCAACAAAAATATTAACCTAATTTTTAAAGACTGTACAATGAAAATTTTGTCCAATTTTAAGAAAAAATGGTGTCAGATTTCTTGAGTATCTATAGATTTTGGTCACGAAGATACATTTTAGTTACAAATTTGGATGCTCGCTCTACTACAACAAAGTGTTGATGTTCAATATTTAAAATGTAGTGGTTGATTTAATTTTATTTTATAAAGATACCATAAGTCGCTGATGATATGCTTTCTTTCTTTCAAGTATCCATTTTCATATGAAGTAACGAATTTACTACTTCTAACCATAGTTTCAAACTGACCATTAGGTAAATCATGTTAATATTGGTCAACCGATTCATGGTTACACAGCCTATGGAAATCTGTGTATAGCACGGATTCATGCCAGTTTAAAATTGAATTTAAAGGTTTGAACAATAAGGTATTATTTATTATAAGTCTCAAGTTCTAAAATAGAATAGTCCAAAATATTAGTTTTCAGTAATTTAGAATTTCAAAAAAAAAACATCTCTATTATTTCAAAACTTTTTAAAATTGTCAAATACAACTCCAATTATTATTAAGATATCAACTTTTTGATTTTATGTGTTTGAAGTGGTAGTACCTACAGTGAGACATGTTTGGGGAGACCGGAGATGTTAGTGTATATTATCTTGTACCGTGATATGATTAAATTTGAGGTTTGTCGAAATTAATTGGAATTAATTAAATACTTTTTCAAATATGCTTCATTAATTCCAACAAGTGTCGATCTTAAGGATCGAACTTGTGACCTTTAATCTTGTAGTCTAAACTACCAACTAACTGAGCCAACCCCATTAAAATTATTATTTCTTTTTTAACAATGTTTATTAATGCCAACAAGTGTCGATCTTAGGAATTGAGCTCGTGACCTTCAATCTTATAGTCTAAACTACCAACTAACTGGACCAACCCTGTAGCATGATTAAAATTGAGGTTTATTGAAATTAACTTGAAGTAATTGATTTTGCTTGGTGTAAAATGTTTAATTTCCAAAAAAATTATTCTAACAAGCTACGTGTTTTGGGAATGATTAAATAAGATGCAAATTATCAGATGCATATTAACAGATATGTACTATATATGTTATTGTTAACATGCTTTTTAGCAAAGCAGATTTCAACTGGACTTAGAAGATTCAAACAAAGACGAAACGACCAGAAAATTGGCAAGCACTCTTAGCTAGGGTAAAGAAACATCTCAGAAAAAATTCAACTGAAAATACATTAACCACACTTGTCGATACCGACATGATCGTATTGCCGAAGACATTTTTTGGCTTAGTATTTCCCACTCAAATTATACAGGAGCCATTGTCTACCTATTCTATGCATGCTCAAGAAATTTGGATGAAAAATACACTAAGGAGAGAAGTCACCACAGACCTCTTAAGTAGGTACGGACCTCTCTTGTTAACTCCGTAGATATTGCGATCAGGTTGGAACACCTCCACATGAAATTAGAAGAGTGCTACAAAAGAATACAAGTCATTTCCAACTAAGCAAAAAAGTCACTACCGACCTCTTGGGCAAATAGGCTGATACTAAGCTGTTTTGGAGAGAAGTAGGTACCGGCTTGTTTTGGAAAACCAATGATCGATGTAAACGGCATATGACACCTTAAAATGAAGTAAGAAGAAGGATGCAAGAAGGTTCGAACTACAGAAAAAAGTCATCATCAACTTGATAGGTCAGTATCGACCTTTGTGGTTTACTCGGGAGATCCTGCAACTTCGCACACTAATTCGGGTCGCTATTTGGACTCCGCCTCAGATGGATTTTTGACCCAACACGACTATTTTTCCTATAAATACAAGCCATGGAACAACCAAAATAATGTCTGAATCCTCTGACCGCGGAGACTCTACCATTCCTTCACCTTTAATCTCTCCTCCAATAGAGTCACTTAGGAAACAACTATTTACTGTTCTAGGACTTCGATCAGCAAATCCTTAGTACTGATGACTCATAAACGCTCTTAATCCTTATTGTAAATCTGAGATCCGCTGTATTGTGACCAGATCTGATATAGTTCATTGTAATCCATAGAGAAAAGAATGAATAACAAACTATAAAGTAAACATAAGCTAGATATTGCCGAACCACTATAAAAATTTTGTGTGTTCTTTACTTTTTTGCTACCTTTACTTGCTTGATATGGGATTTCTATTGCTTTTGTGTTTATTTAATCTGAACTGGTGCTTTCATCTGATTTCTAGGTGTTGATCTATTTTTAGGGTTAACATTTTGGTGTTTTAACTGAGAAGAACTAGATTTGAAGACTTGAAGCTTGAATATGAGATTTGAAGAAGATGAAGAGGCTAAACACCAGATCTAAGGATGGAGGAAGACAACCAGCGCATGGGGGAAAATAGGAGGTATCCTCAAATTCTCATCAGTCCAACTATATGACCAGAGAAAAGATGGAGAAAATAATGAAAGAAATACAACATGGAATAATGGATTGACGGTAGAAAATGCTGGAGGGATTTTTCAGAAGGATGGATCAACAAGGCATAGTAGGAACTTCTAGAATTCAGAACAAAAGACCAGAAACCAATGCATGAACATCTAGGATAGAGCAAAGCAAACTGAAATAATGCCCCCCAAAACTCGAGGGCACGATTGATTTGGATCTACGATGAGCTTTAGTGACTGAAACGGGCGATGTTGGAGCCACAGTGGCAAATTGAAATAAGAAGGCATGACAACAGGAGCCGGAAACAGAAGCTCACCGTTGGAATAGGGGCAGAATGAAGTTATGGATCAAAGACTTCCATCGGATGACAATCCCATGATCGAATGAACGGGAGTCAAAATCTAATTCCCACACTTTGCTTTTTCGTTTCTTTTCTTCTATTTTGTTTTTCACATTGAGCAATAAAGACAATAATAACCTTAGGTCGTTTACACGTGTACGTGATCCCGAACGGTGCATAGGCACACTCTGAGTCGGATGCCTATGACTACTTAGGACGCTAATAACCTCGGATTGCTTACACATGTACGCGACCTAGATTAGTCTCTAAGCACGCTCTGAGTCGGATGTCTGGGATGGATACTTAAGATTTCTGCTTATTTGACATTTGAAAAATCCACTTGAACGTGATGACTGATATTGATCGCTTTAAGTTCCGATCGGAGAGACGAGACTGGAGTGGTAGGTGCAAGCTCCCTTGCCGGAGAGCGAGTGGATGAACTAGTAAGGAAAGTAAGTCTCCTTGTCGGAGAGTGAGTGGATGAGATTGCTTGGTCATTGAGTTCCTTTGTCGGAGTGCAAGCGGACTTAGCAATGATCTGGAGAGATCAAAATCCTAGATCGTGCAATAAACGACCTAGAGAGGTCAAACCTTAAATAGAATACTAAACGATCCGGAGAGACTGTCCCCTTAACTTAAATGCTAAACGATCCGGAGAGATAGTCCCCTTAACTTGAACATTAAACGATCCGGAGAGATCGCACGTTAAACTGAAAATAAAACGATCCAGAGAGATCGTGCATTAAACTGAATACAAAATGATATAGAGAGATCCAACCCTAGATGAGATGTAGATTTAATAAAAGGATTTGAACATCTTGTAATTAGAATAAAACAAATAAATCTTAGATGAATACGGGACGATTTTGATATGTGATGTAATAATTCCGAATGAAATTGGAATGATAATAATGTAAATCTTAGATGAGCACGGGATGATTTTGGTATATGATGTTATAAGGAATGATGATTATGTATAAACTACACTTAAGAAAAGTCTAGAGTCATAGGCTGTAACAAACTTAGAACGACTCGTGATTGACAAGAGGATCTGAAGGAATTGGACGATTAACCAAGATTAAAGCAGTTGTAGAGCTCAACTATCGAGGACCGATTACTAAAATTTGTTCTTGAGCAAAGCACACCTTACATTCAAAAGGCATACTTTGGGGGCAAGTGTTATCCTGCTTTTTAGCAAAGCAGATTTTAACTGGACTTAGAAGATTCAAACGTGAACGAAATGACCTGAAAATTGGCAAGCACTCTTAGATAGGGTAAAGAAACATCTTGGAAAAATTCAACCGAAAATACATTGACCACACACGTCAGTACCTACATGATCATGTCGTTGAAGACATTATTTGACTTAATATTTCTCACTCAAATTTTATAGGAGTCATTATCTACCTATTCCATGCATGCTCAAGAAATTTGGATGAAAAATACACTAAGGAGAGAGGTCATCACCGACCTCTCAAGTAGGTACCGACCTCTCAAGTAGGCACCGATCTCTCTTGTTAACTCCGTAAATGTTGCGATCACTTTGGGACACCTTCATATGAAATTAGAAGAGTGTTGCAAAATAGTACAAGTCATTTTGAGCTAAGGAAAAAAGTCACCACCGACCTATTAGGTAACTAGACTGTACTGAGCTGTTTTGAGGAGAGGTAGGTGCCGACTTGTTTTGGACAACCAACGATCGATGGAAACAGCATGTGACACCTTAAAACGAAGTAAGAAAAAAGATGCAAGAAGGTTTGAAGTAATTCGAACTACAGAGAGAAGTTATCACTGACTTGAGAGGTCGATACCGACCTCTATGATTAACTCGGAAGCTCCTGCAACTTCGCACACTACTTCAAGCCGCTATTTGGACTCTGCCCCAGATGGATTTCTAGCCCAACACGACTGTTTTCCCTATAAATACAAGTCATGGAGCACCAAAACAGGGTACGAATCCTCTGACCGTGGAGACTTTACCATTTATTTACCTTTAATCTCTCCTTCATTAGAGTCGCCTAGGAAACACCTATTTGCTGTTCTAGACTTAGATTAGTAAATCCTTTATACTGGTGATTCACAAACGCTCTTAATACTTATTGTAAATCCGAGATCCACTGTATTATGGACAGATCTGATATAATTCATTGTAATCTAAAGAGAAAACAATGAATAACAAACAATAAAGTGGACGTAGGTCAGAGATTGCTGAACCACTATAAAAATTATTGTGTGTTCTTTACTTTTCTGCTATCTTTACTTGCTTGATCTGATATTTCTACCGCTTTTATGTTTATTTACTCCGAACTGATGCTTTCATCTTCTTTCTAAGTATTGATCCCTTTTTTGGGTTAACAATTATAAAAAATATTGGATACTATCAAAAAAAATTAAGAAACATCTATTAGATATAGTATATATGTAATAAAAAGATCTCCACCTATTTTATCTTTAGCAGGCTTTAGATGATTAGTATTTGAAGATTTCTCATAACGATAGTATGGACGTGAAAGTTGAAGATATGAAAAAAGTAGTATTTGTTCATTTCTCATCATGGTACTAAATTTTGATAGTTTGATTAATTAGATATGCTATATCCAATAGATGTTTGCTTAATTTTTTTTTCTAATAGTATCAAATAATTTTATAACATATATAGTAGATATCTGCCATGAAATTTGTTTTTTCCAAGATTATAAATATGTGGTATCTCATATTTGTTTGTTTTATCACAGTATGCTATTTTGTTAGGCTGTCAAAAAAGAGAATAAGGTATACAATGCACTTTAATGATCCTTTTGATACATTATAATTTTTACTCTATAATAGATTTATGCATATCCATTTACATTTCAACATGTACTAGTAAATTAAATAAATTCCACAAAAACCCACTTTAGCATAGTAATTATTGTAAAAGAACCTTGAAACAAAATTAAAATATTAATCTAATTTTTTAAGACAATACAATAAGAAAGTCGTGCAATTTTAAGAAAAAATAGATTGGATTTCTTGAGTATCCACGGATTTTGGTCACGGAGATACATTTTGGTTACAAATTTGGATGCTCGGTGTACTACAACAAAGTGCCGATGTTCCGATGGGTTAGTTTGTTTAATTTTTTTCTCTATGTTGCCTTGTGGGTTTTATACAAAATTATTGATTAAAATAGAATAATTATGAATTGAAATTGAAATAATTATCATTCTTAACATGTGCACTTAGGGCACACATTAACAACACCTTAATACAATATTAATGAAAGTTCAATTAATGGGTTTTCACCACATCCTTTTGAAATTTCGAAAATATCTTAGACGGCATCTGTAACAACTCTCACCTTTGGACACACCGATTCAAAGCTCGAAAGCAACCTTTGAACTTGCGCAGCGCCAAGAAGTGGGAATCATTAGGTTTTTGTGGTTTATATGATACAAAGATAAGTAAAATTTAACACATTTTATACTTTCAGATCTCACATTGGAATGAATAAAATATAAATAATGAAAATAATCCAAACCAATACTGTCTCAAACCGTGATCCATACACGAAGTGTTTTACAAGTAGTCTCCAAATAGAAATGTAATATAAGCCTGATTGATAAATAAAATAAGGTACATAAGAAAATGACTACAAATAAATATATCTCTAAAACGACAAGTCACATTCTCCATGCATCGTGATCTTATGTTGGTCGACTCATCTACTACCTTGTTCTCCTATAATAGATATAAAGAGAGAGAAATGGAGTGGATCGGACAATGTCTGATGAATGAATTATTTCATTAATGGTATGGCGTTAATAAGCAATTAAATTTCAATTATAATCTACATAACCTAGGGGTGTTCATTTATGTGCATATACTATATATAAGGAATTATTCACTTTTTATCATTATAGGTTAATAATGCTTAATGTGTTCGAATCCAATAATAATCTGTGAAGATTTTCACCCGAAGGTTGGAGAACACGAAATTGAGTAATTTTAGGAATATCTCTAACATATGATCTTGATAATAAACTGCCTAACTATACCTTGCGTGTAACAATCCGTAATTTTTTGAAATTAAATAATAAATTTTAAAGGTGCAAAATCGTATTCATAAAAAAAAGGTGCAAAATCATAATTTTACATAAATGGTAAAATAATACATTTTTACAAGAGCTGGAGATAGGTCTCGGGACCTATTTTATTACGTATGGAATACCGTTTATAGTTAGAAAACATATGTAACTTGCTGAATTTGGTTAAAAGGACCAGAAATTAGAAGAGTAAACCCCAATGGCATTTCGTAATATATTGATTTTGAAAATATAGCCTGGATATTATTATTTTTAGCCTATAAATAGATTATTAGCCCCATTTATTTTTCTTTAGAAATTTGGCCTCCACTTATAAAACTCTATCACTAAATCAATTTATAATCCACCAAATTAAATCTAAATTAAACAAACTTATAAAACTAATCACCGTGTAGAGAGCTACACAAATAAATCGAACCTATCGAGAAAATTAGCATTTTCAAGACGAAGAATTTTTGGACAGCAAATAAGGAGGAGGATTCATCTCGAGTCGGAGAAGATGCACGACGAATCGGTGAGCGAGATTTATCATATTTGTATATATTAATAAGACGTAGTAATTCACCCCTTATGATCCTAAACCAAATTATAAATGATGTAATTGATAATTAAAAACTAATTTTATTTTATATACACCTGACTAGGATGTAGTACGCCATGGTTATATAGGTTAGAATAAAATTTTTATTGATTGTAATTAACAAAAGTTAATCTTCCTCTAATTAAAAGTGTGAAATAAAAAATGTTTGGAATTAGACATATTATATATCAAAATTATAGTTCTCAACGATACGAATCCACCTGTGGTGTTCGTTTGTCGACTGGGTTAACAGATTGAGTAGAAAACACATCGAAAGTTCGACAAACGAGGACCATTCGTTTTGATTCAACAGTGCAACAGCGACGATACGACGATCGAGGACTAAGAACGTGAAGAGGACAAAGATATATGGCCACACTGGGGTGTGATAGACCATATGTGGTAGGAGATCGTCGAAAAACGATGATCTCCGGGCGGCGATCACAATGGTTTCTAAGGCATCGGAGGGGGCAGCGATTGGGCTATAGGAGTGATCCGACGAGGCTAACATCGTGATGTGGTCGGACCGTTGTCTAGATTACCGTAGTTGCGGTGGTGACGAAGTAAAAGCAAGGCCGGTGGGTTTGATGACATCGTGTTCGTGACTTACTTAAGGCTGTCAATGGATACCCGAAAAATCCAAAATCCATCTGCATCCATATTTGAAAAGTAGATAAACATATGATATCCAAAAAGCAGATACGAATATGAATACGAGGACGTCCACATCCGAAAATTGGGGCCGGGAGTGGACTGATGGTTCTCTGGGTCCTCCTGAAGCTCTGCATTTTCCTTCGTCGGTGAGGCATTCGAAGTGCAGGTCACGGTCCTCGTCCGTTGCTTGGAGGTGAGGGAAAATGGATTGTCTTTCGGTGGACGAGGATCGATGGCATACTACCGGTTTTGGTTCTAGGACCTCATGGACATCTTCTTGCACTTGGGCAGTGCGTATGTTCCTGTGATGAACATGGGCATCCCTGATCAGGGTTTTTAGTGCTACCCTTTCTAGGGCTTCGGCGGTGCTCATGAGGTTGTAAGTGACATGGGGAGTGGGTTGAGGAGTCTATTCGGCCATTTGAGGGACCAGGGGAACAAAATTTACGGTAGTCTACGCGTCCAACCTCGTCCTCAGACTCTGCACTTTGCGGGCTAAAGTACCCGCGTTTGTTAACCGTTGCAACGCGCTACGCCACATACTGGACCTATGAATGGAGAAAGTAGCACTGGCGATGATATTTCCATTGGTTTCATGATTGTTAGGATTGCCACCTTCATTTTCAGGATCTGAATCGATGGTAACAAATCAAAAAAAAAAGATTTTTTATAGAGAAAAAATGATGAAAGGTGAAAGCTTTACGGGGAGATCCTGCTTCTAGCGTCAAAATGCCGATTAGAATTTTAACCAACCTCGAAAGTGTGATCAAGGGGTGATATTAGAAAATGTGTTACTAATACCTCAGTTTTAAAATGTAGAACGAAAACAAAGAAATGCATAGAAGTAAAGAGACAAGAGTTTAGAGTGGTTCGATCAAAGATGATCTACATCCACTATGAGAAATTTCTTGTTATTTTACTTTTATTACAACAGCTAAGATTACAAGATGTAGCGACTAGAATGTAAATACTTGAAAGAGTGTTGTTCAACCCTTGTAAGAATGCATGCCTTGGTCCATTTATAGATGTTGAAGTTGATGCTTGCACGGTTAAGATTGTGCTGAACAAGCCCGTGAATTGCTCTAGACCGTCGATGGATGCACATGGTTGATGCGCATGCCAACTAGGACGCTAGATGGCATTTATGGTGCAGATGATGACAGCTGAAGGACCGTACAGTGAGCATGCCTGGAGTGGCAAACGACATGGGATCGGGAAGTGGTTGCAACAGAGATACTTAGGCAGCAGCAAAGGACATGAAGTGGTTATTGTACAGTGACGCTTTTGTCAAGTGAATAGTGCTCATTTATGCTAGTCTTTTGAGAGGAGCTATGCATGTGAAGCTTCTTTAAGTAGTGGCGGACTGATGCTTGCAGCCATGGACGAATGCTGCCAAATGAGCTGGCGAATGCGGGCGGACGAGATTTAGGACGGGAGAAGGAGCTGTCTGGCTGTTACTGAGTGGTCGGACTAGTCAATGGTAGAGGGGCCCTCCAAAGGGCGACTTGTTCCGGCCTCGTCGTTCGGTGCCTGCGGGAGAGGTATTGGTCCGGGCGTCTCCACCGATGCGGGCGAGGTGTTCCTTGAAAGAGCCTTGCTGGCTCAGGCTGACCGGAGGGCAACACCAAGTGGATGAGCCAGGTACCAGGCTGGTGTAGTGCATGGGTAGGCCGCTGCCATCTAAACCGAGGCTAATTTAAGTACTAGATCTCACGGGGGTATGCGGGTCAAGAGGAGTGCAGTTGACTATGCGAGCCGGTTGGACAACGCAGGCCGGTCCAATATACTCTTGCAAGAAATTTGAGCAGCAATACATATTAAAACAAATATTTGAGGTTTGATTGTGATTTCATGCTGATTAATTTGTTAGAGAATTTGGAAAACTTCACAATATGTAATTTGATTGAATTTGGCTTTTCAATTTTATGTGTTTAGTTTGACGATCTCAATCAGTTAGAAGTGGAATTGGACTTGGAGTAGGAATAATGAAAACGCAAATTAAGTGAAAAATATTATTTTTAAGTTAGTATTTATACATATTATTGCACATGTAAATTAATTTTAAGATAACACAAACCGCAAGATGTTTTTGAAATGAAATTTATAATACGAGATGCAAATCTGAGATGAACGCTCACGATGTTCTTATCTCGTTCGAGATCTCTTCCGATACAAAATCGGATATTTAGAATTCATGCAATGAAACGTGATCGAAATTCGAGATTTAAAACATTTGTATTTAGCAAATAACGTTCATTGTAATGGTACTTCTACTGTATTAATCGTTAAGCACGTGCATAATGTTTACTTGTCGTATTTGCACGTTTATTTCAATTATGCTTTGTCACTTATAAATGGTCACAAAAAATGACTTAAAACGGTAGCATACAAAAACTCTATGAGGGTTTACATTCAAAAAAGACACTGCTTATAAATTATTGCCCAAGCCTTTGCATTCTTGTGCTGAAAATTACCCATCACTGTCAAAGTAATAGATGTGCTATCTAAATTCCAACAAGTACCAAGTAACAAAAAGGCAGCTAATGTTATAAAAACATGTATTTTTGTAGTGTTTTGTCTATGAAACTAAAACCAACTAAAACCCATATTTATTGAAAATTTATGTGAAAAAAAGGTAGCGGTTAATTCAATACTCAAATATTGTTCTGTACGTTGAAGGGCATGTGCGAACATAAAGTTTATGATACAAAGTTGTCATATTTCTTTATTTCTAAGGTGGTGGTTGGACCGAAACATTAACCGAATTAATAAGTTTAGATGATTACTAAAGGAAGAAACAAATTAAATAAAGGACATAATTGGTTAATAAAAGAAAATATTAAATTGATTATGTTGTATTTCTATGTTATTTATTGATAAAAATCTTCTTATTCATATTTTCCTTTACATAAGCAAACATAAAAATGAAAATGTAAATTTTACTGAAAATAAAATTTGAAAACCAAAGTTTCATTAGAAACTAGAAATTGAATTCAAAGGTTTAAACAATAAGATTTTATTTCCTATAAGTTTCAAGTTCTAAAATAGAATATTTCCAAAAAAATAAAATGTTATCAAATAACTTAGAATTTAGAGGGAAAAAAAACCACCTTTAACATTTCAAAATCTTTTAAAATTGTCAAATACAATACTCTTATTATTATTAAAAAAAAAGTCTACCTTTTGATTTTATGTGTTCAAAGTGAGGATACCTATAACGAGATATCTTTGGGGAGACCGGAGATGTTAGTGTATGCTATTTTGAAATGTGATAGGATTAAATTTGAGGTTTATTGAAATTAATTGGATTTGCTTGGTGTAAAATGTTTAATTTCCAAAAATTTGCTTCTAACAAGCTTAGTGTATGCAAATTTGAAATGTAATATGATTAAAATTGAGGTTTATTGAAATTAACTGGGAATTTCCTTGGTGCAGAATATATAATTTCAAAAAAATTGACTTTAACCAGCTCAGTGATGTAGGAATGATTAAATAAGATGCATATAGTGTGTATTGATTTATACATACATACACACACATGTATGTGCATGTGTGTGTATATATGTATATTTTGAAATATGTGTGTATACTTTGAAATATATATGTGTATGTGTATATTGAAATATGTATGTATCTGTATATATGTATATACAAGTGGATGGCCGTGCGTTGCACGGTACTTAGGGCTCGTTTAGTTTTGTTTTGAGTCTTGTGTTGTGTTTTAACATGCATTACAGAATATAAGAAGAACTTATTATAAGATTTAAAAAAATTGCCACTATGATAATTGAAGGACGACGGAGGGAATTTTTTTATTTTGTGCTTTGGTTATTTTTCAAAAAACAAAGAACAAAATATATTTTTATTCATTTTGCATGTTAACTTCATTTTTTAAATTGATTGTTTTTCAAAAATACATGCATCGTATGCATTTTTCTGAATGGAAACTAAACTAAAAACAAACAAAAAACTAAGCGGGGCCTAGGTTCTTAATTGTTTTAGTTGGTATAGTGAATTACATTTAAGTGAACGCAACTTAATAATTTTGTACTTTTATTCAAGCAAGTGTTTTACATACTGTAAGTTGATGTGTCCAGTTTGTGAAAGGAAAACGGAAGCCAAAGATAACATGATTGGAAGAACAAAATAAAGTTTAGTCAGAAACTATATAAAAAATAAAAGTAGTTACAGAAACCAAAAGCTGCATCTCTGCATGCCAAAAAACCTACTTGCTACCACATATGTAACATTGATTTGAATGGAAACAATGATCATCTTTGGAACTTTTCTCATCTCTGCCCAACATTTTTTATCTTCTTGCATCAGCTATTCGATCTTCAAATTACTTAGGGAGCTACATATTAAAAGAAAAGAAAACAACATATTAGAAATATGAATTTTTGGCTCTTGCACGCATGCTTCTTTGTATGACCTTTATTCTTCTATTTACAGTTTCATGTCTTATCCGATCATAAATTTAAGAATGGGACAAACATGAATTTGAAGAATATAGCAAACTATTATGAAACCCTTGTTGAACTTTCAATATGAACTTCTGTTATCCTATGACAATATAAAAAAAATTATAAAATTGTGGCAAACTAATATTAGAAAATTTATAATAAAAAACAGAGGATGTAATGCAACCATATCTTACTTCTACTATCTTTCAACTAATCAATCTATATAACAAAATTAACATATCAGAAAAAGATCATTGAAGCTGGAACTCCCTACAAATGTAAGCATGATATATTAGCATTGGTTATATAAGATAAAGCATTATTTCAAAGTGCTACCTGTTGTTAAAAAAATGACATTTTGAAGTACATTACTTTTTGACATGTGTATGAATGAAGGTAACGATAGTTTATATATAGTGTATGAATGTGAACAGTTTATGTATGGGGTTGCAGGTTCATGATAACTTGCCCATACATATGCGCGCCTCAAAGTAGATAGATACACATATATACACAAATTCAGTGTCAAACATGTGCAAATGAAGGTAGAACTATATAGCAACACTAAATTTTGTGAGCAAGAAATAAGCTACAGATCTCTATTTTTGATGTTGTTATAAGTAAAGTCCCTGTAGAAATGAATTAAAAACCCGGTCTCTATTTTTGAAAAATAGAAAACGCAACGTGTTGCACTTTTCTGATAGGAAATACAAGGTACCTTGCAGTTTTTTTATTCTGAATTTTTTTTGAAATTTTTGAAAATCGCAAGTTAACTTGAACTTTCTATCAAAAAACCGCAAGCTAGTTTGTGTTTTCTGATTTAGAAAAAAAACGAGACCTAATTTACATACTCATTGCTACATTAACTTTTATTGTAACAACATCAGAAATATAGACATTCTCTGCAAAGCCCCTTTTGTGAACAAGTACAGCTATTTTATGTTTGTATATGTACATGTACAGTTGAATGCATCATTCTTTTAAACCATATACATCAAGCAGTGAATGCATTTAGTGAAGAAAATAATATTACCAGCAAACAATAGTATATGAAAATACAAATAAATGATCATACAGTGAAGTCACAATTACTCTTTGTTGGCAAATATAATTGGTGGATTCTTTACATCGACCTTTTTCAATATGAATTTGGTTTCAACATTTTGATTTTCAAAACAAATGAGAACAAATGTTATGAACTATATACCAATGGGCTTAAAAAAAAGGCAAAACTAATTTCAATTTGAATAGTTTGTAATTAAAAAAAATTCACCTGTTTTATCTTTTGCAGGCTTTAGATGCTTAGTCTGTAAGGATTTCTAATAACGATGGTATGGGCAAGAAAGCTGAAGGTATGAAAAGTAGTATTTGTTCGTTTCTTATCATAGTGCTAATTTTTGATAGTTTGATTAATTAGATATACGATATCCAATGGATGATTGCTTAAAAAAAATTATGGTATCTCATATTTTTTACAACATATATAGCATCTCATGACTCATCGTACATATCCGCCATGAAATTTGTTTTTTCAAAATTATAAAACAGATACTGAAATTATGTAGTATCTCATATTTATTATTTTGTCAAGTTGTCAAAATATCCAAGTAGATTTTCAATATGCATCTAGTTATTAAGCAGTTAAAAAGAGAATAAGGTATACAAATGCACTTTTACGATCCTTTTGATACATTAGAATTTTTGATCTATAATGGATTCATGCATATATCCATTTACATTTCATTATGTGCTAGCAAATTAAAATAAATTCCATGGAAACTCACTTTAACATAGTAATTATTGTAAAAGAATTTATCATAACCATAATGTAAAATAATTTTGAAATACAAACAAAATATTAATCTAATTTTTGAAGACTGTACAATGAGAAAGTTGTGCAATTTTAAGAAAAAATAGTATCAGATTTCTTCACTATACTACAACAAGGTGCTGATGTTCTGTGATGATATTAATGGTGAATATCATCTTCTTGAAATTGGGTTAGTTTGTTAAATTTTTTTCTCTTCATTACCTTGTTTGTTATATACAAAATTCTTAATTAAAATAGAATAATTATGAATTGAATTTGAAATCATCATATTGTAATCAAAGAAACTTTTATCACCAGGTCCTATTGATATATTGATGTGTGTAGAAGCAACTTTGCATGCTGAAATGAACTTTTGTAAAAATTTCATTCAAGCAATACAATGTAGTGTTCTTTTGGAAGAATGTGTATTTACAACTAGATTTTATACCTCGTTGATTTCACTTATACAGTTAATGAATTCTGACAAAACTAGATTACAAATTTGTAGAACAAAACTGTAACCATGAAGGAATTGTCTTAACAAAACTGTAACCTTAACCGCAAACAAAACTGTAATATTAACATAAGCAAAACGAATAAAGAATCAAAACCAAATTGAAAGTCAATAAGCAAACTTATAATCGGATTCCTCTTTATTAAATCAGAAAAAAAACACCACAAACTACCAATGGCCACCGGTTCAGTACTAAACCACGTAGACCAAGTTATTGCTAGAGGTCCTAAAATAAGAACTTTAGGAATGCATAACAGCCAATGTTTTAAAAGAAAAAAGAAAAACACAATTAAACTTACTGAAGTAGCCTTCGACATTCATGGCTTGCTCGACAAACCGGAACCTTAACCATGCTATTATGATACGAAAAAACACTTCGATCAAAATGGACAAGAACATCAATACTATCATTCACTCGAAACTCGCTAAACTTAGCCACTTTTCCAGATTTCAAATCGTACGACATAACCAATTCCGCTTTCTCAACGCTGATCCTATAATATAACACATTCCCACCTTCGTACGGAAATGGCTTAATATGGCAAACCCAAAACAAGTAAGTCCCAATTTGATCCAATGTCTTACCCAACGAGCGCCAAAACTTCAATATAATATCTTGATACAAATCGATCATCATATCAGAACTTACCTTATGCTTCATCTCCCATACATTCTCACTTTCATTGAACATGTAAACTTCCACGCTTCTGCAATCCAATCTCGTGCACGTGATACGTCCATTGCACGTTCCTAACTCTTGATTGTAACTTAATAGATCATCGCGCTTTGGTAGTTCTATGTAGCTAGCAACATCGTTCCATGGGTCAAAAGAAATTATGTATTCATAACAATCCCAATAGATGACGTTTTTCATGGTTATAGGTTTCCCGTGTGCATGTACACTCTTAATACCCTTAATTCTTTGCTTAGATTTTACCCATTTGCATGTTTTCGTGGAATATACATCGAATTCATATTCAACCTCACGTGCATTGCTTAACCTATGAAGACTGACTAATTGGTAGCAATTTGGTTCGATTAACGAGTCGAAGGCCAAACCTATGTTGTATTTGTACTCCCGGATTTGGTTAGGAAGAGGGATAACCTCCCCTTTCCCCGTTGCTAAGTTGCCTACATATAAGTAGGACCTGTTATGATAACTGAAGTTGCTGAAGTCCCCATATTTAAATAAGATGCAGAGAAGACCACCGGAGGAAGCAAGAACTGTCCTGCATTGCACGTAACGGTTTGAAAAGAGATGATGATGTTTACGTGGATTGAATCCGATTGGGGAGTCGAAGGTGCTGAAAAGCTTCACTTTATTACCGTACAATCCAGAGAAAATGGTGCCACAAGAGATTGGGGATGGGAAAAGTGACTGGTATTGTGCAAATTTGGCATCAGCTGAGATTATTTTGTACCATTTTTTACTAACGCACTTGAATTTTGATAAAAGTTTGTATGACAGGCGTGGGAGGATGCATGCGAATATGATGTGTTGAGGTAGTTCGGTTGAAAATTGATTTGTTTGAGGGGTTTTGAACTCTTTGGACATGACGATAGAAGAAAATTGATGACTTCCAATGGTTTTTTGATGAAGAAGATGAAGAATCAACAGTATAGAAAAAAATCAAAGAAAAATTAAGAATCAAACATGCTTACATTGATCTTCGCGCTACGCCTCCATCAACCCCTTCTCCATCCACTGCACGACGATGTGTTTCATTGTTTCGTACTATATGTTACGATTAAAGTGGTAGAGAAAGAGATTAACAGAAGAGGATGTGGTGATTTGAGGTAGTAATTTGGCTGAGATTCGTAGTAGGAGGAGAAAATAACGATCAATTCCTCAGATGCGCCTCTTGTTTATACAGCTACTCAAGGTAAATTAATGCAATTGCCCCTAGGGCTTTACTTCGAAGCAGCGGATGAGTTCCGATGGAGGGCAAAACTGTAACTTAGCGGACAGGTTAGATTATTTCAGTTGGATTTCGATTGGGTGAAATATGGAGCGATCAGCTATTAGGCCTATTACAATTTAGCGGGTCCAGTTGCGGGTGAAGCATATCCGCACACTATCTAACAATGAAACCCGAACAATGAGGTTTCCACCGTATTTTTTTTGCAATTTTGAAAATACTTCAGACAACATCTATAATAACCCACGACTCAAGTCCAAAAACAGCATTTGAACTCACGTGCCAAGAAGTGCGAATTGTTAGGTTTATGTGGTTTATATAATACAAAGACAAGTAAAATTTTAATACATTATATACTTTTAGATCTCACATCGGAAGGAATAAAATATAAATATTGAAAATAATTCAAATCAACACTGTCTCAAACCGTGATTCATACAAGAAGTGTTTAACAAGGAGTCTCCAAATAGGAATGTAATATAAGCCCGATTGATAAATAAAATGCACATGGAAAGATGACTAAACAAATATATCTTCGAAACGCCAATTCGCCTTCTCCACACATCTTATCTTGCTCAGCACAACTACCGCCATGTCCTTCTGTAATAGATATAAAGAGGGAGAAATGAAGTAGATCGGACAAGGCCTAACGAGTGAATTATATCATTAGTGGTATGATGTTGATAAGCAATTAAATTTCAGTTATAATCTACATGACTAAGGGTGCTTATTTTTTTGCATGCACTATGTATAAGGAATTATTCACTTTTAACACGATAGGTTAACAATGTTTAATGTGTCTAAATCCAATAATGATATACGAAGATTTCACTCGAAGGTCAGAGAACACGAAACAGAGTAATTCTAGGAATATCCTAGCATTGGTCTCGATAATAAACCGTCTAACTATACGTTGATTCAACATTCTCAATGATAATCCGCTTAAACCACATGCGTGTGCATTGAGCCTACATCATAATGGCTAAGCATGCACCAAGTACAAACCAAAGATTTATGGCCGACCAAAGAATCGAGTAGCCATTTCAGTGGTAAATGCTGCTCTATATCATTCAACCCGAAGCTAAAGAAGTCGCTTAATAATACGACTCCTCCGCGGGTTCAATCGCACGACTGTTCGTAATTGTGAATGTCTCCGTCAACCTTTCACATTGTCCAGCACGTTGAAACATGCGACCGAGTGCGCTACATAAATGATATGAGCTTCTAGTTGTGATATAATCACGTGTTGCATTGACTGTTATGTTATACAGCATCAATAAGTGTGAATCTAGGTACGTCACCAAGAGTGAAACTGATACATCATGTTACATAGCTTCATGTAGTTACGTGAACACCCAAGAGTTAAGGAAGTAGGAATAAGTTTCGCCGAACTATCCTAGTTGACATGCACCAAGTCCAAGTTCAACATGGGCTTGCTTCATCAAATCAGACGTCTGGCTCTATATCTAGACATCCGACTCCCTATGCTATAATTTGCTGCAAGCAATCTGACATCTGAAACTTCAAACGTCTGAGTGTTTTTCCAAACGTCTGAACATAGCCAGATTATAACATTTTCCTTCCTGTTTCGTTCTGTCACAAATTTAGAAGTTTGGTCCTTTAATGCAGACGTATGACCCAATCATATGTCGTCTAGTTTTTATATTTATCTTTATCTTCTCTTTTTGGTCTTGATTAGAAAATTTTGATTCACATTATCCAACATTTAGACGGGTAACTACATACCATTTCAAACTTATTTGTCTCCGGACGTCTTTCGTAACTCAAACCATCAATCGTGTAAAACTATCTTTTTAAAGTCACATCTTTAATTTATATAGATATATAATTGAAATTTAACTAATTATCTACTTCATAATCAGCTCGTAGATAAATCCATTCACCTTGGAATGTTGTTTGAAGAAACCTCTCCCTTAACCTTGATTTAATTTGGTGTTTCCTCCCTCTCTTCTTAGCTTGTAATTGTTGATTTGATTCTCTTTTTCTTCAATTTGATTTTCTGTTCTAATTTGAAAGTTGAATTTTGATTTACTTGAAGAATTTGTTATACGGTTTGAGGAAGAAGTGGAAGAGAATATGAAGAATCAGAGAAGCGGTGGTTACAGAGTGGAAGAAAATGAAAGATGAGATGAATTAGGGTTAGAAAAAATTCTTATATAGGCATTAAACCCGAAATTCCCCTCAGCCCCTCCCGGGCCCTGACCCGTCTCGCTTCATAACGCACGTTATAGCAAATAATTCATATATACTTCACATGATATCCGTTTTTAACGTTTTATATATGAATTTAGCTAGAAAAATCCACTTGACGCAATGAAAAAGTCAGATTCTCCAAATTCTTTCATTTATAAAAATTCAGGGTCCGTTTGGTTTCATTTTGTATTTTGAGTTTTGTGTTTTCAACTTGCACTAAGAAACATAAAGAAACAAGAGAAGAAGATTTATAATTCTTAGCGGTTGCGACGACCAACGGACAACGAAGGAGTTGGATTGTTCCTCGTGTTTTTCTTATCTCTCGAAACACGAAAAACAAAATAAACTTGTTTTCTATTTTACATGTTAATTTCATTTTTCAAAATCGTTTGTTTTTCAACAATGCATACAACGGACGCGCTTTTGTATAGACGAAAACACAAAACTAAAAACGACAAGCCAAACGGGGCCTCAGTTTTTCAACTTTTTGTAAAATTATCGAAATGTCATTTTAATTAGTTACTTATTTTTATTATAATTTCGGGGTGTTACATTCCCCTCCCCCCTTAAAAGAATTTCGACTCAAAATTCTAAGCGGTAGAAAAATGCAACTCGTTGACTCAACTATACTCTAATAACCATGTGTATGTGCAATACACGCTCTTAAACCACCCACACAAAGCATCCAAGCAATACATACCAAATATATATGTTTCATAATATTTCTAGCGAAATAAGATATAATATACTACTAAAGTTTTAACATGAGCATTAACAAATAACAATGTAGAAATAATATAAATAAACAATACATGGTAATAGTAAAATAAATGCAAACAACAATGCACATCCATCAACCAATATATGTTATGAATGTGGCATGTGAATAATGCACAATGCTAATGCAACAACTATATGAATGCAAGTTCATAACATATAGGCATGGATGTAAAACATCTTAATATATACTAATAGTCTCTACATGTGTAACACCTCACAATTTTAACGATCGAATGGTTAAATGACTAAATTTAAATATTTAATTGTTAATTAACGGAATACCCCTCATACTCAATTTTTATAGACGAGCGAATTAGAATTTAATACACTCGTAGTTGAGTTTGCTTTTTCGACGCAAGTAAAACGAGTATAAACTCGACTATGTTTGGAGCTGTGCAGTTAAAGCGCTCGGCAGATTCAAAGCGGTGGAGGTGCAAAAAGTCATAGCGGGGATACAGCAAGGATATAGCGGGATATAGCGGATAGCTTTAAAATAGCATATAAAACTCGTACTTAATGTTTTTACGAATATATAAATGGTAATTAAATGAAAAATTATCATTCAATTGAATTGTAACTGATACATAAATAATTTTTAAATAAAAACATGTGCGAATATACTTTAAATAAACGTAAAACTGTTATATAACATAACTGAATTTAGTAGAATATTAGTGTATTTTCATTTCTGAAAATATATTAAAAATTAAATCAAATAAATTAGTTTCATAATTTTTATAATGTATAAATTGAATTTTTCAATTCATTTTATTAAAGAAGATATAGCGAGAATAGCGGAATATAGCGGAAATAACGGGATATAGCGGAAATAGCGGGGATTAAAGCGGAAAGGCTATATTATGGGGCTATATGGAAAAATCGTAGCGGCAGAAACCCGCTATGAGATATAGCGGGGTTATATCGGGGTAATAGCGGGACATTAACTGCACAGGTTTGGAGCTGGTGAACTTTTTGAGTAAATAGTGAATTTTGATTGAATGAGAATGCATTGAGCTAGGATCCATTACCTTGCCTATACGTAGCTAAACCCACCTTCATAATTTTCATTCCACTTTCATTTTCATGTTTCCTCCTCTTTCTCTTCTCTAATGTTTTCTTAATTACCCCCTTAGTCCACTTCTAATCCCCAAGCCCTAAACTCCTTAAATGAAATTCCTAAATTCCTAAAAAAATGATCATAAATCCTCCCTTCCAATTCTTTACAAAACGCGCGAAGGAATTAGCATGAAGTGAAATTTGGATAGAGATCTCAAATTTAAAGTAAGCTTGTATTTGGGTTTTGTTGATTTGGAGATTGGTTGGCGAAGAAGAGGCGAGTGAGATGATTCTCCTATTTAATTTGAGTATTATACTTCATTAATTCATTTATATGGTACTATGGAATGATTTGGAGATTTCTATTCTATGGTTTAGGCTCGTATTCATGTTATAAACACCTTAGTTATCATGTTTGGAAAAGTTAGTAAGCTCCAAATTATATTATGGGTCAGATAATTGATTTTGTGTGATGTGTAATGGATTAGAGACTGATTAGATGATATAACTAAGGGCATGTCATTAGTTAGCTATAATTAAATTAATTTTGAATGATTTGGAAATTTATTAGTAAGCTAATTTGTTAAGTTTTGAAGTCTACACTTATTATTAAAGTGATTAGATAGTTAATGAAGATATGTTAGTACTAATAAATATTGTAAATAGAAGAATGATTTTTATAAGTAACGAAGGTATTTTATAAAGCGATATGATACTTTATAAAATAGAAAATGAAGTTTAATTGGTATTTATAAAATGGTTTGAAGATTTTATAAATGAAGAATATATTATATAAAATAGATATGAGATTTTATAAAATAGTCAAATGATGAATACTTGATTTTCAAGAAAGCGAATTAAGTATTTTAAATGGCTAAAGTGATTTATAAGCTATTATGATATTTTGTAAAATGGTATGAGATTTTATAAAATGATATAAAGAGATGTTTCGCTTTTATTTAAAATATTAGTAAGTAAAAATAATATTTGATCTAGTAATGGTTGAATTGTTCACTTGAATGTATGTGTGTGTATACATGTACAAGCGGGTATACGTATACATACATTTGGAGCTAAGCGACAATCAAAACAAATATAATACTGTAGCTAGAATTATTATATGCTTGGTTGGTTATATATGTTTGCAATTATTTGATTATACAGAAATATAATTGAGTACAAGTTCGTTGCGGACATTTCATGTTGCCATAGTGACTATTGCATGGGCTAAGTTGCGTGAGAGTATACCGGGTTGAGTAATCGCTCCGGTGAAGTTCGAAATGCGACTTGTGTAGTTAATGTGCATTGCATGAGCGTGTGTGCATAAGCGTGCACGAATGAGTGTATCAATACACGTATAAGTTATGCACAAGGCAAGGAGGTCGGGCGTGTCGTTTTGGCGTGTCAGAGGAAGCCGGGTTGCTATAATCATCCGTTGAACTCTACTCATACAAAGAGTGGATTTTAGTATCGAAACCAGTTTTTGAATACTTATTGAATCCACTTCCAAAATGTCAACAAACGAACTTCGGAAGAGGTCTGATGTGGTGAAGGCGGACTACGGGAGCTAGGCGACACATGGGCGAAGCGACGGAGGAGGCGGAGCACGAACCGGTGAGTATTGTGCAAGACCTAGGCTTTACTGCCCAGGAAATGCCACCTTCGGTCCACCGGTGATGCACCATCGGTCGACCAGTATTGGACTGATTGAGCAGTAAAGCCCAGGTCAGGTGCAATTTCGAGCAGGGTTTTCCCTGCTTTTTGATGCGGGCTTGTGTGAACCTCCAACTTGACATCGAGGAGACTTTGGACTACTCAGGGAAGTTGAAGGCATAACAAATTTTGAGATCCAGACACTAATGCAATTTGATTTATATGTGATCAATAATGACCGATAATGATCGGGCATGGAGTCGTCACGGTGATTGGTCACATGACCACACCCGACGAGCATATATGATCGAACGAAGTAAATTTGTGTATTCAGGGTTGACCCTAGGATACATATAGTTATATAAATCATATCGGTCTTATATTAGTGACCGTACATCGTATCGGTCTTATATTAGTGATTGTGCACTGTATCGATCTTATATCAGTGATCATACATCATATTGGCCTTATATTAGTGGTTAATGCCTATTATTGGTCCATAGACCATCCATATTGACAGACGGAGACAAGATATTAGCCTTCGTTTGTGATAAACTTATTTGACTACATGACGTTATATTTCGATATTATATACACACATGCACACATGTATGTACGGTACCGGTGTTCCTTTGTGGTCCCAATAATGTACTATACGGGACATGCCTGTCATTCTCTTTCACAGAGACATTATGCGTATTTATTAAGAAATCCATAATGACCGAGGGGGAGATGATGACATGGACCATATATCACTTATGCTCGATATGGGGTACGGTGAGGTCCATATAGGTTTTAGATATCTAGAGTAATATATCATTTATTCTCATATGGGGTATAATGATATCTACACGAGTTCGTTCAATTAGAATGCGACTTGGGGTCTATGGTACACTATGGCACCGACTCTATTTATTTTGGACCCTCAATGGGAGTCATTGGATTGCAATGAGATCTATATAGATGTCGGATATCTAGAGTATGTCGTATATCACTTATGCTCGATATGGGGTACGGTGAGACCTACACGAGTTCGATCACGCTAGATGATGCTCAAGGTCTATGGTACAATTAGGTACCAACTCTATTTATTATGGACCCTATATAAGGATCATTGAATCACGATTATTGTCCACTTCGGACTTCACTCATCGGCAATGGTGAGCATCGATTTCACACTCTATTCATCATGTATCGTTATGATTATGCATGTTATATTAGTTGATAGAGGGCATTGTTGTGTGTTTTAGGATATGCTTATATTGTGGTATTTGTAGTGTTTTTGCATGTATATATTGAATCACCATATCATGATATACCATTACGTATCAGTCACATTATATTAGTTGTATTGACTCGTTGATTAGAGAAAAAGAGCGGGTTATGGTATGATTTCCTAACCTTTGGATAAGCTTACTTTACTTGCATATGGATAATCCGGATTATCCCTGAGCCATGTTTGTGGAGAGGGCCGGCTGTAATTTAGTGGTTCCTATTTACATGTATATAGTTTTAATATACAGTATTTTGAGATGGTTTCCTTCACTCCAGGCTTTACGTCGGACCCGTGTTTTGTCTTTGTCTGCTTATGGCATAACAACTCTCAGGTACTGTTACACCCCGTAATTTGGCATTAGTTATTTAATTAGTTAGTTAGTTAATTAATTATGCTTAAAAAATGAATTTGTGAAAATGATGGAATTTGAGCATGAAACTTCCACCATTACGTTCGTGGTGAAATTCTGAGCAACTTTCATATTTTGAGTTTTGCGATCAGAGTCCAAATGAAGAAGTATGGATGAAAAATGAATTCAGAATGAAAATAATTCGATTAGATAAATTAACATATTAATTATCTGGTGCCCACAGATCGACCCTCATATAGGAGCGGTCGATCAAGGGTGTTCGACCCCTAGGAAAGGGGTGGTCAACCGCTTCATGTGTGGCAGCTAAAGTAAACCTGGACCATGTACGGTTCGAATTTAATATATTTTGATCTAACGGTTCTGGTTGATTCTAGATCTATGAATTCAAGCCCAACCCTCCCTTCTCTTCTCATATTTTTCTTGAGGTAGTAGCGAAGCTCTGCCATTTCTTCTTCTCCACTTTCTTTCTAAATTATAAAAATAAGATATTTATATCTATGTTCATACAAATTGGAAAAAAAATAGAAATCTAATAAAAAGGAGAAGAGAAGAAAATCAACTATACGTGTATTTGAGATAATTTATATATATTTGTATATTGGTATCTATTTTCTCTCTCAATCCCAAATCTCTTCTCAAATCTGTAATTCTAATATATGTATACATTTTTTTATACATATTTCTTGGATTGAAAATGATTTGGAGATGAATTTAAGGTTCTACTTTGGATCTGGAGATTTGGATCGCTTTTAAAAGGTGAGTGTGAAATTTTATATGTTGTTTATGATTTTAAATCTATACCGTCGGCATACATTTGATTTTTATGTCTAAATCAATTTTATTTGTGAATTGTTGGCTTAAGATAGTTTAGAAAAACTATTGCCTTCATATTCTTGTTTTAGATCTAATTTGAAATATGTTTACACCAAGATCTAAAATCAGTCCCAAAGATTTTAGAATTTGAATGTTGTATATTTTTATTCCAAATCTGCACTTGGGTGTAAAATAGGATTTTTGAATTATTGCCCAATTTGTGCTATGTTGTAGATTTTTCATAGTTTAATTTGTGAGAAGAATATCCGTTTGATTTTTGTAAATTTGTTTACTTTTTTCACTTTTCATTCAAAAAAACGATGTTTGATTTAACAAGGAATATCCACAAATAAAAAGGGAAGAGATGTGTAAAGTACAGATTTATTCTCTATAGTTTACACTATCTATTCCAATTAGAAAGAAATTATACATTCATTGTAATTTCAAACGAAGCCAGTCTTTGTATTTTATAGAAATCATAGTGGAAATCTTCCTGAGGAATCTAATTCCAACAAACTAAATATGAAGAGCATATTCTAGTTAAATATTTATGATTAGAATATATTTGGATAAGAATATATAGTTTTATTATGTAGTTTATATGTATTTATTGCGTTAATAAACAAGAACAACGTTTATTTGTGCGTTATTTATGCATAACATTCGTTAGTTATTATTATATTTAGGGAAGCAAATAGGTAGAATTAGGAAGGGTAGTAATTCCTATTAACGGGAAATAAATTGGGTATTGTCAATAATTAATAGGAAATAAAAGATTGTAATCCCAAATTAATGGGCAATTAATAGGAATTAATGGATGAGATTAGATGAGGGGTTACGATTGGTTGGTATATGAATAAAGATTGTAACTCCAATTAATGGGCAATCAATGGAAATGAGTTAGGAGTAATAATTAATAAGAACAAGTAGACTAATGGGACTGATAAAAATGGAATAGATATAAAAATGTTACTAATTTGAAATTAGTAATCATACGTAAATATCTTAGGAAATGTCTGTTAGGATTTTATGGACAAATTAACATTTATGAGCATTAAAAGAGGATTTATGGATAGATAAGTATTGGGTGGTTGATAAGGCTTTGTCAATATTTTGTACCTTGAAAATGGGTAGGTAAGTATCATGTGTGCAATTCAAGGTTAGATTAGAATTGCTAACCTTAATATACATAACAATTAAATGGAAACCAATCAGTACAAACTTATGTTATGGACAATCTATGGATTTTCTAATCACCAGAACATTGTTCTGACTCCCTCCTCATTATAACCCACATGATACATTTAGAGGAACATGTCACTGGAGCTAAGCCTGTCAACGAATGCTTTCAGATGAGGATAGTGCCATATCCGCATTCGCATCCGAAATCATTTTTCGATATCGGATATCCGTTTCCACAGATATGGACGAATATCAGATAATTATTATGTAACAACCCGGGATTTGCATTACCAATTAATAAATAAAAGTTAGGATTTTTATTTATTTTAATGAAGCATAAAAGGATTTGGAATAACAGAATTTATTTGAAAAAGACTATTTTAATTAAATGGGAAATATGGGATTTTAAAATGAGGATAAAATGTTATTTTGGAAAGTTAAATATTTTAAGAGAAGTTTTAAAACGGGTTTGGGTAAGAGAAAAAAAATGAGTTTTATAAACATATATGAACACTTAGACTAATTTTTGGAAAAAACATGTAAATAACTCTCTTCTTATTGGGTTACTAAACCTAGCCCAATAACTCACCATAAACCCCCTCTATAAATTATCTCAAACTCTCCTAACCTCATTCATTCATCCCTAATCAAAACCCTAATCATTTCTTAAAACTTTCATAACAAAAATGGCCTCTATCTTCATCTCCTTCTAGTTTTTGCTTATGCAAGTCATTCTATGCAAAGGTAATGCAAATACCCACATCAAATCCATTTTTATATCTCTCTAATTTCTGAAATTTAATTGGTAACACATGTTTTATGTGTTTTTTTGATCTTATAGCCTCCTAATCATCTTTTGCTAACTTGGGTTGATGCTATAGTAGTCTTTGTTGCTTTTGTGAGAGGTATATTGCTAAAAACCTCTTCTAATATGTGTTTAATCATCTTTTGATTTCAGTAATCATTTAGTAACACATGTTTTATTATGTAACATGTGAATCATAGCTCTTTGATCCTCTTTGCTTTAATTTTGGGTGTGCACACAAGTTGCTTGCTATATTGGTTGAGGTAAAATTGCTAGCTAAATCCTTTTTTACTTATGCTTCTATAATTTTCGTTTTGGAATTGTAGCTGAAACGAAATCAGGCATAACTTCTTCATTTCTCATCCGTTTTTGGTCAGGTTTTATTTGCTGCAAACTAGATTCAATAAGGAACACTTTTTGTTCAGTGAGTTTTCTGTAATTTTGCCATTTAGATGATCTGAAATGCATTCAAAGACAGAATACCAATTCTGTCTTTAACAAGTTATCTTGAGTTTCAATCTGATATTGTTTTGCATGTATCTCTCTCGTTTTTGATCCGAATTAGATAATTTTGGATGTTCCGGAAAGCTTAAAACATATGCTACAATTTTTGTTCAGTTAGTTTTCTGTAATTTTGCCATTAAAATGACCTAAAATGCGTTCAAAAACAGAAGACCAATTCTGTCTTTAACAAGTTATCTTGAGTTTCAATCTGATATTGTTTTGCATGTATCTCTCTCGTTTTTGATCAGAATTAGATAATTTTGGATGTTCCGGAAAGGTTAAAACATATGCTACAATTTTTGTTCAATGAGTTTTCTGTAATTTTGCCATTTAGATGACCTGAAATGCATTCAAAGACAGAAGACCAATTCTGTCTTTAACAAGTTATCTTGAGTTTCAATCTGATATTGTTTTGCATGTATCTCTCTCGTTTTTGATCCTAATTAGATAATTTTGGATGTTCCGGAAAGCTTAAAACATATGCTACAATTTTTGTTCAGTGAGTTTCTGTAATTTTGAGTCTAACTAGGTCAAAAATTGATTTTTCTACTATCTTCCCGAGAGCGATACACATATTAGCTCTGTGGATGAAACTGAAACTATTTTGGTCATAACTTTTGAGCCGCTAGTCAGAATTTGACGATTTTGGTCTCATTGGAAAGATGGAGTTATGAACTCCATATTTGGAAAGTTTGGTCATTATCTGAGTTCATTAGACCCTTCGAATTTCCTGTCAGAGTTGAACCCAGATCGCTGTGCAAAACAGTGCATTTCATGTTTCTGTGTCCGACTTTGGAACGTCGCTACGCCTTCGTTTCAAGTCAGAATCGAGTAATTCTTTTTGCGTTCTGAAGTAGGAATGTCGGACTACGTTCCTACCAATTTTCATGCCATTCGGATTCAGTCTGCTGGTCCAAATAATTTTCCGAACTTGGGTTCGCGTCAGTTTTGGACTATTTTCCAACACTTGGAATATTTTCAGTGATTTTCTGGTTTTATCGATTTCTTTGAGATTTGTCTTTGGATTTTGTACACGGGCCTTATGAAAAGGTTTTAAAAGGATTTTTCACTCCGAAATGGCTTTCGAAATTATTATATAATATTATTTTTAATTAGTAAACTATTTACTCCATAATAGGAGAGTTTTCAAAAGCCGTTTTAAAGTGTTCTCAAAATCAATTATAAATCCATTTCGAACCATTATTTTCTATAATAAAAATCTCACACTCACTTTTTAGCACGTCGAGCGAAGTGGAAAGGTGCTTAAATGGTTAGGAAATGTCCGGCCTATGGAACCGTGTGTATTTTCTTTCCGGTTAATCCCCGACCTATTCGATTGATCGTTTTGACCTTTGGGTCTAGTTTACCGATGATGCGAGGTGGACTTTTTATTGTTTGGAGTGTGAGCTTGCTATTGGTTAGTAAACCGTTTAGTGCGAATGTGGGGTATGGAACTCATTGTTAACACTTTACGGGTTCCTCTCCAAGAAGTTTGTGACACGTTAGCCTCTGGGCAGCCAGTACTGGACCTCTGGGTCACCACGCCTCTGGGCAACCGTCTCTGGACACCTGTTCTATGGAGCAGTTTCTTTTTCGGCATGAGCCTCTGGGCCTTTATCCTTCTGGGAAGGATCTCGCCGTCTCGCGCGTTCCGCATCTGTGCGAGTGATCGATCACAACTCTACAGTACTTGGCAATAATGACTCCGGTCGGTGCACGTGCTATACTTGTATTATCTGATGATTTTTATATCCATTCGAGTACCGCCATTCGGTGTTGGTTCTATGGAACCATACGATGTAAGTGCGATTACCTTGTGGATTCACAGTGTCTCTGGACACTGCTTTTCAGTGTTTGATTTCATTGACTTTTCACTATATCCCCATTGCTCTTTGGAGCATCGATCTTTGCTTGGGCATTGATTACAGACTCTGGTCACGCATGGAATTATTGCCTATGGGCAACTTTATATAGCTTTGGCTACGCCAATGATATGAGGCGATTTTATTTATTCAACACTTTGGTGCTGATATTCTCTTTGGAGTTTTTACTGTTGATTGATGATTAGGGACCGTCATCATATTCATGTGGTCCAAAATACTCTTCTCTTAGGAAAAGTACTGTTTTATTTATGTACCGCATTATTATATATCTCAGTTATTACTGATTGTTTAGCTAGCCTGACCCGAGTGTTTTCGCTCGGGTCAGACCGAGTTGTTTCAGGTTAGGTCTCTGGACTTAGCTTCTGTGCTTCCGCTTGGACATTATTTGCTATTCTGATAGATGGCGCTTTTATTTGTCCACTATTTCGCTACTCTGTTATTATTCAGACTTTGATATGTACATATTTTTGACTCACATGTGTGGGCAGTGGCTTTGTACCCACTTATAGTATTTGGATCTGTATTGACGATGTATTGTGCTGGGATTTTATATCTGTTATGTGATTCTGTTCTGTGATGTTTTATCATTTATTACTATGCTTGTTCTGATAGGTCTTTAGCCATTGTAATTTCGTTATAAGTATTTACCGAATATGTCGAACCACTTGAAAAATATATATATATATATACCATCCTTTCGACGTATTCAGTAGATAGTTATAGCTTGATTACAAATGGTCGCTTCCACTATACTCTATTCTCCGCTTTAATAGACAGTATTACTCCCGTAATACTCTTTGTTATAGTGGGTCTTAGAGTGGGGCGTCAGTTTGGTATCAGAGCGAGGTTCAAAATTAAGCATAACAAACACAGAACAGACACGTAGTACAATACGTTATAATACGATCCAAATTGAACATATCAACCTTTAGATAAATAAGTTAGGAATATGTGTAGGAATCTATTATATTCCGTAATATTCCTTAATGAATTATCTATCTTTGAATCGTGCTTAACTAAATCTACCGATCATATGTTCGAGAGTGTCCCAAACCTCTCTATTGCACCTTCTGCAAGAAGGAGGGACACAGGATCTCCGCTTGTCCTATTGCTCCAGCTAGTGCCAAGCCTGGCAGGCTTAATGCTGCCAAGGCTCCTACCACTTCTTCTCAGCCTAAAGGTACACATCCTTCCGTTCTTGAAGGCTCTATTTTATTTCATGGTAGATCTTGTAGAGGTCTCTTTGATACGGGTGCCTCTCACTCATTCGTATCAAAGGAACTAGTTGATACTTTATCTTTGGATGTTACTTGTCTGGTATCTTCACTAAGGATTGTGAATCCCATTGGTGGATCCACGACCCTTAGCTTGCTCTGTGAGGATATAGATATTGATCTTTGTGGCTTTTCTTTCCATGCAAATCTCCACGTTATGGAGTATTTGGGCTTTGATATGATTCTTGGCATGGATTGGCTCGTTCAGCACGACGCCAAAATCATTTGTTCGGAGCGGATATTATTTCTTCGTCATCCTGACTCGTCCGCTCCGTTAGCTATTGCTCTTCAGGATGTTGGGATTTCTGATATTACTTTATTTGCTCTTGATTCACGAGATGAGAATGTGGACATATCTCGTATTCCTGTTGTTCGGGATTTCCCCGACGTATTCGAGCCAGTATCCGGACTGCCGCCAAAGCGAGCTATTGAGTTCCGCATCGATCTCATTCCAGGCTCTCATCCAGTTGGGCGTCCTCCTACGAGAATGTCTACTAAAGAGAACGTGGAACTCAGGAAGCAGTTAGTTGAGCTTGAAGCGAAGCAGTTCATTCGTTCCAGTTCTTCGTCATGGGGTGCTGCTGTGGTCTTCGTTAAGAAGGCTGATGGCTCTCTTATGCTTTGCATTGACTATCGCAAGCTCAATGAGTTGACCATCAGAAATCGCTACCCACTTCCTCGGATTAACAACATGTTTGACCAATTTAGCGGTGCGAAGGTCTTCTCTCAGCTTGACCTTGCCACCGGATTCCATCAGCTACGAGTCGCGTAAGACAGCATTCCTCTTACAGCATTTCGCACTCGTTATGGTTCTTTTGAGTGGTTGGTCATGCCGTTCGGCTTGGCGAACGCTCCGGCTTTCTTCGTCGATCTCATGAATCAAGTATTCCGGGAATACATCGATAGATTCGTTCTGGTTTTCATCGACGATATTCTTGTTTATTCTAGATCCGAGGCAGAGCATGCTCGTCATCTGCGGATCGTCTTGGATACTCTTCGTCAGCATCAGCTTAGGGCCAAGCTTTCCAAGTGCCATTTCTGGGAGAGTAAGGTCAAGTTCTTGGGTCATATTGTTTCTGAGGGTATTTCTGTTGATCCTGTCAAGATTGAAGCTATTCTGAATTGGAAGCAGCCTGAGAACGTTCATGATATTCGCAGCTTCCTTGGTCTGGCGGGTTATTACCGTCGATTTATCAAGGATTTCTCTCATGTTGCACTTCCCCTCACGACTCTGACTCGTAAAGGGGTTCGCTTTATTTGGTCTGATAAGTGTGAAGTTTCTTTCCAGCGATTGAAGGAACTTCTCACTCATGCTCCTATCCTTGTGGTTCCTGAGAGTAACCAGGATCTTGTTGTTTACATCGACGCTTGTGGTAGCAGCCTCGATGCTGTGCTTATGCAGAAGGATCGGGTAGTTGCTTATGCTTCTAGGCAGCTACGTCCGAATGAGGTTCGCTATCCGACTCATGATCTTGAGTTGGCAGCTATCGTCTTTGCTTTGAAGACGTGGCGTCACTTTCTATTAGGCGAACGCTTCACTCTTTACACCGATCACAAGTCTCTGAAGTATTTATTCAGTCAGAAGGATCTTAATATGAGGCAGCAGTGATGGCTTGATTTTCTCGCCTCATATGACTTAGACATTCAGTATACCCCTGGCAAGGGTAATCGTGTGGCTGATGCACTCAGTCGCAAACACTCGGCAGTAGTTTCTATGATGATAGCCGAGTGGGATATTCTTGAGACTCTTTCTATGTGTGATATTCGAAATCGAGCTCCGTCTTCTGATCCTCAGATCTTGCTATTCAGCTTGGAAGCTCGACCTATTCTATTGGATCGCATTGCCCATGCTCAGCGGCAGGATCCAGACTTGTTGCGATATATTCATCTCCTTGAGTCGGGATCCAGTGATGAGACATTGTCGGATTATTCTATTGATTCTCATCGGTGTCTTCGCAGGAAGAACCGTATTTTGGTACCATATGATTTATCACTTAGGCGCGACATTCTAGACGAGTGTCATCGCACTAAGTACACTATACATCCCACGTCGAGTAAGATGTATGCCGACATGTGTCGCCTATTTTATTGGGAGGGCATGAAGAGTGATGTTGCAAGTTATGTAAGCCGTTGCATGACTTGTCAACAGATCAAAGCTGAGCATCAGCGTCCATCTGGTCTTCTTCAGCCGCTAGAGATTCCATTGTGGAAATGGGATCAGATATCCATGGATTTTATTGACGGTCTGCCTCGATCGAGGTCAGGCCATACTTCTATTTGGGTCATCGTCGATCGCTTGACCAAATCAGCTCATTTCATTCCTATTAAGTCCACTCGGACTGCTCCTCAGCTTGCCAAGCTATATGTGAAGGAAGTCGTTCGACTTCATGGCATTCCTAGCTCTATCGTCTATGATTGAGACACTATCTTTACTAGTCACTTCTGGAAGTGCCTACAGTCAGCTTTGGGCTTAAAGCTGAATTTCTCGACTGCTTATCATCCTCAGACTGACGGTCAGACGGAGAGGGTGAATCGTGTTTTAGAGGATCTTTTGCGCTGTTGTATTCTGGATTTCGGAGGTAGTTGGGAGGATCACTTACCGCTTGTAGAGTTCTCCTACAACAACAGCTTTTACTCTAGTATCGGCATGGCACCTTTCGAGGCTCTCTACGGAAGGCCATGTCGCTCTCCTGCTTGTTGGTTAGAATCTGGCGAGAAGCTCATTCTTGGTCCAGATTCAGTTCGGGAATCTTCTGAGAAGATTATTCTTATTCGTCAGAGAATGAAAGAGGCGCAGAACCGTCAGAAATCCTACGTGGACAACCGTAGGAAGCCTTTTGAGTTCTCCATTGGTGATCATGTCTTTATTCGGATATCTCCTATGAAAGGGGTTGTGCGTTTCAGCTCTACAAGGAAGTTGGCTCCTCGCTATGTTGGACCATTTCCTATTACGGAACGCATTGGCCCCGTGGCTTATCGAGTGGCTCTACCTGCTCACTTCTCTGGAATACACGACGTGTTCCATGTTTCCCAGCTTCGCATGTGTGTCCGCGATCCTGATTCTATCATTAAGCCGCATGCTGTGCCTGATTTAGAGATCTTACCTGATTTATCTTTGGAGCAGCAACCTCTTCGTGTGCTTGATTCGGAGGTTAGACGCCTTCGCAACAAAGAGGTCCCACTCGTGAAGATTCAATGGTCACCGAATCCTAAGGATTGCACTTGGGAGACCAGAGAATCTATCGAACGCTCTTATCCGGGCTTTCTCCCACCTTCTTCTGCGGGTGAGAATTCTCTATTTTATCTCTATCACTTCTTTTGTGGATTTGACGTTATAGACGACATCTATCTTAAGGAATTGCGGGGACGCAATTTTCTTAAGGGGGGGAGTCTGTAACAACCCGGGATTTGCATTACCAATTAATAAATAAAAGTTAGGATTTTTACTTATTTTAATGAAGCATAAAAGGATTTGGAATAACAAAATTTATTTGAAAAAGGCTATTTTAATTAAAGGGGAAATATGGGATTTTAAAATGAGGATAAAATGTTATTTTGGAAAGTTAAATATTTTAAGAGAAGTTTTAAAATGGGTTTGGGTAAGAGAAAAAAAAAATGAGTTTTATAAACATATACGAACACTTAGACTAATTTTTGGAAAAAACATGTAAATAACTCTCTTCTTATTGGGTTACTAAACCTAGCCCAATAACCCACCCTAAACCTCCTCTATAAATTATCTCAAACTCTCCTAACCTCATTCATTCATCCCTAATCATAACCCTAATCATTTCCTAAAGCTTTCATAACAAAAATGGCCTCTATCTTCATCTCCTTCTAGTTTTTGCTTATGCAAGTCATTCTATACAAAGGTAATGCAAATACCCACCTCAAATTCATTTTTATATCTCTCTAATTTCTGAAATTTAATTGGTAACACATGTTTTATGTGTTTTTTTGATCTTATAGCCTCCTAATCATCTTTTGCTAACTTGGGTTGATGCTATAGTAGTCTTTGTTGCTTTTGTGAGAGGTATATTGCTAAAAACCTCTTCTAATATGTGTTTAATCATCTTTTGATTTCAGTAATCATTTAGTAACACATGTTTTATTATGTAACATGTGAATAATAGCTCTTTGATCCTCTTTGCTTTCATTTTGGGTGTGCACACAAGTTGCTTGCTATATTGGTTGAGGTAAAATTGCTAGCTAAATCCTTTTTTACTTGATGCTTCTATAATTTTCATTTTAGAATTGTAGCTGAAACGAAATCAGACATAACTTCTTCATTCCTCATCCGTTTTTGGTCAGGTTTTTTTTGCTACAAACTAGATTCAATAAGGAACACTTTATGTTCAGTGAGTTTTCTGTAGTTTTGCAATTTAGATGACCTGAAATGCATTCAAAGACAGAAGACCAATTCTGTCTTTAACAAGTTATCTTGAGTTTCAATCTGATATTGTTTTGCATGTATCTCTCTCGTTTTTGATCCGAATTAGATAATTTTGGATGTTCCGGAAAGCTTAAAACATATGCTACAATTTTTGTTCAGTGAGTTTTCTGTAATTTTGCCATTTAGATGACCTGAAATGCGTTCAAAGACAGAAGACCAATTCTGTCTTTAACAAGTTATCTTGAGTTTCAATCTGATATTGTTTTGCATGTATCTCTCTCGTTTTTGATCCGAATTAGATAATTTTAGATGTTCCGGAAAGCTTAAAACATACGCTACAATTTTTGTTTAGTAAGTTTTCTGTAATTTTGCCATTTAGATGACCTGAAATGCGTTCAAAGACAGAAGACCAATTCTGTCTTTAACAAGTTATCTTGAGTTTCAATCTGATATTGTTTTGCATGTATCTCTCTCGTTTTTTATCCTAATTAGATAATTTTGGATGTTCCGGAAAGCTTAAATCCTATGCTACAATTTTTGTTCATGGAGTTTTCTGTAATTTTGAGTCTAACTAGGTCAAAAATTGATTTTTCTACTATCTTCCCGAGAGCGATACACATATTAGCTCAATGGATGAAACTGAAACTATTTTGGTCATAACTTTTGAGCCGCTAGTCGGAATTTGACGATTTTGGTCTCGTTGGAAAGATGGAGTTATGAAATCCATATCTGGAAAGTTTGGTCATCATCTGAGTTCATTAGACCCTTCGAATTTCCTGTCAGAGTTGAACCCAGATCGCTGTGCAAAACAGTGCATTTCATATTTCTGTGTCTGACTTTGGAACGTCGCTACGCCTTCGTTTCAAGTCGGAATCGAGTAATTCTTTTTGCGTTCTGAAGTAGGAATGTCGGACTACGTTCCTACCAATTTTCATGCCATTTGGATTCAGTCTGCTGGTCCGAATAATTTTCCGAACTTGGGTTCGCGTCAGTTTTGGACTATTTTCCAACACTTAGAATATTTTTAGTGATTTTCTGGTTTTATCGATTTCTTTGAGATTTGTCTCTGGATTTTGTACACGGGCCTTATAAAAAGGTTTTAAAAGGATTTTTCACTCTGAAATGGCTTTCGAAATTATTATATAATATTATTTTTAATTAGTAAACTATTTACTCCATAATAGGAGAGTTTTCAAAAGCCGTTTTAAAGTGTTCTCAAAATCAATTATAAATCCGTTTCGAACCATTATTTTCTATAATAAAAATCTCACACTCACTTTTTAGCACGTCGAGCGAAGTGGAAAGGTGCTTAAACGGTTAGGAAATGTCCGGCCTATGGAACCGTGTGTATTTTCTTTCCGGTTAATTCCCGACCTATTCGATTGATCGTTTTGACCTTTGGGTCTAGTTTACCGATGATACGAGGTGGACTTTTTATTGTTTGGAGTGTGAGCTTGCTATTGGTTAGTAAACCGTTTAGTGCGAACGTGGGGTATGGGACTCATTGTTAACACTTTACGGGTTCCTCTCCAAGAAGTTTGTGACACATTAGCCTCTAGGCAGCCAGTACTGGACCTCTGGGTCACCACGCCTCTGGGCAACCGTCTCTGGACACCTGTTCTATGGAGCAGTTTCTTTTTCGGCATGTGCCTCTGGGCCTTTATCCTTCTGGGAAGGATCTCGCCGTCTCGCACGTTCCGCATCTGTGCGAGTGATCGATCACAACTCTATAGTACTTGGCAATAACGACTCCGATCGGTGCACGTGCTATACTTGTATTATCTGATGATTTTTATATCCATTCGAGTACCGCCATTCGGTGTTGGTTCTATAGAACCATACGATGTAAGTGCGATTACCTTGTGGATTCACAGTGTCTCTGGACACTGCTTTTCAGTGTTTGATTTCATTGACTTTTCAGTATATCCCCATTGCTCTTTGGAGCATCGATCTTTGCTTGGGCATTGATTACAGACTCTGGTCACACATGGGATTATTGCCTATGGGCAACTTTATATAGCTTTGGCTATGCCGATGATATGAGACGATTTTATTTATTCAACACTTTGGTGCTGATATTCTCTTTGGAGATTTTTACTATTGATTGATGATTAGGGACCGTCATCATATTCATGTGGTCCAAAATACTCTTCTCTTAGGAAAAGTACTGTTTTATTTATGTACCGCATTATTATATATCTCAGTTACTACTGATTGTTTAGCTAGCCTGACCCGAGTGTTTTCGCTCGGGTCAGACCGAGTTGTTTCAGGTTAGGTCTCTGGACTTAGCTTCTGTGCTTCCGCTTGGACATTATCTGCTATGCTGATAGATAGCGCTTTTATTTGTCCACTATTCCGCTACTCTGTTATTATTCAGACTTTGATATGTACATATTTTTGACTCACATGTGTGGGTAGTGGCTTTGTACCCACTTATAGTATTTGGATCTGTATTGACGATGTATTGTGCTGGGATTTTATATCTGTTATGTGATTATGTTCTGTGATGTTTTATTATTATGTTATTATGCTTTGTCCTGATAGATCTTTAGCCATTTGTAATTTTGTTATAAGTATTTACCGAATATGTCGAACCACTTGAAAAAAAAAATATAGATACCATCCTTTCGACGTATTCAGTAGATAGTTATAGCTTGATTACAAATGGTCGCTTCCACTATACTCTATTCTCCGCTTTAACAGACAGTATTACTCCCGTAATACTCTTTGTTACAGTGGATCTCAGAGTGGGGCGTTACATATTATCCGCTAACGACCGATAAATCAAGAATTATAAAAAGAAAATTTTAGTTTAACAAATAATTTTCAATCCCATTGGTTATAAAAGTGTTAAATTAACAAATATGATGATAATAAATAGTTCGAGCAGTTAAAAAGCATAAACTGCATATAATATGAACTACTAACATAATAAAATAATAAACAAATACTTTCACTGCACTAAAATACACATAATTTGAACTATAATCTTGACAAAAATAGAACGGATAATTTTCGGATGCGGATGTCTTAGTATCTGCATCCGCATCCATTCTTCCGGATATCGGATATTTATCCACTTTTCGGATGCGGATGTGGATGGATTTCGGATTTTTCGAGTATCCATTGACAGCCCTAACTGGAGCTGGAGCTGGATGTGTTTAGTTGTTGGAGAAGTCTTTTTTTCTCTTATGCTTGATGTTGATGTGATAATCTGCTATCCAAGTAACACCATTAATTTCAAGGTAGTAGTCATAGTCAGTATTCTTATCCTATTATTGTTTCCGCTATGTGTTTAGATTTCTATTAATATCTGATAATGCTCATGCTTATTTGCAGGTACCAAATCCAACAATTTATGCTTTGATGGACTTGGGTTTCAATTTTTGTCGAAATTTAGGCCCATTAAGTTATGGGTTGTTGCATTTTGTATCAGAGCCTAGGCTAGTAGATTAGAGGAATTAGGATAAATTGAGAAAACATATTCGTACTTTCCTATCTTTTATTATTATATTTTTACGTTAGATTTTAGAACTCTAACTATAGAAGTAGTTGTAGTTCCACCCCGACGGAACGGGCAAAGCAACTAAGGGTTGGAAATATCTTAGAGTTAAAGTTTTCACACCGACTCTGAAGTACCCACGGAGTGCTGGGATGCATAAGGCGCTGATAATGAAGAGAATGAGTATGACATGTGGCAGAATCCTGAAGAGTAGAGGTGTTCGACTCGATGATTAAGATTCTAGCTACCTTGTGATTTTGGATTTTGATGATGAGATCCAGTCGGAGACACACATTTATTCTAGATGGATGGGAAATTAGATTATGTATGTCACAATTGTCTAGAGGCAAGGTTTTTGCTAGGATGCATTAATTTATCACCTCTTTGATGGCAAACCGGATTTTGATTTTGATAATTAATGTCAATTCCTTAGTCTAAAACCCATGAGAGAATTTTCATAAAGTATATTTTGAAAATGCCTTAGAATTTGGAAAAAAATTCAAAAGTTTCTTTTTCCAAGGATTTATTTTGGAAATTTTGTTTTGGGAAGTTTTGAAAATTTAATTTTCAAAGAAACACGTATACCACTAAGTTGGTCGTGTTAAGGAATTTTTAGTTTATAAACGATAAATTTTTGAAATCCTTAGATATTTATATGTTTATATTAGTAAAGGCTTGATTTTGATTTTTGATAAGGAAATAGTTTTCCAATTTGAGAAATTTGTGTTTTAAAAAGGTTTTTTTTAGAAACCCTGAAATATATATAAGTTTGATTTTTAAGGGAAGTTTTGGTATGAAATAGTTTCTATTATTTAGAAACAAGTATAAAGGAGCATATATTTAGCTCGATGATTTTTGGGTTTTTAAAATCGAGGTTTTTAAAATCTTCTCTCTTTAAGGTACAGAAAAAATAAGAATGACATTCAATTTTATTGGGGTATGTAGCTTGAAGTGTTGTTGTACCACCAGTTATTGAAAGAAATATTTTCGTGCGAAGTAGGCATGAAATAGCAGTTGGAATATTTTCGGGTTTTTGGAATTGTTGTTGGTTCACAGCTGTTTTGTTGGGATTACCGTGAATTGTTGGAGCATGGCTCGGGACTAGGCGGTAGTCCTTGACACTGCCGTGATGAGAACAGGAATTTTTCGGATCGCATCAAATCAAAGAAGACGACGTGAAACAATTATTATTATTTAATCCCAACCTAATTGGATCTAGGTTCAATTTACGCCCAAAGCCCATATAGCGGTTGACCACCTAGTGGTAAACCTAGAGTGTTCTACCAGATAAATTTTTTTGGCACAACTTGAACCTTGAACGGGACTATAAAAGCCTTGTTCGAATTTCCCCAGTTGCCTTCTTTCATTCCTCCTACCTCAATAAGCCGAATCCAATCTCTATCCTCCTCCTCCGAGTATTAGCCTCTCTCTTCCGTTCCTCTTATAGGCGATGCCATTTTTCCCTTAAGAGCAGCAGCCTTGACTTTTCCCCCTTGTGCTAGTTTTGCACATTAGATCTCACCCCACCACCACTCTAGATCTAAAGCCTATTTCCTCCCTTCGACCACTTCTTAGCCCAAGACACCTTTCTGCACTAAAGGTTTTTCCTCGTATCATTATGGTCTCAACCCTAAAGAGACCACTTGGTTGGATTGGAATGAGTAGAGGTTTCGCGGCTTTTGGACTGGAAGAGCTATTCGTCGTGGTAGGATTTGCACCAATCCTCTGCTTCGAGATCATTGACTGGGAATGTTACCTATGTTGCATCAGCCTTTTCGATGATCTATTGGCGTAGAATTTCAATGGAGGTAACAATTTGATTCGTAGGAGCTGAAGAGTGTCCTGTTTGAGCTGACTAATGATGATCTCACCGAGATTTCGGAGGCCTCCATGAAGGATGCGGACTTGGATGATTTTGAAGTGATCGACTCAATGATTTTGCAGCAGATCTTTTTCTAGGATGTCGGTGTATGGAAGATGGATAATCTACGTCTGACTGCCCCTTAGATTATGTGCATCATTCAACACAATGTCATCCCTAAGACGGAAAGTTATGACTAGATTTATCCCATGGTTCGGAAAACCACATATGCTAGTATTGGTGGCATCGCTATCAATTGGACCCGCACCATTATGATTTAACTCATTGATCAAAGATTAGCATTACACAGAATCACTTTTCGTATTTACACCTATCCACTGTCGTCTTTAGGTAGTACAGGTGAACCTCTGTGGAGAGGCTGTTTAGCAGAAGGTTCCTTTTGCCATCATTAGATCCTTCCTTTGGAAGATGGCAATTTCGAAGCCATCAACAACACCAGCAGCGCCAACGACACGAGATTAGATGTATAGTCTCCGTACAAATGACCATTCAAGGGACGCAACAATGGATCGAGCTCCAGCCGTGGAGCAAGGCATCTCATAGTCCATAGGCACTATTTTAGGATTTATGGTGTTGTCTTTTTCCTTCCAGCATTTATTCTTTTCTTTTAGGTTGTTTGGGTTGTAACTGTTAGTTGTCTCTTGTAAAAGTCACATACGATATTATGAGTTCCTATTTATTTACTATGTTATTGTTTTTGGACATGCAAACCACTCTTATATATGCATAGTGAAGAAGTAATATAAATATGGAAATCTCATAAAATACACTTAACTAATAGTAAATACAATATAAGACTGGAAGTTTAGAATAGTTAGAAAATTTTAGTGGAGGACGTGATAAAGTTGTTTTGGTATCACGGGTCATTGCTCATGTTCCCTAAAAGCTAATTTTTTTTATTAATAGATGTGTTGAAAATTTTCTTTATGTAAAATGTCAATTTTTATGGGTAAAGATTAGTTGTAGAATTTAGTTTATGCGTTTAGCATATAACCGACTTCCGACTACGGTGAATTATGGCTTGATTTATCAAAAATTTTAAGAAGGAAAATATTTTGAGAAGTTTCCCCTTGATTTGAAAAGTCTCTTTCGAAAAAAAGTTTTGTATTTTAGTTATTTTTTACTCTTAAATTATTTTTGTGAATTTGAAAAGTTTGAAAGATTTTTGTGAAATCTTTGATTTTGAAGGCCACATGTTAGGCGTAGGGAGAGAAAATAAGTTAGAATTTACGGATTTAGCGGTGCATTTGGATCAACGATGTGATAAATTCAAGCGATAACAAGGGAAAAGTTGTTTTAGCCTTGGAATTTCTATTTGCATACCTTTTCGACGACGCGCATGAGTCTATTTTTAGACCCAATTTCATTTTAGAGCTTGAAAATATGCCTCCTTATGTTTTGTACGTGGAATATTTGGAGTAAATCCGAGGCAGCGAGGAAATTTCTACTGTACTACTGGAATAGGAAGATTATAGAGTGCTAAGAATGTTAAATTCTCCACCTAAATTCCATTTTTTGGCATAGGAGTAAAGCTTAGGAAGCGATTTTTCAATGCATTAGATTATTGGAAGTGGATGCAAAAATTGGTTGCTTCATACTTCTACTCATAGGAGTATGGGGTTTTTACTTATACTCGTAGGAGTATGAGGGTTTTGGTTGAAAAGATTTTTCAAAAAGCTGCATACATATAAAACTGTCAGTATATATATATATATATGTTATTTGCATCATATTTTTTAAAAATGTTTTCGAAGAAATGCATTCATATAGGAGGATCTGATTTAGAATCATTCTGCATACATATTTTCTATATAGTGATAACGTAATACACTATGCACTTGTGCACATTGGTTGCAAAATTGGTTGTACACTCATTGCTTGCGTAGTGTAGGATAATTAGGAGCCAAAACCATGACTTATTCATTGAGATTTTGGGGATGAAATTCTTTTTAAGGGGGAAGAATATAACACCCGTAATTTGGCGTTAATTATTTAGTTAGTTAGTTAATTAATTATGCTACAAAAATGAAATTTGTGCAAACGGTGGAATTTGACCGGGAAACTTACACCATTGCACTCATGGCAAAATTCAGAGCAACTTTCATATTTGAAGTTTTGCGATTGGAGTCCAAACGAAGAAGTTACGGACGAAAACTAATTCGTAATGAAAATAATTCGATTAGATAAATTAACATTTTGTATTAATTATTTGGGGCCCACAGGTCGACCCTTATATTTGAATGGTCGACCAGGGGCGGTCAACCCCCAGGAAGGGGGCGGTCGACCGCTTCCTGTGTGGTGGATCCAGTAAACCTAGGCCATGTATGGTCCAGATTTAATATATTTCGATCTAACAGTTCTGTTTGATTCTAGCGCCTATAAATCTAGACCTAACCCTCCCTTCATTTCTTATATTTTTCTTTACGCAGTAGCGAAACTCTATCATTTCTTCTTCTCCACTTTCCTTCTAAATAATAAAAATTAGATATTTATATCTATATTCATACAAATTGAAGAAGAATATAAATCTAATAAAAAGGAGAAGAGAACAGAATCAACTATATGCGTATTTGAGGTAACTTATATATATTTGTATATTTGTATCTATTTTCTCTTCCAGTCCCAAATCTTTACTCAGATATGTAATTTTAATATATGTATATACCCTTTTTATACATATTTCTTGGATTAAAAAGGATTTGGAGATGAATTTATGGTTCTACTTCAGATCTGGAGATTTGGATCACTTCAAAAGACGAGTGGGAAAATTTACATATTATTTATGATTTTAAATCTATTCCATTGGCATACATTTGATTTTTATGCCTAAATCAATTTTATTTTTGAATTGCAGGCTTAAGTTAGTGTAGAAAACTATTACTTACATATTCTTGTTTTAGATCTAATTTGAAATATGTTTACATAGTCTGAAAATCAGTCCCAAAGATTTTAGAATTTGAATGTTGTGTATTTTTATTCCAGATCTGTACTTGGGTGTAAAATAGGATTTTTGAATTATTGCCCAATTTGTGCTATGTTGTAGATTTTCCATCGTTTAATTTATAGGAAGAACATCCGTTTGATTTTTATAATTTTGTTTACCTTTTCCACATTTCATTCAAAAAGGGTGACGTTTGATTTAAAAAGGAATACCCACAAACAAAAAAGGGAAGAAATGTGTAAAGTACAGATTTATTCTCCGTAGTTTAAACTATCTATTCCAATTAGAAAGAAATTATTCATTCCTTGTGATTTCAAATGAAGTCAATCTTTGTAATTTATGGAAATCATAGCGGGAAATCTTCTTAAGGAATCTAATTCCAGCAAATTAATTACGGAAAGCATATTCTAGTTAAATATTCATGACTAGAATAAATTTGGATAAGGATAGATAATCTTATCATGTAGTTATACGTATTAATTACATTAATAAATAAGAACAAGTTTATTCATGCGCTATTGATGCATAATGTTCGTTAGTTATTATTATATTTAGGAAAGCAAATAGGTAGAATTAGGAAGGTTAGTAATTCCTATTAATGGGCAATAAATTAGGTGTTGCCAATAATTAATGGGAAATAAAAGATTGTAAACGCAAGTTAATGGGCAATTAATAGGAATTAATGGATGTGATTAGATTAGGGGTTGCAATTGATTAGTATGGGAATTATGGATTGTAACTCTAATTAATGGGCAATTAATGGAAATGAGTTAGGAGTTACAATTAATAGGGACAAGTGGATTAATGAGACTGATAAAAATGGAATAGATATAAAAAGGTTACTAATTTGAAATTAGTAATCATACGTAAACGTCCATTAGGATTTTATGGACAAATTGACATTTATGAGTATTAAAATGGGATTTATGGGTAGATAAGTATTTAAGATAAATCTTATTGCCTAAAATAAAAAGGAAATTAGCAAGCTAAGTCTAATGTCTACCTAAGATGATAAAAGTAAAGACTTAAGATGGTTAATTGACTTAGTAGGTTAGTGATGCTGTGACGCCCCACCTCTATACTCACACTAACCAAGGACACTACTGGGTAATGCCGTCAATTAGTACGAAGAATAAGGCTGTTGAGGAGCGACCATCTGTGTAATTGCTTTGTGTGAGTACCGATATGTCGAATAGTATGTCATGCATTTCATTTCAAGAGTAAATCTGACATATCAAATACAAACTCAAAGCTACTACACAGTGGCTATGTGGCCTTCGGAAACAAATATAAAATAAGCATAAAATAAATCAGTCACAGATATTCATATCACAAAGGCGGAAACAAATATGAATATAACACATAGAAGTGTACATCAAAGTAGTGGTCATACAAGATCCACTACATCACAAAAGAATAGGTACAAGTGCTAGAAAAAAGAATATGTATGCATCAAGGAGTCTCTATCTCGAGTGTATAAAAATAAAAACTACTAAGCTAAAGTAGTTAGCCAAAAGTCAGAAGCTAGTCCCTACTAAGAAGTCAAGTGGAAGCACCCGAAACACCCCGGTCTGACCCAAGTATTATTTAAGAAGAAAAATAATAAACGGATCAGTCTAGCTATAAATATCAGATAAGATGAGATAGGATATGAGATATAACATATATATATGATAACAAAAAAAATCATACAATATCTCAAATCTCCTTAAACACAAAAAAGAATGTCATATTCTTTATTTTTATTCACCAAACTACAAATATTGATAGGGCTTATCAATAAAAATCACAAAAATTTGTGAAACACAAATTCCAGAAATCATCAATTAGAAATCCAGAAATCACAAAAAAAGGAGAGGCCTATCATAAACGGGAGCATGGAAACTCACCAACACATGTATCACAAACGGAAAGCTATCCCATGGGTCGCTAACCCATAGAGTCGGTGCAACGACGTAGTACAACGGTACGCCCGAGGAACCTGAAACTCAAATAAGCCGGAACAACGACGTAGTACAACGGTACGCCCGATGAACCGAACTCCATAAAGCCCGTAGGTCGCTAGCCTATAAAAATGAGACGAAGCTCAACATAACGGGGTACAGTCCCCCATGCGGACAAAGAGACATCGCATATCGCTAGTCTAAACCATAAAACGATCGTCTTAGATCAATAAAAATACACCAAGCTAGTAAATAGATGAGTTTAGCTTCATGTCCCATAACCATTGGCTTAACTTAAATATTTACGAACAAATTGTAGATTTCCACTCGAAAATTGTCACAAGATTTCAATCGAACAAGTCTAAGAACTAACCGACGAAGTAAACGCAAGCGTTTCATACCACTTGTTTTGTTAAGTCGTTTAATTGGATTTCTCGTACGAATGAGTAAAGGTTTGTATATACTAATAGATTGGAAAACGGTTTTAAAAATGAGTTTTGTACTAAAAGAAATGTTGAAATCATTTATATGAAAGAGTTTGAGTATTTACTACTAGTATAGAAACCTTTGTATTTTAAAGTGACAAATCACATAAACGATTGTAAAAACAATCTATCATCAAAAATTCACATTCGACGACGTGAATCAAAACCATAGAAATCGATATCAAATCCATCAAATGGATATTCCCAAAAATCCAAAAAGAAGTCATCAAAGTCGATAATAAATGACAATAACCAACTGGATCGACAATAACTGAAAAAATGGAAATTCGCATAAAAACAGGCAAAGTGCCATATTTTAACAGCGCTAGACGTCTGGTGGTTCTCCCCAGACGTCTGAGCTGAAGGTCTAGAATTTTTCTAGACCACTCAGATGTCTGAGCTTAAGATCTGGAACGTTTGTTCCTTTTCCTCAGACGTTTGAGTATTTTACTAGACGTCTGAGCTGAAGCTCAGGGCAAAATTTGCCTAGACCATTAATGGCCAAATCGGTTCGGAAGTGATCGGATGAGTGACAATGGCTAGGGGTTTATACCAAGCGACAACCCAACCCTATAGACTCATCAGTACACTCCAAACAACATGTCCAAACATCCATAGTAGGATTTTCATAGATTTTGACTTCAAAATACCAAAATTTGAAAAATTCACCAAACCAATTCAAATCAAAAGCAAAGGAACACAAAATAGATGTTAGGAATTCATACCTAACTACTACCAAAGGTATAGACATAGATGTGACTTCAAGAACTCACTTTTAAACTCAAAGACAACAATTGAAGCTCTTAAAACAAGGAAAGATCAATTCCTCTTCAACTACACCTCTAGAATCTTCAATCTAATATCACATGCAAAGATTTCCTAAGTTAGGTTATAGGAAATTCTGAAAATTGAAGAGAGATTGAGTTGGAGAAGATGAAGAGGATGCTTACCTAAGCTTCTCCTTGATTTTAGAACTAGAACTTGAATTTTCTAAGAATCTAGGGCTTAGGAATTTTAATTTCCCCTCTTTTCCCCCATTTTTCTCTTTAGCTTGAGTGTTAGGAAATTAGGAGTAGAATGAATGAAGAGTAGAGGAGTTAGGGTATTTGGTAGAGGAGTTGGGTTACCTTGTTGGGTTAGTGGGCTAGATCACAACCCAAAGCCCAAATGAAAATACCAAAATCCTAATCATCTCCAAACATATCAATGTTTATATTCAAAAAAGTTGTAAATGTCGTTTTGAACTCAATGGAAGTGGTCTCGAGTCCGGATTCAACTGTTTACAAAAAGTAACATTTCGGACTTTAAATTCAACAAACGATGCTATATTTAAACAAAACATTTAAATATATAAATCATAAAATATGCGGGTTGTTACAGATGGGAGGTCAATATAGTCACTCGACGGAAGACTGCCCTTCACTTTGAGGCTACTATCAGTCGGGTGCACTTACTACTGATGTGAAATATCACTAATCTTAAGACCCGTGACTTTACGAGAGATAGGACCTTCTTTAGAGTTTGAGGTATTAAGTGGTTATTTGAGGGCCTACCTCTTTCCTAATTAAAAAGTATTAAATGGTCCAAATTTGGAATTAGGAGCGCTGAGGGATATCTCTATAGGGGTTCGCTTCTGGTTTGAGGTATTAAGTGGCTCTAGGGTCTGCCTCTCTCTTTAAAGGAAGTATTAAGTAACCTAGTGAGATTTCAAATAAATAAGGATGTCTCTAAAATGGTTTACTTCAATGTTGAGGTATTAAGTGGCTATCTTAGGGCTCGCCTCCCTACTGAAAGAAGTAACCTAATGAGATTCTATATTTATAATAAGAGTGGCGATGGATATCTCGGGAAAGGTTCACTTTAAGTGTGAGGTACTAAGTGACTAATCTAGGGTTTTCCTCTCTCCTATAAAAGAAATATTAAGTAGCCTAATGCGATTTCCAAGCAACGTCAGCTAGATAGTACCAGTGAGGAGTCCGGCTTGGGGTTAGGTATTAAATGGCAGAGGCCTACCTATAAATAGGTGTTAAATGGCTGGAGGCCTGCCTAGTCCTTATTAATGAGGTATTAAGTGGCTTGGGTATAGTTCTCACATTGCTAAGACTTTAATAACGATAATGCGCTAGTGGTGTGGCTATTATAAATTATATGGCAATATATAGTGGTCAAAGGTTGTTAGTTCTTAAGATGATGGTTTTGATTACAACAACCTTAGGACTTATTATAAAATATAAATACTAACGTTATGGTTTAGATATATATGTATATGTAGAATATAAACATGCAGGTACCAAGAATGAAGACTGTACAGTATAGATATACAAGACTGATGAATTTAATGATTGACGATATCAAGATTGAAGACTCATGAGTATCAAGGAATCAAGTTATCAAGAGTTAAAGATTTCAAACAGTACAAGGTATCAGTCTAGAATTATGTTAAAACTCCTTGAAAGCACTTACATCTTTATTCGAAATTTATTCGTGGAATGGAATCCACTTCGAGCCCGTTAAAGGGATGGAACCCTAGTGGGATGGAACCCTAGTGGGATGGAACCCACGACAATATCTAGTGGAACATATAGTGGTCCTATTTTGATATCCACTAATTTTATAAAAATGTTTTTCAAAAATATATCTCTTGTTTTTTAAAATGTTTTCAAAACTTTCTTTTCAAAAAGACATCTCTCTTGTTTGAAATATTTTAGCCTCATAACTATTTTTATCATTTTTAATATTTTGATTTCAAAATTGTCCTTGTTTTTAAACCATCTCTTGTTTTAAGTATTTAGCTTTAAAATATTTATATACTCAGATTTTAAATCACTTTATAGATTAAGATTATATATATTAAAAATTATTTTCTAAACTCTTTTATATGTTTAAACTATATTCAAATATATTTACAAAGTATAGAAATTGTTTTGACAAATTATAGAAACTAATTTTAATAAGAAAATCAAAACATTAATTTTTGCCTTGAGCATGTCGACATACCTCAACCCCCCATGTCGACATGGTGTCCGTTATTTTCAAATTTCAAATTTTCAAAAGAAGTGTCTATTCGTCGTATCCTTTCATGAATAGATATGGCTATTGCTCTACTATAAATACCAGTAAGTTCTAAACGAATTTTAACCAGATTTTCATTTATTTTCTCTCCTCTTCATCTTCCACATTTATTCTAAAGAATCCTAAACTATACTCTGCCGAAATACCAAGTGAATCAAACTCGATTATCTATTGTTTGATTCTCTACCACTCTCTTCATAAGATCTCGGTGCTATTCAGAGTTATAGGATCTTTTGTAAATCAAATTGTTGAGTAAAAGGTGTGGTTGAGCCTTGAAATCAATTGGGTGTGATTGTAGCCCCGGAAATCAATTAGGTGATATTGTAGCCTAGTTAAATCAAAAGAGTTGCCCTGAACTTGAATACATGAGGGTGTACCTTGTAGCCTTGAAACCAAGGGTGTAATCTAGGAGATTATTTTTGAAAAAAAATCCATACGATTGTACGGGACTGGATGTAGGGTAACTCCGAACCAGTATAAAATCCTGGTGTGTTCTTTCCTTTACTGCTTTTATTTAGTATTTGCATCTGTGTCTGATTCTGTGATTATATCTGTGTTTGTGAATTGAATTTGTTAGTGTTTAAATTGAACAAATTTCAAAAAGATTTAAAAATACATAAAACACTATTCACCCCCCCTTCTAGTGTTATTCCAGCCTTAAGATCTGTAATCCGCAGTTCTCACATTTGGTATCAGAGCAAGGTTTTCAAAGTTTCAATAATCTGAATTTTGAAAAGTTTTAAAAATGGCTACTAACACTAGTTCTGTTAACACTATCACTAGTTCATTTGTAGAGGGTTAGTCTACTGCCAGACCACCACTTTTTATTGGCGGTAACTATGCATATTGGGCATGTAGAATGAAAATATATTTATAGTCAATAGGATTAGACACTTGGAATATCACACAAACTTAATATTTTGAACCCACAACTAGTTTCGCACAGTGGACTACTGAGCAAAAGAATATTGCACAAAATAATTCAAAAGCCATGGATATTTTATTTTGTTCACTTGATAAGAATGAATTCAATAGAGTATCTGTTTGTAAGTCTGCATATGATATCTAGAAAACTTTGCAAGTTACTCATGAAGGAACAAGCAAAGTAAAATAGACCAAAATATCCATACTCACAAATTAGTTTCAGTTATTCAAAATGAATTCAAATGAGTCCATTTTAGATATGTATAGTAGATTTTAGGAGATTGCGCATTCTCTAATTTCATTGAGAAAAAGTTTTTCCGAAGAAGATCAAGTCAAAAAAATTATAAATTCTCTTACTCCAGAATGGGATCAGAAAACTCTTGCAATCGAAGAAGCAAATGATATCAGTACTTTAAAGATTGAAGAATTGATTGGAAATCTAATGTCGTTCGAAGTACAAATGCAAGGGAGAAGAGATAGCAAGGCATTCGAAAAGAAGTCAATTGCGTTCAATACATTAACAGATGGATCAGACTCGGGAAGTGATGATGATGAAGAAATAGCTTTCATGAAAAAGAATTTTCGGAAGTTTCTGACATACAGAAAGATGAACTGAAAGTGACTATAGATCGTGTAATATGGAATAGTATAAAAGCAGTGTGGAATAATAGAATAATTAGCAGATAATAGTAAATAATAAACGAGCACACCAGGAATTTTTATACTGGTTCGAACTTCCCGTTCTACGTCCAGTCCCAGACTCCTTCTGGAATTTCAACTAACAACAACCCTCACTTAACCCGGAGGAACAGGTCTATACAACCCTGAGCAGCCGAACAGGGACCTGAGCAACAGAACAGGATTTCGCCTCAACAACCGAAGAGGACTTCACTTTGCTCGAGCAGCAGAACGAGACTTATACAGAACAATATTTCTTGACACTATGTGTTCTTCAGTAACACGAATTTGTCAATTATAGTACACCCTTCCTATAATCTTCTCCTTTATGATATATATGTGAATGCGTGAAGAATAAGGAGGTAAGAAAGTGAATTTGAATGATGTTGAAAGCACAAGTGTATTAGAATCAAGAATTTTGAGAGTAGAATAATAATCAATTGAATTGTTGTTGGAAAACTTGATTCTAATGTGTTTATATAGATAATAAATAGTTGCAATTGTTCGTGAAGAGTTATCATCAAGAGTTATGATCATATCTATTGGATTAAAGATTGCAACTCTTCACGAATGGAAGTGCCTTTTCAAAAAACTAGCCGTTATAGACATTCAGACTTCTGAATTGAATAATTCAGACTTCTAAAATTGCACAGGCTCAAACCAGAAAGAAAATAGGCTAAAAACAACCATTTTCAAACGTCTGAAATTACCAAGTCAGACGTCTGAATATTGTACTAACAATATTCATTTTTCCAGATTCAGACATCTGAATGTAACTAAAAAAATACCAATTCTCAAATGGTTAGAGCACTTGCCTTCTGAACTAGTGACCCGGGTTCGAGTCCGCTCCATGCAATTTTTGTAACTTGATTTTTCATTTAAAATATGAATGTATATGTGTGTATATCATTTTGAGAAGATTTTAACATTTGTAAACTCTAGACACGACACTCTATGACTAATAATACTTTGTTTGTCACCTTCGTCTTGTCTCTATCGTATATATATCTCTTCTTGTATCTCCATATACATTCTTTCATACTTTTGTACTGTGTATCTTCATTTTGAACGTATTTGATTATCTCTTTTTGATGCTCATGTACCTGCAAATTAGCTTAGAGATTCTTTGACATTATTGTATAGTTGTTGTCATTAAAATCCAACAATTGAGGTTCTAACATGAACAACTTCAAAAAGAATGATCACAGGAATTCTGGAAATCATAATGAAGTACCAAATCACGTCAAATGTTTCAACTGTGACGAACCAGGCCATCTCAAAAGAGACTGTCCGCATCCTGATAAGCAAAAGTTTCCTGCAAGCAATGATTATACAAAGAAAAGGAAAAGAGCATATACTGCTACACTAGACGATTCAGACTCAGACTCATCCTCAAGCGATGATGATCAGAAGACGGAAAATTCAAATATGTGCTTTACGGCTATTCATGATTCTGATGATCTCGGAGATACAAATCTAGAAAAAGGTACATATTTACAATATATTGGTTGAAATTGTTTGATTGTTTTTTGAAATTATGTGTTGTTTGAATTTTAAATTTTTTATTATTATGCTTATTTTTATTTTAAATATTATAATATATTTTTATTAAATGAATATTATTATATTACTCCGGAAAATATATAGACATTAAAAATAATATATGTATATAGATATTAAAGTATATAGGAAAATATAAGTCACATGAATTCTCTGACCCATGTCGACATGGCCCTACCCATGATGTCGACATCCCTGTCAGAAATTTGAAATTCAAATTTGAATTCAAATCTTTGAATTTCCCTTTACTTTTTCACCAAACCCAATGTTCTAGAAAGGTACCTCTTGACCAGAGAACATGTCTATTGAATATCTATTTATTTACATTATCTTATCATACCTTTTCACTTTCGTTTTAAAATTCAAACTCTCTTTCACTCTTTCAAACTTTCTACTCTCTTCAAAAATGGCTTCTTTAAGCACTCCATCCACAACGAGGCTATCTAAAACCATTAAAGAGTATCTCTATAATGATCCGGAAGCAATCAAGGCTTATATAAGCTATGCTAATTTCAGAAAAGTTCATACGGGAAAGTTTGCTATCTTTAGCGATTTCTCTACATATGAAATCAATACTCTTCTTGAAGAGAATCATATCCTTAGTCTTTTTGACAATTCTCAAAATGATTTTGTTTGTTACCCAAATCTTGTTAAAATGTTTTATGCGAATTTGAATCGCGGTTTTTATGAAGGAAATGAAGATGAAATTTGGAGTAGTGTTAAAGGCACTAAAATTGTTTTAAATTGTGAAATTTTGGGCAACATTCTCAATTGCAAGAATTCAGGAATAGATCTTTCTACTTTTAATATTGATGAACATGATCGTGAGACATTTCATCACATTTTCGAAGGAGATGACAACTTTGAATTTAAAAATCGTAACTTTCGTCCGAAAGCACGTATTGTCAATCTTCTTTTGCAGCATACTATCACGCCTAGATCGGGAAATTTCAATAACCCGACTTTAAAAGTTTGTAAAGCTCTTTTTGCTATTTTTGGTCATTATGACATTAATTGGGCGCAAGTGATTATGGATGAACTTCGTCCTAAGAATTTGGAAATGGGTGAGAATACCTTGTATCATGGAATCTATCTCACTCGGATTTTTAATTATTTTGGCGTCGATTACAAAAGGGAAGAATTTGTTTCAAGAAAAGTGTTTAATCAAGCCAACATTTCTCTCATGAAAGTTCCTTTCATATTTCAACAATATGAATCTCTTGCCGAAAAGGATGAAAGATTGGCACATGAAGATATGGAGGAAGAAGATGAAGAAGAAGAAGAAGGGGATGAAATGGAAATTGAAGAAGATAATGAAGAAACCTCCTTGGAAAGTATTGAATATCCTACCAATACTAACCATCCTTCCAACAAAACTCTCCTCAAAAATCAAAAGATTATAGTGGAAAATCAACGGATTCTCAAAAGATCCGTTAGTAAGAAATTGGATAAAATGTCCACTAATATGAACAAATTCTTTGCTAAAGTTGGTCGGAAACTTGGCTTATCATCATCATCTTCATCCTCTAGCACATTCTAAGAACTAGGTTGTGATGTATTAGTTTGTTTTGTGTGAGCTTGTATTTTTTTAATCATATTATGAAATATCTTATGTATCATCTCATATATGTATAAAAAAATTATCTATCTTATGTTTTCCTACCTTATCGTGTCTCTGCAATAAATGTTAGTATAGTATATAAGTTTATATAGATACATACTTATTCACAAAATAAATAAGACACATAAATTAACTAACTCATGTCTACATGCCTCTACCCCCTATGTCGACATATAACAGTCAGATTTGGTTATTTTTAAATTTTGAAATTAAAATAACTAACTCGTGTCTATTCATTTTAAACGAATTTCTGTCTATTTAAACACCTGTTTCTTCCAGAAATTTGTAATCTTTTCATTTCTACTTATCTCTATTTGCATCTCTTCACTATTTATCAATAATGGCTTCCTCTTCTCAAACTCTAAGTGATAATCTTGAAGAAACTCTCAATTCATTCATGAATACAATTACTTTTATTCTCCACAATCAAAGGCACTTAGAACTAAGTCAAATGTAGATGATAAAAGAACAAGAGAAGCATTTCGATCACTACACCAAATACTGAGATTTGCAACTAACCATCCGCGCATTTGGCAACGGTTATTAACCGTTGCCATTTAGCAACGGTTAATAACCGTCTTGGTTTAGTTAGCAACGGTTTTTTCTTGTTGCTAATTGGGAACGGTTATTAACCGTAGCTTCTTTGGAGACAAATGATGGCGGTGAATTTCATCCTTTCGCGCCATAATTTTTGGCGCGCTTCGTTCCAATTAGCAACGGTTTTCAACCGTGGCTAATTAGCAACGGTTATTAACCGTCGTAAATCTTTTAGCCGGCCCAGTGGCAAGCCCACCAAGCCCCTGGGATGGGGCAACCAACTGAGCCGGGCAACACCCAAAATCTGTTTTACTTCACAGTTACAGCTCAATAGCAATCTCCATGTTGGCGATGCTCGAACCCAAAAAAACTAGGGTTTCAAAAATCAACGCTTTCTAAATAATCATCGCTGCATACTCGGCTATTCCATCAGCCATCGTCGGCTCAAGCTTGCCTCCTACGCGATATTTTCTACTGCTGATTTGAAGTCCTGCTACAATCTCTATACTGCCACTGCTAATTAAGTATGCGAATTTCTTGTTTTGAGTTGTCTAATTTTCTAAAATTGAGTCGCCCTTTTACTGCTTTAGATTTCATTAACCTTGAAAACGCCTGAAGCTAATAACTTATTAGTATTTAGTTATAAACAAGTAGTTTTCTGTAAATAATCGTTTAGGAATTGAAATTTGAAAGCTGAAGCTAAAAAACTAATAATTATTTAGGAACTGATACTTACATTGATGTACTATTTTTCCTGTAGTGTGTGTATGTCTACCCGTAAACATTTAGGCAGAACCCAATATGATTTGCCTGTACACTTAACTAGATACACTAGTTTGTAAACTTGATACATTTCGTTAAAAATTAAATACACTGTTTTGTAAACTATTTGAGACTATAAGTATTGCAGCCCACTTAATGTGGCAACTTTTGTATAAAAAGTTGGTACTTTGTTATGTTATAGTTTTATATGTGATTTTATGGTTATATATGAAAAAGAAAAAAAAATTGACATGTTATATAGTAAGGGGCAAAAAAATTCACATTGGGCTTGGTCAACCGATTCTTTGGGCCGCCCTTGCTTTTAGGATTGATGTTTCATTAAGTTTTTGGGGATTGATTATAGTCAATATCTACTACTCTTTAACAGTTTGCCAAAGTAGAGATGCACCTTCTAATCTGAACCATCAGAATACATATTTGATGTTTTAAGTGTACAGTGTTAGAGAACCAAGAAACAATTGGTTATGCAAGGGATGATCTTTTTACATTTATATATGATTTGTTTTACAAATTGTAATGTACTGTACTGTACTGCATGCTAGTTAGACATAGTTGCTTATAGTGCTTGCTAGGGTATAAGTTGATGCAATGAATTTTGTTTTACTAAATATGAGACCATATTTAGTAAGTGGATAAATTGTTGTTAATGGCGCAAACCAAGTATCAGGAGAGGGGTAATGCATAGACATTACTCTGGTGCTACAAAATGGCGCCGTTGTAATGGCAAATTTTTTGGAAACAGTTTGATGCTAATGTTAAATTTCAAGTGAAATCAAAAGAATATTCATTTGTTTAGTTAATATCAGAGTTGAACTTGGTGGAAAGCCATAAGATATTGTTACCCATGATTTATTATTAGCTCTTGTTATTTTCTTTTAGTATGTCTTTTAGTATAGACAAACAATGGATGAATCAATCTAATCGAAGAAATACAGAATATGTGGAAGGTGTGAGAAATTTCGTTAAATTTGTTGCTGAAAACGGTGGCAATAAGGAAAAGTATTCGTGCCCTTGCACGCAGTGCAAAAATGAAGATACATTCAAATTAAATGACATTCATTTTCATTTGCTTAGATATGGTATTGTTCAATCATATACCGTGTGGTGTTTTCACGGGGAAAGAATACCGGAGAAGCCAAAACAACAACCGGTTTGTCATGCCACAAATACTGATGAGTCCGAACATATTAGGATGGAGGATTTGATCAATGATGCAGATAGATTCCTTCATTTTCAACCTACAAGTCAGTTTCATGATAATGCTAATATTGGTGAGCAGTTTACGGATAAATCATTTTTTGATAGTGCAACTGCAACAGAGCCATTGTATCCTTCTTGTCCAAAAGAGATTACAAAGTTGTATGCCATTATGAAACTGAATAGCTTGAAGACCCAATACGGATTTTCAGACAATGGTGTGACTGCAGTACTCGAATTCATAAAGGAGTTACTCCCCGAAGGTAACACGCTACCTTCAAAGTACCCCGACGTGAAGAAGATCATTAACCAAGTTGGGATGAATTACATAACTTATGATGCATGCATTAATGAGTGCATCTTGTACTGGAAAGATAATGCGAACAAAGTTTCATGTACAAATTGCAACGCACCAAGATACAAGACATCATTCGACGAAGAGAGAAAAGCTACCACAGTACCTCAAAAGACCTTAAGACATTTTCCTTTAATTTCTAGATTGAGAAGACTGTATACTGTACCATGGATAGCAGAAGCGATGACCTGGCATGGTCGTGCCAAGTCCGGTACAACTGTAATGCGTCATCCGCGTGATACTTCTCAATGGAAAACTACAGATTCTTTTGATTCTTTGTTTGCTGCTGAACCACGAAATATCACGCTTGGAATAGCAACAGATGGTTTCTGTCCGAATGCTTCTTTAACTAACCCTTACAGCTGTTGGCCAGTAATTGTAGTACCATATAACCTTCCTCCATCTTTGTGCATGAAAAGAGAGTTCTCAATGTTAACACTGTTGATTTCTGGGCCAAAACAACCGGGGAAGGATATTGATGTATATTTAGAACCTTTGATAGATGAGTTAAAGCAGTTATGGGAAGGAGTCGTTACATTTGATTCATTTATGAAATCTGAGTTCATAATGAGAGCTAGAGTGTTGTGGGCAATCCATGATCATCCCGCTCTTGGGACTTTATCGGGATGTACAACTCACGGCTACTTTGCATGTCCTCTTTGTGGAGAAGAAACTACATCTGTTTATCTCCCTGAAAGTAAGAAGATTTGTTACATGGGACATCGTAGATTTCTTCCGTCCGGACACAAGTTTCGATACGATAAGACAAATTTCAACAACGAGCAAGAACTTAAGCGTCCTCCAAAACCACTGGCTGGTTATCAAGTTGAAAAAAAGGTAGCGAATATAAAAATGAAAGTTGGTAAAAACATACCGGAAATTGGTCGAAAACGGAAAAAGACAATCGATGAAGAAGTTCCTGCATGGTATAGGAGGTCGAAGTTCTTTGATTTGCCATATTGGAAAACAAATTTAACCCGACATAATATTGATGTTATGCATACGGAGATGAATGTCTCGAAACATTTGATCAACACAATTAGTCTCTTTTATAACATGGGTATAAAACAAAAGTTGTGGGTGATAGAAGATCCTGAAACAAGTAAAGTAACCATACCAAATGCGACTTTCACTTTGAGCAAAGAAGAAAAGATACGGTTTTGCACCGTTTTGAAAAATTGAAAGTGCCGAGCAAATTCTCTTCGAACTTCCATAACAATGTGAGCATCAACCCTCTTGAACTAAAAAATATGAAGTCACATGATCACAACGTCATAATGCAACATTTACTTCCGGTATTGCTTCAGCATTGTTTTCCGCAACATAAGGATCTACGGAATGCTATTCACCGCATTAGTCTCTTTTATAACATTTTGTGCTCAAAGGTGATCAACAGGGAACATCTTCTAAAAGCAAAGGCTAGTTTGGTAGAAGCAATGTGTGTTATTGAAAAACATTTTCCGCCTGCATTTTTTGATATCAGTATTCACCTTATGGTTCATTTAGCCGATGAAGCATTGATTTCTGGTCCTGTTAGATATAGGTGGATGTACCCATTTGAACGGTAAATTACTAATTTTAGTTATGTACATAATTATTCGATTTAAATATCTATTGATGTCTACATTTTACAATTATGCATCTTCATAGGTTGATGAAAACATATAAAGGATATGTGCGCAACAAAAGATATATTGAAGGGTGTATTGCAGAAGGATATATTGTACAAGAAGCTAGTCTTTACTGCATGGAGTATATGCCAAAAGGAGGTGCTGGCACTCATAAACATACCCGTGAAGCGTTTTTATGATGAGTTTGCTGATGAAATAGCACTAGATAATGGTAAAGATATAACGTTAACTCAAGTGCAATTTCAACAAGTGCGTAAATAGGTCCTTGATAAATACGACGGATTGGATGAATGGAAGAAGTAAATTCATGAATTTGTTCTGAATTCTTATTATTGTAAATCAATTCATATATATAGTATTTATTGTGTGTTTTTCGTAGGAGGTATAACTCCTATGTTCAAAGCACCAAATCTCAAACTCGAGGCGGGGGTACATCTGGGGAAGCTATTAAAAATTTCACTTTTTGGTTACGTGAGGAGGTATATGTATTAAATATTTAACGTATTTTCAAGTTGACCATACACCTCCTTGACAATGTTTTTTTACTTATTGTGTTTGTTGTAGTTGTTGAAGACCGTCGATGTTGACTCAACTCTTTGGCGGTTAGTTAACGGGCCGAAGTTTGATGCCCGTAGTTATATGAAGTACCAAGTGAATGGGTTTTTATTTTCTCCGAAGAGTTATGAAGAGCGAAAGCTAACACAGGATAGTGGTGTATGCATGAGAGCAATTATACAATTTAGAGCGAGTGGGAAGGATAAAAATTTTAAGGAAGCAGAAACAACTTATTACGGAGTCATTCAACAGATAATTGAGTTGGATTACATTGACTTCAAACAAACAGTTTTTTATTGTGATTGGGTAAAGGTCGAAGATAAGATCAATGGTTGTAAAATAGATTCTGTTTCAAGCTTGATCACGGTTAACTTAGGAAAATTGAAGAATAAAGATAGCGTGAATGATGAGCCATTTATTCTTGCATCGGAAGCGAGTCAAGTGTTCTACTCAAAAGATTTAAAAAATAACGGATGGTTTGTGGTTTTGCATACACCAAAACGGTAGACCATAAATGTGGATGACACTGAGTTTCCCACCGTTTATCAATCAGCTTTTGAAGATAATGAAAAATTAGAAGATCTTATCAAATGCATATGTTAACTTTGTATTTCAGAGAAGTTATTGTACCTTAACAAAATATTTATTTAAAATGGTGTAAAATGTAAAATATAGCGTGAATGATAGTAATAGATGCATTATATTTTTTATTAGTGTCATTATAATATCCTGATGGATCCATAAGGATGGATATATTGCAAGAGTTCATTTTGTGTTTGTAGTTGTAGGTACTTACATATGATCACATACATACACACATGTACACATACATACATATGATCAGCTTGACTATTCTTTCTTTCTTTGTGTTTGTAGGTAGACATGCAGTTCAAGATATTGTATTTTCACCCTTTAGTTCAGCAGTGCTAAGGTAATATATTTTTGTATTTGCATCCTTTATTTCAGTCAGTATTTTAGATATTGTTTTGAATCCGCTTAAGTTTAAAATTCTGGTGATGCAGGAAGACTTTATCACTGCCGCATTAAAGTGAATGTTCCCCTTCCCGCCCATCCCTATGATCCCCGATTGATGTTAGCCACATTATTGCATGGACTTCCTTCCATAACAAGATCAAATGCATTATATGACTTAATAAAATTGCTCCAAGCGATTACTGGTAAGCTACTATACATCTGATATAGTAAACAACGTCCCCTTCTGATTTTTTTGATCCCATCAGTTTCTCATCACATTACGATTATTGTTAGTCGGACTGACAAAAATCGTAATGTGGTGAGAAGTTGGTGGGATCAGACAAATCAATAAGGGGACGTTGGTACATATATCAGATGTACAGCAGCTTAACTGTGATTGCTTGGAGCTAATTTTATTAAGACATATAAAGCATTTGATCTTGTTATGGAGGGGACTCCATGCAATAAGGTGGCCAACATAAATTGGGCATCACAGGGATGGGCTGGAAGGGGAAGAACTGTACGTCATAATGTTGTTGGGATTATTTTAGGATTTGAGACTTTGCAGGACATAATGTCACAAGATGCCACACCACCGTCAAATGATACAACTTCCCAATCATCCACTTTAAAACGGGAGAAAATTGATATAGACAACTACGGTTCTCCAGTCGGAAAAAATGGTTCAAAGGTCGCTACGAAGATTGGTAAACTAGTAAGAAATCATGTGCCAGTCTCATATCCAAGTTGGAAAAAAGTTCCGCCAAATTACAAGGAAGACGTGTGGAATCAATTGGAGGTAATAATGAGCTCCGTTCATTTATAATGCTTTCAATACATAAATAAAAAATGGTTTACATGCATTTTTTGTTATGCAGAAATATTATGAGCTCGATCCTCTATCAAAGGACCTTATTATGAAAAAAATGTCCGAGGCTTTTAGGAGACACAAGAATGATTTGCGCAAGAATCATTATGACCATTTCATCACTGACGAAGAAAGAATGAGAAATTGTCCACCGAAAATTGCTCAAGATGATTGGGATGAGTTCATAAGAAACGAATCAAAACCCGAGGCGAAAGAAAAAAGGAAGCGAGGCAAACAAAATAGATCAATGCTCGAATATGGTCATCATTCGGGACGTAAGAGTCACGCTATGATTACTCAAGAAATGGTATGTGTCATTGAATTGGTGCATCACATTGCATATACCATTAGTTCCAAATATAATTTTAGGTCATTGTATGCAGGTCGATTCAAGTAGTCCGGGAACAGAAGTATCACGTCTTCAAGTATGGGAGAAAACGCATAAGAAAAAAGATGGCAGCACGTCAGATGCGACATCTTCCTACTTTGTAAGTTAAACAAATAACAACGCCTCTAAATTAAATTTTCATTATTAATATATATGTATTTACTTTTTAGGACAAAATTGAAAAAGAAAAGGAAGTGACGAGTGGTGGTGATGAAGCCGTCTTTATATCAGTGTTTGGTAAAGATGTAAAGGGCAGGAGCCGAAGTATTAGGACCAATATAGCTCCTAGCCAAGTTAAGAGTGATGCCATTCCATGCAAACGGCTCAAACAGGCCCAAGGAATATATGAGCAGCGACTGCAAAATGTGGAGCAAAAATTGATGAAGCTGGACAATATGGATGATAAACTGGAGTGTCTTCTCATCATAGCCCAAGATAATCGTCAAGTAGGCAGTGAAATCGCATCTTCTCAGTTTGCCACTCCGAACAATCAGTTAATCGACCAAAGATGTGAAATCCTGAACTTCGAGGACGAAGTAATTGCAACAGGTACTATTTTATTAAAATTTGAAGAAAATAATACGTTGCAAAGTCAGTGAATGCTTAACTTCGTGAACGGGAGAGTGTGCTGCATTTTCTTGCACGTATAAGCAAATTTATAACTTGCTGCCACATGTTTAATACAAAGTGAACCGTCACAATTTTGCTAAGTTATATCTCAACACATTTTTACATTTTTCATTTAACATAGCTGAACAATAGTGAGGCTGTTAGTCAAGAAATAAAACAAGTTTGTTATCACGTTTACAATTGCTGAGACATATTAGTAAACAATTAACAGAGAAGCAAGGCAATGGGTGAAAACATTAATTCAAAAGCAACTTGAACTTTACATTACTCTGCCACAGCTAAGGGCTAGCCGAGCAGTACTTGTGTACATGGCATTAAATGAATATGTACCCAAAACACTTCTCAGCACTCATTTCTTTGACTTAAGTAAAAATAAAATAAAGATATCACTTCATCATCCTTTATTCCACTTCTTTCAGCATCTCAAGCGAAGCATTAATGGCTGATATTGTTTAAACTTCTGCACCCTTTTAAATTGAGTTGCTAGCTGTTGTAGAGTAAAGACAGGTGAGTTTGAAACTCACGCATTTAATATATATGTTGCCTGGTTGCCAAAAAAATTCTCTGTAATTCACTTATGGCATTAAACCTAAGTCATTATTAGGCAAATTTGGGTCTAGTTCATATGCTATGAAACTTGGGCCATCGCTGCATGTTTGTGAAATGGTTTTGGGTAGCATGAGTTTTGTTTTTTGTTTATATAAGTTTTCATCCTAAAAAAATCTGGTGCACTGTCCCTGATGGATGCGAGTAAATCCTTTTGGACCTGCGTATGCACTGCCCCTGAACCATGCAAGTTTATTTCTTTGTTACCTGCATGTGTTATTTTTGCAAATTACATGCTTTATACGTGTGTTTTACTTTGATTTTTGTGTGGAAATTCTTGCGTGCGTGATATATATTGCATGTATAATTTTCTGAAGGCAAATGGTTCCAAGATTTAAAACTTTTATTCTTGCGTGTGTAGTGTCCCTGAAGCATGCAAATATACCACCTCTAATATATGCGTATCCTTGCATTGAAATTATTTCATGCGCACACTTATGCTTTTGTGCCCATATATACCACCTCTTAAATGTTTGGGAGCTTGTTAGTTCTGTAAATGTGATTCCATATATTCACTCCAAAAATGCTTATATAACAGGTACTATATGCCGAGATTCCACAGCATTAGTAATTCATGGAAAACCAGTACCACCCACATATGAAAAAGTGTTGTTGGACAAAATTTTATTGCCGGATGAGCTAACCGCCAAAATATGTCGACAATTTACCGAGACCTTTGGGGATGTTGGAGCCGGAGGTTATGTGAGCCATCAAAAGGGTTTGATACGATATCTTTAGTCGGAGGTATTGATATTTATGACTTGTTCTTTGCATATATTGCTGATTTTCTTTTGTTTGCTGTATATGAAATTTGCATATGTTAATGCATGTGTATTTTGTCCTGGTCTGTCTTGTTTACAAGATAATCGACAATTTATAAAATACTAGGAAGTAAAGCTTTTACCTTCCAAAAAAAAAGGTTGAAGCCCATTATATTCTCCTTCAATGCCTCTCAAACTAAAAAACAACCGTGTTTAAAAATTATTATAACATTATATATTTGCAACTTGAAAGAAGTGTTGCCAACTCGTACAAAGCATAAAACATTATATTGACTTTGCATTTCAAAGTCTGAGCTAGAAAGATAATCAAACATTCACCAATTTTATTTTGATATTCGAAATAATAGAATAGAAATAGTTCAAAGTTGGATAATGAATTTCATTCAAGATTCAATGCAACTTCTATTAGTGGTAATTAATACTTATGTCACACGGACTAAGTCAGATTACATCCAGTGTCTATTCAAGACTGACAAAAAACAAGAGGGTTGATAATCTAATTGAATTCAGCCACATCAATGATGTTCAGATGATAACATGCACCCCAAGATCTAATGCTTTTCTTGATTAAACAAGAAGATAAGTAACAACATTAGCAGCCTGTGTACATAACTGAAATTATTTTCATATATGAAATTACATTATTTCAAGCAATTTCCTTTTAATGATCAAAGCCTAACATTCATTCTTTTGGGTGGTATGAATTTTTAGACAGGTTTATCAAACCTGTCATGTATAAACAGAGGCATGTTGCCTGTACACAATCGTACACACAGTCATGCATACATAAATACAAGCATGCAAGCACCTTTCACAATTTACATTCAAGACTTATCACATGCAAAATAGATATATCAAGTTTTAAGAATTTATAAGGGTGGTTTGCTCACCTGGATAGTTTGACAGAGAGGAAAGAGAACCAGAAAAAGATTTCAAAATCTGGAAATTGAGGCTTGATCAAATTTGCTTTATCCTAACCGTTGTTTGCATTGAATTGCTTTGCATTATTTGATTTGCTCTTTGCTTGGGTTCTACTTTGTTTTAAATTGTTTCAGAATTTTTGAATCAGGTAGATGCTTTTTGTTTTTGAAGTGGAATATTCTTTCCAGATTTATGAAGTTGAACTGCCTCTGAATTTAATCTTCGAGTTGCACATGAACCAGGTTGAACATTGAAGTCTGAAAACTGGAATGCTTTGCCCTGTAATGAACCATGTAGACTTCACTGCTTGCAAAACAATGTAGTGTAATTAATGAAATCTTTGTACTGTAGTGTAATAAACAATGCAGTGTAATAAGTATGATATTCCGGCATGGTAGCATTCTATTTGCAAAACAATGAGTGTAATTATAAGTTTGATAATTTTATATGTATGGTATATGTGCGATATGTTTATAGTGCTTGTGTACCAATATTTTGATATTCTGGCATATTTTGATATATATTGATATTCTAGTATATATACTGAGATATGCGTGTAACGCAGTAGTGAGTTACATATGTGATTTTGTAGGAGCAGGAGCAAACACTATGTGCAACGGTTGTTAACCGTTGCTTTATGTGTGACTTTTGTCCATTAAGCAACGGTTTGTAACCGTTGCCTTTTGTACATTCAGCAACGGTTAATACCCGTTGCCTATTGTCCATAAAGCAACGGTTTATACCCGTTGCATTTGGCCCAATTTGCAATGGTTAATACCCGTTGCCTTTGGCCCAATTTGCAACGGTTTTTACCCGTTGCCTTTGTCACAATTTGCAACGGTTTTTACCCGTTGCCTTTTGGACATAAAGCAACGGTTTTCTCCCATCACTAAATTCAACCACTCCTATAATGAAGACGGTTTTTACCCGTTGCTTTTGGACTTAACAACGGTTTTTACCCGTTGTTAATATCTTATAATGGTGTAGTGGATGCCCTCCGCTGGATGATTTCTACCCTCAACAAAGATGATCTCGATGCAAATCTTGTAGGAACTTTGATTCAAGATAATGAAGATTGGGAAGTTATTAAAAAGGATCCTATCTTTGGAGAAGAAGGATGGGTTGAAGTTTCTAGAAATATTTGATCTCCTTATGGTTTGAATTGTTTGTTTTTGAATAGTGTGATTTGATTTGATTTGCTTTGATTTGATTAGAATTGATTTGGTCTGAATGGATTGTATAACATTATATTAAACATAGTATATATTTGTTGGGTTTAAACTTTCATATTTGTCATTAACTCATGTTATATATATATATATATATATTCCATCATAATTTGTCTCAGGTACTCCAGTATAAGCCCAAAGGGGAATTATATAAGTTTAGAATTAGTTTTTATTGATGACAAAGGGGGAGAAGTATAAAATAGAGTAGTTAGGCTTAGATTAAGGGGGAGTTATAGTGAAGGTGAAGTATATTTTATAAACATAGGTGGTCATCATAAAAAAGGGGGAGATTGTTAGTTCTTAAGATGATGGTTTTGATGACAACAACCTTAGGACTTATTATAAAATATAAATACTAACGTTGTGGTTTAGATATATACGTATATGCAGAATATAAACATGCAGGTACCAAGAATGAAGACTGTACAGTATAGATATACAAGACTGATGAATTTAAAGATTGAAGATATCAACATTGAAGACTCATAAGTATCAAGAAATCAAGTTATCAAGAGTTAAAGATTTCAAACAGTACAAGATATCAGTCTATAATTATGTTAAAACTTCTTGAAAGCACTTACATCTTTATTCGAAATTTATTCGTGGAATGGAATCCACTTCGAGCCCGTTAAAGGGATGGAACCCACGACAATATCTAGTGGAACATATAGTGGTCCTATTTTGATATCCACTAATTTTATAAAAATGTTTTTCAAAAATATATCTCTTGTTTTTTAAAATGTTTTCAAAACTTTCTTTTCAAAAAGACATCTCTCTTGTTTGAAATATTTTAGCCTCATAACTATTTTTATCATTTTAAATATTTTGATTTCAAAATTGTCCTTGTTTTTAAACCATCTCTTGTTTTAAGTATTTAGCTTTAAAATATTTATATACTTAGATTTTAAATCACTTTATAGATTAAGATTATATATATTAAAAATTATTTTCTAAACTCTTTTATATGTTTAAACTATATTCAAATATATTTACAAAGTATAGAAATTGTTTTGACAAATTATAGAAACCAATTTTAATAAGAAAATCAAAACATCAATTTTTGCCTTGAGCATGTCGACATACCTCAACCCCCCATGTCGACATGGTGTCCGTTATTTTCAAATTTCAAATTTTCAAAAGAAGTGTCTATTCATCGTATCCTTTCACGAATAGATATGGCTGTTGCTCTACTATAAATACTAGTAAGTTCTAAACGAATTTTAACCAGATTTTCATTTATTTCTCTCCTCTTCATCTTCCACATTTATTCTAAAGAATCCTAAACTATACTCTGCCGAAATACCAAGTGAATCAAACTCGATTATCTCTTGTTTGATTCTCTGCCACTCTCTCCATAAGATCTCAGTTCTATTCAGAGTTATAGGATCTTTTGTAAATCAAATTGTTGAGTAAAAGGTGCGGTTGAGCCTTGAAATCAATTGGTTGTGATTGTAGCCCCGGAAATCAATTAGGTGATCTTGTAGACTGGTTAAATCAAGAGAGTTGCCCTGAACTCGAATACAGGAGGGTGTACCTCGTAGCCTTGAAACCGAGGGTGTAATCTGGGAGATTATTTTTGAAAAGAAATCCATACGATTGTACGGGACTGGATGTAGGGTAACTCCGAACCAGTATAAAATCCTGGTGTGTTCTTTCCTTTACTTCTTTTATTTAGTATTTGCATCTGTGTCTGATTCTGTGATTATATCTGTGTTTGTGAATTGCATTTGTTAGTGTTTAAATTGAACAAATTTCAAAAAGATTTAAAAATACATAAAACACTATTCACTCTCCATTAGTGTTATTTCAGCCTTAAGATCCGTAATCCGCAGTTCTCACAAAGGTCTCTGTAGCTAGGACTAATAGACCAATAATGATGACTCTAGAAGCCCACCTTGGGAATAGGTCTTAAGTGACGGAGTCAACCTCGATTGAGGTCTTAAATGGAAGATCTACCAATTCCTCTTTTAAAAGTATTATGTGGTGATAGTAGAAGCCCTCTTAATATTTAGAGGTATTAAGTGGAAAATGGATATGGAAGTATTGGGTTGTTGATAAGCCTTTTTCAGTATTTTGTACCTTGGGAATGGATAGATAAGTATCATGTGTGTAATGCTAGGTTAGATTAGAATTGCTAACCTTAATAGACATAACAATTAAATGGAAACCTATTGGTATAAATTTATGTTATGGATAGACTATAGATTTTCCAGTCATCAGAACGTTGTTCTGACCCCCTCCTCATTACAACCCACATGATAGATTTAGAGGAACATGTCACTGAAGCTAGATGTGTTTAGTTGTTGGAGAAGTCTTCTTTTCTCTCATTCTCGATGTTGATGTGACAATCTGCTATCCAAGGAACACCATTAATTCCAAGGTAGTAGTCAGAGTTAGTATTCTTATTCTATTATTGTTTCTACTGTAAATTTAGATTGCTGTCAATCTCTAATAATGCTTATGCTTATTTGCAGGTGCCAAATCCAATGATCTGTGCTTTGATGGACTTGGGTTTCGTTTTTGTTGAAATTTAGGCTCATTAAGGTATGGGTTGTTACAGGTACTGGATTGAGTATTTTGTGAGTCAGGTGCTTTTAGGGATACGCTGTTAGGAGGTGCAGCTGGAGCACTTTGGTAGCAAGGCATCGACATTTTCTGATATGTATACTTGATAATTTAGTTGTACATGACAGATCTGTTATTTGCATATGTGACTATGTATCTGATATTTATTCAGAACTCCATCTTTTGAAGTTGTGTATTCTGACATTATGTACTGATATTTATTCATTAGTTTCTTCCGCTAATGCGGTCTCTTATATGTTTTTATTCGATCTTGTTCATGTATATCCAGTATATTATATGTTGTCATTCTGTTGTGAGATCTTATCGATGTCTTGGTTTACTGTTTTATTCTATTTTTTCCCTGATGATCTGTCTTTTGTGGTATTCGAAGGTCATGCGATGATGTAAGGCGTCGATTTTTGAGTATTATGAAGGGCAGGTTGCTACAGTTGGTATCAAAGCTTAGGCTCAACACTCAAACTAAGTAGACCAGTTTGAGTTAATCAATTTGGTAAAAGGAGATACATAGAGAGAGCATACTTGTATTTTTCTACTATATTATACTGTATACACCACTTGTCTTCTGGACTTAAATTATTTCTACCTCTAGTTGCTAAGGTATTTTTGTTAGGCTATCTGTTTGACTAGACCGAGTACATGAGCGACTGTGGATACGCAGTCTGAGATGCCTGATTAGTTCAAAGACTATTTAGCTATTGCAAAAGATGTTCCATCACCCCTGAACATTTCCGTAGATTGTGGTTAGTGTCAGAAGTGGTATGGGCCTTTGGGCACTAATATTTTTAGCTCCACTAGCTTTAGACTCTTTAAAGAAGTGCTTGAATTTCCTTAACCTTAGAAGGAAGCCATATCTGAGTCCTAAGACCGTTGTTGAGGTTCAGTCTTGGACACATGCATGAGAATATTTCCATCGATATAAGTCTAAGGAATGTTCTCTTAAGTAAGATTGTTTCTCAGCATTTTGAGAAGGGAGACTTTGGTTGGGTAAGATGCAGTGTTTGTGTGGCTGATGAGTTGACCTATGATTTGGAATTTATTTAGGCGTCGCCTTAGTTCTTGGTCCAGTTTTGAGATTGAGTGGGTCATGTAGCTTGAGCATTCCATCTATCTTGAGTAGGACAGTTTGTCAATGAAGGAGTATTGACCGGTTCAACCTTTTGTTTCTAAGGTTTGAGGCGGTCGATACTTTGTTATTATGGGCAAAGAGATTTGCATTGAGTCTTAAGCATTGGTTAGGGGTTCATTGCTTAGCCTTACCCTTGTTATGGCCCACTTTTGAATATCTCGTTGGAATGGTTCTCCTTCGAGAGTGTTCATGAGATACCGTTGAGGTAATGAAAGTGGAAAGCAATGGAAACTCCAACCGAGGTGAAATGACTATGATACAAGGAAGATCGAGCTTGTTCGAAAAAGAAAGGCTGACTTAGTATGTCACTCCCATGGCATATGGGAGGCATTTCGCTATGAAATGCTATCCAACTAAGGAGAAGTGTAAGTGCTATAATTGCGATCGTCTTGATCACTTAAAGAAGAACCGTTGTACATTTTCGAAGGGTGTGGAAGTGATGATGACTAGCGCCTTTTAGGCATTACCGGATCCTAGTAGGCTTATGGCTCAGGAGAATCGGAAGGGGCTTATGCAGTAAGGTATGCTCTATTTTTGGGAACTCACTTCTATTCCTTTCTTCACTTGAGTGATATATTTTATATGTTTCTAGTTATTCGATAGATATGCTAAACTTGACACCTTTCATAATATGTAAATTCTTGGTAGAGATAAACCTTGTATGAGTCACCTTAGTTGCAAATATGAGGTAAGGCGACCGAAAGTACTACCGTTTGAACTTGATGCACAAGCTTTTGAGTTGGGTAGGTTCGATCGATGAACTATGACTTGGATTTATATCCAAGTAGGGTCTGTTGGATGCCCAGTAATGAGCATAGACCGAGCGGATGACTTATAGGCATTTGACTAGAGTCATTCGTGTTATAATTATTTTTCTTTATGTTAGTAAACCTCAGGTGATGGGAGTAATCCCATGTGCCAAAAAGGACATTTTCTAAAGCTTGGCTCATTCACGTGACAGTTCTTAACCTATAGTTTGAGCGTAGAGTTCTAGGTGATTTGCACCAATTAGGAAAAGGTTTTTCACTTGATCTAATAGACGAGCACTTAAGTCGGATTCTTGAGATGACTGAGAGATTTTCGAAACATGACCTTTTCATGTGAGGAGATTTTAGTGGTTGGTTCAAGGAAACGGATTAGAGTTCGCACGGATAGAGTTAGGTGGCCGATCCTAATTTAACAAAGAAATCTTACGAGCAAACAAAGGGTTGGACCAGGCATCATGCAATTTAGGATGATCTTTGGTTATTGTAAACTTTTAGTGCAGTATAATTACTATTGCGTGGGATAGTTTGGGGAAGGATTTATCGACTTGTTTTATGGTGATTCGGATAATCTTCTAAGTGATGAGATGATACTTGCCTAGCCAAATGTCATAGTGCAAGTTAAGACATTGATTGCTGGATTTATTCGAGAGTTTCGAGACTCGATGAACCTACAGATCATATAGGTTTTCCTATTCATACCAAGAGGTGTAATGGTCTTTCATGTATTATATTCATGAAAGAGGTTGAACCACTTAGGCATTTATTCCTTTTTAATGTTGAACGGACTTATTGGAGTTTATAGTTCAACATGGGCATTTGACTCTAAAGGGTTACCGTGCAGGTTGGTATAGACTCTTTCTGAATAATTCATTTTTTCTATATGCTTGCTTTTTGCTATGTTTCTTGTTTGTTATTGCTTACTATTTATTATTATTTGTTGCTTATTATTGCTTGTTGCTTATTGTTATTCGTTGTTGCTTATGTTTTTTTACTACTATTTGATGTTGTCCATTGTTGTTTGATTTTTGCTATTGGACGATTTTGGTTGTTATTGATTTTGTTGATTGCTTGCTTGCATGTTAGCCACTGTCGCTTATTCTTGCTTACTATGATTTGCTGATTGCTTTATTACTATTTGCTTGTTATTTATTGCTATTTGTTATTGATTGATTGTTACATACCTTATGTATTTGATAGTTTGTATGATAATTATAATTTCATTATTTTATAATATGGGTCGAAGAGTGATAGCGATAGCTATCTGGAATAAATCACATACCATCCATGCCCACTATGGAGTCGAGATGGGATCTATACGAGTCCAGTCCCTTTTGATCCGACTCGGAGTCCATGGCATATTTTGATACTGACTCAGTCGAGCTTACTCTTTAATCGATTGTCATGTATGACTATAGCAGTATCATTTACTACACTAAGGCTATACATGTTTGAATTCTGTGTTAGTGCACAATGCTCTTTGTATAATGCAATTAGGTACTTGAGAGCTGATGTATAGCTATTTAAATGCTAATTTGCTTTGATTGGCATTTAAATAGTAAGAAGCATTCTTAAGAGTGGTGCCAAATTTTGGAGAATATGAGATGACTTAGCTTATTGCATGTTTCCCGGTTGTGTGATACATTCTAATTTAGGAGTTTCTATGATGCCAATAGCATAAGGAAGGTACTGTTGGAATTTTCTAAACCTGAGATTTGAAAATTTGGTCGGTCCTATTACTTTCTTGTACTTACGGGAATTTCGGAGATGAAATTCTTTTAAGGAAGGGAAAATGCAACACCCCCCCGCAATTTTAACGATCGAATATTTAAATGATCAATTTAAATATTTAATCGTTAAGTAACTAAATGCCCCTTATACTCAATTTTTACAAACGTTCGAATTGGGACTCGATACATCCGTGATTGAGTTTGCTTTTTTGACGCAAGTAAAATGAGTATAAACTAGACTATGTTGGGGTTGGTGAATTTTTGGAGTGAATAGTGAATTTTAAACGGATGGTAATGAATTGGGCTAGGATCCATTACTTTTCCTATATGTAGCTAAATCCCCCCTTCATAATTTTCATCCCACTTTCATTTTCATGTTTCTTCCTCTCCCTCTTCTCTATTCTTTTCTTAATTACCCCCTTAATCACTTCTAATCCCAATCTTTAAACCTCCTTAAATAAAATTCCTAAATTCATGAAAAAATAACCATAAATCCTCCCTCTCAATTCTCTACAAAACCTACAAAGGAATTATTATGAAGTGGATTTTGGATGGAGATCTCAAATTTAAAGTTAGCTTGGATCTGGGTTTTCTTGATTTGGAGCTTGGTTTAGAGAAGAAGAGGCGAGTGGGATGGTTCTCATATTTAATTTGAGTATTATACTTCGTTAATTCATTTATTATAATTATGAGGTATTATAGAATGATTTGGAGATTTCTATGCTATGGTTTAGGGTTGTATTCATTTTATAAACATGTTTTCCTTAGCTAATTAATCGTTTGAACCCTTAGTTATCATGTTTGGAAAAGTTAGTAAGCTCCAAATTGTATCATAGGTTAGATAATTGATTTCATGCAATATATAATGGATTGGAGACTAACTAAATGATATAACTAAGGGCATGTCATTAGTTAGCAATAATTAAACTAATTTTGAAGGATGTGGAAATTTATCAGTAAATTAATTTAGTAAGTTTTGAACTCTACACTTATTATTAAAGTGATCAGATGGTTAATGAAGCTAAGTTAGTACTTATAAATATTATTTAAATAGAAGAATGATTTTTATAAGTAATGAAGGTATATTATAAAATAATATGATATTTTATAAAATAGAAAATGAAGCTTAATTTTATTTATGAAATGGTTTGAAAATTTTATAAATGAATAGTATATTTTATAAAATAGATATGTGATTTTATAAAATAGTAGCATGATGAATACTTGATTTTCAAGAAAGCGAATTAAGTATTTTAAATGACTATAGTGATTTATGAGCTAGTATGATATTCTGTAAAATGGTATAAGATTTTACAAAATGATATAAAGAGACGTTTCACTTTTATTTAAAGGATTAGTAAGTAAAAACAATATTTGATCTAGCAATGGTTGAATTGTTCACTTGAATGTACGTATGTGTATACATGCACGAGCGGGTATAAATATACATGCATTTGGAGCTAAGAGACAATCAAAACAAATATAGTTTTGTAACTAGAATATGTGCTTGGTTGTTTATGTATGTTTGCAATTATTTGATTATGTAGAAATATAATTGAATACAAGTTCGTTGCGGGCATTTCACATAGCCATATCGACTATCGCATGTGCTAAGTTGCTTGAGAGTATACCCGGTTGAGTAATCGCTCCGGTGAAGTCTGAAATGCGACTTAATTAATGTGCATTGCGTGAACGTGTGTGTATAAGGATGCACGGATGAGTGTATCGACAAACGTATGAGCTACGCACAAGGCAAGAAGACTGGCTGTGTCGTTTTAGCGAGTTAGAGGAAGCTAGGTTGCTATAATCGTCCATTGAACTCTACTCGTCCAAAGATTGGATTTTGCTGTCGAAACCAGTTTTCGAATACTTATTGAATCCACTTCTATAACGTCAACAAACGAACTCCAAAAGAGGTCTAATGCGACGAAGGTAGACTACAGAGCTAGGCGACACATCAGGCTAAGCGACGGAGGAGACGGAGCTAGAATCGACGTCCTATTATGCAAGACTTGGGCTTTATTGCCCAGGAAGTACTACCACCGGTCCACCGGTGATGCACCAACGGTCGACCGGTAGTGGACTGACCTGGTAGTAAAGCCCAGGTTAGGTGCAATTTCAAGCAGGATTTTCCTTGGTATTGGGTGTGGGCTTGCATGAACCTCCGACTTAACTTCGAGGAGACCTTGGGCTACTAGGGGAAGTGTAAGGCACGATAAAGTTCAAGATCTAAAATATAATGCAATTTGATTTATATGTGATCAATAATGATCGATAACGATCGGGCATGGAGTCGGCACAGTGATTGGTCACATGACCATACCCGACGAGCGTGTACGATCGAACAGAGTAATTTTGTACCTTCAGGGGTTGACCCTGGGATATGTATAGTTATATAAATCATATTGGTCTTATATTAGTGATCATACATCATATAAGTCTTATATTAGTGACCATGCATAGTATTGATTTTATATAAGTGGCATACATCATATTGGTCTTATATTAATGGTCAATGCCTATTATTGGTCTTATAGTATAGACCATCCATATTGACTGACGGTGATGAGATATTAGCATTCGTTTGTGATAAACATATTTGACTACATGACGTATATTTTGATACACACACACACACATGGTATCGATGTTCCTTTGTGGTCCTAATAGCGTATTATACGGGACACGCTCGTCATTCTCTTTCACAGAGACATTATGCATATTTATTAAGAAATCCATGATGGCCGAGGGGAAGATGATGACGATTATCTACGAGTGGACCATATATCACTTATGCTCGATATAGGGTCCGATGAGGTCTACATAGGTTTCAGATATCTAGAGTAGATCATATATCATTTATGCTCGATATGGGATACAGTAAGGTCTACACGAGTTCGTTCAATTAGGATGCGACCCGAGGTCTATGGTACACTATAGTATCGACTCTATTTATTTTGTACCCTCAACGAGAGTCTTTGGATTGCAATGAGATCTATATAGGTGTCAGGTATCTGGATTAGGTCATATATCACTTATCCATGATGTGGGGTACAGTGAGACTTACGCGAGTTCCATCATACTAGATGCAGCTCGGGGTCTATGGTACAATTTAGGTACTGACTCCATTTATTATGGGCCCTATATGAGGATCATTGAATCACGATTATTGTCCACTTCAGTCTTCACTCGTCAGCAATAGCGAGTATCAATCACACACATTATTCATCATGTATTGTTATGATTGTATGTGCTATATTAGTTGGTAGATGACATTGTTATGTATTTTAGGATATACTTATATTATGGTATTTATAGTGTTTTCCATGTATATATTGAATCACCATATCATGATATACCATTACGTATCGGTCATATTATATTAGCTATGCTGACTCGTTGATTACAGGAGAAGAGCAGGTTATGGTACGATTTCCTATCCTTTTGATGGGCTTACTTTACTTGCATATGGACAGTCCGGATTGTCCTTGAACCACATTTGTGGAGACGGTAGGCTGTGATTTAGTGTTTCTTGTTTTTTTGTATATAATTTTAATATATAGTATTTTAAGATAGTTACCCTCACATCAGGCTTTATGTCTGACCCGCATTTTTTCTTCATCTACTTATGTCATGACAACTCTCAGGTACTCAATTGAGTAGTTTGAGAGTCATATGCTTTTGGGGATACGCTATTAGGAGGATCGACTGGAGCACTTTGGAGGCGAGGCATCAATATTTTATGATATGTATACTTGATAATTTAGTTATACATGGCTGATATGTTGCTTGTATATGAGATTGTGTAGATATATATTCAGAACTCCGTGCTTTTCAAATTGATGTATTTTGACTTTCTATATTGATATTTATTCATCTGTTTCTTCCGCTAGTGCGGTCTCTTATATATTGTTATTCTATTCTATTCATGTATATCCAGTATATTATATGTTTTCATTCTGTTGCGAGATCTTATCAATGTCTTGGTTTACTATTTTGTTCTAATTTTACCTCAAAGATCTGTATTTTGTGGTATTCAAAGGTCATGCAATGATGTAAGGCATTGACATTTGAGTATTATGAAGGGTGGGTTGTTATAATATGTATGCAACACGATGTATGATAAATCAAGTCATATAGTGACATAAACCACATAATAAAGCATACAACACCATTCAATTTCCTAATTAACAAAGCAAACAAAGATAGAGAAAACATATCGAAAAAGAGTGAGAGATGGAAAACTCTAATCTTCTCCTCTGACTCCCAAGTACACTCAACCGGATCATCTCTCTACTTGACCCTAACTAGTCTAACAATTTTATTACGGAGTCAACTTGTCCCATACTCAACAATGTAGGTAGGTACATGACGAACACGTGACTCTCCATCTACTTTCGCCTCTTCTAGTTGACTCAGCTCGACCACAGTGGCTGAATCGTGTAAACATCTTCAAGTGTGACACATGGAAGACACTGTGAACCTCCACCAACTTTTCAGAAACTCCACACTATAAGCTAACCTTCCTATTATTTTCAAAATTGGAAAAGGCCCTACTAACCTTGGTGCCAACTTTCCTAAACTATCAAACCTCGTAACGTGTCTAAGTGGTGAGACTTTCACAAAAACCATGTCATCCACTATGAACTCCAACTCCGTGCGTCTCCTATCAGCATATGATTTTTGTTTATCTTATGTAGTCTTCTTCCTCATACGGATCAAATCTAGTTTCTTTGAAGTTTCTCCGATCATGATTAGTCTAAGAAAAATCCTATCCATAATGTCTCACAAACAAGATGGAGACCTGCATGGGCTAACATACAATACCTTGAACGTGCCACCCTAATACCTGTCTGATAGTTGTTATTATATGCAAACTCTACTAATGGCAAATGATCCTCTGAAGAAACTCCAAAGTCCAAAATACACATTTGTAGCAAAACTTTCAACACCTGGTTCACCCTCTTGGCCTACCCATTCGTCTATGGATGATAAGACGTACTCAAGTTCAGTTTAGTGCCCAAAGCCCCCTAAAGACTCCTCCAAACTCACTGGTGAAGAGTGGATCTTGGTCACTGAAAATACTATAAGGAACTCGATGCAGTCCACCTATCTCTTTCACATACAAGGCTGCCAAAGATGTGGTTGTCCTCGTAATCTCAATCGGAATAAAATAAGTGCATTTGGTCAGTCGATCGATAATAACCAAAATACCCTTATTTCCCTCTCTACTTCTAGGTAGCCTATTAACAAAAATCCATTGAGATGCTCTTTCATTTCCATTGCAGAATATCCAAAGGTTGTAATAATCCATCAGGCTTCTTATGCTCTGCCTTTAATCTCTTACATGTCACACACTTTAAAACGAACTCTATGACATTTCTTTTCATATTTGGTCTATAGAACACTCTCTTCATATCCCGATCATTTGACACCATAGGGATGAATTGTCATCCTAGAATGATGGGACTCTTATAGTACCATGTCAATCATGCCCTTAATAAGAGGAACACATAACCTTCCATCTTTTCACAGCCATCCTCTAGCATCAATGGAATAATGGTCCAAATGACTATAATGTTCTCCTCCATTCAGCTTTTCAAAAATACCAAACAACTCTGTATTTTGCTTCTGTCCTGAACCGGTATGGTCCATTAGTGAAGATTGGATATCTAAAAAAGTTAATAAACCCCATGTAAGATCCGATGAAGGTCGGAAATCGAATTCAAAAATAAACTCTAAGTGCTTTTGTAACACCCCATATTTTGGGAGGTCCATAATATAGGAAATTAACTTAATTAATAATAAGAAGAGATTATTAAATGGATGAATAAAATAATTTAACTACAAGAATTGCCCTAGGGGGATTTGGTTTATTAAGTGTGAGCCACTTTTTTAAAAAGTTATTTGAATAGACCAGGCTAGAAGGGATATTAGTCCAGGTCAAAATCACTGACCTATTTCCCTTAGCCATATTCTCTCAGTCCACTTCATTTTCATTTACAAAACAAATTGTTGAATCTTCCCTTTTGAAGTTTTGATGTTACAACAATATATTTCTATAAATGTTGCATAACTTCATCTCTTACAGGATATTCCAAAAGAACTGTAACGATCCCGAATTTTATTAAGTTTAAATATGTTAATAAATCAATACAAAATAATACAAATAGAATAAAACAAACAAAAATAATAAAAGAAAAAGAAAATAAAATAAAATAGAAACTCACTTATATTACCAAGTAATGAAACAAATAAAAAGAAAAGAACCAAACAAAATACATATGCAAATATAAAACATATACATTTAAACAAGTAAACAAATTGTATAGAGTAGCTTGCAAAGGAAGCCACCACATTATACTTATGCATTGTACAGCTAAAAATGAAAAAAATATAAGTTGTACAACATAATAAATGCATCACACAAAGGCAAGTTATATCAGCAAACAAGAGAAAATATCTCTGAAAAATTTGTACAAACAAGAGTATAATCAACTTCATCAACTAGTACAAAAATATATCTCCTGTAAACTTCATTTCCACACATCATCTTCATTCCAGTTCGATCACCTTAAAACTAAGAAAAGCTGAAATGAGATTCAGTTTAAAAACTCAAACCAAACATTCAAACTAAACAACAATCTAAGTCAAGACAAACCAGAGAATCAAGAAAGAAGAAAGATCAGCTAGCAAAGTTTCAAAGCCTGTTTTAAAAAGGAGGCTCTGTTTATTTCTTAGTCAAGGTGAGTAAACATACAACTTTAAAAAGTGTTGATACATGAATAACTTTGTGTTTTGCCGTATATTTTTAAATAATTGGTTCTGTATATGTGTATGTTGTACTGTGTAGTTTACATAGTCTGTTCTTCTTGTTTCTGGTTACAGAGAAAAATAAATTAGAAAACAATTAATACATCTTCACACAAACATTATTAAGCTTAGGGATTCAAACAAAACAGGTTTGTTTAAACTTAAATTAAAGCCTAGAATTTGTTTTAGGCTCAATGCTAAAATATTGACTCTGTAAAATTTGATTTTACAGTGGAAAGAGGAACATATGGAAAATTCGAGTATTGTATAATATTAATTCGATTTTATAATTTGAATCTACACTCAAAGATAGGATTTTTAAAACTAATATGATGATTCTTAGTTAACTATTCTAGGTGCAGTTAATATTTGAAGAGGATATGCATTTTTATCATTTCCTAATGATCGAACCAACATTAGGTGGTAAGATTTGGTTTGAAGTTAGCTTGTTGATCAACGATTCCAAGAAAATTGTTGAATAAATTTTCCATTGCACGAATTGATGAGACGAAGCAAAATTAGGGTTCATGCTTAATTTTTTGACGTGTCTGGAAACGAGGTGATTTCATCACCTCTGATTGATCGAGTGCTACCGGTTTCTGAGAAAGGGAAGCTTAAGTATAGGCGAGGTCATAGCTGGAATTTCAGTCGTGCTGGTGGTCGGAGGGTCGGTGACGAAGCGTTGACAGGTTTGGAGGTGAGGTCTGTTCATTTTCCAGGTTTCGACTTTGGTCTCGAATTCATTTTCGAGTGAATGATGAGAGTTTCGATGATCGGAAATTGATGTGGGAAGGATCGTCGACTTGTCTCGATGATCTGTAAATGACCGGAGATGACGGCGGCGCCGCGCACGTGCTCGGTGCCATGAGTTGTTTCATTGGGAAGTCTGGTAGCCTGGGAGCGGAGAAGTGAACTCGGGTTTGTCTCGAGTGGCTTGAGTTTTTACTCGAGTGATTCGAGTTGTTTACTCGAAGCAAGAACGTGGAGTCTTGGGTCAAAAAAAATTCTGTTCCAGGTTTACAACCTGAACCTGGTTTCTATTTTGGAATTTGAAAACTAAATTTAAATTTATCAATCAAGGGTTAAAACTGGGTTTTAATCAAAATATAAATACAAATCAAGTTTGAATTGAAATTTAGTTTGAAAATAAATAAAGTTTTGAATTCCAATTGTTTAAATAACTCAATGTATTGGAAAAAAATTTGAATTCAAAATAGATTTGAAACTGTAAATGGAAAATTTAAACAAGTTGTAATTAAAAAGTTTAAACTTGAATTTCATTCTAAGTCTGATTTCAAGATTTTGAAATTTAATTAAGTTTTATAACTTAAGTGTTTAAAATAAGTTCAAATTAATTTAAAATAATCATTTGACAATTTGGGAAATATAATTACTTAGAAAAGTAATTAGTAGATAATTACTGAATGTAATTATTTGAAAAAAATGATCAGAAAGTTGAGTATAATTATTTGTTAGTAATCAAAGGATTAATTAATGAATGTGATTAATTAAGATTTATTAAATAATTAGAAGTTAATCGATTCATTAATTAAGGATGATCAGTTAATAATTAAAGGTTAACTAATAAATGATGAAAGGGAAATTTATTTCAGATAATTTGTAATTAACTATGATGGTTAACCCAGATTAATGATTCATTCCTAAATAATACATCCGATTTAAATTAATCAGTTGATTAATAAGTTTATTTGTGAATGTTTGGACCTGACTGAATGATTGGATTGTTGATATTCCCTGATCTGTGATGCTGTGTGATATATTCTGATTTGTGTGTGATCTGTACTGTAGTTCATTTATCTAGGATGAATGTAATATATTATCTGTAATTTATATATCTGTGATCTGTGAATAAAAGATAAGCGTTATAGTTGTACCGCTTATCAACTATATTTCTGTATTTTAATCTGTGATGATTGGATGATGTTGCACTACTGTGTGAAACCCCTGGACTACACCATACACACACAAATATGGATTTCACGTGGAAATCGGTTAAGTCACAGATGATTTAAATTTAATGTTTTTGAAATTGAAATTTTAATTTTAATTGATTTTGGAAATGGATTTGGATTAAATGTTAAAGCTTGGGAAAGAAGTTTTAAAGAGGAAAGTTACTTTGAATAACTTGGTAAAGCTTTCAATTTAAATAATTTAAATTGAATTCCATGTTTGAAAATTATGGGTTAAAAATGCGATACAAGTTATAAATGTGTTTTATATGGGTTTCTAAACCATTTTAAAAGTATGGGTTTGAGAATTTGAATTTAACCTAAGGACTTTAACTCGTATAAATGAATCAGATTTTCCGAAATGAAAACTATTTGTTTTCTAATGATAAAAGCTTTCATATAAGAAATGAAATTCCAATTTAAGTTAAAGTAATTTCAAGTTTGAATTGAAAAATGGTTTTCCAAGTTATGAGTGAATTCTTTTTGAAAGCTATCTTTGCTTTAAATATTGGATGAGTTAATCCAATTGAAATGGAAATTGATTTGGAAAATCTATGAATAGATCTTTATGAAACTGGGTGGACTTTGTGAGATGAATCTTTTTGTGTAAAAGATTAAATGGTAATGTGTTTAAACCATTTGAAGAAAAGTTTGGGTAATAAGTTGTGACTTAACTGAAATCCCAATATCCATATGTTTTTAAATATTGCGCTCATTATTCGGTTTAGCCGGGAGAGGACTTTGTGTCATATAAACCATTCCGAATAATGATACGACGTATATGGATAGCATTTAAAGACCGGTGGTGAAGACCAGATACTTTCGAAAACGAAAGGATTACCATCGATTGTCTCTGCATCGGCTGATCCCCGGTATAGAGATTTTAGCGCCCTTTGTGATGGGAAGTCCGGACGTGATTAGAAATTATCCGGATTTGCAAGGGCTTCTTTCGAAGTGCCTTCGGTTCTGTTCAAACCCGGAACAGACTTGTATGGTTGTATGTCTAACACTACACTTTGAGATATAAAGCTAATTTCTTTCAAATACATTTATGTTTGGTAGCGGAGAATTTATTCTCTTAGCTTAACACCCTTCTCTGAGACGTACGAGCTTAGAGGTTATGTAGTTGAAGGTTATCAATGATATACTCCCAAATTGGTAATGTGGCATGCTGAGTGCTGCTGTGTGCTGATCATTTGTTGATCAAAGCATGGCTTTGTGAAAAAGCGTAGCTTTGTGGACGAGACCTCATCGGACCTCACAAACCGGAAATGGTCGAAACAGGAAAGATGCGGCAAGGTTATGAGGGTCGCTCCCTTTAGGGTATGTCATTTCCTTCTAGAAAAAGGTGGTATCATGGTATGGAGCCTAGATGCTTTACCTGTGTGGTTGCATCAATCTTATTTTACTGTGTGATTGTTGCTTTGTGATCGAGGTCCCTCGGATAAAGGTCCCAAAGGACCGGGGGATGGCATATTCGTGTAGTAGTTACCTAGTAAGAGGTAACCCGACCTTGTGTTGGCAGAGAGCAGTTGTCTCTCGGGACGTCCCTCCAGAGGCGTTTTCATGTGGCAGTAGGAAGTTCCTTGGCCTGACCATTTGTTGGAAAATCCAAAGAAACAATACGAGCCCTTTACGATTGCAATTTGTATAACCTGTCTCCTCCGGCGGCGGCTATAGCAGGCATAATATAATGGTACCTATGCTAGCTAATATTAATATTATATTTTTGAAATGTTTTCCACTATGCACTATTAATAATATCAAAAGGATTTTGCGTAGTAAGCATGTTTGACTATCATAAGAAGAAATCTCCTCCAAGTCTGCGATTGCATTGTGTGTGTGGTGGGAGGTCTTATGGTAGTTTCATTTTCCAGAAAGCATTGCGGATTTCAATGTTTAAAATTCTTTTGTGGTTTGCTTTAAAGATAAACTATTTTTGTTACTCACACCAGTCCCATGACTGACCTTGCTTATCTTAGTGAAATGTGATAGGGGTTTCTCGCTTCGCAGTTTGGTGGCGAACGGGAGACTCTTACCCCTACATGTCCCTGAGATTTAGCATCGAGGGGTTGGTTAGCCGTAAGGTGTGACAGTCGAAAGGCTGGCCGTAAAAGCAAGGGAAGGGTACCAGTGTAAGCCACGGCGGAGAGTAGCCGCTGTCGACGGTTGAAAAGCCTAGACCTTCACATTTGGTATCGGAGCTAAGGTTAAACTTTAGCTCAGGAGTATAACATATTAAGTAGCTCATTAGAGATAGGGTGAAGTATACCCTAGATCGAGTAATCTCTGAGATATCCGTCCGTATACCTTAGTAAATTCTCTTACTATTCACTAATAGTAAGTATGAGTGCAAGAAGAGGATGAGATAGGGGACAGGGGAATACGACTATAAATGGTCAATACCCTGTAACAACAAGGAAACAATCTTTTCTCTATCAATCTCTTTTGTTCAACATTTCTTTTCAATTCTTTGATAATTCCTAGTAGATCCAGGAAGGAGATTCGATATATTAATATGGGACATAAACTCCGGATGGACCAAAATTGTTTGTTTGGATGAATTGTTTGCATTGGTTGCTATGGTTGATAGGTATACTTTAGTTTTTAAACTAAAAGTTTTGGAATTGTATCCATATATCTGTCTATTTTTGGGTCCCAATATATTCTACGAATGGTTAGTTATCCCTTCGAACTAACCGATGCCCCTGCATATTTCGTAGATCCGGATAACCCGAGTATCGTGTGGAAAATTAAAAAGATTCGTTCTCGTATCTATTATTGATATTCTGATTTGGTAAGCCAAATGCAGAATAGACGCTCAGTTTGATTTGATGAAATATTTTTCACCTATCTTTGTGTCTCCCTGGCAAATTTCGAGGATGAAATTTCTTAAGGGGGGGGGAAACTGTAACGATCCCGAATTTTATTAAGTTTAAATATGTTAATAAATCAATACAAAATAATACAAATAGAATAAAACAAACAAAAATAATAAAAGAAAAAGAAAATAAAATAAAATAGAAACTCACTTATATTACCAAGTAATGAACCAAATAAAAAGAAAAGAACCAAACAAAATACATATGCAAATATAAAACATATACATTTAAACAAGTAAACAAATTGTATAGAGTAGCTTGCAAAGGAAGCCACCACATTATACTTATGCATTGTATAGCTGAAAATGAAAAAAATATAAGTTGTACAACATAATAAATGCAGCACACAAAGGCAAGTTATATCAGCAAACAAGAGAAAATATCTCTGAAAAATTTGTACAAACAAGAGTATAATCAACTTCATCAACCAGTACAAAAATATATCTCCTGTAAACTTCATTTCTACACATCATCTTCATTCCAGTTCGATCACCTTAAAACTGAGAAAATCTGAAATGAGCTTCAGTTTAAAAACTCAAACCAAACATTCAAACTAAAACAACAATCTAAGTCAGGACAAACTAGAGAATCAAGAAAGAAGAAAGATCAGCTAGCAAAGTTTCAAAGCCTGTTTTAAAAAGGAGGCTCTGTTTATTTCTTAGTCAAGGTGAGTAAACATACAACTTTAAAAAGTGTTGATACATGAATAACTTTGTGTTTTGCCGTATATTTTTAAATAATTGGTTCTGTATATGTGTATGTTGTACTGTTTAGTTTACATAGTCTGCTCTTCTTGTTTCTGGTTACAGAGAAAAATAAATTAGAAAACAATTAATACATCTTCACACAAACATTATTAAGCTTAGGGATTCAAACAAAACAGGTTTGTTTAAACTTAAATTAAAGCCTAGAATTTTTTTAGGCTCAATGCTAAAATATTGACTCTGTAAAATTTGATTTTACAGTGGAAAGAGGAACATATGGAAAATTCGAGTATTGTAAAATATTAATTCGATTTTATAATTTGAATCTACACTCAAAGATAGGATTTTTAAAACTAATATGATGATTCTTAGTTAACTATTCTAGGTGCAGTTAATATTTGAATAGGATATGCATTTTTATCATTTCCTGATGATCGAACCAACATTGGGTGGTAAGATTTGGTTTGAAGTTAGCTTGTTGATCAACGATTCCAAGAAAATTGTTGAATAAATTTTCCATTGCACGAATTGATGAGATGAAGCAAAATTAGGGTTCATGCTCGAGTTTTTGATGTGTCTGGAAACGAGGTGATTTCATCACCTCTGATTGATCGAGTGCTACCGGTTTCTGAGGAAGGGAAGCTTAAGTATAGGTGAGGTCGTAGCCGGAATTTCAGTCGTGCTGGTGATCGGAGGGTCGGTGACGAAGCGTTGACAGGTTTGGAGGTGAGGTCTGTTCATTTTCCAGGTTTCGACTTTGGTCTCGAATTCATTTTCGAGTGAATGATGAGAGTTTCGATGATCGGAAATTGATGTGGGAAGGATCGTCGACTTGTCTCGATGATCTGTAAATGACCGGAGATGACGGCGGCGCCGCGCACGTGCTCGGTGCCATGAGTTGTTTCATTGGGAAGTCTGGTAGCCTGGGAGCGGAGAAGTGAACTCGGGTTTGTCTCGAGTGGCTTGAGTTTTTACTCGAGTGATTCGAGTTGTTTACTCGAAGCAAGAACGTGGAGTCTTGGGTCAAAAAAAATTCTGTTCCAGGTTTACAACCTGAACCTGGTTTCTATTTTGGAATTTGAAAACTAAATTTAAATTTATCAATCAAGGGTTAAAACTGGGTTTTAATCAAAATATAAATACAAATCAAGTTTGAATTGAAATTTAGTTTGAAAATAAATAAAGTTTTGAATTCCAATTGTTTAAATAACTCAATGTATTGGAAAAATTTTTGAATTCAAAATAGATTTGAAACTGTAAATGGAAAATTTAAACAAGTTGTAATTAAAAAGTTTAAACCTGAATTTCATTCTAAGTCTGATTTCAAGATTTTGAAATTTAATTAAGTTTTATAACTTAAGTGTTTAAAATAAGTTCAAATTAATTTAAAATAATCATTTGACAATTTGGGAAATATAATTACTTAGAAAAGTAATTAGTAGATAATTACTTAGAAAAGTAATTAGTAGATAATTACTGAATGTAATTATTTGAAAAAAATGATCAGAAAGTTGAGTATAATTATTTGTTAGTAATCAAAGGATTAATTAATGAATGTGATTAATTAAGATTTATTAAATAATTAGAAGTTAATCGATTCATTAATTAAGGATGATCAGTTAATAATTAAAGGTTAACTAATAAATGATGAAAGGGAAATTTATTTCAGATAATTTGTAATTAACTATGATGGTTAACCCAGATTAATGATTCATTCCTAAATAATACATCTGATTTAAATTAATTAGTTGATTAATATGTTTATTTGTGAATGTTTGGACCTGACTGAATGATTGAATTGTTGATATTCCCTGATCTGTGATGCTGTGTGATATATTCTAATTTGTGTGTGATCTGTACTGTAGTTCATTTATCTGGGATGAATGTAATATATTATCTGTAATTTATATATCTGTGATCTGTGAATAAAAGATAAGCGTTATAGTTATACCGCTTATCAACTATATTTCTGTATTTTAATCTGCGATGATTGGATGATGTTGCACTACTGTGTGAAACCCCTGGACTACACCATACACACACAAATATAGATTTCACGTGGAAATCGGTTAAGTCACAGATGATTTAAATTTAATGTTTTTGAAATTGAAATTTTAATTTCAATTGATTTTGGAAATGGATTTGGATTAAATGTTAAAGCTTGGGAAAGAAGTTTTAAAGAGGAAAGTTACTTTGAATAACTTGGTAAAGCTTTCAATTTAAATAATTTAAATTGAATTTGAAATTGAATTCCATGTTTGAAAATTATGGGTTAAAAATGCGATACAAGTTATAAATGTGTTTTATATGGGTTTCTAAACCATTTTAAAAGTATGGGTTTGAGAATTTGAATTTAACCCAAGGACTTTAACTCGTATAAATGAATCAGATTTTTTGAAATGAAAACTATTTGTTTTCAAATGATAAAAGCTTTCATATAAGAAATGAAATTCCAATTTAAGTTAAAGGAATTTCAAGTTTGAATTGAAAAATGGTTTTCCAAGTTATGAGTGAATTCTTTTTGAAAGCTATCTTTGCTTTAAAGATTGGATGAGTTAATCCAATTGAAATGGAAATTGATTTGGAAAATCTATGAATAGATCTTTGTGAAACTGGGTGGACTTTGTGAGATGAATCTTTTTTTGTAAAAGATTAAAATGGTAATGTGTTTAAACCATTTGAAGAAAAGTTTTGGGTAATAAGTTGTGACTTAACTGAAATCCCAATATCCATATGTTTTTAAATATTGCGCTCATTATTCGGTTTAGCCGGGAGAGGACTTTGTGTCATATAACCCATTCCGAATAATGATACGACGTATATGGAAAGCATTTGAAGACCGGTGGTGTAGACCGAATACTTTCGAAAACGAAAGGATTACCATCGATTGTCTTTGCATCGGCTGATCCCAGGTATAGAGATTTTAGCGCCCTTTGAGATGGGACGTCCGGACATGACTAGAAATTATCCGGATTTGCAAGGGCTTCTTTCGAAGTGCCTTCGGTTCTGTTCAAACCTGGAACAGACTTGTATGGTTGTATGTCTGACACTACACTTTGAGATATAAAGCTGATTTCTTTCAAATACATTTCTGTTTGGTGGCGGAGAATTTATTCTCTTAGCTTAACACCCTTCTCTGAGACATACGAGCTCAGAGGTTATGTAGTTGAAGGTTATCAGTGATATACTCCCAAATTGGTAATGTGGCATGCTGAGTGCTGTTGTGTGCTGATCATTTGTTGATCAAAGCATGGCTTTGTGAAAAAGCGTAGCTTTGTGGACGAGACCTCATCGGACCTCACAAACCGGAAATGGTCGAAACAGGAAAGATGCGGCAAGGTTATGAGGGTCGCTCCCTTTAGGGTATGTCATTTCCTTCTGGAAAAAGGTGGTATCATGGTATGGAGCCCAGATGCTTTACCTGTGTGGTTGCATCAATCTTATTTTACTGTGTGATTGTTGATTTATGATCGAGGGCCCTCAGATAAAGGTCCCAAAGGACCGGGGGGTGGCATATTCGTGTAGTAGTTACCTAGTAAGAGGTAACCCGGCCTTGTGTTGGCAGAGAGCAGTTGTCTCTCGGGACGTCCCTCCAGAGGCGTTTCCATGTGGCAGTAGGAAGTTCCTTAGCCTGACCATTTGTTGGAAAATCCAAAGAAACAATACGAGCCCTTTGCGATTGCAATTTGTATAACCTGTCTCCTCAGGCGGCAGCTATAGCAGGCATAATATAATGGTACCTATGCTGGCTAAGATTAATATTATATTTTTGAAATGTTATCCACTATGCACTATTAATAATATCAAAAGGATTTTGCGTAGTAAGCATGTTTGACTATCATAAAAAGAAATCTCCTCCAAGTCTGCGATTGCATTGTGTGTGTGGTGGGAGGTCTTATGGTAGTTTCATTTTCCAGAAAGCATTGCGGATTTGAATGTTTAAAATTCTTTTGTGGTTTGCTTTAAAGATAAACTGTTTTTGTTACTCACACCAGTCCCATGACTGACCTGGAGTTTATTGTTCCCTTCCTAAACTCTGGGTGCCCACAATTTTCCACACTGGCAGTCTAGAGTTGGATTTTTTAGATAATCAGCTTTAGTAGAGTATCTGGAACTAGTTCAGTTTTTGGAGTTCGTCACTGCACATGCTTCTCTTGGTGAAATGTGATGGGGGTTCGAGCTTGATGTTGGAGTTGTTGGACTCGATCTCTTTTAAAGATCGTTTGGAGTTATCACTTCTGTTATTTCCGCTGTAGCATTATTTGTCTTTGATATTATTGTATCATATTGATATCATTATTGTATATCATTCTGGATATTGTATTCGTTGTAGTTGTATATTATATCATTCATTTCTTTATTCCGCTGTGTTGTTATACTTACTGTGTTATAAGCTAGGGAGAGCCAGATTCGGCATTTGAATCTGCAGCATTTGAGTACAAGTGAAGTACAGGTGCCAATTTTCGAAGGTCGAGTTCAGGATCTTCACAAGAACTGATCAACGTATTGGCAGGCTGAGCTCGATGAAATCTAGAGACGTATGGATTGATGGATGGGCCGAGGGAGGTGTTCGAGTGGACGAGCTTTCCGGGAGCCAGTTGATCATAAGAGAGGGGCCGAACGATGGGGACCGGGACATGTAGCGCAGATGCCTTGCTTTGGTTGATGATCAGGCTATTCGTCATTGCTTTGGGGTGCATGGGCCGGGGGCCGACTTGAAGTACCATGGAGAGGATGGGCTGATAGAGGTCCAACCTGAGCGGCAACCGAAGAAGACTTGCTGGTTTATTTTTGATTCTCGAGTTGCTTGTGGTAGGCTGGCTTAGACCTAGGACGATCTGTGATGAAATAGATTAAGCTAAGAAACCTTAATTAGCCAATCTTCTTATTTGCGAAAAGTTTGAGCAACACCTTCGTAACGCATTTGGATTTGCTTTTAAATGAATGATTTTGATGATGATGATAAACGTGTTTGGATGATTAAACATTGTTTTGAATTTTGTTTGGAACTTAAATGAGAGGAATTTGTTCATGTTTTAGGGTAAAACATGATCTAATCATATTTAAGTACTTCAAAAATTTAATATGATGTTTATAATGATAAAACAATAATGTATTTTTAATCTCATGATTTATTAAATTTATTTGGAATTTCTATGAATTTTATAAATTCAGAAAATGGTTAATGTCACGAAAATTAATTATTAAAAAAATAAAAATAATTACTTTGACCTGAAATTTCGATGAGGTAAAATAGGTTAAATTGGATTTTTGGTGAATTTTTTTAAATTTTATTATTAGTTTTCGATTTTATATGAATTATTTGGTAAATGGAAGAATTAATTGATTAAAGATAATTAATTAATTATATGAAGATGTAACTAAATTTTTTTTGAAAAGAAAACCGTAAAGAGATATATTGACGAATAAAAATTTGATACCAAATGAGATTTGGTATAAAGTAATTACTTAATAAGGTAACAAAATATTTTTCAAGTTAATTACGAAAATGTCATATCAATATGCAATTACCCCAAGAATAACCAACCTGCAATAGCTACTTATGGTCAACTTATGATAGCTTGATAAAAGCTCAATATGCTATAGCTCTTAGAAGCTCAACTTATGATGGTTTGATAGAAGCTCACTGGCGATAGTTTGATGCAAGCTCAACTTTTGAGGGCATGGGGAAGTCAACTTGCAATGACTAAGGGGGCACCAACATGTGATAGCCAATGAGGTTTTCAACATGCGACAATAAGAGAAGTGTCAACATGCGATAGCCACTTGGGGCTCAACATGCGATATCTTGGGAAGCTATCAACTTGTGACAGCTTATAGAAGCTCAACTAACGCTAGCTAAAATAAACTATCTACATGCGATGGCTTGTTGAGGGTCAACTAGCGATTGCCTAGGAAAAATCAACCTACGGTGGTTATGGGATAGCTAATATGCGATGACTATGCTTAACTTGCGATGGCTATAGGATAGCCAATATGCGACAAATAAGTTCAAATTGAGATGGCTTGGGAAACTAATTTTTATAAGTAAAGTAAGAAATACTTAGAGCACTTTGGAAGATAGCTTCCAAGTGTTGGTTGATTATTTCATAGGGATGAAATAAATAAAGAATTTTATAGGTTAAAATTATGTCAACTTATTTTTGAAATGGAAGGAAGCTTAGAAAAGCTAATATATGATAATGTATCATTTAATCAAAGATAAAAGAAGTTTTATCTCTAGGATGTGTAGGGTAAACAACTAATGAATAAGTAAAAAAGGGTTGAACCATGGTCGTAAAGGTATACCAACTCATAGAGTTATCGGATGGCATGGTGTCTTGAATATTAGTATAAAGTCCACTGGTATATGGAAGGATGCCACGAAAGGGTTCAGTCCTAAAAGATTTATAAACTATAAATTGGAGTTATATCAGGGTGCCAAAACATCAGGGTGGTGTTATAAATAAAATAAATGAATCGTTATGGAACGATAGCGATTCATGGACTAAGAGAGGCTATGACACTCAATAAGGAGGGTTATTAGAATGTATTTAAAATGCTATCATTCAACCTCTTAGGACAGTCAGGTGGCTCTAGTCAAGGTGGCTCCCATTAGTGGAATCAATGGACATTTCATCATGTGACGTTGTTTGAGAAAAGATAAATCAATGATAGAGGGGCCTAGGGAGGTAATCACTAAACTAAGTTAATGATAACTTAAAGATGAACACCTAAATAAGAGATTAGGTGATGTTTGGATGGATGATTAGTTGTCATATAACATGGTTTATAGTTGGATGTTAATTATAGGGTATACTTAATTTGAATTGAAAATATAAATATGACATTGTTCATAATTGGATGACAAGTAAAGGGTACACCCATGGATTGAATGTAATGCACATGGTTCCACTTGATGTAATGTTTGTTTACATGTTATGATGTATTTGTTATGGTAGGGAAAGTGAGGGAAAACAGTTCCATGCTACAACGACGTGGTCTCACTATGATTGCTTAGGGTGAGATTTTACTCATACCGGACTTTATGTCTGACCAGTGTTTTTATTATTCCCCGTAAACTCATGGGTACTCATTCGAGTAGGTTGAGTTTATGGATTAGACATGTATCTTTTGAAAAGGAAAATAAATATTCCAAAGACGAAGCAGGAGGCTTATAAGCTGATAAAAGTTACTTTGAAAATTTTGCCAAGTAAAACTAGGAATTATAACTGGTTATGTGTCGTGTTGGAATCTTCATATGTCGGACATGACACCACTCTTATTTTCTTATTGTATTTACCCCTACCATGGGAACGAAAAGGGTTGGTGATGACATAAATGAATTTTGTAAATCAAATTTGTGCGATGGAAATTTATTTAGTTACTATGTTTGCTTAATGTTATGCAAAATAATATAGAACTCACTTTGTCACTTGAAAATAATCTAGTGATGACTCCAGCATCATCAACGTCCATTTTTGGGTCTCGAAGTGAGGGATGTTATAACATGGTATCAAAGGTCAGGTTAGGGGAACATCTAAGTTAAATAGAGCTAATTATAAACTAATTAGCAGAAAACAAACACCTTGGGGGAGGGTATACGCTATGTGTATCTATAAAATACTTGTATTTTTATGTAGATATATATCCTATTATATATCTAACCCTCTACCATTGATCTCACTCTCTTTACTTTTGTTTCTCACGTACCCTTACCGATGCAAAAGGAAGGAATGGACCTACGTAACCAACGTTTGACCATAAGAAGTACAAGAGCGAACTTTAGTAGAGGAACTGATAGTATGTAAACTAATGGCCAAGGGAGGCAGTCTCGAAAGTTTGTACAAAAGCTGGTATTCAAGTGTCTTCCCTAGGTGAAGGAGGAATGGATATGAATGCTTTGTTCCTCTAATTTATGACAGAAATGATGGGGCAACGACTAGAAGGAGTTGTTGGGAGATAGGCAGAGGAAGCAAAAGGAGCAAAATTTTCTAAGATGGACAAGGGTTTCAAGAGTTGTGGAGGAAAGGAGTTCACAAGGAAGGAGTCTACTTTGGAAGTGTTGAATTGGTTGAAGGTGTGTGAGAACATCTTTTGGGATTTAGGTTATGATAATGCTTAGAAAAAGTGGTTGGCTTCTCGTCGGCTTCAGGAGGATGCATTGGACTTGTAGGAGGCTGTAATTGCTGAAGTCCCAAAGGGGAGCATAAACTAGGAGCAGTTTAAGGAGCGATTCAAGACTCAGTTTATACTTGCATCATAGAAGAGTGCACTATGTGTGGAGTTCCTTGACTTGAGGCAGGGGGAGATGACTTTGGCAGAGTACATTCAACACTTTAATACTTTGTTAATTTATAGAAGGGAGCATATTAATATTCTACTGAAGAAGAATGAGAAGTTTATAGAAGAGGCTAAATCACAAGGGATTGTTCATCTATTGGCTCCTTTGGACATGGTGGTGGAAATGGCGAGACCATACGATTGCCTGCTTTAGGACGAGAAGAAGAGTGACGTTAGGGCCAAGGGTAGGTAGAAGAAAAGATTCAATCGGTATCAAAAGGACGTAATGAATCAGATGGGAGGAAAGGCTACTAGAGGAGGAGCTCAGAAGCTAAGTGTGGCTGATGTTACTTTCTTTAACCATGGGCAGAAGGGACACTATTCACTAAGTGTATCCAGCTAGAGAACAATGACATGGTCAAGTGTTTTATTTATAATAGGCCTGGCCATAAGAAGAGGGATTGCCCAGAATTAAAGTAAGCAAAGGTTTATGTTTTGAAAGGACCTTCGTCTGGACCGACTATTAAGGAGAAAGGAAAGGTTATGCTTGGAGGTATGATTTGATTTCTAGTATATCAATTAGAGTTTGTTTGATACTGGTGCTACTCACTCTTTCATCTTGAAAGATTTAGTAGATAGGTTAGAGTTAGACACTACCTATTTGATTACGTACTTATGTGCGGTTAATCCAATCGGTGGGTATGACACTCTCGGATTAATGTGCACTAACCTTGAGTTTGACTATGTGGAAAAAAAATTTGCGACTCATATGTGTTTGAATTCATAGGGTATGTGGTAATTTTGGGTATAGGTTAGTCTCTGAAAAATGATGCTAGAATCTATTTTGTGGATAAAATTATCGCCTTACAGAATCCTAGAGGTAGAGAGAGAATTATGATAGCCTTAGATGTAATGAAGGAGAAGTCGGATGTGATATTATATGCTAAAAAAATGATTACGGGATCAGTAAAGTATGGTTGGTTAGGGAATTCATAGATGTTTCTGAACCCATAATGGCATTACTACCAAGGAGGGTAATAGAATTTCAGGTAAACTTGATAATAAGCATAACCTGTTAGTAGACGACCCTTCAGAATGTTGCCTAAAGAGAAGGAAGAATTGAAGAAGTGCCTAGTAGAACTTGAGGATAAAAAATTTATTAGTTCAAGTAGTTCGCCATGGGGAGCGTCCGCTGTGTTCGTAAAGAGGTCGGATGGATCTTTACGAATGTGCATGGATTATCGGAAGCTAAATGATTTGACATGAAGAATCATTATCCATTGCCTAAAATAGACGACTTATTTGACTAGTTGTGTGGAGCTCGAGTATTTTCGCAGCTCGATTTGGCAATGAGATTCCACCAATTGAAAGTAGCAGAAAATAGTGTTCCATTGACTGCGTACCGAGCAAGGTATAGTTCATATGAATGGTTAGCGATGCCATTTGGAATGATCAACGCCTTACATTCTTCGTTGATCTTATAAACCAGATCTTTCACGATCAGTTAGATAGATTTGTGTCAGTCTTCATTGATGATATCTTGGTTTAAGGATGAGAGAGACCATGAAGTCCATCTTAGATTGGTGTTGGAAACATTGAGACAACACAAGTTGAAAGCGAAGTTTTCGAAATGCCATTTTTGAAAATGGGAGGTTTTTTCCTTGGGCATTGTTATCTCGCCTTTTGGCAAGGCCGAGATACCAAGGGACTGACTAAAAGCCAAGAGTCACTCATCATGGATATTGATGAATTTTGTCCGAGTCCGGATCGAGCCACGATTAATAAGACATGACAAGCAAAGCCAGGAAAGCCAACGTTCCAAGTTTCAAGTCAATCCAAGTTCGTATGCTCAAATTATGATCAACACAAGTTAGAAGAAAAATGATGCTCGAATCAATCTGTTCGAACCCATCAGGTTCGAATCGATCGTAGGCTGAGCTATCCATGTGCTTCGAGTTCGTATCGATCGTCTGAGAGACTATGAAGATCAATGCGAACAAAGCTATGCACCGACTCCATAAAAATGATATGTTCGTATCCACCAGAGTACTTCACTTCGAATCCAGGGACAACAATATGTTCGAATCCATCCTGCTGCAACGGCTTCGTATCGATCGACTATAGCACATCACGATCGATACGAACAGGCTTCTATTCGAATCCATATGTGAGTGAAGCCCTCGAATCCATTAGGTCAAAGTGGCAAAAATCATGGAGTCGACCCAGTCGACTCGGAGTGAAAAGCGGATCGACACAAAAAGCGCACGACACGTCAACTTCCTCACGCGCTCCGTCATCGAGTCGAGGCCATCAATTCGAACAAGGAAACTGCACCGGAAGTACAACTTCGTATCGACAATGTCAGGAGATATACAAGTCCAAATGATATGAAATTTTCACAGAAGCTTGTGCATATGTTGAAGAATGTCCACACCAAATTTCAGCTCGATTGGACGTTTTCTTGATCGATTCGAATGGATTTCGAATCGATCCCAAAGTGGGCCCAGATTTCCTGAAGGCGGGCGCGTGGGCCCCTCACGTGCCAGAAGTGGTCTCCCGAAATTTAGGCGAAATATCAGCCTCCTACACCTATAAATAGAGCCCCTGGTCATTCAGAAAAGGGGTCGGACAATTTTAAGAGCTAAAGAGCGCCCAGATTCTGCTAGATTTACTCCAGATCTGTGCAGTTAATGCCCTGCTGTTACCCCGCTATAACCCCGCTATATCTCATAGCGGATTTCTACCGCTACGATTTTTCCATATAGCCCCAAAATATAGCCTTTCCGCTTTAAGCCCCGCTATTTCCGCTATATCCCGTTATTCCCGCTATATTCCGCTATTTCCGCTATATCTTCTTTAATAAAATGAATTGAAAAATTGCATTTATACATTATAAAAATTATGAAACTAGTTTATTTGATTTAATTTTTAATATATTTTTAGAAATGAAAATACTCTAATATTCTACTAAATTCAATTATGTTATATAATAGTTTTATGTCTATTTAAAGTATATTCGGACATGTTTTTATTTAAAATTATTTATGTATTAATTATAATTCAATTGAATGATATTTTTTCATTTAATTACCATTTATATATTTGAAAAAACATTAAGTACGAGTTTTATATGCTATTTTAGAGCCATCCGATATATCCCGCTATATCCTCGCTGTATCCCCGCTATGACTTTTTGCACCTCCACCGCTTTGAATCCCCCGAGCGCTTTTACTGCACAGCTCCAAATCACCATTGCTGCCTTAAATTCAAACTTAAATCATAAAATCTGTTGTACTACGCTATAAGAAATTGTAATCTTCAAGTATCGAGCAATAAAATCATCAAACTTCATAGTGGACGTAGGCGAAACGTCGAACCACTCTAAATTGTTGTCTTCTGTGCAATTTACTTTCCGTTATTTGGAGTTTTTGTTAGATAATCCTCATTTTCAATTTTCATTCTTCACTTTTATCTCTTCAAAAACTTCCGAAGAGTGTTGTGCCCATTTTTGGTACAAACACTTTGGTGCTTTCACTGAGAGAAACCAGTTTTTTCTCCTACTCCTTGGATCTCCCATCGACACCGGATTGCATAAATCCAAGAGGAAGATCCAGATCTCTAATTCGGAATCCTTCCATCTTATTCAGATTTGCATAAATTCCAGGCAAGGACTCCACCACTCAAGATGGTTAGCACAAGAACTGCCTCTACGGCTGCTGATCAAGAAGGTCGGGATAGACAGAATCCTACACAGCAGCCACCATCCAATCAAGACAACACTGCTCACTCGGATCCGTCAGGACAAGTCACCAGACAAGAGTTCCAAGTGTTGCTCCAAGAACTGACTCAAAGTCGGCAACAATTAACTGAACAGCTACGCGCTAACGCTGAATTGACCAACCAATTAAACCGCCGAAGGCGCAGGAGGACCAGGAGGGATGATGCTTCCCACTCGTCCATGGAAAGTTCCGCCTCATCTGACTATCACGGCAGATCTACCCGTCCCCGATTAGATGTGAGTCACACACAAGCTACCAGATATCAACCTGCCTTGACTGTAGGACAATTGAGGGTTAGGCCATCAACCAGCTTCCAGACCGGGCCCTCATCACGAGGAGGTGCTGTTCCACAGTATACCACGGACAATCGCACTACAACCGCCGCGGTAAAAACAAGGGTTGATACCCGAAATCTGTTAGATCCGAATAATCAGCAACGTGGGCGTACTCTTGAACCATACGTCCCAGAAGATGCCGAGCCAAGGAGGCGAGACATGGGCCGTCGACAGCGTCCGGTCCAAACTCGCACTGTGGAACCCGACCACACCTTAGCTCAGCATTCCCAGAATGCGACGATGCCCGATATTTCAACCATGATACGTCAGATGATTCGCGAAAGTCAAGGGCTTACCAATGACGACCGGGGAATCTCTCGTAGTCATACTCCTTTCACAGACGAGATATTTTACGCTGATCCCCCCCCAGCGATTCAGAATGACAACTCTCCCAATGTACGAAGGAAGTAGTGACCCCAATCAACATATTTTGAAATATGAGTGGTCAATGAGCGCTGCAAGGGCTGATGATGCAGTGAAATGCCGAAGTTTCCCCATCTCTTTGGGAGGAATCACAACAATGTGGTTTACAAGATTACCACCTAGATCTATCTCTTCGTTCGATCAACTGGCTAAGAAATTTGTCGAACAGTTTCGTATGCATGTCGCTAGACCTAAAGACGTCAACACCCTATCTAGTGTCACCCAAGCTCATGAAGAGACACTCAGGCGTTATTTGGAAAGATTCCACGCAGCATGTGTGGAGATTAGCAATCCCAACGATAACTCAATCTTGATGGCATTAACCAAAGGGATCGATCCCGATTTTGAGTTTGGAAATTGGTTAGCTGGAAAACCACCCGCATCGTTGGACCATTTCTACTCCAAAGCCGCTCAATTCTTACGGCAAGAGGAAGCGAAACAGTCTAGGAAGCAGGACGATGCGAGGCCCAGAAATGAAGGGATACAAAGTAACGTAGCAGTTAAGCAGTACAGTGAGAGTTCCGGAAAAGTTTAGTTAAATATACAGAACAAGCAAACCCAGCTGAGAGGCAACAATGGTCAAGATAAGAAAAGATATCAGAACCGAGGCCCACGACGTAGGGCTCCAATGTTTGATAATTACACGTCGTTGAATACGTCATTGGAAAACGTATACCTACAAACTTGCAACACTGTACAATATAAGAAGCCTGCTCCGATACCATAAGAGTTTTGTAGATTCCATAAGAGTTACGGTCACAATACCAATGAGTGTTGACATTTGCAGGACCTCATCGAGAAGTTGATCAGGGAGAGAAAGTTAGATCAGTTTGTGCGGGCGCCACAGTCTAGTGGTGTGGGCCCTTCAAATCAAAATCGTGTGAAAAATCAAGAAAGACAGGAAGAACCCGCTCGTACGGGCGGAAGGCTAGTTATAAACACAATAAGTGGTGGTCCCCACCCAGCAGACAGAAGCTGGAGGGAAATGGAGTCGTATGCTAGCTCTATCAGGCATGCGGACTTCGAATGCTGCAGTAATTGTGAAGATGGGGCTCCGGCCAAGCAACAAAAGACAATGTCTGATGATATCATATTTAGAAGCCGAGACGCTGATAAGGTCGAAGCCCCCACAATCGACCCACTGGTCATATCTGCCCAGGTAGGTCTTGCTTGGATGAAAAGGATCCTGGTTGACAGTGGGAGCTCCGTAAACATCTTACTTAAACGTGCTTATGATTTAATGAAAATGGAAGCGAAGGACTTAAAACCTTGCCAATCTCGTGTCCACGGCTTCAACGGAAGTGCTACAATACCCACTGGAGTGACGGAACTACCAGTGGAGTTGGGAGTTGGAGAACGCCAGAGAGTCCGGATGTTGCAGTTTGTCGTTTTGGACATTGATTCACCTTATAATGCATTTTTGGGCCGACCGGCCCTTGCTGAGTTCAGGGCAGCCATTGCCCCATGGTGCTTGACTTTGAAGTTCCCCACTGATCACGGGGTCGAAGTCATTCAAGGAGATCAGGCAGCGGGGAGGGCCTGCTATGTTGCTGAACTACGAGGAGTACAATGAAAGGAGAAAGGAAAGGGCGTAGAGGAATCTCTCTGCGTCCGTTTTGCTGATAATTGACAATTAGTGCCTGGTCCCCGGCTCGGGCACCACGACCAATTCCATAAAGACCTTGACCCTAGAGACAACGAAGATAAAGACGAATCTAAAGAGAATCAAGCTTCCCCAGCCGAACTGACTGTGGACGTCCCAATCAGTGAGGGTGATGATTCGAGGATGCTAAAAGTTGGATCTCAACTGGGCAAACAGACACAACAGAAATTGGTTGAATTTCTTCGGGCAAATCTTGACATTTTCGCCTGGACACACTCTGATATGTGTGGGATCTCGCCGGACATCGCAAGTCACTCCCTGAATATTTATCCGCGGTATGTCCCAGTCAAGCAGAAAAGGCGTGGTATGGATCCAGAGAGATCTGCCGCCCTTAAAGAGGAGGTTGATAAGTTACAATCAAATGGGTTCATCCGAGATGCTTTGTATCCAGAATAGGTGTCAAATCCCGTATTGGTTCGAAAACCGAATGGGAAATGGAGAACTTGCATCGACTACTCTGACTTAAACAAGGCTTGTCCAAAGGATAGTTTTCCACTTCCTCGAATTGACCAGCTTGTGGATTCAACAACTGGGCATGAATTATTATCTTTCATGGATGCTTATTCTGGCTACAGTCAAATACCTATGCATTTGCTTGATCAAGAACATACCAGTTTCGTGATCGATCTGGGACTCTACTACTACAGAGTCATGCCTTTTGGTCTAAAAAATGCCGGAGCAACATACCAACGCTTGGTCAACCGGATGTTCGCCGACCAGATCGGGAAGACCATGGAGGTTTATGTGGATGACATGCTAGTAAAGTCTCGATTCTCCACAGATCACGTCAGAGATTTAGATTTGATGTTCTGCATCCTTCGAGAATATGGAATGAATCTCAATCCATTAATGTGTCACTTCGGTGTCGCCTCTGGAATGTTCCTCGGGTTCATCGTTAACGCTCGAGGGATAGAAGCAAATCCCGAAAAGATTTGGGCGATAAGGAACTTACAAACTCCAAGAACCATAAAACAAGTCCAGAGTCTCAATGGGAAGGTAGCAACATTGAGCAGGTTCATTTCAAAATCCACCGATAAATGCATTCCTTTCTTCGATCTGATCCGGAAAGGAAAGCGAAACTTTGAATGGACCAGGGAGTGTGAAGACGCATTTCGATCGTTGGTTCAACATCTTTCCACACCACCAATCCTGTCAAAGCCAGTTGACCATGAACAATTGTACCTTTATCTGGCAGTATCGGAGCATGCAATCAGCGCTGCTTTGGTTCGGGAAGAAGACTGAGTGCAGAAACCAGTCTACTATGTTAGTAAACGGCTAACAGGAGCTGAAAGAAATTACCCAAGACTAGAGAAACTGGCTTATTGCCTGGTCATTGCCTCAAGAAAGCTTCCCCCTTATTTCCAAGCTCATTCCCTTACTGTGTACACCGATCAACCGTTACGACAGGTCCTCACGCGGCCTGAGACGTTTGGTAGGTTACTCAAGTGGAACATTGAACTAAGTCAATTTGATATCACTTATGCTCCGCGAAGAGCCATTCAAGGACAAGTCCTAGCAGATTTTATAGCCAAATTTACTATTTCTGAGGATCTGCCTGAAACCACTATACCTCCTAAATGTATTTGGAAGCTGCACACCGATGGTGCATCGAACGATCAGTGTTCGGGTGCCGGAAGTACTTGAAACTCCCGAAGGCCGATCCATATGCTACGCTTTGAAGTTCGAATTTCGCGCAACCAACAATGAAGCCGAATATGAAGCTTTGCTTGCCGGTTTAAAACTTGCTTGTGATCTGAAGATTGTTGCTGTGGAAATCTACTGCGATTCCCAGTTAGTTGTATATCAAGTTCGGGGCGAATATCAGGCCAAGGATCGACGACTAGCTGCCTATCTAGCCCGAGTTCAAGAAGCACTAAGTCAATTTGATTACTATGCTATTTACCATATACCCCGCGAACATAATCAGAAGGCTGACTCATTAGCTAAGCTGGCAAGTATAGGTGAAGCACAGCAAATGGGACTTGTCCCCGTCGAAACTTTGTCCTCCCCAAGCATCGATCAAATAGAAATGAATTTTTTGTTTGAAACCGCTCCCAGTAGAGAATCGTGGACGACTCCATACCGAAATTACATCGAGAATAGGATGTTGCCAGAGCATAGAAATGAGAAAAGACAAATTCTACGAAAAGCTTCACGTTTCGTCATTCAGAACGGAGTCATGTATAGAAGAGGGTATTATGTTCCTCTTCTTCGATGTATCGCGCACGATGAAATCAAACGAGTGTTACATAACGTACACGAAGGAGAATGTGGCGATCACACCGGTGGACAAGCTCTCGCTAAGAAGATACTCCGATACGGATACTACTGGCCGACTGTGAACCGAGATGCAGCGAACTATGCCAGGAAATGCGATAGGTGCCAGAAACACGCCCGAATTCCAAGAGCCCCACCTACCGAGACAACCCAAATGGTCAGTCCCTGGCCATTTGCAATGTGGGGCATCGATATCATCGGCACACTACCTCTGGCCAAAGGTGGGGCAAGATATGCCATCGTTGCAGTTGATTACTTCACTAAGTGGGCTGAAGCGGAACCACTTGCAACCATTACGACAAAGAAAGTAATCAGTTTCGTAGTTCGCAACATTATCTGTCGATTTGGACTCCCGCATACTATCATCACCGATAACGGAGCCCAATTCAGTAGTGCAGAATTCAAGAATTTCTGTCAACGGTTTCATATTCATAAAAAATTCTCAGCAGTCGCACATCCTCAGGCAAACGGCCAGGTCGAAGCTGTCAATAAAGTCATAAAATCCATTCTAAAGAAACGACTGGAAAAGGCCGGGGGCAAATGGGTTGACGAGCTGCCTATGACTTTATGGGCTTATCGGACGACTCACAAGACTGCGACCGGACACACCCTGTTTTCCCTATCTTATGGCTCAGAAGCCGTTATTCCAGTCGAGATGGAGGTGTTTTCCCATCGCGTGACTTACTATGATCCGAAAACGAACGCTATATTGCTTGCTGAATCTTTGGACCTACTGGATGAGAAACGGGAAGAGGCTGATTTGAGAGCAACCGCACATCAAAGTCGAGTCGCCCGATTGTACAATGCCAAAGTTCGACCTCGAACCTTTGAACTCGGCGATCTCGTCCTCAAGAGAATCTGTCTGGTCCCTTCACACATGAAACCAAACTGGGAAGGACCATACGTGATTACACAAAGACTCGAAGATGGCACATTCAAACTATCGACAGTTGACGGTCTTGACTTGCCAAGGGCCTGGAACAGCGAGAGTCTCCGTCGCTATTACACATGACAGGCTTTATTTGATTCATTATATCTTTCCATTTTTCAATTTCGTTTCTACATTTAGAAATTAGAACTTGTAATAAGGCAACTGACTTTGCCATATTTTCTTATGACAGCAATAAAATACCATTTCTTCGAGCCAGAGTTGTGATTCATTGAATACAATGCACAACATCATGATGCACGGAGAGCTAAATTCCATCACGCAGTGGAATTTATTCAAGTAGGGAGTGGCTGTGATACGACCGGCCACTCGCTAAGTGAAACCCGAGCTCGGGGGCAAGCCATCACATCAAGGCTAAAAATGGGATGATACACGACAATCCCTCACTTAACTCCGTATTCCCAGAGTGCGAGACGGAGTATAAACATTAAACCACTCCGTCCTCCCAGAGTGCGAGATGGAGTATAAACATTCATCAACTCTGTATTCCCAGAGTGCGAGACGGAGTATAAACTTTACTCAACTCTTCCCCCCCCAGAGTGCGAGACGGAGTATAAACATTCATCAACTCCGTATTCCCAGAGTGCGAGACGGAGTATAAACTTTACTCAACTCCGCCCTCCCAGAGTGCGAGACGGAGTATAAACATACATCAACTCCGCATTCCCAGAGTGCAAGACGGAGTATAAACTTTACTCAACTCCGTCCTCCCAGAGTGCGAGATGGAGTATAAACATAAAACAAACCCCAGAGTACTCCGAGAGCGCGAGCTGGGTATAAGCGTTAACGAACTTCGGGGTCAGAAAGAACGAACCGAAGAATAAATAACTAAATGCGGTCTCGAGGAAGGAGGATCCGTCCACCAAACGACTTCAACCACACCTAAACTAAGTTGCATCACATGTTCATGTACCGAGTTATTAACCAAAAAGCAACTCTAAATCCCCAGAGCGTGGACACAAACCGAACACATAAAGATGCGTGACCAACAACTAACACAGATATATAAATCCCCAAAGTATGGATGTTAACAATAAACCATGGATAATTTCGCACAACGCCTATTACGGTTTATCCCCAAGACTAGGGGCAGAACGTAAGTGTTAAATTATATCTGTATTACTCAAAAGTCAGGAGTCTGCATGTACTTCGAGTTATAACACAAGAGATGATGCCTTTAAGCAAAACGAATATTGATTTGAAGACAAAAGAGAGTATGTTTTCATTTCAATTATCAACAAAAGGAATCCAATTACAAGCTAAATCGAAAAATTCCTGCTGGCAGGGGCCGAGCCCGCATCTACACACGGCCATAGAAAACCAAAAAGACAAAACAAAATGCTACCCCCGAATATGACAGAGCAAACTGAAGAAGCGCTCAATCTTTCTTCTGCCTCGGTTTCTTTTTCGGGGTAGTCCCGCTGGATCCGCTACCCGACTTCCTCCGCAATCTTTTGCACTTCTCCGGTTTGTCCTCCAATTGCGACATAATGTCAACATCCTCCTCGGAGCTTGAGGCGATAGAAATTCTCTTGGAGGATGGAATTGGAGGCATGGGAGCTGTAACAGGAAGTGGAGCAGGAGCACTTGCAATAACCACAGTGCCACCTGGCGATATCATCATTAATGGAGCTGGGCCGGACGGAGCCATACCACCACCGGAAATACTACCTGCTGTCACAGCCGCCATCTCAGCAATGATATCGACAAAAATTTCATCCTCACGAGATGCTTGGGCCGCGCTGGAAGTACCGGTGGCTGGCATGAAGGAGCTAATAGCTGGAGTAACCTCGCTCATGGCGAAAGATGGATCTGTGAAGGGATCGCTGGGTTGACTAAGAAGTTCCTCAATCATCTGTGCATCGAAAGATAACATGCTCGTTTCTCCCCCTTCGCCGACCACGGTAGCTGTCATAATCGCCTCGGTAATAATAGCCTCCTGCGCTTGATAAAGGACTTGAGACGCAGGAGGCGCAGAGGTAACGGCCTCGGTCACTGAATGTGAAAAAGCGAAGATTGTTAGCTAAATGTATTGCTTCAAAATCGCCGCTCTACGAATATATGAGAGGTATTCAAATACCTTTCTTAGCCTGATCCGAAGTATGGGCCGGTGCAGAGGCAGGGGCTCCGACGGGAGACAATTGCGGTTGATCTGGATTATAAGCAGGGACAGGCTGGAGATATACCGCGGCAGTGGCTTCGGGCATTGTCGGAATTAAAACTTCAGCACTTGTTTCATGATGCTCGACCCACGAGCCCTCACCGGTCTCCATCCGCCGAGCACCAAGCCTCTCCTTCTCCATGGAAATCATCATCTCGTGGAGAACCTTCCTCTCCTCCTCAGTGAGCAAGCGCGTCTCAAGTTCAAAATCATCCAGTGCTTCGTCCGGACGCGCTGCTTTCTTTTCCTCTACCAGCCTAGTCCAAGCATTGTACGAAAGCATAGAATAGTCTCCGAGCCAAGATAAATTTCTGTGCTCCAGCACGTTGGCGTTATATGTGACCAGGAGATCATCAAAATTAGCTTCCATCCTGGACTGCTCCGCCGTGATTTTTTCCTCGGCTTTTGCTTCCACAGACTTAGCCTTTGCCACCGCCGCATCAAGTTCAGCTCGAAGTGATACAACTTGATCGCATGCATCCTGAGCAACGGTGTTTGTATCACCTTTTTCTTTCACCATTTCAGCGAATTTGGCTTTAAGCTCATTCAGCTCTTTAACGGCGGTGTCCCGTTCAGCTAAGACGGTGGTATAGCGATGGCCCATCCCTTCTACTAAGGCACAATGTGCCTGCTGCATCCTTGCCATCTTCGCCACGGCCTCGTCAGCCTTTTTGAGCGCCTGAATTTCCGAACTTCGAGACGACTCGATCTCTGATTGGAGAACCTGGATGATGCGATCTTTTTGGGAAAGGTCAGCATCACGTTTCTCAATAATTTTTGCCCGGTCAAAAGCTACTTTTGAAGCTTTCACAGCTGCCTTGTACCACTCTTTGTATTGAGCATAAAAGTCACGAATATAGTCATGCGCGATATTCTCGGCATCCGGAGGAATCCTCTTGAGATGGGGAGGGAAGACATATGCATCTAGACAAATTTCTGGAAAATCATTTTTCATCCGAGCAAGCTTGATGGCTCCTTCACCCGTCAGTTCTGCCGGAGCCTGTTCAACAATGGCAGCTGTCTGTGGTTCAACTCTTTGCCGTTGAGTTTCGGGCTTGGAAGATTGAGAAGGCTGTTGTTGCTACAAAGACTCAGGGGGATCTATAGGGGCCCTAGGGGGCGGAGGAGAACGAGAACGTGATCGATATTGATGGCCTCTATCTCTATCAGAACGCTCTAGACCAGAGAGGCCACGCCAATAATCCCGATCTCTGTCATAACGCTCCTGGCTGGTATAGCCACGTGCGTAATCCCTGTCTGATTCCCTCCTACGAGACTCATAATATGATGAAGATCGGCGAACATTGCGGAGCCTATCTAGTGTGGATCCACGACCTGACATCTCACCTGCGATAAGAAGGAACCGCAGTTAAGCATCCTATGAAAATAATGTCCAATATGCGGAAATCATGTAGTGCTGTGGAAGTGTGTGTAAATGTGTAAACCCCCTGACCAACCGGAAGTGTTGACCGCACTAAAAGGAAAGGGCTCGCTCATATTTAAAATATCTCGGAATTCTTCCAACCCAGGATTGTGATGAATTGATATATAATCCGGGATGGGAATATCACCAAGCCCTTTGAAGGTATCTCTCGATTGAGAAGGGGCGGCCTCGGAAATTATGACTCCGGAAGTGGGAGGAGACACATCTACAGACTTCAACCCCTTAGATTTGATTTTTTTGGAAACAATAGTCTTGCTTTTCCGTCTCTCTCCCAATTCTTCAAAATTGCCCGAAAAATCAGCCATCGGCTCGACGTCTGTGTGAGTCCGTTCTTCGTCGCTCACTTCGGTTATCACGACTCTGAGCGTTTTCTTCGCCATTTTCTTCTTATTCTTCTTCTTATTCTTTAGAACAGGCCTTAGCATCCCTTCGGTGACTATGCTTTGATTTACGTCAATCAAGCCAAGAGCTCTTAAGTTATAGTCAGTCAACACCAAGTCGATGTGCCTCAAATCGCTCGGGATTTCTTGAAGGCTCCGAACTATGCCCTTGTAGAACCCGCCATCGGGTCTGGAGATAATGGCTGTAAGAAAAGTAGGATGTCAATACCAGTGCCAAAAAACCATTAGTCAAGGAAATCATCGACGGGTTACAACACTTACGCCTAGACAGCCATCGCTTGGAAAGACCCGGAGGACACCGGATATAAAACCATTCGTTCTTGAAGTAGCTGAGTCTGGTCCAGGCTCCGGTTATAACTTGGCAGTTTCTGACTGCCTCCAAAAACGTAAAGGATGGACTATCACCTCTACTCTTGAAATTAAATGGGTATCTGATTTTCGTTGGCCTTGGTGGGCGGAAGAGATGGTCCATAAATACGATGAATGCACTGTTCAGTAGCGCGTTCCCATTGGGATGTAATTGAGAGAGAGCAATTCCAAGAATGACAACATCTCCCTAATATATTGATTGAACGGAGGGAGTGTTCCAGCCGCGCAAGCATAGCGATAAATGGCAGTGTACCCTTCGGGCGGACAGTGAGGTCTGTCACTGGATCCTGGCAATAGCACATCATCTAGAGAAATGTTGTGCCTCGCGCATATCCTTCCCAACAAGTTTTCAGAAATATTGGATTAGACAGAGTCTATAGGGTCCTCAATAAATATAGCATCTTGTAGCTCGTCTGGAGCTGGATCTACTATCTCCGCCGGGATGTCTGGAATTTCGAGAACCGGAGGGGGAGAACTCTGAATCTCTTGCTGCTGAGAGCTCGAAGGTTCCATCACTGACTAACTCATCAGAAAGTAACATTAAGCAAATGGAAAACCCGTTCATTTCCCAGTGTGGGGTGTGTGAAAGTGATGTGAAGTGCAATATAGCTAATACTTAGCGAACCCAACAAAGTCGAAGACAGGATGAAAATGTCGGGAATTGAAAAGTTTGGTTAAAGTGACCGTCATCGCTGACCGTCTTAAACCATATTGTCCAAAATTCATGGTGATTAGTTCGTGTTTTATTTGTCAAAGTACAGTTTCATCAACAAGCTTCGAAGGGCATTCAAGTATGCAGTGTAAAAGTTCAGGCCACATATGCAGAGATGAAGCTCGTCGGAATCATGTCGTTAAATGTGTGAAAGTTTCGTATCCGCAGAAGCTTGTTCGAATCGATCAAGGCCAAAGTAGAAGTCTTCGGATCGATTAAAGAGACAACACTTTGAATCGATCTCGTTCGAATCAACCTAGTCCATATCGATGATGACCGGATCCTTCGTGTCGATCGGCGACCAAAGGTTCGCATCCACCGTCAACAGAGTTCTCGAATCGATCTCCGGCAACAAAAGTTTGCAAACAGGTAAGAGGCCCAACATTCGTATCGATCACATGGGCGGAACGATTCGAATCGATCGCAAGAGGGGCAGTTCCACCGTATCGATCACAGGAGATCGATACGACGACCCTACTCCTGCAACCAATCCAGCCCACAAACCTCTACTGTAAACATGTTGATCGATGCGAATGACGAGGACGAACCCTCATTTTCCAGATCGACTCGATCGCCATAACTCCAGATCGACACGAAAAATTCAATCATACTTTTTCTACAACCAGCCGTTCTTGGTTTCGACCTCGACTTCAACTCCTTCCAGATCGACACGAATAAGAATGATGTAAAAGTCTGCATCTTGAAATTTCAAACCCATAAAAGAATCAACTACCTAAATATGTTATTTGGTTAAAGAAGGTTGGATATCGCTTCGACACAAAGGAAGAGATGTTGTTCAGTTTCGTTCTTGATGAACTGGAATGGATTTGAAGACGCAGGAAGACGAAGGAAGACGAAGGTAAAAAGTAAAAAGTGAAAAGTGAATGAAGTCTCGGTATTTATAAGGATTTTGTGGCGATTCGTATCCCGGTAGATGAAACCGGTGGCAACCGGTAAAACCATTGAACGATTCGAAGCATCAAGTTTGAATCCATAGGCTTAAGCACCGTAGTTGATAATGGAAGCGAGCATCTGCATAAAGCCACGTTTCGAATCCATCACTTTGAATCCATCAACTCGATAATGCTTGTTCGAATCCATCAAAATCGATAACAGCAGCACACATTAATCCATCCTGACAATTAGCAATTCATGAATCTAAAGAAATGATCAGAGATTACAGTTTTCAGCTAAAAGACGACTGTCAAATAACTAATTAGGCAGAAATATTCAGCATGGAAGACAGCGGCTTTTCAAAGCACGTCATGTTCACACAAGACGTACTTTGGGGGGGCAAATGTTATCCTGCCTTTTGGCAAGGCCGAGATACCAAGGGACTGACTAAAAGCCAAGAGTCACTCGTCATGGATATCGATGAATTTTGTACGAGTCCGGATCGAGCCACGATTAATAAGACATGACAAGCAAAGCCAGGAAAGCCAACGTTCCAACTTTCAAGTCAATCCGAGTTCGTATGCTCAAATTATGATCAACACAAGTTAGAAGAAAAATGATGCTCGAATCAATCTGTTCGAACCCATCAGGTTCGAATCGATCGTAGGCTGAGCTATCCATGTGCTTCGAGTTCGTATCGATCGTCTGAGAGACTATCAAGATCAATGCGAACAAAGCAATGCACCGACTCCATAAAAATGATACGTTCATATCCACCAGAGCACTTCACTTCGAATCCAGGGACAACAATATGTTCGAATCCATCCTGCTGCTACGGCTTCGTATCGATCGACTATAGCACATCACGATCGATACGAACAGGCTTCTATTCGAATCCATATGTGAGTGAAACCCTCGAATCCATTAGGTCAAAGTGGCAAAAATCATGGAGTCGACCCAGTCGACTCGGAGTGAAAAGCGGATCGACACAAAAAGCGCACGACACGTCAACTTCCTCACGCGCTCCGTCATCGAGTCGAGGCTATCAATTCGAAGGAAATCGATTCGAACAAGGAAACTGCACCGGAAGTACAACTTTGTATCGACAATATCAGGAGATATACAAGTCCAAATGATATGAAATTATCACAGAAGCTTGCGCATATGTTGAAGAATGTCCACACCAAATTTCAGCTTGATTGGACGTTTTCTTGATCGATTCGAATGGATTTCGAATCGATCCCAAAGTGGGCCCAGATTTCCTGAAGGCGGGCGCGTGGGCCCCCTCACGTGCCAGAAGTGGTCTCCCGAAATTTAGGCAAAATATCAGCCTCCTACACCTATAAATAGAGCCCCTGGTCATTCAGTAAAGGGGTCGGACAATTTTAAGAGCTAAAGAGCGCCCAGATTCTGCCAGATTTACTCCAGATCACCATTGCTGCCTTAAATTCAAACTTAAATCATAAAATCTATTGTACTACGCTATAAGAAATTGTAATCTTCAAGTATCGAGCAATAAAATTATCAAACTTCATAGTGGACGTAGGCGAAACGCCGAACCACTCTAAATTGTTGTCTTCTGTGCAATTTACTTTCCGTTATTTGGAGTTTTTGTTAGATAATCCTCATTTTCAATTTTCATTCTTCACTTTTATCTCTTCAAAAACTTCCGAAGAGTGTTGTGCCCATTTTTGGTACAAACAGGCATGTTATCTCAAAGAATGGATTAGCAGTGTATCCATCGAAGACAGAAACTATTAATGGTTGAAAAGACTATAGACAATCATGGAGATGAGAAGTTTCTTGGGTTTGGCTGACTATTATCGTAGATTCATTCAGGATTTCTCGTGTATAGCAGCATCCTTGACTAAGTTGATTGGAAAGCATGAGAAGTTCATATGGACTTGGAAGTAGTCGGGTCGAAGTAAGAGAATTGGAAGTAGGAAGTGGAAATCCCACCCTGTTTGGTACCCAAGGTATCGAATAGGGAATCCTGTTCGGTGCCTAAGGTATCAAACAGGATCTTATATTTGGCATATTGGCCGGACCAGGAGTAGCATTATCTGAAAACCGAACCAAGGAATAAGGAGGGGAACGATCCAAGTGGCCGAACCAATGAGGGATGTGCATGAACTTCCCCAACAAAGTGTCTATGTGCATTCCATCGAACCAATCAATTACGCAATGCGGTTTCCTACCTAACCATGCAAGTTATATATGTAATAAAATCTGAATGTATTTGGAAATTTTTAATCATATCTTTTATATATGGAAATATTTGATCTGGGTGAGCCATATATGGAAATTTTTTGACTTACCGGAATAACAACATCACCTTTTAACCGCTATAAATACAAAGCATTTGGCATTCATGGGGAGAATTTTTTGAGCTTCAAGACTCCATGCTACAGGAATAACCAAACCGAGCTTTCGGATTCCCATCTTCAATCATAAATTATTGTATTTCATATCAAACTCTTGTAAAAGCTGAAATATAAGAAAAGGAATGAATATGAGCAGTAAATGTAGGCCGGTTACGGTTGAACTACTATAAATCTGTGTGTCTTTTACTTTCTTTGCAACTATTTTCTACGGAATCTATTGTTATTGATTTGATTGGAGGTGCTTGTCCATTTTTTGTACAAACATTTTTGGTGCTTTCACCGAGAACCTTCTCAGCATACCTCCCAAATCTAAGAGCAAGACTGGTGGTACCAATGGGAACGCTAATCAAATTTTTGTTAATCAAGACAACCACTCATCTAGTACTTTGGGGCTAGACACTATCACTAGAGGTGACTTGGACATAGTTGTGGTGGATCTTGATACCCGTTTCGCTGCTCAACAGCAAGCTATTGTGGACTAAATCATGACACGCTTGGGGCAAATACAACCGATCGCATACAACACTAAAACCAGAAGGAGAACCCAGTCCTAGGGGCCTAGGAGACGAAGGTGGTCATACTTTAGCGGAGAATCAGATCAAGAGAATCGAGGAGCGGGATGATCGAATGTTGTGGAAATAGGTCGAGCAAAGGATCAGTTGGACATCACACCCGAGGACCAGTTTGGCGCCGAACCGAACTGGGGAGGTGAAAAACTAGGGGCGACCATGGCTGAACCTTCCTGACCTCGACAACACTCCCTGGTCTTGGCGGAAGTACCAACGTATGGAAGACGAACTTATCACTATGAATGATTCCAGAGCAGAGAACGAAGCTGGGATCGCAAGACTAGTCATCACAGAAGGTATGAAAGAAGCTCTCACCTCGACGGGAGAGGTCGACCCAACTTCGCTCATCCCCCAAACTGAAAGATCTTATGGCACGATTCATAAGGGAATGCTTATGCCACGAGCAAATAGAGTGTGGAATCGGAGCGAGAGTCGGTAGCCGTTTTCTGTGGATGTAGAGCTGCTTGAAATCGAATGAGCTTTCGGATGCCTACTATGGATCCTTACCAAGGCTTTATTGATCCCATAGTACATCTACAACAATATACACAACATATGCTAATGAGTGGAGCAACATAGGAAGTTTTGTGTAAGTGCTTTCCCCTCTTCCCGTTGGATTTGGCAACTACATGGTTTTGCCGCCTTTACTCTGGCTCAATCTATTCACAGGGGATGTTGCACGAAATTTTATCAGCCAATTACAGGTTCACTTAGGGCAACTTAAAGACCCGTATTCGTTTTCGGATGTGAAACAACGGGAGGTTGAGACTCTGCGACAATACCTAACTCGTTTCATCGCTGTAGCTGCCAACATCCAGAATCCTGATGAATGGTTGACACTTATGGCATTGTATGGTGGTGTTCACCCTGACAAGAAGATGGAATAGAGATTGACTAAGGAGCAACCAGCTACTCTACAAGATTTCTTCTATGAAGCTACGAAGTACATGCGACTGGAGGAAGCTGCAGTGGGGCAACAGACTGGAACAACTGTCAAACCATCAGAAGCTTCAAATATAGTGAATGCTATGGCTAAGAACGATGAAGGTAATGGTGCTGAGAAGAAGAAAAACTATAATCCTGGAAACTTTGGCGGAAGGAAAATAGAGCGAAGGAGGTTCAAGCCCGATACAAGGTTTGAAACTTATACGGATTTGAATGATACTATAAAAGACATCTATTTTAGCCACACAGGCAAAACTCTAATACAATAGGCCTGCGTCGAAGAAAAAAACTAAAGAAGAAATGAACACAAGGAAGCATTGTAGATTCCACGAACCCCATGGGCATAACATCAACGAATGTCATCATTTACGGGACATAATTGAAGAACACATCAGGAAGAGGAAGCTAGAGCGGTATGTCAGGAACCCAAATGCTCCCACTGCACTTGAAAAACATGCCCCGAGGTAGCTTCCATCGGGAAATGGATGCGAAGGATCCAGCGCTAATCGTGGAAAGGATAAGAGGTTGGTGATTAATACTATAGTAGGAGGACCGCATGTAGCAGATAAAAGTTGGGCTGAAATGGAAAGATACGCAAAGTCTTTAAAGAACGAAGAAGCTTACATGTATTCCATAGGCGAGGAGCAAAGAAATAAAACCCCACATCGAGAATAGGATGAGATAATCTTCAATGACAACGAATTGTAGGGAAAGCAGTACCCACACACAGACCAATTAGAAATGCCGGCAATGCTTGGCTCGGTAGAGGTGCATTAGATTTTTGTAGACAATGTGAGTTCAGTAAACATTCTGTTCAAGGATGAATTTGATAAGATGGGATTGTCCATGGAAGATGTCATATCCTACAACCAGTGGTTATACGGTCTCATGGGAGAGGGCACGATACCCTTAGGAAGGCTAGATCTGTTTCTTGAGATAGGAACCTGTCCTCGATCAGCCATATGAAAGCAGACTTTCATCTTGGTGGATGGATTCTCGGCATACAATGCCTTCCTAAGATGTCTGACCTTATCTGGCTTTGCGTGATGGTAGCTCTATAGTGCTTAACCATGAAGTTCCCTATAATGAATGGAGTAGGAGTGGTGGAAGGAAATCAGGACACTGCTAGGGAGTGCTATGTAGCGGAACTCAGAGAAAGCAAACAACGAGAGTGCTATGTTTCAAATTCTGCAAGAGTTTGGGATGAAGTTGAATCTGCTAAAATGTTCCTTTGGGGTACCTTCTGGAAGGTTCTTAGGATTTATTATGCATGCTAGAGGAATCAAGGCTAACCCAGAGCAGGTCCAGGAATTGAAGAACATCAAAATTCCTAAAACTCGGAAGGAGATGCGAAGTCTAAATAGGAAGGTAGCAGTGTTAAGCAGGTTCATATCTAGGGCGATAGATAAATGTGTTCCTTTCTTTAAAACACTCAAGAAGGAAAAAAAAGCAAGTTCACATGGACATAAAAGTACTTAGCTGCTTTCTTAAACTTGTTGGAACATTTGTAGAAGTCATCAATTCTTTCTACACCAGTCGAGGGATTAGGTGCAACGTCCAATATACTATGTGAGTAAGCATTTCAGCGGACCGAAGTCGAGGTATCCTAAGTTGGAGAAGTTGGTATACTATCTGTTAATTGCACCCGGGAAATTGAGGCACTATTTCTAGTCACACCATATCTAAGTGCTTACATACCAATCCCTGAGACAAGTTCTGCACATGCCTGATACTTTGGGGAGCCTTACCAAACGGAGTATTGAGTTAATCCAGTATGAGATAACCTATCATCCACAAACTGTGATAAGAGGACAAGCGCTAGCAGACTTTATCACTGAGTTTACTATTCAAAATGACAAAGTAAAACTACAGGAGGAAGAAGCTCTTAATTGGCAGATGTATGTAGACGAAGCGTCAAATGATCATGACTTCGGTGCAAGAGTGGTATTGTTAATACCTGAAGGAAAGAAGCTAAGCTACACAATACGGCTTGGATTCAAGTAAACGAACAACAAAGTGGAATATGAAGCTTTGATAGAATGGTTAGAGATAGAAAAGGTGCCGGGAATAAGGTTGCCATGTGTGCTAGTGACTCGCAGTTGACCATGAACCAGGTGTTCAGAGAATTCAAGGCTAAGGAGGAACGCTTGAAATCCTATTTGGAGAAGGTAAAGATCTTGCTTAATGAGATGGAACACAACATGATCAAGTATATTCCTCGGGGGGAGAAGAAGGATGCAGATGGGCTGGTGAAATTGGTAAGTTCAGAAGTTGGCCCTCTATTGGGATCGGTGCCAATTGCGACCCTGCATAGTCCCAGCTTTGAGGAGGTGGATGTGATTGCAACAATCAATGGCAAGTATACCTAGATGACACTGTTAATAAAATATTTGAATGAAGGAGTATTACCAGGTAACATGAAAGAAGCTAGAAAAGTCTTGTGGAATGCGCTTCGTTTCATCATTCATGATGAAGTGTTGTATTAAAGAGGATTTTTTAACCCACCACTAAGGTGCATTGCCGAAAGGGAATCTGAGGAGGTGTTGGAAGACATACATCAAGGGAGCTGTAAAGACCACACCGGAGGTAGACCTTGGCAAAGAAAGTGTTTCACTATGGATACTTCTGGCCAAAATTGAACCATGATACGATGCAATATGCAAGGAGGTACGACAAGTGCCAATGGTTCACAAAGATTCCTAGGTTGCCCCCGACCAAGCCGACTCACATGGTTAACCCCTGGCCCTTCGTGGTCCAGGGAATGGATCTAATCGGAAAACTTACAATGGCGTGGGGCAGAGCTAAGTATGCTTTTGATGGTAGTTGACTACTTTACTAAGTGGGTGGAAGCCAAACCCCTTACTAAGTTGTCAATGGCCAAGGTCATAAACATTTTGATCAGGGATGTGAAATGCAGGTACAAAGTTCCCCTTTAGATCTTCTCGGATATTGGATTGTAGTTTCACAATGCATAGTTCATCGATTTCTGCCAGCAGCATGGAATAAAGAAAAGCTTCTTCGTAGTAGCATACCCATAGGCTAACGGACATGCGAAAGCAGTCAACAAAGTTCTGAAGACACTAATAAAGAAGTGCCTGGAAAAGGCGAAAGGAGCATGGGTGGACAAACTTCCACTAGCATTATGGGTCTATTTCACTTCCTTCAAGATGGCAACAAGACATACTCCCTTCTCGTTGTCTTACAGGTTGGAGGCAATGTTGTTAGTAGGGATAGCAGTACCATCGCATAGAAGGATTCATTACGAACTGAGTAAGAATAAAGAGCAGTTGAACATGTCACTAGACTCGGTTGACAAGAGGCACGAGGAAGCAGCCTTGAAGGTTGAAGCACATAAGTGAAGGGCAGCCGCACAATACAACTCTAAATTCAAATATGTGAGAAATGCGGATTACGGATCTTAAGGCTAGAATTAACACTAGAGGGGAGGGGGTGAATAGTGTTTTAAGAAATTACTAATTCTTTTTGAGTTTATATTAATTTGAACACAAATGTATGCAATATTTAGACACAGATATGATCAAAGAATCAAACACAGATGCAGACATAAAGTAAAAGCAATAAAGGAAAGAACACACCGGATTTTATACTGGTTCGGAGTTACCCTACATCCAGTCCCACACCACAAGTACAGATTTCATTTCAAAATCAATTCTTACAATTACACCCTCGATTTCAAGGCCACGAGGTACACCGCTCCAGATTCACAATCCTCTGGGTAGAGATACTTGATTTTACGGGCAACAAGTTCACCCGATTGATTTTCCAGGCTACAATCACACCTTTTCTCGCTCAATTGAATACAAAGAAGTCTATAACTCTGAATAGCACTGGGATCTTGTTGAGATAGTGATAGAGAATCAAACCAGAGATGATCTAGTTAGATTCAATGGTGATTTCAGCAGAGTAATGGTAAAAATGTATATAAAGAAATGTGGAAGAAGAAGAGGAGTGAAATCAGAGAAAATATGATTATAATTTCGTTTAAAACATCCCCTATTTATAGTAGAACAACAGCCATGTCCATTCGTGAAAGGATATGACGATAGACACTTTCTTTGAAATTAAAACTTTCGAAATCAACTGTCACCTTGTCGATAAGGGGTACTTGGGGTTGTCGACAGGCCTAAGTTATTTTTGGTAATTTGTTTTTCTTTGAAAATAATTTCTAACTTGTGTTAAAACTATTTTAAACTTGATAAATATACTTAACTCTAGTTAAAATACATAAATAAGTATAGAGAATAATATTTTGGTATATATAAAATTTTACTATAATTTTATATTTAAATCTAAGTATAAATATTAAAAGTTAAATATATTATAATTAAAATATAGTTTAAAACCAAGGATAATTTGATATTGAAAATAAAGATTATTTTGAGGCTAAAAGTATTTTAAAACCAGGATAGATGTTTTGATTTAAAAAAGGAAGATTTTGAAATCATTTTGAAAACAAGATATAATTTTGTAAAACATTTGAATAAAAGTTAGTGGATACAAAACAATGTTCCACTAGATTTTTCGTAGGTTCCATCCTACTTAGGGTTCCATCCCTTTAACGGGATCGAAGTGGATTCCATTCCACGAATAAAATGGATTTTAAGATGTCAGTGCTTTTCTAGGAGTTTTAACAAAATTCCTAACTAAACTACTTATCTTGAAATCTTGAACTCTTGATAATCTTGATACTCATGAGTCTTGAATCTTGATATCTTCGATCTTGAGTTCATCAGTTCTTGAATCTCTATACTGTACAGTCTTCATTCTTTGGTACCTGCATATATATCCTGCATATACATATATATCTAAACAATATTGTTAGTATTTATATTTTATAATCTTATTCTAAGGTTGTTGTCATCAAAACCAACTTCTCAGGGACTAATAAAATACCACGTACTCAAGGAAGGGGATTTGGTGCTGAAACGAATATTCCCTAGACCGGGGGCACCTGACCCAATCTGGGAAGGACCGTACACTGTCCATAAAGACTTGGGCAATGGATCTTTCATCCTCAGCACAATAGATAGAGCTATATCTAGAAGAGATTCGATTAATGCACACCATCTCCATCGTTATTTTACTTAAATTTCTACTATTTCGCTAATTATATTGTAATTCAATAATTGAAATAGTTGTGAAATGGATTCTAATAAAGTGTGTTTTCCTTAAATCCTGTCATGACTTGCAATGGCTAAGAAACAAAAATTTACATCACCAATTGAATGCATTGGACTAACCTTAACGCTATGAGGAAATATCGCCTAGGCCCAGAGAGCTGACTTCTTGACTCGAGGGCGAAACTACATTATCATGATGTCTCCCCCCAAACTTCTTAACGGTAGTAATGGACTAGAGTAATCCCTAACCGGGTGTCCATCATTGATAGTCGGCCCAAACTTCTCATCTGTAGTGATGGACTAGAGTGATCCCTAATCGGGTGTCCATCATTGACGATCAACTTAAACTTTTTGCCAACAGTAGTGGACTAGAGTTATCCCTAACCGGGTGTCCATTATTGATGATCGGCTCAAACTCCTCGCCGGTGGTACTGGACCAGAGTGATCCCTAACCGGGTGTCCATCATTGAAGATCGACCCACGTGGACCAGAGTGATCCCTAGCTGGGTGTCCATCATTGATGATCGGCTCAAACTTATCGCTGGCAGTGATGGACCAGAGTGATCACTAACCGGGTGTCCATCATTGATGATCGGTTCAAACTCCTCGTCGGCAGTGATGTACCAGGGTGATCCCTAATCGGGTGTCCATCATTGATGATCGGCTTAAACTTCTCGTCGGTAGTAATGGACCAGAGTGATCCCTAATCAGGTGTCCATCATTGACGATTGACTCAAAATCCTCGTCGGTAATGATGGATCAGAGTGATCCCTGACTAGGTGTCCATCATTAATGATCGGCCCACACTTTCCCATCAGCACAGTGAACCAGAGTGACCCTAATCCGACATTCACTGTTGTCAGTAGCTTCAAACCTATGGAGGGTCGTGGAGAACCAGACTTACCGACAGTTAGGACATGACAGTTGCCTAGTTGATTCACCCCTGGTGGTCGGGTCAGAACCCAGCCAATGACGGATAGCTAAGCCCAATGATGGGAGATAGCAACTACCAGTTCAAACTCTCTTAAGGCATACATGAATTACACAATATATGATAAAATAAAGCATGCAAGGATAATAGACATGAAAATTGTCAAATAACCAGAAATTTACAATTCAAAATCACAAGTACTAAGAAATAACATGTGCTCAACCTCACCAATACATCAAAATTGGTCGAGCACCAACAATAATGTTTAATACAGACAAAGAAAGAATATATATAACAGGCTATCCCAAACATATAAAAAGGAATGGGACGTGAGCGCAGCTTTCACTTGGACTTGGTCTTGGAGATGGTCTGCTTGCCGTGAGGCTTAGAGCCTTTCTGCTTACGTCCTTTCTTCTTTCCTTCTCGGTTGGAGGCATGGGCTGCATCGATTTCTGCTTGTTTCTTCTTAATAAGCTTTAGCTCCTCCAGGGCTTTAATCTTAACTTGGGCCAACTCCTTGAGGAATCTCGCCAAGATTTGTTGCTTCAGAGCTTCATCCATGTCGAAGTCATCAGTAAGCTCCATGACACCCAATAACTCAATGTTGGCGTCATCTTTGAGGGCAGCAATAATCTTGTAATAACCCGCACCTTAATGGGCCCGAATTTCAACTAAATCGAAACCTAAGTCCATTAGAGCGTTGTTGGTTTTGGTAACCTATAATAAACACAATTATATCAAAGTACGATAAATATAAACTCACAGTGGAATTGAAAAATATAATATAACATACGTATTGACTAAGGCTGTTACCTTGGAATGTTATTCCTTGGATATGTAATTGCCTTGTCAGCACCAAACATGAATAAAAAGATTTCAATATCTACCGTTCTCGTCTTGCTCTAGTATCCTGTCCTTTTTAATCTAACTTATGGGTTGTTATGAAGAGGGGATTTGAACAACGTTCTGGTGGTTAGAAAGTTACATACTTTACTTATCCTATTAATTTATGTCGACTGATTTTCATTTAAATGTCATATATATTATTTATGGATAATCTATTAAATCTTATGTGTGCGTACGATATGCTTAACCTAACCTTCTCCAAGTTATCATTATATTTATATATGTGTTAGCACCAAAATTGGTCACTAACCCCGTTTAGAAAGATTATGTAGAGAGATTAATGAAGAAAGTCAATGTAAACAGAGAACAATATGCTAAATTGAATGCAAAGACGAGAACACCAGATTTATAGTGGTTCGACGTAATTTCCTACGTCCACTTTGAGGTTAAACTTTATTGCTTTACTTGATAATTGATTACAGATACAATCCGTACACCAACTATTTGAATACAATTGCTAAGTAAAAAGAACGAGTCTTGAAAGCGGCAGAGTCTCCCCAGTGTTCTCGAAAAAAAGTCCATTTCACTGTGCCCCTGCCTCTCTATTTATAGGCAAAGATGGGTTGGACTCCCCTGGTGGCCTGGCAGCCGATTACCTCAGCCCAGAAAGAGTGAGTGCTGGGTGCTGAACCATCGATGCCGAACAGAACAATGCTGAACCATCAATACCGAACAGAACGATGCCGAACCATCGATGCCGAACCATTGATGCCGAACAGAACGATGCCGAGCCATCGATGCCGAACAGAACGATGCCGAACCATCGATGCCGAACAGAACGATGCCGAACCATCGATGCCGAATAGACTGATGCCGAACCATCAATGCCGAATGGACTGTTGCCAAATATCTCTAGACGCTGACCAACTCCGTATGTCGAATGTTCTGCCATGCCGAACGATGTGTGGATGCCGAGCAGTATGGAATGCCGAACGCTCTTCCATGCCGAACGATCCATGTATGCCGAACGATCCATCTATGCCGATCACTCTGGAATGCCGATCCATCTATGCCGATCACTCTAGAATGCCGATCCATGCATGCCGATCACTCTAGAATGCCGATCCATGTGCCATTGCCGAGTGCCTAGTTGCCTGGTCAAACCTTCAGGTAACACTTGCCCCCCAAAGTACATCATGTAGTTAATCGTGGTGTGCTTTGAATCACCCTGGATGCCGAACGATATGTCCATACCGAACGACACAGCCAAAGCCGAGCACCCTGGATGCCGAACGACAAAGCCGATGCCGAGCACCCTGGATGCCGAACAATGTCGATTTGACCGGTTCTACCGGTTATAGTCTCTTCGACTTCCCTTCTCTCTATATAACCCGATGCTCCTTCTTCTTCTCCCTTTTACTTTTACCTCCGCTTTTCAGTACTTACGAACTTTGCCTCTCAACGGACTTCACAGAATTATCTACTTTTCCCTTAAATACTTCACTCCGATTAGGGAACCAGCATGAGATTCGAACTCGCGAATCTCTGCAAAATCAAGGTCGGAAGTAATTTCGTGGAGCAGGAGGAGTTAAGGGCGAAGTGTGGGTGTTTTAAAGGAGTTTAAGGCTAGACGGACGGCAGAAGAGAAGAGGATGGCAGAGGTGTTTGAAGGAGGGAGTTGGTGGAAGACGTATTGATGTGGCTCGGTATTACTTCCTTATGCCGAGCGATGGAAGTGAAGTATGGTAGTGAAATTGGAGTTAAGGTTTAGTGAAGTGGATCGGCATGACCGTGATTTAACACGGCTTGCCGAACGACTCGGGTACGTTGGTTGGGAGAGATAGAAAAGAAGGGAAATGATGTTAAGGGCGGAAGGCCGAGTGAATCAACTCGGCACGACCTGCTACGTGCACTCGTTTTCAGGCCGAATAAAAGAGAGTTCGAACAGAATTCTGGTCGGACAGAATTTTGACCGAGCAGAATTTTGGCCGAACAGAACCTAGACCGAACAAAACCTAAGCCGAACAGAACTCAAGCCGAACAGAACTTAAGCCGAACAGAACCTAAGCCGAACAGAACCTAAGCCGAACAGAACACAGACTTAAGCCGAATAGAACTTAAGCCGAACAGAACTTAAGCCGAACAGACTTTTGACCGAACAGAACTCCAAGCCGAACAAAGTTCTAAGCCAAACAGAATTTTTTGACCGAACATAACTCTATGCCGAACAAAGTTTTTTGACCGAACAGAACTCTAAGCCGAACAAAGTTCTAAGCCAAACAGAATTTTTGACCGAACTCCTATTCACCTTGCCTAATCAAACATCAAACACAAAGACAAGGACTTAAGCATACCAGCATATCGAACTAATCTAGACTGATAACTTCTTAGTTTCAATAATCACAAGCCTGAACTTAAACCAATAAAAACAGATTAAATCTTTTAACACGCAGTGCCAATGTCCGAGTTCAAAATTGAATACATTGTAATGCTGGCTTTCGGAGACGGTCAGCGATGACGGTCTTCGAAGACGACAGTTCAAGGCTCAACTTTATATCATCAATCCTGTGACTTATAATTTCTCAGCGTTTACATCTGAACGATCGCACTAGTTCACACACTACACGGGGGGAATATTCGTATTGTTAAGTCTGACGTCGATTATTTTTTAAGTACAGTTCGAATAGGTACTTTACCAGATTCAATCTTTATCAACGATGTCTCGGAAATCTAGCTCCGCCACGATTTCGGACAGGCCTGGGCCGTCCTCCCGACGAGAAGTCGCAGATACTTCAAATCCGTCAACTTCTCCTGCACATGACTTAGCTCCCGATGCGTTGGAGGCAGCAATTTTCTTGGACAACCCTGTCGATTCACTTGCTTCAAAGATTAACGAAAGTACACTCCGCTGAATATGCTCTGTCCATGGAATCCCCTTTGATGACGTGCTAGTCCCATCGGGGCATGACCATCCACACTTGCCCCCAGTCAGATACACAGCCTGTAACAAATTCATGTGCTGGGTTGGCAGTGTGCCACCTTTCAACTCGTTTCTTCGGGATGTGCTGCAATACATTGACGTTGCTCCATCGCAACTGCACACGAATGGCCATGCGTTCCTCTATGGCACTTGCATCCTCTTTATGAATGTCTTCTCTAGGCTTCCAACTCCGGGCGATATCAGATACATATATTGCATCAAGAAGCGGAAGGATAGCCCATCATTCGTAATTCTCGAGCCACACAACAAATGTCAAATCTTAACTGGAGCGTGGACCAAGTTCGCTCTGTATAAACATGAATGGTTCTATGTACGTTGTCCTCCCGGCTTTGCGAGGAGATGGGTCGAAGGAAGTAAGCCTTATTTCTTGAACCGTTACTCATGTTTAGCAGCAGCCGTACCTCTTCTAACTTTTACCCGTCTTTCCAGGTATCACTCTACGTCCTGACGGCCGCGGATATTCTGATGCCGTCGAAGCTATTTGAGCCCTTCCTGCCGGGGAACGGGACATTAGAGCTCTCATTTCGAACGAGTCACTTACAAGGCTTGGGCTGTTGGCATAAGGCCGTTGGATAAGCCTTCTTCAGGGTGTCACCATCCTCAGGCCTGCCCTTGGCAAAGGGAAAAAACAGGTTGAGTCTTCAGTGCGCCACGCTCCTAATACACTAGAAGAGGGGGAAATTGAGGAGACTGAGACGCCCGAAGTACTGGGTGAGAACATTAGTCCGTCTCGGGGACCGGCGGTTGAAGTTCATGACATAGAAACGTCGTCTTCCCCTTCGAAGGGAGAGAAGAAACTGACGCTCAAGCTGAAGATGAAAACTGTAGGCAGAACTTCTAAAGTTTCCCATATGCCAACGGAAAAAGAAACTTCCTCGGAGCATTTAGAAAGTTCTCTGAAGGGCCTGTCGAACCTTACCATTCCTGACGACTTACTCAACTACGGTTTCGACGATCCAGAGGCTCTCAAGCTTCATTCGCCCGCTAGAGGCAGTACGGGATTTCAAGCCCACGTCCAGGGAGATAAAACTCGAATTAGTAAAGAAACTGGTCCGTCGGGGAGAAACACTAGGACACACACGGACACGCGCACTTCACTTCGCACTTCAATCTTAACCGTCGCCTTGATTTTTTCTAACTTATCCTTATTCTCATTCTATGCAGGTGATATGTGATGCTCCCACGAAATTGATCGTCTCTACGGCTCTTCCATCTTTCACCATTCTGGCCGGGATTCAGGCTCTGGTAAACGCAGGGACAGGAACGATTACGGAGATCGAGACAACCGTCCCCGTGAGTCATCTTATCGAAAGAAATCATATTCCCAGTCTTGATATTCTCGCGATCTCCCTTCTCAAACTGAGCCAGACAAAGAAAATTTTTTGCAGAAGGGGTCTCAACCCGATGTTTCCCGAGATCAACATTCCGGTTCATCAAGCACACGACAATCTCGGGAACATCGGAAGAGAACAGAACTTTCAAAGCCTCCTCCCCCTGTTCCTACGGCTGACCCAACGATAGCAGAGAAGATGGTCGATCTTAAAGCTAAATTTCCCAAAATCTACTTTGACGGTCTGAAGTTCCTCCCAACTATTCATCACATTCCAGGGCATGTCAAGCAGAGTGCCATCGCTTGTAACAACGACGTCTATGTTCAACATGACGCGTTTGGTCATTTGGTCGAAAAAGTCTCGGAAGTATCCATTGAGCGTCAACAAGGAATTGACCGGTTGAAGCTCGAAGCTATCTTTGATAAAGACATCCTCAAGAATCAGGACGAAGAGCTCGCTTCGTACAAGTCCAAACTTGAAGTCGCAGAACAGGGTGCTAAGGAGACTGCGAAGGTCGTCGCTCGTCTAGAGACGACCCATAAGAAAGAACTTGACGTCGCAGTCCAACGCAGTGGGGCCCTAGCTCTAGAAAAAGATTCTATTCAAAAAGAAAGGGATACACCCGCCCTGCAGGTTAAAGAGTTGAAGGAGCTACTCTCTCTAAGGAGAGGGAAGAGAAGATAGCGGCTCAAGAAGAGTCTCAACGGTACTGTAACGAGATCGTTGATACACGTCTCTTAAAAGAAAAACTCGATGATGAGCTTTCTAAGGTTGAGACGATGAAGGACGAAGCCCGTGAGGAAGGCAAGAGACTAGCTTCCGAGGAGATTGAATCCCGTCTTGAAGCAGCTGCAGAGGCCGGCAGAGAAGAGGTCAAGTGTATGTTTGACCCACTGATTGCCGAATACAGCGCCCGCGTCCTTATGCACCGGGACTTGACTTTCTTGGGCGAGGGCTACCTTGAATCTCTTGCCGAGGCTTGGGAGACTTTAGTAAAGATTAGACAGGTGGAGTCGGGCACCGAGGAAGTCGATGAGGAGGCCTTAGTGAAACAATTTCTCAGGGGAAATGAGCCATCGGACTTGTCTGCGGCTATGGCTCTCTTTGGTAAAGGCTCTCCTCCGTCAAAAGAGAAAGATGACAAAGCCGGCCCATCCGGAACCGAGACTGCAGCTCCTCCTTCTGCTCAACCGGCCGATCGGCCAGCACTTGACCCATTCGAGCAGCATGCCGGCTATGATCCGGAAGACCCTGGTCTTGGCATTCACGTGCTATCTCCCATTCTAGAGGGTGAAACTCCGTGCACAGCTGAAAGCCAACAAGAAATCGGTATAAAACTCTTCTTCTAGAAGTGCAAAGATCGGTCGCTTTCTGCGATCAGTTATTGGTTCTAATGTTCGTTCTTTATGTTTTTATACAGACCGCTCTGATCCCGAACCGACTCCGAGGAGCGATGACGCCAAGGGGGAGACGGGGAAAACAAGCGATGCTGCCCACGCAAGAGTAACTCCCGGTCCTGACGCTCAAGTGATCGAGGCGCTAGAAGATAATAAGTCTGACACTGCATCTCCCACTGAAGGGAGTTATGAAATTGAAATCACGGGTGCCTCAGGACACACTTCGAAGGTGAGTATGAAGGAGCGACTCGCGAAAGAGAAGAAAAAGAAGGTTGAGATCAAGGTCGAGTCTCAAGTACTAGAACTTACCGACCCGCTGAATAGGCCTCTGAAAGTCATTCTTCCCGACAAATCCAAACCACTGGACGTTCCTCCTCCCACTCCTGAATCTGCTTCTTTGGCAAGCAAGAAATCCAAGAGGAAACGTGAGGGAGAGTCGTCTGAGAAAGCAAAGGAGGACAAGAAAAAGAAGCCGAAGAAGTAACCACTACACTCGTTCAACGAGATTTTGCTTCGGTCATATAATTACTTTTACTTTTTCTTTTTCGTAGTTTATGTAGATAGATTTTTGACTCCAAGCTTTGGAGGCGTGGTTGTATAACCCCATTTTGGAGTATTGAATAAAGTTTCGTTTCTTTGTCATTTGAACGATTTCTGCTTTTTAGCTTTCTGTATAACTGCAGTCGAGACTCAAGTTCTTATGAGTTACATAAATTCCTAATCCATTCTTACATTGTTCGGACATTCTTTGGAATTGTACATCTCTTGTTTCACATTTTTGGTACTTAGAATACTTTCTAACCCGTGCTCCGGGGACTTAGAGTAATCCGGTCCGCATGTAGGGGACTCTGCGATTCAGGTCGTTCATACTCTAATCCGCGCTCCGGGGACTTAGAGTACCCTGGTCCGCATTCAGGGGACTCGGAGATTCAAGTCGTTCATACTCTAATCCGCGTTCCGGGGACTTAGAGTACTCCGGTCCGCATTTAGGGGACTCGGAGATTCAAGTCGCTTATACTCTAATCCGCGCTCCGGGGACTTAGAGTACTCCGGTTCGCATTCAGGGGACTCGGAGATTCAAGTCGTTTATACTCTAATCTGTGCTCCGGGGACTTAGAGTACTCCGGTCCGCATTCAGGGGACTCGGAGATTCAAGTCATTCATACTCTAATCCACGCTCCGGGGACTTAGAGTACTTCGGTCCGCATTCAGGGGACTCGGAGATTCAAGTCGCTTATACTCTAGTCCGCGCTCCGGGGACATAGAGTACTCCGGTCCGCACTCTGGGGACTCGGAGATTGAAGTCGTTTATACTCTAGTCCGCGCTCTGGGGACTTAGAGTACTCCGGTCCGCACTCAGGGGACTCGGAGATTGAAGCCGTTTATACTCTAGTCCGCGCTCTGGGGACTTAGAGTACTCCGGTCCGCACTCAGGGGACTCGGAGATTGAAGTCGTTTATACTCTAGTCCGCGCTCTGGGGACTTAAGTACTCCGGTCCGCACTCAGGGGACTCGGAGATTGAAGTCGTTTATACTCTAGTCCGCGCTCTTGGGACTTTGAGTACTCTGGTCCGCACTTAGGGGACTCGGAGATTGAAGTCGTTTATACTCTAGTCCGCGCTCTAAGGACTTTGAGTACTCTGGTCCGCACTCAGGGGACTCGGAGATTGAAGTCATTTATACTCTGGTCCGCGCTCTGGGGACTTAGAGTACTCCAGTCCACACTCAGGGGACTCGGAGATTGAAGTCGTTTATGCGAGTTCGTACATCATATGGAATAATGTAACTCCAGCAGTTCATCATCAGATTATAAGGTACATAAACATCAATAATTCATAGAAAAGACGACTGCAAGCCTTTATTAATGAAACAAACTAAATTGTCCGATTACACGCTAAAAAGGAAACTAAGAATCAATGGAATAAAAACATACAACAAACAATTGTACCTAAAATAGGAAAGAAACAAGCTAAATGTAATAACGTCGCAAATGTTCACTGTTCCACGCTCGGGGGAGTGTCTCGCCATCAACGGTCGCTAGCTTGAAAGTTCCCTCTCCAAGCTTCCGTTCAACGACATATGGACCTTCCCAGTTGGGATTCATACTTGATGGTACCGGGAAAACTCGTTTCAAAACGAGATCACCCACATCAAAGATCCCTGGGCAGACTTTTTTGTCGTAATATCGCTTGACAAGGTGCCTATATGCTGCCGCCCTTAGTTCAGCTTCTTCACGTTTGTCATCAACGCAGTCAAGTGACTCCAACAAGAGATCCTGATTCGTCTTAGGATCATAATATGACACCCGATGTGATGGAACTTCTAGCTCCACGGGTATAACAGCTTCCGAGCCATATGCCAATGCGAATGGAGTGTGGCCAGTCGCGGACTTGTGGGTAGTTCTATAAGCCCATAGCGCTGTTGGGAGTTCATCTACCCACTTGCCTCCAGCCTTTTCCAAACGCTTCTTCAATATGGACTTGATTACTTTATTCACGGCTTCAACTTGTCCATTAGCCTTTGGATGAGCAACGGCGGCGAACTTTTTCTCAATGCCGTACTTTGAACAGAAATCTTTGAATTCTCTGCTTTCAAACTGAGTTCCGTTGTCCGTAATGATGGTCCGTGGGAGGCCAAAGCGGCATATAATGTTTCGTACAACGAAATTAATGACCTTCTTGGAGGTGATTGTGGCCAAAGGTCGGCCCATTTTGTGAAATAATCGACTGCAACTATCGCGTATTTTGCACCACCTTTGGATATAGGTAAAGAACCGATTATGTCGATTCCCCAGATTGCAAACGGCTATGGACTAACCATTTGTGTGAGCTCCGTTGGTGGAGCTCTCGGGATTTTCGCATATCTTTGACACTTGTCACATTTTATCGCGTAATCCGCAGCATCCCGATTCACGGTTGGCCAATAGTATCCATAGCGGAGGATCTTTTTTGCCGGTGTCTGCCCCCCAGTATGGTCGCTACATTCTCCTTCATGGACCTCCTCCAAGACCCGCTTTGCCTTATCACGGGCAATGCACCGTAGTAAGGGGACCGAGAACCATCTCCAATACATTACTCCTCCCTGCATCACATATCGCGCGGCTTTGCGAGTGACCTGCCGTCTTTCGCTTCTTCTTTCGGACAAAGTCCCGTTTAGCAGGTATTGTTTGAATGGGGTCATCCACGACTCCTCCTCGATTTCCATTTCCAACGCAAAATCGACTTCCATCACATCTATGCTTGGAGTGTGTAAGGTTTCGACGGGAACCAATCCCATTTGCTGCGCATCGCCAGTGCTTGGGAATTTGGCCAACGAGTCGGCTTCCTTGTTCTGTTCACGCGGGACATGCGAAATGTCATAATGTTCGAAGTTCGCCAATAGTTCCTGAACCAGAGTAAGGTATGGAGCAAGCTTTTGTCCCCTTGCTTGGTAGTCTCCTCGCACTTGGTACACCACCAACTGCGAGTCACAAAAGATTTCAACTGATTTAACCCCGAGTTCTCCAATGAGCTTCAAGCCAGCAATCAGTGTTTCATATTCTGCTTCATTATTCGTAGCCGGGAAATTGAGCTTCAAAGCGTAACAAATTGATTGATTTTCTGGAGTTACGAGAACTACACCAGCTCCGGAGCAACGGTCGTTCGATGCCCCATCGGTGTATAATTTCCATCGGATGGGGGGAATGACACTGTGACTATCTGGTTCATTAGATACAGTAAACTTAGCGATGAAATCTGCTAATGATTGCCCTTGTATGGCCCTTCGTGGCAGGTAGGTAAGATCGAACTGACTCAACTCGATATTCCATTTTAACATCCTTCTAGAAGTTTCTGGTCGTTGGAGTACCTGCCGTAAGGGCTGATCGATATAGACACTGACTGAGTGTGCTTGAAAGTATGGACGCAGCTTATGTGATGCAATCACCAAGCAATAGGCCAATTTCTCAATTTTAGGGTAATTTCTTTCTGCCCCCGTTAAACTATTGCTAACGTAATACACCGGCTTTTGGACTCGGTCCTCCTCGCGGATCAAAGCCGCACCTATAGCATGCGGGGATACGGCCAAGTATACATACAGCATCTCGTGGGCTACTGGTTTTGACAGCACTAGAGGACTCTCCAAATGCCTCACCAAATCTCGGAATGCTTCCTCACAGCTGGATGTCCATTCAAAATTCCTCTTTCCTTTCTTTATCACATCGAAGAAGGGAATGCACTTGTCTGTGGCTCTAGATATAAATCGACTTAGCGCAGCTACCTTTCCATTCAAGCTTTGTACCTGTTTTATAGTTCTGGGCGCTTGCACATCTCGTATAGCTTGAATCTTTTCCAGGTTAGCTTCGATTCCCCTGGCATTAACAATGAATCCCAAAAACTTCCCCGACGCAACGCCGAAGGAACACTTCAGAGGGTTGATCTTCATCCCATAATATCTGAGTATACTGAACATCTCTGCTAAGTCTCGAATGTGGTCGTTTGACTGTCGTGACTTCACGAGCATGTCATCCACATAGACTTCCATCGTTCTACGAATCTGGTCTTTGAACATTCAATTCACCAAACGCTGATAGGTTGCTCCCGCGTTTTTCAATCCAAAAGGCATTACTACATAGCAATATAGCCCAACGTCTGTGACGAAACTGGTGTGTTCCTGGTCCGGAATATGCATCGGGATCTGATTGTATCCCGAGTACGCATCCATGAATGACAACAACTCATGTCCTGCAGTGGAGTCGACCAACTGATCAATCCTAGGTAATGGGAAACTATCCTTAGGGTACGCCTTGTTCAAATCGGAATAATCTACGCAAGTTCTCCATTTCCCATTCGCCTTTTTCAACAGCACGGGGTTCGATATCATTAGCATCTTGGTGAGCCGGGCGTCCAGCCTCCACCTGCGCTCCAGCTCCTAAGTTTCCAGTTCCGGCTTGGTCATAATCTCCGAGGTGTAAATGGTACCCGGCTGTTCGGACAGCAGCACCTGCCTGCGTAGTTTCAGTCTTGCGGCGTCTACGCCTGGGAGGTTCATCGGACGAAGTCGAGCTGTCGGATAAAGAGTAAGGAGCTGGATTGCCCCCAGCATTCTGATGTTGTTGTTGAGTGATTTGTGCCATGAGGTTGGCGTTAGCTTGCATCTGCTCTCCGAGTTGTCTCCTTCTTTCCCTGAGTTCTTTCATCAAGTCGTTGAACTCTATTCTGGTGACAACTGGCATCTGGTCCTGGGCGGTAGTCCCTATGCCTAGATTGCTTTCTGATTGCTAGGCCCTGCTTGTTGTACGCTAGCAGTCTCATGGGCGTCCGCATTATGAGAGGCTGATCTGGTACATGGTCTTGCCATTGTAGAGTTATTGGTATGAACTCTGAGTAGAATCAACGGACGTCCTATGAATGAGTCGGATCATCTTTGGGGGATTTATTCAATCCAGTAGCTTCAAAGAAGATCCTTGAGGTCTGAGAATTCGATTCTCAGTGAAAGCACCAAAGTGTTAGCACCAAAATTGGTCACTAACCCCGTTTAGAAAGATTATGTAGAGAGATTAATGAAGAAAGTCAATGTAAACAGAGAACAATATGCTAAATTGAATGCAAAGACGAGAACACCAGATTTATAGTGGTTCGGCGTAATTGCCTACGTCCACTTTGAGGTTAAACTTTATTGCTTTACTTGATAATTGATTACAGATACAATCCGTACACCAACTACTTGAATACAATTGCTAAGTAAAAAGAACGAGTCTTGAAAGCGGCAGAGTCTCCTCTCTATTTATAGGCAAAGATGGGTTGGACTCCCCTGGTGGGCCTGGCAGCCGATTACCTCAGCCCAGAAAGAGTGAGTGTTGGGTGCCGAACCATCAATGCCGAACAGAACGATGCCGAATAGAACGATGCCGAACCATCGATGCCGAACAGAACGATGCCGAGCCATCGATGCCGAACAGAACGATGCCGAGCAGAACGATGCCGAGCCATCGATGCCGAACAGAACGATGCCGAACCGAATGATGCCGAACCATCGATGCTGAACAGAACGATGCCGAACCTTCGATGCCAAACCTTCGATGCCGAACCATCGATGCTGAACGGACTATTGCCAAACATCTCTAGACGCCGATCAACTCCGTATGTCGAATGTTCTGCCATGCCGAACGATGTGTGGATGCCGAGCAGTATGGAATGTCGAACGCTCTGCCATGCCGAACGATCCATGTATGTCGAACGATCTATGTATGCCGATCACTTTGGAATGCTGATCCATCTATGCCAATCACTCTAGAATGCCGATCCATCTATGCCGATCACTCTAGAATGCCGATCCATGCATGCCGATCACTCTAGAATGCCGATCCATGTGCCAGTGCCGAGTGCCTAGTTGCCCGGTCAAACCTTCAGGTAACAATATGCTTATAACATATATATTTAACTCTATTTACCCAAAACCCCGGTCACTTAATAGTTCTTAAATAGGGAAGAGGCAGACCTATCGGTCATTTCCTACCTCAAGTCCTCTAATCGCGCCCTTCGCAACGTCAACTCTAGTCAATCGGTTCTATTTACATAGATCGATGACTCGTACGTATAACTTTATAATATAGTATATATAATTTAATTGTCGTACTACTAACGCAACTCAAAGATTCATCTAAGGGTTAACTAGTCCACCTCCACCATACAAAAAACATACAAACTATTAAATAAAAGTTTAAGGTCTTTGTGTATCCCATACAGATTCTACACTAGTAGGAAGAAAAATCCGTCAGGGCATAGCCCGAGTATTTGTTAACGACAGCACGGGACCGCTGGTAGTCAAAGCCTATATGCTAGCCCTACTACTAAATACCGTTCAGTAGCAACATTGACATAGCCTGGCAACCTCCCACAACTGAAATCCTATTTAGACTAACCTAAGTAAGTCAAGGAAAATTCCCCTTTCGGTTACTTACTACATATTATTAGAATTGAAGAAGACCCCATTTCCTTAAAAGTATTAGGCCATTTAATACTTCAAATCCGAGGCGAAACCTCGGTATATTTTCCCCTATCTATCTGTAATGTATATCCTTTTCTCATGGGTCATATGGTTGGAGATGTCATACATTAGTAGTAAGTGTACACAACTGTTGGTAGCCTCTGAGCAAAGGGCAGACTTTTGTTATATAACTCTACTGACCTCGCATCCCAACCTACTGAACCAAACCTAGTACCCAAAGCCTAAGTGTTTGGCTAAGACCACTATTCACGTTTGTCCTAAATGTATAATTGAGGCTATATAATTTCCTACTATAAAAATTATCTTGCTTTCTAGGATAATTAATAGTATTAATACTTTTTTAGCAAGGCTAACTGGAGTTTATTGTGGGCCGTCCATAAGTATAAATGAAATAGAAATAAGTATTTGGTACATGCACTAGAACAACTAAGAGAAAAAATAAAACACAAGAGATTTGAGAAAATGCCAAACTACTAATCCTAAAACAAACCAGAACTAGTCTCCCTTCAAAGAGGAAGATCCAGTCCCCTCATCCGAAGATTCAAGCCATATAACATGATAGTACCTAGAGAAAAGAGTAGCTAACGTAGGAACAAAATCCACTAAAGAAGAGCAGTAAAGAAATTTCCTATCCAAAGAGGCATCTGAAAGAATAGATCGATTTAAATCACCTAACTACTTTGGTACTGATAGCATAAGGCCTTCATCCTTAACATGATAAAATAGCCGCCTTTCTTCTTCATATCCACCAACATACTTATAGAACTTACTACCCTTAGGACCAAACCTCTTTTCTGAAGGCCCATGAATCCAAGCCTGCTTAGACGAGCCCCAAAAGAAATCATCTAAGGAAGGAGGAGCTGCATCCAAAATATCCTTAGAATGGTCTTCAATAGTGACCTCCGTGCAAACATCTATGACCGAAGAATCGATCTCAGGAGGAGAAGACACAGTAGTAGGGCAAACTTTTGGGACCCACCTCATGACAGGAGGATGAGGGAGTGGGATCCTAAGAGAGTGCGGAATAGGAACAACATCTGAACATAGACTACGGGCTTCCATAAGAAGACCAAAAGTGTGACAAGATGAGCAAATATCTGGTTTCCAACTGTAGTGTCCATCAACAACTGAAACATGCACCTAACAATACGAACTAAAATCTTGGAGGGAAGAGGCTTTTTAAGAGTTACTTCAATAAGTGCCTTAGCGTACTCCAGCTTATTTCGAGCAAAAGTATTAGCATCAAAACATCTAAGTTTTCCAACAACACTCGCTAGCCAGTTTAACCCAATTATGGGCTACAATACAGATGAAATATGAGTGAAATAAGCCCATATCGAAATAGAGAAAATCTATTCCTTAGCTTTGTCCACCGTTGCACTCCAAGGGGTAATATGGAAGGGTTCAATAGTTATAATGGAGGAATCCACCTCAAGCACATGGTGCCTTTCTTCCTTCCTAGAGAACTTGAAAAAGAACATGTTATTATCAAATGAACTTGAAGTCTACCCCTAATATTCCAACGCTAGCGACAATGATCGTGAATAGCTTGATAAGGGGTTAGAATCAGGAAAAAACACACTAAATGCTCCGACAAAAAAGAAGCCCCCACTTCCAAAACCTCCGAAGGTGGAATCATAGCACCATCTACCTCCTCTATATCAAAATAACCTGGAACGTTCTCCCCCGCATTCCTTGGCAATGCACTAAAAAGAGATGACTATTTGCTACTAGTCATAAGGGATGGACCCAAATTAGTTCCAACCTTAAGGGAATCAAAAGTTGCACTAGACTTACGCATTACCTCTGGTGCAACAAAAGACTTGGATTGGGCATTTAAACAAATAGATTATATGTGAACTGCACAACTCGATTCAATTAGCCCATTTATTACATTAACACCCTTAAGAACATCACCAATACCTAAATCATCAACTACTTTGCTGTTGTCAGATACAACTCACTGCCCGACTCATGTCCAACACCTAATAAAGGCAAAAGAGGGTTACCTCCGACGACAGCAGTTGAAGGCAGTCCGGAAAGAGGTGAGCAGCTGGGATCAATGCTATTTAATTAAGATTCAAACATAGAGAAAGAATTCTTTGAAAATAAGAAAGTAATTGGGCTAATACGATTAAAGGGTACGCTCTGATTTGCAGCAGCAGAAGCTTCCAAAAAAGGGAAATTGATTACGGAGTCTAAAATTCCAAGCGAAGTCAAAGCAAGAACGATCGTAGTGCTGAAAGCTCAACCAAATCTGGTTGTGGATGGGTTTAGAGAAGAGGGGTGTGTGCTTTGTTCAAGGAAGCCTTGAAAAGAAGGGTGTAGGGATGGAGATGGGTTGGAGGAGGGCGACAGAAATCGGAATGAAAGAGAAGAATCGAACAGAACTAGGTTGTGGCCATGAACGATAAAACCTCTTGAATAGTATTAATACTTACTTATTCACTATGTTATTATTTCTAATTTATACGCTTAGGCTTTGATTTCCTTTTAATGTCTAATAAATGTCTATTATCCGTATTAATTGTCATTAGTGCCAAAATTAGACAATCCCTAATCAATCCTCATTTAATTCCTTTAATATATTTACCAATTTCCAAATCCATATATTATACCTATTCAACTTCCCTATAAATGCCATGCTAATCTTCTTAATCAGTCCCATATTTGATTCCTTTTTAATTCTCATTAATGACTAATTTATTTCCCGTTAAAATTGTAATTAATGTCCCTAAATCCTAATCCGTGAATTATTACGCTTTTAATAACTAACACATATATAGTCGTAAATTACGATATATATATATATATATTTGAATATTAGGCATGGTTAAACGTGTGTGTATCTAACTATTAATTTCTAAACTAGACCATTCCTTTCCACATTTTAATTTAGTAGAGCTATCCTTCTAAAAGGATTATATTATAACTTCCATAAATTAACCAAAAATGAGATCTTTGTTTCGTTTGAAATTACAAGGAATTATTTCTTTCCTTTTTATTGAATTAGACAGTGTAAACTACAAATAATATCCATAATTTACACTTCTCTTTCCCTTTTTGGTATATTCCTTGTTAATTCAAACGCCGCACTTTTATACATATTTTGGAATTGGATAATTTTTTGATATTACATGGAAACTGCTCCAAATAAATCAAAACATAGAAATTCACATTCCAAGGGCAACCTAATTTACAACCCAATTATAGACGTGGAAGAATTTTACAACTTTACTACCATTCTACAAATAAGGTTTGGGACTAATTTCAAATTTCCAGATCAGGTTGTACATACTATTCCTATTTCAATTACTCATTTTATTGAATGTGTAGGCGATAATTCCATACATTTGTTTAAGCCTACAATTCATCAGATCTTATTTAAGCATACTAATTAAATAAGAATTCAATGAGATAAATTTCAATGTTATAAATAAATTATATAATTTTCCACTCACCTTTTAAGCTTTCCCAAATTTCCAAATCTGAATCCAATCCTTTACTTGACTCATTTTCCTCTCTAATCCAAAAGAATATGTATAACAAGATGTATATATACTATTATATATACAGATCTGGGAAGAGATTTGGGGTTTGGGGAAATATAGATTTATAATAATAAATTACCTTTTTCCATGAGTGCTCTCTTTATAAGAGGGCCACTCTTTCATAAAAAAAATACTATTTTCCACAGTATTGATTCGCTCCATCTCTTCTTCTCTTTTATTTTTTCCCTTCTCTAGTTATATATTTATATATAATATTTTATAATTTTAAGATGTAGTGGAGAAGAGAAAATGGAAGAGCTATGCTCTTTAGATCGGAAAATATAAGAAGAGAAGTGAGGGGTTAAGCTTATTTATAGGTGCATGAATCAATCGTAACCGTTAGATGAAAATAATTAAATCCGGGTCGTTGGCCAAGATTCAAACCCTAACCGTTATACCTTGACTGATCGACCCCTCATCTATAATCGGTCGACAGACACAATAAAGGAGGTCGACTGTAGGGTCTTTCATTTATTATTATTTATTTCCATATTCGTATTTAATTATTTTCGCTTCCAAAACCTTAAACACTAATAACTTTTTCGTTTGAGCCCTGATTGTAACACTCCTATTATGAAAATTTCTTAGGAAATTGCCATGAACGCAATTGTGCAAGTTTCGTGGTCAAATTCCAATATTTGCTCAAATTCCATTTTTGAAGCCTTATTAATTATTTATTAATTATCATTAATTTTATGGGATGTTACACATCTCTTCTTGAGCTGCGCCAATGGGGAGGATCAGAAGGGCCTATGGGCATGATCACTAGGGTGGAACTTTGGAAATGATGACCGTTTCGGATGAGCCTGTCACTAATGAACCATTTGCATGGAAATAAGGGGAGCTATCAGATGTGGGTTTCCCCAAGTATGCTCGAACATACTGAGCGGTGACCCGTGGACTGTAAAGAAGAATCCTATCTCCTTAAAGAGAGCTCAGAATATCACTAGGAGGCTGAATATGACCCAAAGGCAGAGGCACTACCTGAGGCTGACTTGTAGTGGATGCACCTGAAGAAACGTGGAAAACAGTTAGAGGAACATCATGCATGGGAACATAGGCGATCGATTTTGAAATTTGACCTTGCACTATTGCTCCAAAGGTCGAACGGCCATTCTTTTTCTTCTCTGCCTCTTCCTTCCGGGCCTTTTCGGCTTAAGCCAATCAGATGTAACCAAGGCGACCGACTTCCTTTTCCTCAGCAGGAAAGCGAGCATCGACGACCTTAAGGCTAAAGGGTGGACCACCCCGCTCACTAGTGACTTTAGCTTCTTTGATTAGATGCTTGTGGATTAAAACCATGACTTCTTGATAGTCATCCATTCATGCCAGGCTTCTTTTCATGAACATTCTGAAGTAAATTTCATCTAGAGGTGATTCCACTTGGCCCAGCTTCCTGTTCAATTCATCACACTCTGCCTATAATTTTTCGACTTTAGAAATTTTGGCCGCCTTCCCAATAGATAAGGCTTTGAACTCTACTTGGAGAGAGACCCTCCCAGCTCTCCACTCTACAACACTTTTCTTCAGATCGACAATGCCAGGTTCTACTTTCTCAACTACCTTTTGGAGCTCATCTAACCTTCTGGTAAATTTTGTCTTAACATTCTTATAGTCATCAAGGAGCTACTCCTTATACTCCTTGACAACTTTAATGTTGGTAGAATGATCCCGTCTCAACTTCTCCAATTCTTCAGTGTGAGCAGTCTTAAGCCTCTCAATCTCTTCGGCTTGCTTCTCAATCTCTTTGGTGTGAGACATCTCCAATGCATCTACCACTTTCTTGTGGTCTAAATCCTCTTGGTGCAGCTGCTTCTCAAATCAAAAATCTTTATATTATACTTAACGTTTTTCTTACTGATCTCCAACCCGACCTTGATGACTTTGGCATGAAACCCTGACATGGCCTTTACATCACCCAATCCGTCCACAAGATCAATTGCCCTATAAAGGAAAGAGGGGGTGCGTCATCAAGCAAGCATGCCAGGGGATCTATCGGCTGATAAGGCTGCTGGTACTCATTAAAGTTCTGGTCTGTGGGGTTAATAATGATAACTGCTCTTTCTATCTCCTTCCCTTTATTTTTCTCCTAAGGGCATGGACTACCGCTCCTCTCTTATCCATCTTCTCCTACTGTTTGGAAGCTTCTAAATCAGATAAAGGAAAAGGTGGAAGACTAGGAGACTTGAAGGGACAGACTGAAGTTCAGAATCTCGATTTACTGCCAAGGGAGTGGGAACTTTTCTACGAACTACCCTTGGGGTCTTGGTTTCCTTTGTCCCTGGCCGGACGGTAATGAACAATTTCCCCGGTCTTCAGCTCCAAAGCTGGTTGCCCAACATTTTCACTTGGGCCAAATGAAGACACGGCCTTTTTGATATCCTTGGGAGGCGCTTTCGGCTACAGCTGCTTCATTTTAGATAATAACTTTTTCCTTTTTGAGATCATGCTACCTGCAGTGGAAAAATACGATAGGTTAGGATTAGAACAGACACTTTAAAAGTACATAATTGTGGCATAAACATGGAACCATGTGAATGTGTATGTAAAAGTGCATAGCGTTTGGACGAACCCTTGGGGTCCTCATGGTCTTCAACTAACGTTGGATTTCCGCTATTGATGCAAAATCCCTGTAATCAATCACGGGATCCAGATCTTAGAGATAGTCAGAAACGTAAATGACTCTGGTGACGAAATCCCACCTCCTCCTTGAAACCAACAACACAATGTGGGGCTTCCTCCACCTCTAAATTAAGGGAGTTGTCTAAACCGATGGGTCTGAAGGAATGTGCTTCATTACGGTATGAGGCAGTACGATCACTGTCATGAAAATTCGCCTCTTCTATTGTCTTTGTACGAATACTACCATCATCCCATTCCCTTAAGGTCCTTAGTTAGCTACTTTTACAAGGTTCGACCTGGAAGGAGTCTAAGTTTGGCTCCTCCAAACCCGTAAGGATAGTGAGGGCAACTATGGATGGATCTGTAGTCAGGATGGTGTCAGAAACAGAAGGTTGAGACGATGGTGCTTTACTTATTTCGCCAGTAACCGAGTCTTTTCCCTTCTTATTCTTGGTAGGCTTATACGTGGATGGTTTCCTGCCTTTCCCAATTGAGCACCAGGCGGCCATAACTCGGGTTACCTTAGATTATCGTCAGTAACTAGATAAGAAACCTCATAGAATTCCTTTGGAATTTGCTGGAGTCTTCGTAACATGTCCTCCAGATCATCCCCAATCGCTACTTTCACTACACCTGGAAGAGAATCCCAAAGAGGGGGAGAGTTAGTATTTAGCATAATATTCCAAAAGAAGACTGAAAAAGTAGAAAGGAACAGGCAAAAGAAAGAGACTCACATCCAGAATGCCATTAGTTGAAGCATGGAGAGTCATCCTGGACAAAGAAGAACTCATGTTTAAACATGTTGTACTTAGAGTATAAAATCTCATCCGGCATAAATTTGCTCCTCGCTTCAAGATAGATAAAAGGATAACCTTCCATTTTTCTCTTTATAGCATAGTGGAACCTAATTTGACGATGAGTAGGGGGCATATGGAACTCCCTCATGAAAATAACATAAAAGTTGGTAAGGATGGCGTATCTGTTAAGATGCAACTAGAATAGAGCAATCTTCAAGTACACAAGAAAGCCTGCAATCCATTGAGGAAGAGGAGGTGGGGTTCTGGCCATGCAATGATATCAAGAATAGACTATATACCCTTTTGGTGGAGCACATGCCCGTGGTTCAGGAGTAGGAAAAAGGATGTGCTCTCTAGGGATACCATGAGTGGCCACAACAATATCCAACTGCTTAAGAGTCAATATGGAGTGCTCGGGGTCGATAGGATCCATAATAGTTCGGATGGTCCATACCGATACATGAGAGAATGAGCAGAAGTAGGCTTCTCAGAGCGGTGCTCCAACGGCATGGGATCCGGGGTGCGGAAGAAGAATTTCCCTGATCTCTAAGAGATCATCTGTGAATGTGTTTTGCGATGGTTTGACGTACCTATCTGATATAATAATCTATCCCACATGTTATCGCAAAAGAGTGAAGATGTTTGTGCGTGCATGAGTGTGTGCATATGCGATGCAAAAAAGGATAAGTAGAAAACTATTTCAAAATCACAATTTGCTCGAAAAAGCTTATGCAAATTCTCACGCGGCGATTGAAGCCAAGGTAACATGCAAAAACTAATTTCCATGCAACTGCTAGCTCTCTGTATGGTGGTCGAACACTTAAGCAGTCGAACATTGGATATGAAGAATCCATCAATTTAAAAGGGTCTTGTAGTCATTTTTCTACAATTCAATTCATTAATAATATAAATACCCTCTAATTTCTATGTTCAACTGACACTAGGCGAACTAAACCCTAAGCAACTTACCCCCTACTAGATAAAACACGAGTCATGGTATGTGATTCGGTAACATGGATGCAAGGATGGATACTAGTGCTTATTGGATTGGATGATGATCCTTAATGGTGATTATAAGGAGTTAAAGACATTTGAAGTGAAGATTGGCTCACGCAGCTAGAAGGAAGGCGAACATGCTCGAGTTTTTGGGGAGTGGGAAAAATGAACGAAGGTGTTTGGTGAAAGGAGGCACATAAGTTTATATAAGGACAAGGTCATGTCCAGAGCCAAACCAATAGTAGGACGAACCAACCCCGACCACTGAACCAAGAGCATGCCGAGCCAAACTGGAGAGAGAGATAGTAGTGTACATTTACTGGTGGAATCATGCAACATCAACAAATCAACAAAGCCTTCCTCATAGATTATGAATCGATCTTTGGGGTGCAAGTGTTATGGGAAATTTATCCCATGGGATCAAGGCTTGTAAGCGGTCGAGTGGAAGCAAGAGAATTGGAAGAGGAAGAGGAAATCCCACCCTGTTTGGTACCCAAGGTGCCAAACAAAAGGTCTTATTCGGTACCCAAGGCAGCGAACAAGGAATCATGTTTGATACCCAGGGTACCAAACCGATTCTTCTATTTAGCATATTGGATGTCAGACCAGGAGTTGCGTTGTTTGAAGACTGAACCAGGGAATAAGGAGGGGACCAAACCAAGAGGCTGAACCAAGGAGGGAGGTGCATGAACTTCATCGGCAAAGTTGTCTATGTGCATTCCACCGAGCAGATCAACACCTAACTGGAGTTTCCTGTCAAACCGTGCAAGTTATATATGGAATAAAATATAAATATATTTGAAAATTGACAACCATATCTTTTGTATATGGAAATATTCAATCTGGGCGAGCTGTATGTGGAAATTTCCCGACTTACCAGATTAACCACACCACCTCTTCACCCCTATAAATATCCAAGCTTTGGCATTCATAAGGAAATTTTTTGAGTTTCAAGACTCTATGCTATAGAAATAACCGAACCGAGCTTCCAGATTCCTATATTCAATCATAAATTATTGTATTTCATATCAAGCTCTTGTAAAAGCTGAAACATAAGAAAAGGGATTAATATGAACAGTGGATGTAGGCCTGTTACAGCTAAACCACTATAAATATATGTGTCTTTTACTTTCTTCGCATTTATTTTCTATTGAATCTGTTGTTGATTTGATTAGAGGTGTTTGTCCATTTTTCATGCAAAACAAATCATTTCCTCAAATAGATTTCTTATTTAAGTGAGAAATTAGTCCCTCAATTCTGCATTCTGTCAAAGAATAAACTTTTCAATCTTTATCAATAGTGAATTTATCAATGCTGGTCCATACTTAGAGAGAGCATTGAATTCGTTTACATATTCTATCACCGATGAATTCCCCTGGGTTATATCAGCTTCGGGGAAAAAATGAGCTTTAAATAGCCTTTAAACTCTTGCTAGGTTATTTCTTCCTTTGGTATGTTGTGATGGCATAATACCAATCCAAAGCACTAGATTGTAGCTAGCGAGATGCTATTCTCATTTTCTCTTGGTCCGTTAATCCCAAATCATTAAAAATCCTTTCGCAAGATCTTAACCAAGCAAGCACACCCATAATTCTTTCATCTCCTAGAAATGGCTTTCCTCCTAGACATGTATAGTCATTACAGAGCCTTGTGAACTCTATTTTGGAATTTGAATTTGGTGTTCAAGCAACATCCATATGCTTCATAACTTCCATCCATTGTTCCTTTATCAATAGAACACTCAGATTTTCTGACCTACTTCATTGACCATTTAATGATCCAGGAGATACACCAGTTCTAGGTCTTCCAACAACCATTTTCTGATAAACAACATTTACCACTTATTAGATAAACATTGTTATTTATCCAACATTTATCTCAAATATTTCGGTAACAGTTATGTATATAATTCCTTTCTTGGGTTCTTCTCCCATAATACTAACTTAACTCATGTGTTCCAACTCTACCCAGATTATACAGACTAGGTAACAACCTATGTCAGACTTCTCTATGGTCAAATATGTTCTGATTCCTAATTTATTCAAGTCTAGTTCAACCTTTCTCTGATACCATTATGTATGCCTCGATCTAGTGATAGAAATATTAGAGGGAGTTTACCATTCGATAGCTCAGATCAATGGGCACAGAAGGAGCGATCTCTTGTATACATTATTTAGGTCAACACAATTATGTTTCAATGCTTGAGCACATCTGAAATAGTATGTATCTCATCTTGACACAAGGCAATATACACGAATTCAAGAATGGAATAACTCATATATCAAGAACACATATAAGTAAAGGTTGGCATAGGCATCGATATCACCATGGAAATGAATACACACACACATACATATATATCACAACTTGTTCGATACATGGACTACCCAAAATACATCATTTAAAACTCGACAGACTATGTATAGTCCAAAAACCGTCGACTTCAATTGTCCATGTAATGACTCTTCTTGCAACCAATCTTCAAATATGTTCATAGCTGCTTGAATAACCTCATATTTATCATACCTCTGAATAAAATAGATAATGTTGTAGATCTTGATTTCTAGATAATGGTTGATGAACGCATACCTCATAGAACTCCAAACACAATATACATATCCTAAGGACGACTCACGAACAAACTGACGTCGAATGGGAAGCTAACCTAAAAATACAACCTCTTGGTCTGACCTAAGGCTTTGTCATATACATAACAAGCCTCAAGTCAGGCTAGAAATCTAGCTATGAGCATAATAATGTTCAATCATAACATACAAATGTGGTATCGAGAATAAACATATGACATAACAAACAAATCTACTCACACCAAACAATATTCCTCCCACATTTCATCAAAATGGTTTTGACACAAGTGTCATTGCTCTAATCATCGTAACTCACAGCTGCAACTCCAATTAAGTGTGATATCACACTCTATCCATATTATATGAGTTGCTTTCAGTTTAAATTCAAGTACACCATATTCAATTCTCCAGAGTTTGATTTCATTGTTTACTATAGCATGGTCCTTTTTAACTGCAAATCAAAATAAATAACAGTTATACATATTCATTGTTTACCATAGTATGGTCTTTTTCAACCGCATAGAAAAACAATATTAATATATTTTACATGGTCGATAAACATAAAGGAGAGTCATATCTTAACTCTCTTCTTTGACTTCCCAATAGAAATGCTTATTGGAAACCCTTTAGGATTCACCTTCTACATAGACTTATTGCCTCGACAAGACCGTGCAGTATTTTTCACCTGTTGCTTACGACCAGTTATGTGTGCACTTCACATGATGCCATAGTTACATTGCCTTTTTGGCTTTTAAAGACATATACATATTGTGTGTTTTAGTCACCTGCCTAATTCCATCTTAAGATGCTAGCTCCCGAGGCACCACGTCTCCAATACCTTACTATTCATCAAATTATCGATGCAACAAATCGTAGGTCTTTGTAACGAGGGACAAAATCGTCATGAATTGGGTTGTGATTTTCGAATCAGTTCGTTGGGATGGATTCAAGCAGTTTAGTAGTCAATATCCCATATCGATTTCATTAATGTTTAAATTTTATCTTTTAAAAACATTTGGCTTCCCAAAACATCATTATTTCTCAAAATGAAGTTACATCCTATTTTCTTCAAGTAACATCATGTACGTGCATTTCATAATATTAAGCAATAGTGCATTCGAAGCACTTCAATTCAAACATGACAATTCATCCATTCAAATCAATAGTAATGGGATATAATAAATTTGATTATATATTAGGGTGAAATTTCATATTATAAGTCTATTTGTGTTTCTAAAATCACATAAGTATTTAAAAATCACTTAAACTCATTCAATATTCCATCCATTAATTCAAGTCTAAATCAAGCAAGTTTTTAATCATTTTATCTTACATTGCTATTCTAATGTAGGATGAGGTAAATATCAACATTTAATATCAAAGTCAAATAAATATTTTATTCCCCTGAATTTAAAACCTTACATCTCGTATTTCATAGAATAATACTCATGTTTTTCAAAATATATAAATAGATAAATACTTGGTTTATCTTCTCTTAAAGTCAAACAATATCCTTTTCAAATGCAACCAAGTATTACTAAATACCACCCGCTATTCAAATCAAAATAAAATACCTTTATTGGTATATAAAACGAATTTCAAAATTATAAAATATTTTTAATACCTTGAATAATTCTCGCACTATTATTATAGAAAATATTATATATTTAAACCACTCATCATTTATGGTTTAAATTCAAATTATTAACTTTATTTCATAAAAGCTTTTCTATTTAAATATCCATAAAAATATTCATATTCTTCAAACCAAAATATATTAAATTATTTAAATAGAACTATCCTTTTAATCCTTTAAAATATAAATTTTATCCCATAATTTAATACTTTTTTGAATGGGTGAATAAATTACACTAAAATATTCTATGCATCATAACGATCCTAATGATTGAACAACATCCCAAACTGATATCGTATGAAGAAGTTATAATTGATACAAGTTTTAAGGTTCAATTGAAATCTTTCACTTTATAATTTTATAAACTTCATATTTAATTTTAATAAATAAAGTTCCATGGGATTTATAATAATTTTCCTTTTTTTGTTTTTTTTGTCATGTACATGAAACTGCACCTTCACCTCCTTGCGCCACCACTCCAAGCCACGAAACGCCTCGCCACCACCATTCGAAGCTGCATCCCGAGCAGCACCACTCCCATTCTACCACTAGGTCACCAAGGTCTTTCCCCCTCAGCCCACATTTTCGACCACTTTAGACAAGGCGAACATCACCATCCGTGTTAGCTTGCCAGGTCGCACCTACTAGTACAACTACTAGCATCTCCACTCATCGTCGTTGAAGGTTAACACCCATGGCTGTGATCTTTGACTGCCCCATATTGTCACCATGCTCAGATTTCGGCAAAACAAACATTACCATTATGTTCTCCATCGAGAGATGAACACAATTATGCATATCTTGCTCGATCCGGTAATCGTCGAGGAGGCTCCATTTCTTTTACTGTCACTGTTCTTGCCATTGTTTGGTCATCACCAAATTTCAACCTCCACGCAGACATTATTGACTTGTTCTCTTATTATCTACAATTTTGCTTCGTTTTTCATCACTAAATTCTTAATGGTTTAAGATATATTAATTATCAATGTTGATAAAACAAAGGGGTTTATGTGTTTAGATATATACAAGAGGAAAATATTACATCGCTTTGTATATTTTTGCTTACTGGCTTGTGTTAATAACAAATCAAAGATGGAGCAAAACATGAAGTAACGACGTAGAAAGACAATATATACATATACATACATACATATATACATATAGGTGCAGTTGCAAGATTTTACTAATAGTTTTACCATGATGATGAAAATACAAGGAAATGAAGTAATGGTGAGATATACTCATTGTTTGATGGGTTACTGATTATAATGGTGGTATGAACTATACATAGAGGTGCAACAAAACAATTAAAATAAAGGGTATACTCACCGATAGAAAAGATGGAGATGTTGTAGCTAGTGTTGATGAAGCTAGTGATGAATATGTTGATGCTACATGAGCTAATGGTGATGAAAATAGGAAGTTTAATTATGTTCGGGTGTTTGAATTTGCAGGCGAGGACGGAATGAAAACAAGCAGAGGGTTTAAATAGGTAACATGTTGGAATTTTTATGGTTAAAGTCACAATATTGGTTAAAAAGTAATTTGACAATGATAAGTATGAAAATAGTGGTTAAATGAAAAGAAAAATGATTTATTTTATTTTTCTTTTAAATAATTTTACACCCTAAACCATTTTTTTACCCGACCGCTTTTCGATATCCGATTAAAATTGCACTCAAGACATTTTAATCCAAATTTTATTTTATTTTTATGACTATTTTTATTTTGGAAAAATATTTCTCTTCAATTTTCAACAATTATAAAATAATTATTTTAATTCCAAAATGATTCTAAAATTCCACATATAATTTAATTTTTCAAAATAAATTCCAATGAAATTTTGGATTTATAAAACATAATTCAAAATTTGAATTTGAATTTAAATTATTGTTTTTTAAACAAATTCCAAAAATCACCTTTGTTGAATTAAATTTTAGTATAATTCCCAAAACTGTATTCTAAACCTTTTATTGATTATATCAATATTTTTATCAAATTAAAATTAATTTTATTTGATTCAAATTTACTTAAAATCAAAATTCCTTCGATTTAAAATTTCCAAAATTTATTTATTCATCAAAATTCTAAATTAAAATTCCAAAATATATTATTATTATTATTAACCGAATAATGGGATGTTACAAGGCCCAATTTGAATTTGTGTCTTGGGATAATTTTCAAAATTATTTTAAAATTAAGAATAAATTTTTTAATTTCAAATTTAAATTTAAAATAAGAAGTATATTGTTTTTTTGATGAAAATTAGAAGTATATTATAAATGTTATAATATGATTTTTAGAATTGTTTTGAAAATTTACAAATTAATATTGAAAATTTAAATAATTATTAATTAAATTATATAAATTAATTATATATTTAATAAATTAAAATATATATATATATATATCATATATAATGATACACGTTGCATTACCTTGAATTGTTTAAAGTGATGTAAGTATATATATATAAATTTCAAAATTAAAATAGTTAGTTAAAATTGTTTAATTAAATAAATTAATTAACTGTTACTTGATAATATTAAATACATATGTATAAAGATATATGTGTATAGCAATAAATGTTAAAGTATCCATATTCAATATAAAATGTTTAAATTGAATAATATAAAATTAATTAAAATGTTAATTAATTGAGTTAATTAAATAAGATCTAATTAATGCATTAATGTAATGTTATACATAAGATTATCGTATAAGTTAACTAAATTAAAAGTTATATAATAATTAAAACTTATATAATATGAATGTATAATAATAGATGGAATAATAAGAAAGCCAAAATTGGTTTAAGGGATAAATATATATATATATAGTACGTATACCATGATTTCTAATGTGTCCAACACTTGAATCATATGGGTATTTCATAAGAAATACATTATTCCATAAGTAGATATCACTCATTTAAATATTTTAATGATTATGAATAAATTTGTCCTCTACCATTTATATATTAATAGATTACTTGCATACTCCTTAGTTGTTGATATTCCTTAAGCTAAGGATGTTATATGTAGTACTATTAATATATTGAATAGAAAAGGAAGAATATATGTATGTGTTTTTTGATATTACTCAAGGTATGTACATTTATATTAAGCCGTCATGAAATGGTAGGTACGAGTGAATAATATCTTTCGATTTGTTGAAATTGCTCATGGTTGAAATGAGACTATAATAAGGAACAAGTGTAAGGAGTTGTGTATGATACAACCGATAATGTGTTATCCATCGTTTGTGGGAGTATTATTTATTGATATTCTTCAAGGTCAGAATTTCAAAGAAAATGAGTCCTAACACCCATTAGTGAAGTTGAAAGACTTCTATGTTTCGTCTTAGGTTTGAAGAAACATAAAAATTAGTGGTAGCTTATTAGTAAAATAAAATGTAATGTTTAAATTTACTAATACTCTAAGAACATCTACTATGGATAATGTCCTAATCTACTAAATTAAAATTCACAGAAAATGTCTATACCCAAGTTGTTTTCTAAAAACAACAAACTCACCAGAGCTAACTACATAGATTGGTTAAGGGCAATAAAGATAGCACTAAGATATGAACGTCTATAGTCATCGATAAACGAACCTCCAAGGGTTAGACCCACTAATGGTGCGGACTCCAAACTTAGATTAGCCTATAACAAATAGGTCTCGAACCTAAAGATCGCCTAAATTTACATGTTGTATACGTTAAACAAACGTCGCAGAGATAACATGTAAACATGAATGTCCATTAGATCTTTGACAACCTAGAAGATTTGTTTGGGGAATAGATTTATTCCATAAGGTATGAACTTATGAAGAAACTTTTTAATATGAAGATGACAAAGGGCATGAATGCGTGAACTCAATAGTGGCATCTTCTTAATCTTGAAGATTCCCCAAGAGGTCTTTTCTAACAACATTGGTTCCCTGTTCCACTATCGTTACTCTCCAGAATAAGCCATAGCAGCATCTCCTTTGTTTGATTTCGAATCACTTCAAAAAGAGGTATAAACATTAGGGGGGTATTAATAGGGAGTCACTTTTATCTTCTTTAAGGGCTATATTGACAGACTTGCTCAATTGGACGTTACAATAGGAAACGAGCTGCAAGTAGATCTAATCTTAGGGTTTTTTACTCCTCAGTTTAAGCCATCCATATTAAACTATAATATGAACCAATTGAACGTAAGCCTTGTAAAGACGCTCAATATGTTGAGGTCAACCCAGTCCGTCCAAGGATTAGAATGCAGTGCCCGTGGTTAAGGGGAACACATCATCTTTGAAAGGTTCAAAGAAATGTAAAAGGGTTAATAAGAAGAACATGAAGACTTCTCCAATAGATAAGGGTGAATGTCATCATTGTCATAAGAAGGGTCACTGGAAACGAAACTGTTTAGAGCACTTAAAGATTGTCAAAGAGAAGAGACATAATTGTTCTGCTGCTCCTACAGGTATATTTATGATTCAAAGTTGTTTTGCAATTAATAAATTGTCTTGGGTTTTAGATATTGGATCTGGAACTCACATCCATAATTCGTTGCAGGAACTTAGGAATAGACGTTATTTGCTAAATGGAGAAATGAGGGTTTAAATTGCTGATGGATCTCTGGTAGATGCAACGATAGTTGGAGATTATTAGTTATCTTTGCCAAATGGACTATTTATAATATTATATTATGTAAAAGACTTTATTTGTGGTATTATTTATGTGTCTAGATTATTTGAGACTATTTATATATTTTATTGTTCTAATAATGTTATGAACATTATGTTGATGGTAATAAAATTTGTGATGGTATTTTAGATAATGGTATTTATGTGATCAATACTAGTTATGTCTATGTTGTTAGTAATTCTTCGAATGATAATATAAACAAAAACTATCTTTGACATTATAGTCTAGGTCATATAAGTGAGAAAGGATTACATAAATTGAAAATCGAGGGTTTTCAACCGTCATTTGATTCTGAATCATTTGATACGTGTAAGTTATGTCTCAAAGATAAAATGACCAAGCACCCTGATAGTGGGAGTAATGAAAGAGTTAATGAACTCTTGGATCTCGTACATAGTGATGTATGCGGCCCGATGCCTATAGTTACTAAAGATAATTGTTCTTATTCTGTAACCTTTACATATGATTTCTCATGACTAGGATATGTATATCTTATGAAAAAAATCCGATGTCTGTGAGAAATTTATTGAATATAAAAGCGAGGCTGAAAATCAGATGTATAAGATTAATGGAATTATCTCTTAGGTTACTCCAGCATATACTCCGCAACACAACAGTGTTTCAAAGAGAAAGAATCGAACCTTATTAGATATGGTTCATTCCATGATGAGTAGGGCTGAGTTACCTCTGTCATATCAGGGATATGCGCTTGAGACGTCATGGCATATGTTGTGCTTGTTATCCACAAAATCTGTGCCTAAGATGCCATATGAGATGTGGCATGGGAAGAAACCCCACCTCAATTATGTGAAGGTGTCGGGTTGTCCAACCTACATTAAGAACTTCGGTCCTAATAAACTTGAGGCAAGATCAGTCTTGTGTAAACTCATAGGATATCCCATGAACTCTATTGGATATATTTTCTACAACATTAAGGAACAAAATGTCGTTGTTTCTTAATATGTTGTCTTTTTAGAAAGGGATTTCTATCATAAGAAATTAACAATGAAGTTATGGGGTTCGATGAGATTCGAGAGTTTAACACGAAGACCAAACCAATGAGAAAACCAAGTTCACCCCCATATGAAAACATGCAACTTATTAGAAGGTCTAATAGGGAATATCATATACTAGAGAGATACTACGGTTTTCTCGTAGATGGCGAGAAAGAGGACTGTGTCTTAAATGATAATATTCCTCTATCATTCCAACAAGCACTGCAAAGTAACGACTATGCACTTTAGCTTAGAGCTATGAAATTCGAGATGGATTCCATGTATGAAAAAGTATGGACTTTGGCTAACATAGCCGAAGGTATAAAACCCATTAGCTACAAATAGATTTTTAAGAAAATGATAAACACATATGGACAGGTAGAGACATATAAAGCAATGCTAGTTGCAAAAGGATTTTGTGAAATTCAAGGTGTTGATTACGACGAAACCTTTTTGACCGTAGCAATGCTTAAGTCCATTTGGATAGTGCTAGCTATTGCTGCATTCTATGACTATGAAATATAGAAAATGGATATAAAGACGGCATTTCTAAATGGTGATTTAGAAGAGATCGTCTTTATGTCACAGTCAAAGGGTTTTGAGGTCAGTAAGAGTGAGGTCAAGGCTTGTAAGTTGTTAAGATCCATTTATGGACTTAAACAAGCTTTAAGGAGTTATAATAAGTATTTTGATAAAGTAATCAAACAGTTTGTTTTTTATCAAAATACAGAGGAAGCATGCATATACAAAAAGGAACATGGAAATGCTATCGTGTTCTTAGTTTTATATGTTGATGATCTTCTTTTGATCGGCAATGACGTTTCATTATTTTAATTGGTGAAAGCTTAAATTTTCAAGAAATTCTCCATAAAGGATTTGTAAGAAGTAGCCTATATACAAGGTATAAATATTTATAGAAATAGATCTAAAGGCTGTTGGGATTGTCCCAATCCATATACAGAGAAACCATACTAAAAAGGTTTAGTATGGAGAATTCCAAGCATGAAAATGTGCCAACGTAATCTGGAATCATCCTTTCTAAGAAGGATGCTCCTCAAACTTATATCGAATGTGAATGAAGACCTCCTTATGAAGGGTTATACTAATTCTAGCTTTCAGAGTGATATTGACGATAGTAAGTCAGTGTCAGGTTACGTCTTTACAATAAATGGTAGGGCCATCAGTTGAAAAAGTTCCAAAAAGGAAACTGTAATAACCCACCTATCATAATACTCGAAAATCAACGCCTTACATTATCACACGACTTTTGAATACCACCACAGACAGATCGTCGGGGTAGAATTAGAACAAAACACTAAACCATGACATCAATAAGATCTCACAACGGAATGACAATATATAATATACTGAATATACATGAACATAATAGAATAATGATATATAAGAGACCGTACTGGTGGAAGCAACTGAAAAATAAATACCGGTACAGAATAGTCAGAATACATTAACTCCAAAATAAACACGGAGATTTGAATAAATATCTAATACAACTGTCTCATATATAAATAACAGGTCCGTTATGTACAATAAAGTAACAAGTATATATATCTTAAAATATCGATGCTACGCTTCCAAAATGCTTCAGCTGCGCACTCTGCTAGCGTATCCCCAAAAGCACCTGAATTCCGAACTACTCAATCGAGTACCCGATAGTTGTCATAACACAAGCAGACAAAGACAAAAATTTAGGTCAGACATAAAGTCTAGTATGAGAGAAACTATCTCAAATTACTGTATATTAAAACTATATACAAATAAGCAGGAACTACTAAATCACAGCTAGCCCTCTCCACAAACGTGGCTCAAGGGAAATTCGAACTGCCTATAAACAAGTATAGTAAATCCACCTCAAAAGTAGGGGATCATACCATAACCTACTCTTCTCCTATAACAAAAGGTTAGCACAATATCTTCCATTGCACTACACTAGCCCAAAACTACTAGTAAAATGATACAAACATACCAGGGTCAAACCGTGATCCAAAATTAACGATCACTACTGCTAAGATTGATAAGATATGCTCCAACGCGCATGGTCACTACTACTAAGCCCGAATAGGTATGAAACAATGCGTATGGTCACTACTTCTAAGACCGAACAGGTACGCTACAATGCATATGGTCACTACTGCTAAGACCAATTGTTCGTAAGATTACAAAGTAGGACCTAAAAACGTCCAAGTGATCACAACAAGATAAAGCTATTTACGGTCCCTCTAAGACCGTGTTGAGTGTGTCATGGCCATCAACAACACTCTAGGTACACTACAACAAGATCGATACTTGGGTGGATCACATAAGTCCATACCCTTGGGTAGGTCACATAAGTCCATACCCTTGGTGTGTCACAACAAGTCAACACCAAACAAATCGTATATTACTCTACAGTCGAAACTTTAGAGTATGGACTCACTCCGAATATAACATATGGAATCGCCACACACGGATCCAGTCGCCACACACGGATCCAGTCGCCACACACGGATCCAGTCGAAACTTTAGAGTATGGACTCACTCCGAATATAACGCATGACCTCAATGTTATAATACCCCTTAGATATACCCTCTCGGTCTACCTCGAAGTCTAAGCTTTTGGAATACATGCCGGGGTGGGTCCCATGTGGGCCTCGAAATTTGAGCATTCCAAAATCAACCACATAGGTTGTAGCCCTCGAAAATGGTGAATAGTGGTCCAAACCTCACCTCAATTCGAGTTCGTATGCGAAAGTTATCGCGTTTCGAAGTTTGCACAACACATAGTAGGTCAGTTGACCGAGGTTCCATTTTGTCGACTGAACTAGGGCAGAGATGACTTGTTTCCTCTTGTCAAGTTGAGTGAATGGACCGGGTTAGTCAATTGAACTATAGGTTACAGGCAGTGAGCCAAGGAGTAGATTCCCCAAACGGACGCTGATTCGCTCGCCGTTTCCTCCAACGCTTCGCCCGATGAGTCACCTTGCTACTAGAACCCGCCTCTATCACACCGGACATCTATCGGGGCTCATTTATTGATGTTTTGGAAGTGGCTTCTTAAATATATAAAAATTGGTTTTGATACCAAAATCCACTTTTTGCACGAGTAGAGTTCGCCGGGCAATTATAGCGACCCGGCTTCCTCTAACACGTCAAAACGACATACCAAGCCTCCACGCCTTATGCGTAACTTTTACGTGTGTCGATACACTTATTTGTGCATGCCTTTGCACACACGTACACACAAACACACATCTCAACATAAATTATATTTCAAGCTTCACCGATGCGATTACTCGACCCGGTACTCTCCCATGCAACTTAGCGCACCCGGTGATCGATATGGCTACTTGAGATCGCTCGTAACATGCCTATATACACATACAGACATTCACATACTTATATATATATATAATTAAATACACATATCTTCATACACAACTCTTATCAACAATTCTAGTCACAACACTAGACTGAGCATTGCTTAGCCCAAAATACATGTATACGTTTACCCGCTCGTGCACGTACACACACACACACACACACAGATATATATATATATATATATATATATATATATTTACACAAGCCATTCAACTATCACTAGATCAATTATTACTTTTACTTACTAATCTTTTCAATAAAATTAAAATATCACTTTAAACCATTTTATTAAATCTCGTATCTATTTTATCAATTTTGTTCTTCATTTATAAATCATGAAATCATTTTATTAATACTAATTAAGCTTCAATAGTCTCTAATCACTTTAATAATAAGGGTAGAGTTCACAAACCACTTAAATTAGCTTATTAACATTTTACAAATCAATTCAAATAGATTAATTAATATTTTCTAATGACGTGCATATCATTACACTACTTAATTGATCTCAAATCAACAATAACATCACAACAAATCACCCAATTAGTCCAAACCAAATATAGGGCTTACTAACTATTTTCAAAACATAGTATTAGGGTCTTAAACAATTAATTAGCTAAGGGAAACATGTTTATAACATGAATACAAGTATAAACCTTAGCATAGAAATCTCCAAACCATTTCATAATACTTCATAGTTACAAATAAACGAATTAATGAAGTACATAAATTTAATAAGAGAATCATCCCACTCGCCTTGATTTTCCCTAAACCAAGCCTAAATAACCAAAACCCATAATTAGCTCTCCTGAAATCCAAGATGAAATCCAAGATGAAATCCCAAACTTTGAATTAGGAAAATTCCTTTGAGGGTTATATGGAGAATAACATAAAAGGATTTATGGTGATTTTTATTTGATTTTTAAGAATTTATTTTGGCGTGTATAAGTTGATCAAGGGTTGGAGCTAAGTGGATTTAGTTAGGAAATGGATTTGGGAATGAACGTGAAAATGAAAAGTAACGAAGAGGAAGAGAAGGGAAAATAGATTATAAAGCCCAACACTTAGACTTTTCCTTTCTTCCCACAAATCACTATTCATCGTCCAAAATTTTCGAACTCTAAACATACTGAATCTTATACTCATCCAAATTCTGGATGCCATTTCAGACTCAATGGAAAAGGTTTCGGGACCTAATTTCATCATATACAAAAGTTAGCTTTTTGGATCGATTTATGAATCAAGCGCAGGCTACTAGCTAAAACTTCATCGGTCGAAATATATCGATGCTTATACTCATTTTGATTCACAACATCGATTCAGACTCAAAGAAAGTGATCTCAAGTCCTAATTCGACCATATAAGAAAAATTGCATTTTAGACTTCCAATTCAATAACAACTTAATATTTAAATTAACTATTTAAATATATTATCGTTAAATATGCCGGTTGTTATAAAAACGGTGCTGATTCCATGACGGAGGCCGAATACATCGCCCTTAATGAAGCAACCAAGGAAGCAGTATAGATGCACAAGTTTCTAAGTGAGCTAGGAGTGGTTCCTAACACAGAGAACCCAATGACTTTGTTTTGTGACAACCATAAGGCAATGCAGATCGCAAAGGAGCCTAGAGAACACAAGGAATCGCGACACATTCTTCAAAATTTCCATCTAATTAGAGAATTTGTTGAGAACAAAGAGGTCATGATACAATGAATAGATACCAAAGACAACATAGCAGATCCATTCATAAAGGGAATAGCTTGGTCGATTTCTCATCAAGCTGATCGAACGAATGGGATTGAGATTCCATAATTTGCCCTAAACACAAGTTTGAGATTAATAGAGTTAGGGGTATGCCCTGGGGGAAATATGTAGTTTTTTGTAAATTATTAACTCTGTAATGAAATCCCGTTCGAAATAAAAGGTGTTTTTCTTTTTTATTGTATACTTGTTATAATGTCTTATATTACTTAATTATTTAATTTAAGCATATTTAATAGATAATCCATAAATGGTGTGTTTTGTGATAGTAATTACAGTGTGTTGTAATCATGAGCAAATTATTATAATATAATAAACACATCGTTTAAATATTTGTAATTGAGATGTATCAAGACTGGATATTGATGCATTCATTGAGACTAGAGAATGTTACACTCTCCAAATGTTTGGAAGTGTATCACTCATGGCTGCTAGGGGCACCAAAGGGTTACATACTAGTAGTTATTGGATAAAATGGAATGACTCATTCGATAGTTTTTCTGTTAGTTAATATAACTAAGGTCAAATGGAAAATATCAATGTGACAACATTACACAATTTTCTCGACTTGAGAATATAGCCAAGCTTTAATGTGGAAACTCCACTTTGATTATAGTTAAATTGTGGCACAATGTCTATTGAATGACTACAGTTAGGTCAAGCTGAAGCATTAGAAGTGAAATACTATTCAATAGAGAATTTGTCTCCTCGGTTATATGAGTTAGTACCACGGTCATCTGAAGTCAATTCAAAGTCAAAGTCTTTGGCATAGCAGTTTGGTTAATAATGATTGTGATTATTGAATAAAGGACTTAGTGTTTGGACTATACAAGTTGAATTTGGATGATACTGGAATTTTGACCGTAAACAAATTCCATAAGTCCTAATATGATATAGTTTTGACAAATAGAATTGGTGCAAATAATTATCACTACCGGCAGCCGCTTAAAATAAGTAAAATTGGAGTTCTTTAAAACTATATAAGCGATAAATTTGGCAATAATGTCACACACTAGCTAAGGTGATGTGTGAATGTTAATATTTGAATTTTTCAATATTAACCGCTGACCGAATTTACATATAAGAGATAGACAATCGAAATGTTAAATACTCTGAATACCACCCAATTTAATTAAATTATAGTTTATAAAAATTAATTTAATTAATTAATATTCATGAAATACTAATTATAAAATTTTATTTGATTTTGTTTATCAGTATTGAAAATATTGTATATATAAAAGTTATATACATATACACACATATCGATAAATTCGAATTGTTTGATCTGGTTTGAGGTGGAACGGAGACCCATATGGGCTGATGGTGTGCCAGGATAATATATAGGGGAGGAGGAGTTTGTTATGATATTTGTGAGCTTGAATTAGTAGAGAAAACTGTGGATCTTGATTAACATTCTTCTCTCTCTTTTCCCTCTTTTTTGAACTCACCTACCCTTCACTATTTTATTTTACTTTTGGCTCTCCCTCCCCTTACCTCTGGTCGAATACACCATAGCCCCACACCTCCATCATTTTAATTTTCAAACACAAATTCAAGTCAAACGGTGCAAAGGTGCGAAGATCTTTCAATCGGCAGGGCTTTCCGAAAGAGTTTGGATTCAGATCCAAAGAAGTCCAGTAGATTCAACTTTAAGGTATTATTGTTTGGCTACAGTTGGGGTAGCACTCCAATTTGTATTTATATATACTTAATTGATATCAATTTTGATTCATATGTGATTAGATACACACACACGTATGTACATATACACATACACACACACATCATGAATCCTTATATACGCGTGTTGTCAATCTAATATGTATGTATGTATGTATGTATGTATTGTCGTTAATTTTTTAAAAAAATTGTTGTTATTAATTTTTATTTATAAATACATACATGTATGATTATGCTTATGGCCATGATTTAAAAATAAATAATTCTTTTTTTCAAATTTAAATAATTTAGAAAGGGATATTTAAACAAACATTGATTTTTAAATCAAATAAAAATCTGTATATTAGAACAAATTTGTTGCTAACTTATGTACATATTATCATTTCGAAACAAAAAAAATATTTTTTTACATATATATATTATTTTAAATATAGTACACAGAACAAATTTTAATATATTAAGTATATACACACACACATACGCACACACATATATTGTTTCTAATCAATTTGTTGCTAAAGTATGTATTAATATACACAAAATCCATATACATTGCAAAATAATTGTTTCCAATTTTTTTGTATGGATGAAATAACAAAAGAAATAAAATGCATATGATTTAATATTTAAAAGTTTTGATTTTTTCAAAATTATAAATTTGGCCAAAATAATATACATATGTATATATTTTATTTATATATATTTAATCATATACAATATTATATTATCATAGATGCATGCATAGTGATAGCAGTGTGGCATATTTAGTATGAAAGGAGTAACCGACTGTTCAATAAACCATAAATGCCTCATTGGATGAGAACTGAGCTTATTAAGAATGATGTTACAATCTTACTATCTAAATCGAGGAGTAATTAACAGGCAGCAGTTATTCAAGGAACAATCAGAGTTTAACTTGCGTGTAGCTAAGCCGAGGTTCCCTGGATCTATACTTCTGCAGCTGAAAAGAGCCAATTCCAGGTAAGTAGCTGGTTTTGCTTATGGATGAAGTTATTAAGTTGAAGAGTCTCAAAAAAGAGCAAGTGCTGGAGCTCGCCTTTTACATTGAAGAAAGTAGGAACGTTAATTGAATGAAGTGGTTCTTTCGAGGAGTTTTAAAAGAGAAGTTTGACCGGCTTTCACTTCTAGGCGGGCATTCCTGGTATTTGATAGGCGATTTTATTATATGTGTTGGGGGTTATGTAATTTTAATTTTAATGTTGGTTTTATTTTTGTTCATTTATACCTTTAGTTGGTCCTTGCTTCAGTACAAGTGAGTTTTGTCAAAGAGTTTGGTTTTCACTTGTTTTGAAGTTGTAACGACTAAAGCTGTATAAACAAATATTATGTGAATAATAAAGTACCAAGTTTCAAAAAAAATTACTACAAAATTAAAACTAAAATTTTGAAATTAAAATATGATTTCATATCTAGATTTAGATTTGAAATTTGAAATTGAATATAAAAGTATCTATATTTATTTTATAAACATTATTTTAATTATTTATATATGTACGTATATATAAATAGGATTAATTTTTCAATATCATATGTATATATAAATATTTACACTAATATGAATATAATTTTATATCACATTAACTTATACACACACACATTATACAACACTTATGTATATGGAGGAGCTAATATGTCTGTTGCGGTGTAAATCCCAACACTTAGATACTGACATGTTGCATGCACATTGTACATGATGCACGTGCATGTACATCTGTACATGATATGCATGTATACATTATATATTGTATATATTATATTAAATAATATCATTTTATTATCAAATTAAATAAAATAATGATTTTATTTACAATTAATTCAGAGTAAATCTAGATCAATTTAGACTTTATGGGCCTAATAAAATCCAAAATGGTATTTTTTTTTTGAAATTCACCCATTTAACCCGCTACTTGCTGGCTGAGATCCAACAGGAATATCACACTCATTTAATTCGAGTAAGCGGGTAGATGAATTGCATCTAGGGACTAGCATAGTTACATACCCTATTATTAAATAAAATACTATTGGGAGATCGATCCATCTATTTATGATATATAAGATTCTGAAGTTACTTATTTTGGTTGTTGAATTTGATTGCAATGTTTTTGTATTGATATTTTCTAGGTTTGGTTTAATTTTGGGAATGAACTAGATGACTATATATAGAGCATTGTTGGATTGTGATAGGAAGGCGGTTCATTCAGGTACTTGTAGTGGATGCAACCTTGAGGTTTACTACAATCCCAAAGGTTCTGTTATCTTAAGTTACTTATATTCTTTAGACCTATCACATGAGAAGTTAGCTTTCATATCTATGGTTCATGATTTCCTAGATGTCCTTAACGAAATTTTCGGTCCTCTTTGGGTGATCAAATTTCGAATTTATTTAGAAGAGAATGCTAGGCCCATTGTGTTACTCCTTAGGCATATGGCTCCTAGAGAAAGACACGAGCTTAGTAAACAGGTAAACGAATTGTTGGAGAAAGGTTTTATTCAGAAAAGTATTTCGAAATGGGGAGCAGCTGTTGTCTTTGCTAACAAAGCAGATGGCTCTTTAAGGCATTGCGTCGATTATCGTGAGCTAAACAAGTTGACAAAAAAGAATTGATATCTATTGCCATGTATATATGATCTCTTTGATCAGTTAGCTGAAGCAAAGGGTATTTTCTTAAATTGACTTGGTTATTGGATTCCATCAGTTGCGTGTGGTCGAGGATAGTATTCAAAAAACCAGTTTTTATACAGCTGATGGATTTTATAAGCGGTTAGTTATGCCATTTGGACTAACCAATGCAACAACATATTTCTTTGACCTTACAAGTCAAGTCTTTAAAGGGTCGCTGAATAAGTTCATGGTAGTATTTGTTGATGACATACTTTTCAATTTGAAAAGTGAGGAAAAACATAAGTTGCATATAGGGGAAGTGTATAATACTCTCCATAGGCATAAGCTAAAAGAATTTTTTTTCAAATGCCACTTTTGGTGCAAGGAGGTTCGCTTTCTCAGTCATGTTGTTTCCGAGCGTAGACTATTGGTTGATCCTATCAAAGCGTTGAAGTGAAGGATTAACATGTACCAAAAAGTACTACAGAGGTAAGAAGTTTTCTTAGTTTGGCTGGCTATTATAGGAAGTTTATTAAAGACTTAGAAAAAGATTTATGCACCATTGACATGCTTCACTAAGAAGAATTTAGTTTTTCGTGGAACTCGGAGTGCAAGCACACTTTTATTATGCTAAGGGAGTTATTAACAAGTGCACTAGTTTTGTACTTCTTGATAGTTCGAAAGCGTTTGTGGTATATACGGATGCTTGCGGTATAAGACTGTGGGCTGTTTTAATGCAGGAGGAAAGAGTTGGTTGTTATGCTAGTTGATAGTTGAAAATACACGAGAGAAACTAACCAATCCATGACCTTGAGTTAGCAGCTATCGTCTTTGCTCTTGAATCGTGGGGCCACTATATTTTAGAGGAACGCTTTGAGTTGTTTACAGATTATGAGTCCATAATGTATTTATTTTCCTAAAGAGATTTGAATTTAAAGAAGTAAAGGCAGATGAAGTTCTTGGCGTTGTTTGATTTCAGTATTTCTTATACTACAGGCAAAGACAATGTTGTAGACGATGCCTTGAATAGGAGGCATTCAATGTTGGGCTCTATGTTTTTGGAGTGAAGTTGTATTATTCCCCATTTTGAGATCCATAAATGGACGTCGACGATGCTGCAATCATCACCATAATCATTTTCAAGTGACAAAGCGAATTTGGTATTATTTAGCACAACATCAAGTAAACATAGCAGCTAAATAAATTTCCATTACACAAATTTGTTTTACAAGATTCATTACATCATCATTAACCCTTTTCATTCCCACGCATGGGTAAATACAATAAGAAAATAAGAGTGGTGTCATATCCGACATATGAAGATGCCAAAATGACACATAACAAGTTATAATTCCTAGTTTTACATAGATTAATTTTCAAGTAACATTTATTAGCTAGATAAGTGTAACGACCCACATTTTCATGTATCGACGGGTTGTAAAAATATTATTTTGTTATATCAAATAGGGTCCAAATTTAATATAACTTTGGAAAATAGTAACTAGTGATATTTTCCACCCGTAGAATTTTTATCGAACGTTTTTGACCCTAAAATATCCTGTAAGGCTTATAAATTTGATAAGAGTCGAATCGGGGTCTCAAACCACTTCCAAATGAAAGATATGGTGGTTTCCTATTCCGTAATGTGAACATAACTGATTTTAGGGCTTATGGTTTAGGAGATATGGTTGTTTGAATTTTTTATAGGTTTTAGGCAGATTAATGGATGATTAGTGGGTGATTAGCGAGGCCTGTTAACTCATTTTGAAATTAGGGTTAAATGTAGCCTCTAGCAGCCGCTAACACCTATAAATACATCTCTAAGTCATCTTCTAACCCTTTCTTAGACTCCATTGACCATCTTCTACCTAAAATGCATACTTCTTTCACTAAAATTAACATCAATTAGATAAAAAGAAGACTAGGCAAGAGCTTATAAGATACTTTCTAGATTTCATAATTTGTGCCTTGGGAAGCATGTAGCTGCTGCCCAAATCTAGATCTACCTTTGCTTTGGCAATTCTATGCTTGTTTGGTGGATTTTGTCAATTCTACACCCTAGGTGAGTGATTCTATCCTCTCACTTTATTATAGATATTGATATATGATTTTAATTTTTTTAAATGTTTTCAAAGTGAAAATATAATTTTAAATTGGGTATTTTTTGTAATTTTCGGATTTGCCTCGATTTTTGTGCTTTTTGGCCAATTAATGATTGATTTATCATCTCTAGGCATGATATATATGTATTTATAGGTTTTGACATGTTTGAATTCATATTAATGTCAAAAATACATTTTGTTGTAGTTTTGAAATTAAATCTGAAATAAAAATGGATTTAAATGAATTCAAAATGATTAAACATGTTGTTTCGATATATAATTATTCACATAAATGTTAGGTTAGACTATGAACATGTATTGGGATAAGTTGTTGTGATTTGATATATATTTACATGTTTGGATGATGATTGGATGTTGTGTTGTATATTTTTATGTCTTATTTGAATGTTTGAATGTTACTTGTATGTTTGAATGCTTGAAAATGCTCACCGGAGCTAAATGGAGTCAGTAATCGATTCTATAATTGGGGTCACATCGATGCATTAGTATAGCTTGTAGATTGAAGTGGTAAGAGCAATGATTGAATCGGTGTGAAGATTGAAGTTTATAAATGCTACATGAGTTTTGGTTGGTAGAGTTCTATTCGGCATAAGGTGATTTGGTTGTAACTTTTGGCGAGGAAAGCAAAAGCATGGAGAAGACTTCGGTCCGAGGAAGCTTGATGCGGTGGTGGAAGATCGAACATGAAATTCTGTTCGGTAGGGTGCTTCAGTTCGGGCATCAGGGTTAGACAATTGGAAGATCGAACATGAAATCTTGTTTGGCAGCTGCTTTGATCCAGTGGCGGAAGTATCGGACAAGAATCCTTGTCCAGTGGTATCTGATCGGTGGTGGTTGTCCGGTTGTGGAAGTGTCGGACCTGTGCGGTTAAGGCCCTGCTAAAGCCCCGCAAAATCCCCAATAAAGTACATAGCGCTCTTTGGCTGTGCTTTTTCAATTTAGCGCTATTAAACAATAGATCCACTTTAAACCCCATTATTTTCTGTTGCACCCACTAAATCAAGGCTTTTTAGCATCTGCTTTAGCAAAATTATTATAAAAAGTTGATTTAACTAGTTTTCTTTTAAACCAAATCAACAAAGCATGGGTAAAGACCTAATTTTAAGGTATAAGTGCTCAATATAAGTTAGAAATCTATTGTGGCCATCATATTTGGACAACATAAATCAATATATTCTTCGGTTGTTATATAAGGTTAAACATATTTCTTTTTACTACCCAAATGATGTGAGAATGAGAATAAATTAATTTTAAATATTTGGTTTTATATCTAATGAAGCATTTTACACCTCCGCTATTCTTTACTATATCCCCGCTATAACTTTTTATACCTCCACTGCTATAGAACCGCTAAGTGCTTTAACCGCACAGTGCCAGACAAAGCAAAGGGATATGGTTTTGGTTAGTGACTTTGGGAGTAGTTTGGAGACACTTGGGACTACTTCAGGGTTGACTTCGAGGAGAATATGAGATGGCTTAGGGATAACTTGAGATGGATTAGGATAGCGACCAAGGATGTTCGGGATTTTGACGACTCGACGACGTAAGTGTAGTAGATTAAACGCTTCAAGTAGAATGTGTTCGTAGCATCCAGGAAATGTCCAAGGAGGTAAGTTCAATATGGAGTGAACTTGTGATGTAGAACATACATTGGTTTCTTCTAGAATCGTCCAAGGAGGCACGTTTAATACATAGTGAACTTGTAGAATAGAACATACCGGGGTTTCTACTATTAGGACTTATGCAATAGAACATACGGGGGTTTCTACTGTTTAGATGTATGACGAATGGACATAGATAACTCAAAGGTCTTGAGTATGCTCAAGGAGAAGGGGATTGTGGGGACACTCACTGTAGATCGATACAAGGTGATATGTTTATCCCTGGACCTATATTGGGTGGTCTAGTTTCCTAGACGTACAGAGTGGCATAGATTCGAGCATCAATGGGACCACGATGATTTGTAGTCACTGATCAATATGGGAGATCATATGAGTTATCTTATATCCACATGCATTGAGTTGACAGATGTAAGAATTGTTTGATGGTTGCTATGTTTGTTATGCTTGCTATGTTGATATGGATGCCACACGAGGTAGGTAGTATTATGTAGCATACATAGGCACCATATATCGTACTTTATGTAGTAGTACACCCGTATGATAGTAGATTAGCATATATCAATGTTATGTACTAACTTGTTGGATGCAAGGACATGTCAGGTATGATTCTCCATACCTCATGCTTCTTTTTACTATATCGATTTTAATAGTATTTTGAGATTATAGATCGCTCAAACTAGACTATTTTCTAACTTGAGGTTTTATGCTTTGCTTCTTAATATCTTGGGTACTCTTAAATGAGTAGACTAGAAAGCAGGTCTAGGATAGTGCATTGAGTTGTGCGGAAGATAAGCAAGTGGCTAGTGCTTTCATATACTATATTCTCGAACTATTATTGTTATTCCATTGTGCAGTACCATGGAGCTATTATCAATACTTATTTATTAGAGACAACTTTATTTTTAGAGATTATTTAATTCGATGTATAAAATCTATTCCTATTTTATTTCATATAACTGTGATGGATCGATGTACTCTGATTTATCTTAGTTCATTTTGTTATACTGTTGTCTCGTAACCATGTTGATTATTATATTATGTCCTATGCGTTGTGAGATATACTACAGGTTCTGTTTTGGATTGTTTTACTTTACCCTTAACTGCTGCTGTAACGATACGAATTTTGCCCGCTCGAAAATTGGCATCCATACTTTACATCGTACTCGAATGCCATAGATCCGACCGTTCAAATCCGAGTCGCCGGAGCTTATAACACCATTAAGTATAACAACACGGCGGAAGAAAGAAAAAGAATATAGATATACAACATCAGATACAACAGAGTGATACAATGAATATCAATATACATCAGAGATATGATACAAGAAATAGCAGCGGAAAAGAAAAGATAACATCAGCAGCGGATAGAATATCCCCAATAGAATGCTCCAAGATAAGCAACGTCAATCCATAAACTCCAAGAACTGACTAGCTCCAGATAATCTACCAAACCTGAATATCTGAGAAAACCCAACTCTAGACTGCCCGTGTGGAAAATAGTGGGCACCCAGAGTTTAGGAAGGGAACAATAAACTCCGGATCAGTCATGGGACTGGTGTGAGCAACAAAAACAGTTTATCTTTAAACAAACAACAAAGGATTTTAAACATTGAAATCCGCAATGCTCTTCGAAAATGAAACTACCATAAGACCTCCCACCACACACACAATGCAAACGCAGAATTGGAGGAGATTTCTTCTTATGATAGTCAAAAATGCTTACTACGCAAAATCATTCGATATTATTATCATTAGTGCATAGTGTCGAAAACATTTCGAAAATATAATATTAATCTTAGCCAGCATACAACATTTCATCGTATGCCTACTATAGCTACTACGTTCAATAGCAGGTTACTGCCACATTCCATAGCAGGTAATACAACTAAAACCGTACAGGGTTCGTATTGTTTCTTTGGATTTCCAACAAATGATCAGGCTAAGGAACTTCCTTACCGAAATAGAAACGCCTCTGGAAAGACGCCCCGGATCCTAACCGGATCTCTGCAAACAAAAGGCCGACGCTACCTCACGCTGTACAGCTGTAACTAGGTAACTAACACACTAACGCTACCTCACGCTGTACAGCTGTAACTAGGTAACTAACACACGAGTCATGTCATCCCCCGGTCGTTACCGACCTTTATCCGCGGGGCCCCTCATCCAACGAAGCAACATCACAAAGTGATAAATGTATAGTGTCCACACGAGTTAAGTATCTGGGCTCCATACCATGATACCACCCTTTATCCAGAAGGAAATGACATACCCTAGGGGCGCTACCCCTAAAAACCTTTGTCGCAACATTCCGGTTTCGACCATTACCGGGTTGTGAGGCTCGACGAAGTCTCGTTTACAAAGCCACGCTTTTTCACAAAGCCACGCTTTTTCACAAAGCCACGCTTTGATCAACCAATGATCAGCAGCACTTCATATGCCACATTACCAAATTGGGAATGTATCACTAGTAACCATCAACTACATAACCTCTGAGCTCGTACGTCTCAGAGAAGGGTGTTAAGCTAAGAGAATAAATTCTCCGCCACCAACAGAAATGTATTTGATAGAAACCAGCTTTACATCTCAAAGTGTAACGTCAGACACACATCCATACAAGTCTGTTCCGGGTTCGAACAGAACCGAAGGCACTTCCAAAGAAGCCCTTTCAAATCCGGGTATTCACAATCCCGATCGGATTTCCCATCACTTAAGAAATCTCTATACCGGCGCGACTCAATGCAGAGACAATCGATAGGTCATCCTATCGTTCTCGCAAATACCCGGTCTTCACCACCGGTCTTCAAATGCTATCCATATACGTCGTATCATTATTCGGAATAGGTTATATGACACAAAGGTCCTTTCCCGGCTAAACCGAATAACGAGCGCAATTAAAAATCATATGGATACTGGGGTCTCAGTTAAATCACAGCTTAAAGCCCAAAACTTTTCATTCGAATGGTTAAAACAAATTACCATTTCCAATCTTTTAAACAAAAAGATTTATTTTAAAAACCTTCAATGGTTTAAACAATTTCCACACTTTTAATCTTTTAAACAAAAAGATTTATTTCACAAAGTTAACCCCATTCACAAAGATTCATTCATAGATTTTCAAATCGATTCCCATTTCAACTTGTTAAATCTTTAAGTCAAGATTTAACTTATAGCTTTCAAAACTAGTTTCCAAAGATTCATTCATAGCCTTTCAAAACAATTCTATTTCAAGTTGGATTAACTCGTCCGGTCTTTGAATTAAAGACTCATTTCATAGTTTTCAAAAAAATTTCAATTCCATTTCAAACTTGAAATTCTTTCAACACAAATTGGAAGTTCATTACTTATGTGAAAGCTTTTACTATTTGAAAACAAATAGTTTCATTCCAGAAAAATCCAGTTATATTTACACGAGTTAAAACCCTTGAATTAAATTCAAATTCCCAAATCAATACTTTAAAATGGTTTAACCCATATATAACTTATACAACATCTTTAATCCCTAGTTTCAAATCATAGAATTCAATTTCAAACTTGAATTCAAATTTAAATCAAATTATTTAAATTTTCAAAACTCGATTAAGTTATTCAAAATAACTTTTATCTTTGAAATTCCATTTCAAAAGCTTTTCACTTTAAACCCCAATTTCCAATTTCAAAATCAATTGAAATTAAAATTTCAATTTCAAAACATCAAATTTAATTTATCTGTGATTTAACCGATTTCCACGTGAAATCCATATTTGTGTGTGTAAAAGTGTAGTCCAGGGGTTTTACACACAATAGTGCAACATCAATCATCCCAGATATATCGATAAGCGGTATAACCCATAACGCTTATCTTCATTCACAGATTCATAGATAAAGTAAATTTATCAGTCACAACGATTCATCATTACAATTCGATGTGGGTTTCGGATAACCAACTGGAATCCGACTCCCTGTCGCATCAAAATTCAAGTGTCATTCTATGGGTCAAAAGGTTTTCATATTCACATAGCAGTATATTCATCACAGGTATCGCAGTTCAGCATAAAGCAATTTATATCACAAAGCATCACAATCACAAACAGGGATATCAAACAAATCAACCATTCAACGAAATCCAAACATCCATAAGTGGAATTAATTATTCTTTAATTGCTTTATTGAATAAATAAATTATCCCAAAACCCAATCAAATTTAGATTTAGTTCCAGATTTCCAAATTTGATTCAACTGGTCTAAGTTCTTTCTTTACAAGTCAAAAATCCCGTTTAAATTCACATTCCTTTTTAACCTTTCAAATACTTTAAAAGTTTAAACAAGTTAAGAATTTATTTACTCACAAACTAATTTGATTTAACTTTGACTTTAAACTTTAATTTAAAATTCAAACTTCATTTTAAAACTTTAAGATTCAAAAGTTTATTTGAATCTAAACTACATACTAGATTTAAACTTTGTTTAAATCTAACTCACAATTTAAATTTTATTTAAATTTGGTTTAAATTCAAATTTCCATCAGGTTACAAAAATCCTATACCCTGTTTTAATTTACCCGAGGCAAAGAAAAATGCTTCGAGTCGCCTGGCCAACATCACGAGATTTTCCCCGAGCACACTCGCGTAATCTTTCCCTGGCATCATCACGAACCATACTTCGAGTCGATCACGCGAAAACACGAAAATAAACCCTATGCCAGCCTTCGTCCCCAAACCATTGTTCAGCCTCGAATCAAACGTGCACGTGCACGACCGGAAATCTCGACGCCGACCATCCTTCCAACCTTCGCCAACCCACACGTGACCTCGACAACCACCCTAGCTATGCATCCAACCAAAAATCGAAGGCAAACTCAAAATCACTATCTCGATCGAAACAGGCAAAATGCCCATGATAGGGAAATCAACTACCGGCGACGAACCACGCCATCTGAAACCAAACTGCTGCAACCCCATACGCGCCTCGAACCACCAAAGCCATCCCCCCTATGCGATCTAGTCCGGTCCTCTGTCGACGTCACACAAACTCGAGAATTTGCTTCGACCAAAACAACTATCCAAACCTTAAATTGCCGTCTTCCAATCACCACGATGAAATGTAAAATCATCTAGTATTTTTCTCGTATCCACTGATGTACCAGCTAGCTTGATCCTTAATCTCGATCCCTAACTCGCCATTGATCATCGAGTCTTGACGAAAATTCCCATTTTGTTCAACTGTGAACTATTCTCGAAATGCTCAATTAAAAATCACCATATAAATCTTAAAAATCATGTCTTTGCATACTTATTCAAATTTTATAATCGAATTAATGATTTAACATACTTGAATTTAACACATGATTTTGCTTGTACTGTAAAACAAGTATACAGAGTCCAGTGCTTCATTCTTTAGCTTAAAACAAAATTTTATTTTATTTTATTGATGTGAGTCAAGTTGAAACAACTTATTTTGATTAAGGAACCTCAGTTAAACACATTTGTATGAAGGTTTATTTGATTTGTTTCAAACTCACTTCACTCTGAAACCAAAAACAGGAAGAACAAGTTCAATCCTATGATGTTTACAGAGCTAAAAACTGGAGAACAAATGCTTCAGCATAACAAACATTCCATTCCACTTAGATCTTGAAATGATTAGTTTACTCACAGGTAAAAGATATAGAGAAGGCTAGTTTAAAAGTTTGCTCACAAAATCATATTTTTAAAGTTTTAAAACAAAATGTTACTCACCAGACATGAATGAAGATAGGGTTTGCAAACTTGAAAAGCTGTTGATACATTGAACACTTAAAACTGGAAAATGCTTTAAAACTTCAAAACTTTGAGTTGCTAATGCTTGATTCTCCTGTAAATTTTCTTGTTTTTGTTTAAATGAAGGATGCTTCAGTTTTAATGTGTTTACTGGAAAGGATAAGTCTTTGTAAACGAGAAGAGGTAGATTGATATATAAAAATGTTTATAGGCTATTACTACTGGTACAAGAATTGATCAGAGATTTTTATCTCTTTTGGAGGCTGAAGAAAATTTTAACAATTCGAATTGACTTGTTGAAACTATCATTTAATACTAAAGTCCTTTATGTCTCAACCCTTATCTTATTTTAGTACATAGATATTTTTATTTTTACGTTGTTTATTCTTTTGCCTGCATATCTATTTTACAAACATGATTACTTGCCTGGGTATGCTTCATATCCTATGTACATATATACTATGTTTTATTAGGAAAATTTGTGGAGGCCGAAATGCTTAATAAGATTTCGAATTGACTTAAGTTTGTGCTGAGATGAAAGCATTTTAATGCTAATGTACTATGTGTTTCATGCTTAAATATATTTATATACTATCTTTCTTTGTTTATTTTGTATTTCCAAACTTTATCCTAAGTGTCAATTTTAAAGTTGTTATATTTTTAAAAATTATCTTATGTTCATTTCATATTTTCACACAACCATTTATTTGAAATATTCATTTCTATTTTTAAACTTAATGTATTTATTTTGATTATTTTATTCTTATATTAATTGTCTTGGTTTTCTATATATATATATATATATATTCATTTTTAAACCGTTTATTTACAATTTAAATTCAAATCAAATGTAGATATATATATATATATTATTCAAATTTACTTATATATGCTTAAATACACATATATATTCACATATATATAATATTCTTAAATTTAAATGATTTAACACAAATTTATTCGTCTCGGGGAAACTCGCTTCACTTCATTAATTTATTTTACTATTTTTATTCAAAAATTCTTTAAATTATCAATTTAAATTTATATAAAATTCGGGGTCGTTACAGCTGCTCTACATTGCCCAGATACCGCTGCATCGCGCTATTTATGGTATTTAGGTGTCAGAGGTATAAGGTGGTCATTACGATAAGCATCCTGCTTCACCTTCGGAATCTTTAATCGCCCTTAAAGATACTTACTTAATCCATAAACTCGGCCTACATGAATGAGTACCCATGAGTTTATGAGAAATAGTAAAAACATGGGTCTGACGTAAAATTCGGTACGAGTAAAATCTCACCCTAAGCAATCATAGTGAGACCACACCGTTGTAGCACGAAACGGGTTTTCCACTCACTTTCCCTACCATAAAAAGTACGTCATAACATGTAATCAAACATTACATCAGGCGCAACCATATGCATTACATTCAATCCGTAAATGTACCCTATACTTGTCAACCAATTATGAACCATGTAATATTTATATTTTCAATTCAAATTAAGTATACCTTATACTTAACATCTAATTAAAAACCATGTCATATAACAACTAATCATCATCCAAACATCACCAAAGTTCTTATTTAGGTGTTCATCTTTAAGTTATCATTAAGTTAGTTTAGTGGTTACCTCTCTAAGCCTGTCTATCACTAATTTATCTTTTTCTCGAGCAACGTCACTTGATGAAATGGTCACCCATTCCATAATGGGAGCCACCATAGGGAAAGCCACCCTAACTCGCATAAGAGGTTGAATGTATGAACCCTGAATACATTCCACTAAGTGTCCTTACTGATCGCCAATAGCCCCTCTTAGTCCATGAACTGCTATCATACACATGCTGATTCATTTATCTTATTTATAACACCACCTTGATTTTTGGCACCCTGCCATCACACCTGACTTAACTCTAATTTATAGTTTATAAATATTTTAGGATCAAACTCTATCATAGCACCCTGCCATATACCATTGGACTTTACACAAATAGTCAAGAGGCCCTACCATCCAATAACTCTATGAGTTGGTATACCTTTACGATCATGGTTCAACCATTTTCTTTTATTCATTAGTTGTGTGCCCTACACATCCATTAGATAAAACATATTTCATCTTCTCTAAGCTTTCTTCTATTTAAAAAATAAGTTAACACAATTATAACCTATAAAATTCTTCCTTTATTTCATCCCTATGAAATTGTCAATTAACACTTGGAGACTGTCTTTCAAAGTGCACTAAGTATTTATTACTTTACTTATAAAAATTTAACTTCCCAAGCTATCGCAATTTGAACTTAGTTGTCGCATATTTGTTATCCCATAGTCATCGAAAGTCGAGCCTAGAAATCGCATATTGGCTATCCATAGCCATTGTTGGTTGATTTTTCTTATGCCATTGCTAATTAACCCTCAACAAGCTATCACATGTTGATAGTTTATTTTAGCTATCGTAAGTTGAGCTTCTATAATCTATAGCAAGTTGATAGCTTCCCAAGATATCACACATTGAACCTCAAGTGGCTATTGCATGTTGACACTTCTCCTAGTTATCGCATATGACAAATTCATTAGCCATCGCATGTTGATGTCCCCTTAGCCATTGCATGTTGACTTCCCCAAGCCATCGCCGAGCTTCTATCAAATTATCGCCGCAAGTTGATTTTCTAAGAGCTATCACATATTGAGCTTTTATCAAGCTATCGTATTTGAGCTTAGTTAGCTATCGTAGGTTGGTTATTCTGCAGGATATCGCGTATGTATTTGGCATTTTTGTAATTAACTTGAAAATTGTTTTGTTACCTTATTAAGTAATCACTTTACACCAAATCACATTTGGCATCAAATTCTCATTGGTCAATATATCTCTTTACAGTTTTCTTTTCATAACATGTTAATTACATCTTCGTATAATTAATCAATTAATTCTTCACTTTACAAATAATTTGTATAAAATAGAAAATTAATGGGAAAAGTTCTAAAAATTCAATTTAACATATTTTACCTCATATCAAATTTCAGGTCAAAATAATTGTTTTTATTATTTTTAATAATTAATTTTTCAGAAATTAACCATTTTCTCAATTTAGAAATTTCATAGAAATTCCAAATAAATTTCATAAATCATGAAACTAAAAACCCATTATTTTGTCTTTACAAACATCGTATTAAATTTTTGAAGCATTTAAATATGATTAGATCAAGGTTTTCCTTAAAACACGAACAAGTTCCTTTCATTTAAATTCCAAACAAAATTCAAAACAATGTTTGGTCATCCAAACACATTTATTAGCATCAAAATCATTCGTTCAAAAGCGAATTCGAACCCAAATGGGTCGGGAAGATGTTATTAACTTTGATTATAAAAATCATGATTTAATCTTCTTTCTCCTTAGAATGAAAGCTTGGATCTTCTTATCTTTTGATTTCCTCTTCTTTTAGCTTTAAAATGGTGCTGACTTTGTATATTTTTAGGGATCTGTTTTGTAAATGAAAATGAAGTGGAATGAGAGAATAATGCTAAGGGAAATAGGTAAGTGATATTGGCTTAGGCTAATATCTCTTCTAGCCTGGTCTCACCAATGCATCACCCCTAACACAAATCCTTCTCGCTATAAAACTTAATTTATTTATCTTCATTAACAAGGCCAACTTTAATTACTCTAATTACCCTTGGTCCATTTAACTTATTTAAAGTGTCTCATAGTTAATTAACCAAATCTCCCTTGGGCAATTATTGTAATTAAATTATTTTACTTTTAATAATCCCTTCTTATTATTGATTTAATTCAATTTTCCATATTATGGAGCCTCCAAAATATGGGGTGTTACAGTCTCCCCTCCTTATAAAAATTTCATTCCCAAAATTTTGATAAGGAAGAACATAATTTACATTAATACCTTGAAAGTGTAAAGTCGTAATCATATATGTACGCACAAGTACAAAAGATTACACTACTACCCTACTAATGTAAACTATAAATCATAAAAAACTACACTAGTGCAACTACTAGTACATAATCATATCGTAATATGAATGCACTAGTACCCTAATAGTTCATATAATAAAAAAAAGCACCCTTCTATAAACATGAATGTCTAAAAAAAACTTAGGATAGTTATTCCTAATCTTATCCTCAAGCTCCTAAGAACAATCTTATTTGTCATCACTCCACTGGACGCAAAAAAGTCTGATAACTCTGTTCCTTAACTCCTTTATATGATGGCTACTATTCCTTTCGGTCGTCTCACATACGTCAAATATTGTTCCGTAGATAAATCTGCTACAGCCCTTGGTTCCACTACCGAACTTAGGTCATGCACACATTTCCTCAAATGTGATATATGAAAAACATTATGCACACCTGCCAAACTACTTAGTAACTCGACTCGACAAGCAAGCTTACCAATCCTCTCAATCACTAGAAATGGTCCTACATATCCAGGCGCCAATTTCTCCACCTTCCCAAAGCGTATAACTCCTTGCATCGAAGAAACCTTCACGAATATATGATCCCCTATCGCAAATTCAAGCTCTTTCCTCCTCTTGTCGGCATAGCTCTTTTGCCTTTATTACACTGCCCTTCTCCTGGCATAAATCAATTCTACCTTCTCAGCAGCCTCTATTACCAAATCAGGCCCTAATATAAGTCTATCTTTTGTGTCTAATCAACAACTGGTGACTTACATGGTCTTCTACAAAGTACCCCCAAACGGTGTCATCTTGATCTCAACTAGTAACTGTTATTGTAGGCAAACTCTACTAGATACAGATGACCTTCCCAAGTTCCTCTAAAATCCAACATGCATGCTCTCAGCAAATCCTCGAGTACAAGGTCCACCCACTTGGTTTGATCATCACTCTATGGGTGATAAGTCATGCCTAGGTTCAACTCTATAACCAATGCACTCTACAAACTTCTCTAGAACTCACTGGTAAATAACGGATCTCAATCACTCATGATACTGCTTGAAATCCCATGAAGTCTTGCTACCTTCTTCATATATAGCTTCACTAAGCTAGTTGTCGTCCTTGTCGACTTCACCGGGACAAAATAGGAACTCTTAGTCAATCTTTTAACTATCACCCAAATGCTATAATTTCCTGTCCTTGACCTTGGCAACTCATCATCAAAATTCATAGACATTGAATCTCACTTCTAAGTCAGTACTTCCAAAGCTTGAAGTAATCCGCTCAGCTTTTGATGCTCAGCCTTCACTTGTTGACAAGTGAAGCACTTCTTCACATATTCTCCTATATCTTTCTTCATCCCTTCCAAAAATAAGACTCTTTCCATGTTACGATACATCTTCATGCCCTCAGGATGAATAGTAAACTTACACCAATGACTTTCCTCTAAGACTTCTTTTCGAAGATCTCCAACATCCAGAATATACAATCTTCCTTTATTTCTAAGATATCCCTATGAGTCTATCTTGAATCCTTCCGGATCCTCAACATCTGCCCGCCATCTGTAGTCACCTAATCCTTTCAACAAGTGGGTCCTCTTTCTACCTTGCAATAATCTTATCCGAAAGTGCTAGACATACCTCCAAATTTGCTAATACGCCCGGGTCCCTACTTGATCCAATATTCTGCCTACAATGCACTTTGAAAGACTCTAATGTTTCTGACATCTTGCATTCCTCAATCATGACTAACACTTTATTCTGATGCTTCCTACTCAAAGCATCGACAACCTTATTCCTCTTTCCTGGCATATATTCTATCCCAAAATCATATGTTGCCAAGAACTCTAACCATCTCAATTGCCTCATATTCAACTCTTTATGAGAGAATAAACACTTGAGAGATTTATGGTCCGTATGCAACTCGAATCTCTCTCTCAAAAGATAATGCCACCAAATCAGCACAAACACCGCTGCCGCCAACTCTAAGTCATGGGTCGTTTACCTAACCTCATGTGGCATCAATTGCCTTGACTCATAGACTATCACTCGCCCTCTTTGCATTAGCACTGCTCCTAAACATGTTCCACAAGACCCAATATATACTACCAGATCCTAGTTCCCTTCAGGCACGATCGAGACAAGAGCGTTTGTCAATAACTTCTTCAAATCCTGAAATGACCCTTTGCACTTATCGGTCCCAGTTCTACACAGGGAAAAGTGAAGAAAGTGTCGAAAGGTACACTGCTAATTCTATGATACTTTGGATTGTTGGATTTATTAATAGAATTATTTTGCTTGACTAATCTTAATCAATTAAATGGTGATATGATTAGGAAAGCTGTAAGAGACCCTAATCTAAATTCTATAGCAAAGTTATATCACAAAGATAAATTATGATAAAGCAGATGTAAGCATCCTGTAATGACCAAAGTGCGTAGCGAAAGCTAATATAATTGTTCTTAGCCATGCATAATTAATCATCTGAATTTATATATAGACGATTTCATATTTGTTAGTTCTTTTTGCATAAGTATTGTTGAGAATTTGAGTTTTTGAAAGAGAGGTTATCACTCATAAGGCTATGAACCCTCTTAATTCTAAATGAAGTGGATTGACTTGAAATCATTACTCAATAATATTAAGGGAACGATATTGAAATTTGATTGTGTCAACTTATTTGTTACTTGTTTATGAATTCTGACTGTTACACCTGGCCGGTGTTATAGATAAGGATTTCTAAACACTAAAATGAGATATTTTGACATAACAATATTTTAAGGAAAAAATATTTTCTTAGAATAGACTGATTGGAATTTCATTGAAGTCGATTATTGTGTGATAAGCTAATTATTATTTTTTAGTAATTTGATCATGTAGAATAAACTTTGATCCTATTTGAAGTATTAAATATCAGTCTGAGTTAATTTTCAATAAGCTATGGAATTTTGAAAAGATGAGATTAATTAAATTTTAATAGGCAAAGATTTTATTAATTAGATCAATTGTGAATCTACCATGAAGAAAGCAATGAGACTCGAATTTGGTTAAATCTTGATATTCAACCATATGGACTGAGAATCAAGTTAAAAGATCTTGGATTATTATTTTACTACGATCTTAAATTTAAAAGAGTAAAGGATTATATTAACCAGCTTTATGGTTTGACTTGCTCAATCATATCTTGATTATTCAAAACGATGAATTAGTTTTAGTAGACCAAATTAGAAATTAGTAAAGCAATGAAGATTTTGGAAATTTTGGTAGACTCGAGTTAAGCTCAAGAGAAAGATTGGGAATATATAATAAAAGACTAAGTATCCTATATATTGTATGCCGAAGTTGAATGAGGATGAGTATCAAAAGATTTAAAGGAATAATTTTATTCCTTAAAGTAACATAATAGGAATGAGGATGGTTGAGTGATAACCGATCGACTCACCAAAAGTACTCAAGTCATAACGGTTCATTAGACAAAACTTTAGAATATTTTTATTATATATAATGTAACAACCCGGGGTTTTGTGAAAATTAATTATCGTCATTAAACGATTAATGGTGATAGCTAATTGTTGTTGGGTTTTTTTATTGGGTTGAAGTTCGTTTAAATAATTGTTAGGAGTTTGTGGACTTTATAATTATATATACTCATTCCTCCATTCATTTATTCTAAACCGTTCTTTTTCCCCCTTTCATTTTCATTCGCAAGCCCTAGCCGAATTAAAACGAGAAGAAAGAATGGCGGCTTCGATTCCCGTTCGTTCGTTTTTGCAAATTTAGGGCTTTCGAATTTCAATTGAAGCTGCGCCTTTGTTGATTGAGCGATGGGGATTGTGCGTGATAATTTGTTCTTGTTCGGGTTCCACACGGCTGCATCTAATCGCGTCGAGATAGGTGAGTGATTCTTTTCACTCACATCTACTTCAATCTCATGTTTATATAGGGTTTGAATTCCTATATTTTGTTCGTTTGAATTTGTGATTTAATTTATCTCGGCAGTTCGATTTTGTTCGATGTTGGCGATTTCTTGGATTTTGTCAATTTTGTATGTTTTGATGATGGCTTGTTCATTATGACACTGTTTTATCTCGTGACTCTGTTTGATTTCCATTTGACTTCGATCACTTGATTTTTATGAATTTCCAGGTCTTCGGCCTGACCTTGATTTTGTGATATTGCTGGTGCTATTTCGTTGATATAGATATGTATGTGTATTCATATATATGCATACATGTATTCTTGTATTTGCATTGCTTGCTTGTCTCGGCCTTGCTTTCTCTGATGAACTGCGATTATGTTGATTTCAAAATTTGTGTTTTAATCTCCTGGTCCTTGATCAATTGCCTCTCTATTGATGCTCGATTGAAACCATGCTTAGTTCCTTGTTCCATTTGATGTATATGCACGTACTCATCTTCTCACACATGATTGCACTTGTTTTTGCTTTCCATGCATGTCTTCGTTACTGCTAAATGTATGACTGAGCTTCCATAGGTGTTTGTCTGTGTGTGAATATTTCTGGATTGTGATGGTGTTCAGTTTGGACATTCCCTTGACTTGTTTACCTCGTCTTTGACTTGGATATGATGTTGGTCTCTCGGCTATGAATTTTTGTGATACTTTGTATTGACTGGTAGCTTTGATTTTGTCATGTTGCATCACTTGATGTTGTCCTATTGCCTGACTTTTGTTGCCTCTGTTCATTGAGCTGCACATGTTCACTGGCACATATGTTTTCATTTGAATTTACATGGATTTCAACCTGAGCTGAGCTGTCTTGGTTCTGACCATGTTGCACTATAATCTGGTCTGGTTCGCATTTGCACTTGCTTGATGTAGAGCATTGTTTCTGGTATTAGTTCTCGACCATTTACTTGGTTTGTGTTTCACTGTGCATCCATATTCATTTGATACCCTGTTGCATTTGGGTTGGTGGCTGCATTAAGTTGTTTTCATTTGGGTGGCTTGACTTGAGTTCGAGTTGCTTCAATGTATATTTATGTTGTGTATGTCGACTTTGCATAAGCTCGAGCTCTGTAGCCTTGCTTTGTTCAGTTCATACTTGTAGTCTTTGTGCTCGTGTTGTGATTTTATTTGTATTGCATTTGTGTTGAACCTGACTTTTTCTTTGGGTTTGACCTTGTGCTCGTTGTGAGCTTTCATTGAGCTTTTGTGTATTTCATCACTGTAGTGGCGAGGCAGTGCACGCGAGCGTGCACTACAGCCAAAACAGTATTGATTATTTTGTTGTTTATGCCATTTCACTGGCTTGAGTTTTACTTTGGCCACTTGTTGTTAATTGCTGTTTAGGCAATTCTGTTGTTTTCAAATTATCTCATTGATAATCCTTTTATTTGTCTTTGTCGATGATTTGAATTTGTCGATTTGTTGTTTAACATTGTTTCGTGTTATATCTACCGTTATCCGATTCTCATATTGAAGAGTTGGATATACGAGATTTATTGTGACTGTCGTCTATTTGATTATTAAATTATTATTGCTTCCGTGCATTAATAACTGAGTTTGAATTAGACTGACCTGTGTATTATTTTCGTTTGAATTTAATACTCGGGTCAGACCGAGTTATTACAGGTTGTAGATATCTTGCTTTGGGTTGCTGCTTGAGCTATGAAAACTTTTCATATCTTTTGAAGTAGTCGTTTTCATAGTATAGGATGATATGTATTCATGTATATTATTCGATAATGTACTTGTATATGTAACATCCAGTGTCGACAGTTGTAGTTGTATCATATGTATTGTATCACATGTATTGTAACTGACATCAGTTATTATATATATGAGACTTTTTATTATCTGTGTTCCGCATTTATCTTATCTGTGTTATTATTATATATACTATCCTAAACTATTATGAACCATCATAGTTCGTTTTATACTGGAATTGGGTATGTCGATGGGGGTAATAATCAGAGATGAAAATAAATATACCACTCCTATCGAGGTAACCAATACTAGTGTAAGACCTAACTACGGATGGCCGCTCCTATCCAGCCTTATTCTTCGTAATAACAGACAGTATTTCTTTTAATACTCTTTGTTATTGTGAGCATAGAGGTGGGGCATCATAGTTGGTATCAGAGCTTGGGGTTTATGGACATAATATAAAACATAACTTAGATGGAACATGTGTTACAACTATTTGTCGATGTTTTTAGTTGTGCTTTGAGTCAAAACTAAAATTTTGAAATTATGATGAAATTTTTGAATCTTTATTTAAAAATAATAGTGAAACTGTGTTTTGATGATTGAGTAATTTGTGTTCTGTTTATCAGAGTGCGCAGCGGAAACAGTGAGACTGTCTTCGCTGAATACAGCTGATAACCTTTTTGATTTAAAAATCAAAATATAAAAATGAAATTAAATTCATTGTGTTGTTACATAGATGGGTTTATTTTGTTTCTTTGAAAAATTCGAATCCGATTTGAGGATTCGAAGCGATTGCAGTTATGTGATTTTTGCTGTTTTGAATTATCTTCATTGAAGATACATTCGAATGATTTCTTTGTTCATTTTGTAGTATACGTGCAAATTTGAGTTGCACGTTACTACATTAATTTTACATTGAACCGGTGTTTGGTTTTAAACGTATTTTGTTGCCATTATTTTTATAACGGGATTTTTACATCGGTGCTAAATTTTGAAGCACGGTGTTTTGTGACATTTTTGATGAATGAAAATTCACTGGTATTATATTTAGATGCGAATTATTTTGATGAGATTTTGACGTTTAAAAATTACTGTCGCTTTGACTTCAGTAACCGTCAAATTTTAAAGTGGATTTTCAAGCGGTTATCCCGCAATGCTGATTTTGTGATCTGTTTTTACGGTGTTTTGAGAAGTGCAATTTCCTTATCGAATTTGCTACAGATGTTGCTGTTTTAATCACGTATTTTAAAAATCGTTTTAAAATATAAATTGCTTCCAAAATTTTTACAGTTTACGCTTTCAAAAGAATGAGGAAGCGGTTTAAACGCTTCAGCAAAATTGAGGACTATGAACCCTCACTTTTACTGATTCGCTTAATTCCGGACTTGTCCGTTTGAGAACGTAAAATGTTACTTATATAAAATACAAAAATTTGACAGTTTGCGCTTTCAAAAGAATGAGGAAGCGATTTAAATGATTCAGCAAAATCGAGGACTATGAACCCTTACTTTTACTGATTCGCTTAATTCCAGACTTGTCCGTTTGAGAATGTAAAATGTTATTTTTACAAAATACACAATTTTGCACTTTCAAGGAAACGATGAAGAGAATCAAACGATTTAGTAAAACTCGTGGTATGGGACATGTGCGTTTGCTATTTCGGTTAATTCCGGACTCGTAAATTGAAACATATGCTGTTTGATGATTTTGATGATTTTGTGTGCTTTTGAGCCACTATGATGGACCTTCGAGTCATATGTTGGACCTTCGGGTCATATGATGGACCTTCGGGTCAAATACCTGTACCAGACTTTCGGGTCATATGTTGGACCTTCAGGTCATTTGTTGGACGCCAAAAATTATGATGACGGTACTTGGTAGGCTTCGGCCATATGTTGTTGCACGTGCGGCGTAGCTTAGACTCGCCATATGATGGGATCGATCCACCTTTTATGTTAATTTTCTAGATTATCTTAATTGATTTCTGGATATTTGTTGTTTCTAATTATCTGCAGGTAATTAGATATTTGCTGTTATGAGATTTAATTATCGTATCGATAATTAGATATTTGCCGTTATGAGATTTAATTATCGTATCGATAATTAGATATTTTCTGTTATGAGATTTAATTATCGTATCGATAATTAGATATTTGCGGTTATGAGATTCAATTATCGTATCGGTAATTAGATATTTGCTGTTATGAGATTTAATTATCGTATCGGTAATTAGGTATTTGCTGTTATGAGATTTAATTATCGTATTGGTAATTAGATATTTGCTGTTATGAGATTTAATTATCGTTTGTGATAATTAGATATTTGTTGATTTGAGATTTCTGATTATCGTTTTTGATAATTAGATATTTGTTGATTTGAGATTTCTGGTTATCATTTTTGATAATTAGATATTTGAGATTTCTGATTATCGTTTTTGATAGTTAGATATTTGTTGATTTGAGATTTCTGATTATCGTTTTTGATAATTATATATTTGTTGTTTCTGATTATCGTTTTTGATAATTGGATATTTGTTGATTTGAGATTTCTGATTATCGTTTTTGATAATTAGATATTTGTTGTTTCTGATTATCGTTTTTGATAATTAGATATTTGTTGTTATGAGATTTAATTTTCGTATCGGTAATTAGATATTTGTTGTTATGAGATTTGATTATCATTTGTGATAATTAGATATTTGTTGATTTGAGATTTCTGATTATCGTTTTTGATAATTAGATATTTGTTGATTTGAGATTTCTAATTATCTTTGTTAATAATTAGATATTTGTTGATTTGAGATGTCTGATTATCGTTTTTGATAATTAGATATTTGTTGTTTTTTATTATCGTTTTTGATAATTAGATAGTTGTTGTGTCACGTACCGAAATTTTCGACTTTCGAAAATTCGACATCGATACTCACTTTATCGACTGCCGAGAAATCGAGTGCCGGAAACTCCAATAGTGAGGGTTTTAAAAAGAAATAGAAGAAAAGATAGAAGAAAACGAGAAGAAGAACAACAGAACAACATCAGAACAGAAAACAATATCAGAATCTCACATTCGCAACGGAACAATATATAATAGATAATCACTAGTCTTTTAAAACCAAGAACTATATCAGTTTATACATACATCAATCAGAGTCAATATACAACAATATACAACAATGGACAGTTATATAAACTTGTCCTCATACAGAATACACAGCGGAATAAATACTATCAGATACAAATACTACGTCTCGCCATCCAGCTTATCTCCAAAGCTCCAGAATATCCTGATAACATAACTCTAGGCTGCCCGTGTGGAAATTGGTGGGCACCCAGAGTTTAGAAGGGAACAATAAACTCCGAGTCAGTCATGGTGACTGGTGTGAGATCGTAAAACAGTTATTTTTCACAAAGAAAATAAAATAAATTCGCAATGCTTTTGGAAAATGAAACTACCATAAGACCTCCCGCCACACACACAATGCAAACGCAGACTTGGAGGAGATTTCTTCTTATGATAGTCAAAGATGCTTACTACGCAAAAATCAAATTCTTTTTGATATTATTATTAGTGCATAGTGTAGAAAACATTTCGAAAGTAGAATATTAATCTTAGCCGACATAGGTACCATTATAGTATGCCTACTATAGCTACCATATTAAATGGCAGGTTCTACAACTAAAACCGTACAAGGCTCGTATTGTTTCTTTGGATTTCCAACAAATGGTCAGGCTAAGGAACTTCCTTTTCCACGATGGGTACGTCCCTGGAATAGACGACCCGAGAAATAACCTAACATTACTGTTAGATCTCTGCCAACACAAGGCCGGGTTACCTCTGCAAAATTAGGTAACTACTGACACGCGTATGTCATCCCCCGATCGTCACCGATCTTCCCGAGGATCCCCGATTCGCAACAAACCACATCAAAATAATAATGCAGCAACCACAGAGGTTAAGTATCTGGGCTCCATACCATGATACCACCTTTATCCAGAAGGAATGACATACACTAAGGGGTGCTACTCCCTAGAACCTTGCCACATCCTTCCTGTTTTGACCATTTCCGGGGTGTGAGGCTCGATGAAGTCTCGTCCACAAAGCTACGCTTTCTGCAAAGCCATGCTTCGGGTCAAACAAAATGATCAACCTATGATCACAAAGATATAAGATCAAACAAATGATCATATCGCAAATGATCAAACACTGATCATTTCACATCAACACTCAGTATGCCACGTTACCAAATTAGGATATATCGCTGATAAATTTCAACTACATAACCTCTGAGCTCGTACGTCTCAAAGAAGGGTGTTAAGCTAAGAGAATAAATTCTCCGCCACCAACAGATATGTATTTGAAAGAAATCAGCTTTATATCTCAAATTGTAACGTCAGACATACAATCCATACAAGTCTGTTCCGGGATCGAACAGAACCGAAGGCACTTCTCACGAAGCCCTGGCACATCCGGATAAATTTCTAATCACGTCCGGACTTCCCGTCACTAAGGGTGATAAAACCTCTAAATCGAAGATCAGCCGATGTAGAGTAACTCGACGGTAATCCTTCCGTTTTCAAAAATATCCGGTCTTCAACACCGGTCTTCAAATGCAATTCATAACGACGTATCACATATTCGGAATGGGTTATACGACCCCATGGTCCTTTCCCGGCTAACCCGAATAGTGAGCGCTTATTCAAAAATAAGTGTGGCATTCAAATTCATCCAATTCACAACAAATACCTATCTAAAGGTAATTATTGATAGTCGGTTATTTAACTATCAATAAAGATGCGCAACATCATCATATTCCAAATAATTTTCCCAAATTATTTATTTTCCAAAAATATCTTTACTAGATATATAATTTCCACACTTCAAAAATAAATCAATATTTATTTTTAAACAGTCTCCCTTTTATAAATTCCATAGTGAATTTATATTTTCAAATATCTACAGATATACGATTTTCAAATCGATTTCAATATTCAATTTCAATTTATCTTTACAAAGATAAATTCTCAAAACGTTCATTTCATTTTGTTTTGGAAAACATTTCCATACTTATTTAATAATAAGTGGTTCACAAATCTATTTATTTTCAACATTTGAAAATATTCAATATACTTAAATCAAATTTAAGTATAAATTCATTCTTTAAGGAAATCATTTATTATAACAACATTTATTTGAGTCAAAACGAATGTTACGTAAAACATCGTTACGACGACTCAAAATCACTAGTATAGGGATTCGAAATTAAGATAGATATATGAATCCCAATACTAGATAAAAATATTCCCTTTCGGAAATCATTTACTATAACAACAGTGTTATAGTCTATCATTTCCTTATTTCTCAAAAACGCCTATTTCAACAATGAATGTTGAAATCTATGCTTTCGATTCATAACACATTTTAAAACATCTTTAAAATGTTTAACTTCATTTTTAATATCACTTCTTCAAAAATGAATCCATTTTATTCAATAATATATTCACTGTCCAAAATCGTGAATATAATTCACTTAACCCAATTTCAATCATTTCTACACATTTTTATTCCAATAGAAATTCGCTATCCAAAATCCCGAATATATCTTGTTTAATAATCTTCTATATTCAATTTATCAAACTCAATTGATTTTGAATTTATAAACACGTTTATAAATTCTATTTCTCTTTTATAACAACTTTGATTTATAAATCTTCTTTATTAGCAATTTCGATTAATATTTCATTTGAAGGCAAAAATCCAATTTATAAGTTAATCTCTTATAAATCTTTTATTCTACAGTTTCATCCATTTTATAACTTCACAATTTATAAATCTATAAATTCCATATCTTCACGATTTATAATTCTATAAATTTCATTTTTTAACACTTATAAACTCGTTTTAAAATTCCAATATTTTAAATTTATAAATATCCATTTTTGTACATCTTTTAAATAAACCGTTTCTAATACTTTAGAAATCCCAATTTAAACCATTTCATAAATTCCTTAACTTTTATTTCAAAAATCACACTTTGATTTTATTTCACAAAAATCATAACTTTTATAACTTTAAAATTTTAGACGTTTATTTATTTGAAATAAATCAATTCAAAAATTCAATAAAACGTCTACTTTCAAAAATCACTTTAAAAACCCTTTTAAAGTAAAAAATGTTATTTTTAAAGTTCAAAACTTGAATCCGATGATGCAACAACACCAATTAGTCCATCACAACATCCAACATCATATATCATCATATGATAACAGAATATATATCAACATCTGTAAATAAATAAATACAGTTGAGGAATCCAGTTGGATCCCTCCAACCTGTTTCCCTGCATCCAAAGACGTTAGCACAATACCAATTCCACTTCGAGGTGGAATATCGCGGTATATGGGTTTTATAAAAAAATCCGCTTACTAACGGCGCAATAGGGTCTCATCCGCTATACGAGGCGGGAAATCAATCAATCCAATATATACATATGCCAATATGTATATATTGCTATATATATATATAGATATATCCTCTCATATCTAATATCACATCCAATAGCAAACATAACAATCAATAAATAACTGAAAATTCCACTTTCATTTTGAGTGAGAAAAATCTCACCTTAGCTTTTAATTTGCCATCCATTTCCATTTCAGTTTTGTTTTCTCGATTTTTAACCTGGTATAAACAATTTTATTCAATCTATCAATATTCAAAAGACTGAACAATTAATTTTCGTTTCAATTGTTTTAGATTAAAAAAATTTTCCTTTTTAAAGAAATATTTGTTTCCCTTTTCTTCTGCATGCTTATTAAAATTGAAAACTGCATATGTAAATTTTTTTTCTTTTATTAACCAATTCATAATTTCAAACTAACTTCCCTTTTACTTTAAGCCAAAATCTCATTTACATATATATATTTTCAAACATTTTGCTTATATAAATTTCTTTGATATTTTAAAATTCCTTTGTATAAACAATATAGGGTTTCCTTTATTTTAAAAATTCCTATATTATTATCATTGTTTTTTTTTTCTTTTTTTCCAGCTTTACACAAATATAAATAAATTTTCTGTTCATATATATATATAAATCTACATCTATATTTTACTGTATATATCTTTTCTTTGATGAAGTTTTCAAAACCAAATTCGGTAATTTAAATTAGAGTGATTATCAAATCAGTAATTCATTCCTAAAAAAAAATTCTAATTACCTTTTATAACAGTTTCACTTAAACAAACAGAGCAAGTTATACCTTCACTGCTTTCGTCAATGCCATCCCCCCACCGGTCCTCGCGAGCACCTTCATCACCATTTCTCCAAACCCCAGGCTCGCGCGCGTGCTCGCGTCCCACGACTTCGATCAAGTGGAGCTCCCCCGGCCTCGACCTTGTGCCCGCGACCCACCCCCCTTTACGTGCGTTCGAACCTCACGTTGCTGCCACAACCTCGCGAAATCCCCAACCTGCGAGCGTGCGCCTCCTCCAGTTGGCCTCGCGACGTGATGGAGCCGCCTCCACGATATCGCCACAAGAAAATCCTACTCGCGATCGTGGCTGCCTCCCCTGACTTGCGACCACGCGACAACCCTAGCATCGCGACTGAGTCCCCACACAGCTCGAAACGAGCTCGCGATATGCTCCTTGTCTTCTCTTCGAGTTGTCACCTCGAATCGATTGTTGGATTGGGACTAGAAAGGGCGGCCATGGATTTAACTGAGGAAGGGAAAATAAGTATTCGATTTTTATTTTTATTTTTGATTTTGGGTTTTAAACTGTTATAAGAAAGAGGGATTTATTTGAGCGAGAAGAGCATTCAGCCATTATTGTTTTCTTTCGTTTTCTTTGGTTTAAAAACTGGAGAGGGATGTTTAAAGTATGAACGAGGGGAGAGGAGTATTTGAAACGAAAGGGAATGGCTGGCACGATTTGTTTCGTGATTCTCGGCGTATCCAAAGGAATGAACGTGGCTGATATGTGACAAATTTAAATATTAAATTTAAATTGAATTTGATTTGTTTCCAATGCGTTTGCTCGCCGTACGGTCACGTATTAACTCCGAAAAATACGAAAATTGAAATCCGACAATAACAAACTATTACGGACCCAATGGAACTGGTTTCGTTGAATTCCGAGACTGTGCCTCGGACGGCTATTTTTAAATATCGGTTCAACGATATAAATTTCAAAATTGAACAAACAGTTTTCAAATTCAATTATGAAGCTTCGATTATCTTCAGTATTATTAATACGAATTTTAAAAGCTTTCGAAATATTTTTCTTCAGCTTAAAACTGAAGATTCACATTTTTATTCAGCATTCAATCGATTAAATTTTAAAGTTTAATCGCAAATTTCAAAGTTATATCGGGGATTCAAATTAAATCATCGTTCAAATATTTAAAATAAATTAATTATTCTCAATTTAATTTGTTCAAAATTCTGGGTCGTTACAGACTTCCCCCCTTAAAAGAATTTCGTCCTCGAAATTACAAGTTAGGAAAAGTGGTCCTTAACTCGTCTATCATTTTTCACAATCAATAGTTTTATCAAATTTTCAAAACAAATCTCTCTACTAGAGATTCGTTATTAATTCAACTAAATTTCCAACTTCAATTATAAGTTTCAAACAACATTGTTTACTTCAAAATTCAAATTTTATTTTAAATTCAAATTTTAACTTTCAAAATTTTCTCAAAAATTTTCTAACGCCCTAAATTTCCGAAAAATTTCGCCAGCGTCTCCTTTGCGCGGCTAATACGGCACGACTACAAAACGTCCCTACGGACTCTCAGATTTCAAAAAGAAAAAGAAAAAGCCAAGCGGCTAGAGAAATAAGTCATCAAATCTCATATTCAAATTTAAACACATACCTTTTCTGAGCAATTCAAATTCTCTTCAAAATCAAAATTCCAATTCCTTTTATAACACCTGTATGTCCTACTAGCCATAATATCTAGTTACACATTCAAATCATTTTGCAAATTCCATTACAAAATTTTCAATATAAACTGCTTATACATTTTTACTTCACTGTTGAAGTTATATATTCTTTTCATTCAAGTTTACATTTCAAATTTAATTTGAATTCAATTCACAATCCCAATTTGATTTGGATTCTAGTTTACTTTATGAATATTGAATTTCTATCAATTTACTTTCATTTACAACTGCTTATTTAAATTAGTTTCAATTACTAATTCATTTCAAATTCAAATTTGTTTTCAACCTTCAGTTTCAATTTTATTCACTTACAATTGTAAATTCCATTCATTTGAAATTTATTTCTACTTACTTGAATTTATCTTCAATTTCGAACCATTCTTTTATTTAGTTCACCATTCAAGTTTCAATTTAACTAATTCAACTTCCATTTCTGTATTTCGTGAATTAATAAATTATCAAAGTAGCTTATTCGGATTCAACCCATTTTATTTTTCTCAGGTTTGGATTTTATCTCACTTTATTCAAGTCTCATTTCATTTTTCAATTTCAATTCATTGCTTACAACTTCAAAATGAATCTCAACTTCCAATTTCAGTTTCATTTAATTGATTCACTTGTACTTACATTTATTTACCTCTATCTTTTAAGTTAAATTTATTCTATCAAAATTCAATTTGTATAGGTTATCAACTTGCAATATTTCATAAATATTTTTATATATAGTATTCCAGAGACTTTTTCAACCTTTCAAAACCATTTTTGAAAACAATTCAAATTATCCTTTGAATTTCCAAAACAAAAACCCAAATTTTCCAAACACTTCCATTTAAAATAATTTGGCAGCAATTCCTCTTTTGGAAACCCGAAAATGAACACCCATGATGCCGCGGTCATCATCGAAGTTATTTTCCAGCGACCGAAAAGAGTTTAGAGCTTTTCATTCCTTCAGAATACTTTCCAAAACCTTTGAAATTCATTTTCAAATCAAAAAGGATTTTAAACTTTCCAAATCTCCAAAATTTTCAAATTCTTTTCAAAACATTTCCAAAAACTTCTCTGGAATTCCGTTTCAAATTACAATTCACATTTATAATTTATATTCTTTAATTTCATTTGTATGTGAATTTATTTCTTAACTTTGGAGTTATGATTTCAATTTCTTATTTAATTTCAATGATAATAGATTAATATTATCACTTCTAACAACCATGCAACCATATACTATAGTACTTTATAGAAAAAACATTTCTTTTCTATACAAAAATAGTTTTGGGCAAAATTATTTCATTCACCCTATTCAAAACAATACTGTGCCGAATTGTTCTATTCGAGCGTTTAGAAACCCCTTCGATACAGTTTTGCAGACTGTGCCGACGAAGGTTCATATGCCACTCAATAAACCAATCATCACAATACAAAACAATTTTATATTCAATAACAAATACGCGCTCATATCTATTATTACACTCAACTCATTCTAGAGTACTGCTGACTCTATCTCTAATGAGTAACACCCAACAGAGCAGGGTTGTCGCTTAACCATATGCTCTGATACCACGCTGTCACGTACCGAAATTTTCGACTTTCGAAAATTCGACATCGATACTCACTTTATCGACTGCCGAGAAATCGAGCGCCGGAAACTCCAATAGTGAGTGTTTTAAGAAGAAATAAAAGAAAAGATAGAAGAAAAAGAGAAGAAGAACAACAGAACAACATCAGAACAGAAAACAATATCAGAATCTCACATTCGCGGCGGAACAATATATAATAGATAATCACTAGTCTTTTAAAACCAAGAACTATATCAGTTTATACATACATCAATCAGAGTCAATATACAACAATATACAACAATGGACAGTTATATAAACTTGTCCTCATACAGAATACACAGCGGAATAAATACTATCAGATACAAATACTACGTCTTGCCATCCAGCTTATCTCCAAAGCTCCAGAATATCCAGAATATCCTGATAACATAACTCTAGGCTGCCCGTGTGGAAATTGGTGGGCACCCAGAGTTTAGAAGGGAACAATAAACTCCGAGTCAGTCATGGTGACTGGTGTGAGATCGTAAAACAGTTATTTTTCACAAAGAAAATAAAATAAATTCGCAATGCTTTTGGAAAATGAAACTACCATAAGACCTCCCGCCACACACACAATGCAAACGCAGACTTGGAGGAGATTTCTTCTTATGATAGTCAAAGATGCTTACTACGCAAAAATCAAATTCTTTTTGATATTATTATTAGTGCATAGTGTAGAAAACATTTCGAAAGTAGAATATTAATCTTAGCCGACATAGGTACCATTATAGTATGCCTACTATAGCTACCATATTAAATGGCAGGTTCTACAACTAAAACCGTACAAGGCTCGTATTGTTTGTTGGATTTCCAACAAATGGTCAGGCTAAGGAACTTCCTTTTCCACGATGGGTACGTTCCTGGAATAGACGACCCGAGAAATAACCTAACATTACGGTTAGATCTCTGCCAACACAAGGCCGGGTTACCTCTGCAAAAGTAGGTAACTACTGACACGCATATGTCATCCCCCGATCGTTACCGATCTACCCGAGGATCCCCGATTCGCAACAAACCTCATCAAAATAATAATGCAGCAACCACAGAGGTTAAGTATCTGGGCTCCATACCATGATACCACCTTTATCCAGAAGGAATGACATACACTAAGGGGCGCTACTCCCTAGAACCTTGCCGCATCCTTCCTGTTTTGACCATTTCCGGGGTGTGAGGCTCGATGAAGTCTCGTCCACAAAGCTACGCTTTCTACAAAGCCATGCTTCGGGTCAAACAAAATGATCAACCTATGATCACAAAGATATAAGATCAAACAAATGATCATATCGCAAATGATCAAACACTGATCATTTCACAGCAACACTCAGTATGCCACGTTACCAAATTGGGATATATCGCTGATAAATTTCAACTACATAACCTCTGAGCTCGTACGTCTCAGAGAAGGGTGTTAAGCTAAGAGAATAAATTCTCCGCCACCAACAGATATGTATTTGAAAGAAATCAGCTTTATATCTTAAATTGTAACGTCAGACATACAATCCATACAAGTCTGTTCCGGGATCGAACAGAACCGAAGGCACTTCTCACGAAGCCCTTGCACATCTGGATAAATTTCTAATCACGTCCGGACTTCCCATCACTAAGGGTGATAAAACCTCTAAATCGGAGATCAGCCGATGTAGAGTAACTCGACGGTAATCCTTCCGTTTTCAAAAATATCCGGTCTTCAACACCGGTCTTCAAATGCAATTCATAACGACGTATCACATATTCGGAATGGGTTATACGACCCCATGGTCCTTTCCCGGCTAACCCGAATAGTGAGCGCTTATTCAAAAATAAGTGTGGCATTCAAATTCATCCAATTCACAACAAATACCTATCTAGAGGTAATTATTGATAGTCGGTTATTTAACTATCAATAAAGATGCGCAACATCATCAGATTCCAAATAATTTTCCCAAATTATTTATTTTCCAAAAATATCTTTACTAGATATATAATTTCCACACTTCAAAAATAAATCAATATTTATTTTTAAACAGTCTCCCTTTTATAAATTCCATAGTGAATTTATATTTTCAAATATCTACAGATATACGATTTTCAAATCGATTTCAATATTCAATTTCAATTTATCTTTACAAAGATAAATTCTCAAAACGTTCATTTCATTTTGTTTTGGAAAACATTTCCATACTTATTTAATAATAAGTGGTTCACAAATCTATTTATTTTCAACATTTGAAAATATTCAATATACTTAAATCAAATTTAAGTATAAATTCATTCTTTAAGGAAATCATTTATTATAACAACATTTATTTGAGTCAAAACGAATGTTACGTAAAACATCGTTACGACGACTCAAAATCACTAGTATAGGGATTCGAAATTAAGATAGATATATGAATCCCAATACTAGATAAAAATATTCCCTTTCGGAAATCATTTACTATAACAACAGTGTTATAGTCTATCATTTCCTTATTTCTCAAAAACGCCTATTTCAACAATGAATGTTGAAATCTATGCTTTCGATTCATAACACATTTTAAAACATCTTTAAAATGTTTAACTTCATTTTTAATATCACTTCTTCAAAAATGAATCCATTTTATTCAATAATATATTCACTGTCCAAAATCGTGAATATAATTCACTTAACCCAATTTCAATCATTTCTACACATTTTTATTCCAATAGAAATTCGCTATCCAAAATCGCGAATATATCTTGTTTAATAATCTTCTATATTCAATTTATCAAACTCAATTGATTTTGAATTTATAAACACGTTTATAAATTCTATTTCTCTTTTATAACAACTTTGATTTATAAATCTTCTTTATTAGCAATTTCGATTAATATTTCATTTGAAGGCAAAAATCCAATTTATAAGTTAATCTCTTATAAATCTTTTATTCTACAGTTTCATCCATTTTATAACTTCACAATTTATAAATCTATAAATTCCATATCTTCACGATTTATAATTCTATAAATTTCATTTTTTAACACTTATAAACTCGTTTTAAAATTCCAATATTTTAAATTTATAAATATCCATTTTTGTACATCTTTTAAATAAACCGTTTCTAATACTTTAGAAATCCCAATTTAAACCATTTCATAAATTCCTTAACTTTTATTTCAAAAATCACACTTTGATTTTATTTCACAAAAATCTTAACTTTTATAACTTTAAAATTTTAGACGTTTATTTATTTGAAATAAATCAATTCAAAAATTCAATAAAACGTCTACTTTCAAAAATCACTTTAAAACCCCTTTTAAAGTAAAAAATGTTATTTTTAAAGTTCAAAACTTGAATCCGATGATGCAACAGCACCAATTAGTCCATCACAACATCCAACATCATATATCATCATATGATAACAGAATATATATCAACATCTGTAAATAAATAAATACAGTTGAGGAATCCAGTTGGATCCCTCCAACCTGTTTCCCTGCATCCAAAGACGTTAGCACAATACCAATTCCACTTCGAGGTGGAATATCGCGGTATATGGGTTTTATAAAAAAAATCCGCTTACTAACGGCGCAATAGGGTCTCATCCGCTATACGAGGCGGGAAATCAATCAATCCAATATATACATATGCCAATATGTATATATTGCTATATATATATAGATATATCCTATCATATCTAATATCACATCCAATAGCAAACATATCAATCAATAAATAACTGAAAATTCCACTTTCATTTTGAGTGAGAAAAATCTCACCTTAGCTTTTAATTTACCATCCATTTCCATTTCAGTTTTGTTTTCTCGATTTTTAACCTGGTATAAACAATTTTATTCAATCTATCAATATTCAAAAGACTGAACAATTAATTTTCGTTTCAATTGTTTTAGATTAACAAATTTCTCCTTTTTAAAGAAATATTTGTTTCCCTTTTCTTCTGCATGCTTATTAAAATTGAAAACTGCATATGTAAATTTTTTTTCTTTTATTAACCAATTCATAATTTCAAACTAACTTCCCTTTTACTTTAAGCCAAAATCTCATTTACATATATATATTTTCAAACATTTTGCTTATATAAATTTCTTTGATATTTTAAAATTCCTTTGTATAAACAATATAGGGTTTCCTTTATTTTAAAAATTCCTATAGTATTATCATTGTTTTTTTTTCTTTTTTTCCAGCTTTACAGAAATATAAATAAATTTTCTGTTCATATATATATATAAATCTACATCTATATTTTACTGTATATATATTTTCTTTGATGAAGTTTTCAAAACCAAATTCGGTAATTTAAATTAGAGTGATTATCAAATCAGTAATTCATTCCTAAAAAAAATTCTAATTACCTTTTATAACAGTTTCACTTAAACAAACAGAGCAAGTTATACCTTCACTGCTTTCGTCAATGCCAGCCCCCCACCGGTCCTCGCGAGCACCTTCATCACCATTTCTCCAAACCCCAGGCTCGCGCGCGTGCTCGCGTCCCACGACTTCGATCAAGTGGAGCTCCCCCGGCCTCGACCTTGTGCCCGCGACCCACCCCCCTTTACATGCGTTCGAACCTCACGTTGCTGCCACGACCTCGTGAAATCCCCAACCTGCGAGCGTGCGCCTCCTCCAGTTGGCCTCGCGACGTGATGGAGCCGCCTCCACGATATCGCCACAAAAAAATCCTACTCGCGATCGTGGCTGCCTCCCCTGACTTGCGACCACGCGACAACCCTAGCATCGCGACTGAGTCCCCACGCAGCTCGAAACGAGCTCACGATATGCTCCTTGTCTTCTCTTCGAGTTGTCACCTCGAATCGATTGTTGGATTGGGACTAGAAAGGGTGGCCATGGATTCAACTGAGGAAGGAAAAATAAGTATTCGATTTTTATTTTTATTTTTGATTTTGGGTTTTAAACTGTTATAAGAAAGAGGGATTTATTTGAGCGAGAAGAGCATTCGGCCATTATTGTTTTCTTTCATTTTCTTTGGTTTAAAAACTGGAGAGGGATGTTTAAAGTATGAACGAGGGGAGAGGAGTATTTGAAACGAAAGGGAATGGCTGGCACGATTTGTTTCGTGATTCTCGGCGTATCCAAAGGAATGAACGTGGCTGATATGTGACAAATTTAAATATTAAATTTAAATTGAATTTGATTTGTTTCCAATGCGTTTGCTCGCCGTACGGTCACGTATTAACTCCGAAAAATACGAAAATTTAAATCCGACAATAACAAACTATTACGGACCCAATGGAACTGGTTTCATTGAATTCCGAGACTGTGCCTCAGACGGCTATTTTTAAATATCGGTTCAACGATATAAATTTCAAAATTGAACAAACAGTTTTCAAATTCAATTATGAAGCTTCGATTATCTTCAGTATTATTAATACGAATTTTAAAAGCTTTCGAAATATTTTTCTTCAGCTTAAAACTGAAGATTCACATTTTTATTCAGCATTCAATCGATTAAATTTTAAAGTTTAATCGCAAATTTCAAAGTTATATCGGGGATTCAAATTAAATCATCGTTCAAATATTTAAAATAAATTAAATATTCTCAATTTAATTTGTTCAAAATTCTGGGTCGTTACATGTTGATTTGAGATTTCTGGTTATCGTTTTTGATAATTAGATATTTGTTGATTTGAGAATTCTGATTATCGTTTTTGGTGATTAGATAATTGTTGTTTTTAAATTATCTGGTTGATAACTAGATAATTGCATTTTTGTGAATTGTGATTTGTGTTTTCTAATTATCTTTGTTGATAATTAGATTTTGTTGTTTTCTAATTATCGTATCGATAATTAGATATTGCTGTTTTGTGATTTCTATGTTCTAATTATCTAATTGATAATTGAATATTGCTGATAATTGTATTTATTCAGTTTTGCTGTTTTCTGATTATCTATTTGATAATTAGATTTTGTTGAGAATTTGTGAATTTCTTTTATGAAATTAAAAGATTTCTTTGACGTTTGTATTCCCGACTTTTATTTTTCTAGCTTAACCAGTTTATGTTAGAAAAATAATTGTTATTGACGACTTTAATTATGAAAATTGCGGGGACGCAATTTTTATAAGGAGAGAAGTCTGTAACAACCCGGGGTTTTATGAAAATTAATTATCGTCATTAAACGATTAATGGTGATAGCTAATTGCTGTTGGGTTTTTCTTATCGGGTTGAAGTTCTTTTAAATAATTGTTAGGAGTTTGTGGACTTTATAATTATATATACTCATTCCTCCATTCATTTATTCTAAACCGTTCTTTTTCCCCCCTTTCATTTTCATTCGCAAGCCCTAGACGAATTAAAACAAGAAGAAAGAATGGCGGCTTCGATTCCCGTTCGTTCCTCTTTGCAAATTTAGGGCTTTCGAATTTCAATTGAAGCTGCGCCTTTGTTGATTGAGCGATGGGGATTGTGCGTGATAATTTGTTCTTGTTCGGGTTCCACACGGCTGCATCTAATCGCGTCGAGATAGGTGAGTGATTCTTTTCACTCACATCTACTTCAATCTCATGTTTATATAGGGTTTGAATTCCTATATTTTGTTCGTTTGAATTTGTGATTTAATTTATCTCGGCAGTTCGATTTTGTTCGATGTTGGCGATTTCTTGGATTTTGTCAATTTTGTATGTTTTGATGATGGCTTGTTCATTATGACATTGTTTTATCTCGTGACTCTGTTTGATTTCCATTTGACTTCGATCACTTGATTTTTATGAATTTCCAGGTCTTCGACCTGACCTTGATTTTGTGATATTGCTGGTGCTATTTCGTTGATATAGATATGTATGTGTATTCATATATATGCATACATGTATTCTTGTATTTGCATTGCTTGCTTGTCTCGGCCTTGCTTTCTCTGATGAACTGCGATTATGTTGATTTCAAAATTTGTGTTTTAATCTCCTAGTCCTTGATCAATTGCCTCTCTATTGATGCTCGATTGAAACCATGCTTAGTTCCTTGTTCCATTTGTTGTATATGCACGTACTCATCTTCTCACACATGACTGCACTTGGGTTTGCTTTCCATGCATGTCTTCGTTACTGCTACATGTATGCTTGAGCTTCCATAGGTGTTTGTCTGTGTGTGAATATTTCTGGATTGTGATGGTGTTCAGTTTGGACATTCCCTTGACTTGTTTATCTCGCCTTTGACTTGGATATGATGTTGGTCTCTCGGCTATGAATTTTTGTGATACTTTGTATTGACCGGTAGCTTTGATTTTGTGATGTTGCATCACTTGATGTTGTCCTGTTGCCTGACTTTTGTTGCCTCTGTTCATTGAGCTGCACATGTTCACTGGCACATATGTTTTCATTTGAATTTACATGGATTTCGACCAGAGCTGAGCTGTCTTGGTTCTGACCATGTTGCACTATAATCTAGTCTGGTTCGCATTTGCACTTGCTTGATGTAGAGCATTGTTTCTGGTATCAGTTCTTGACCATTTACTTGGTTTGTGTTTCACTGTGCAGCCATATTCATTTGATACCCTATTGCATTTGGGTTGGTGGCTGCATTAAGTTGTTTTCATTTGGGTGGCTTGACTTGAGTTCGAGTTGCTTCAACGTATATTTATGTTGTGTATGTCGACTTTGCATAAGCTCGAGCTCTGTAGCCTTGCTTTGTTCAGTTCATACCTGTAGTCTTTGTGCTCGTGTTGTGATTTTATTTGTATTGCATTTGTGTTGAACCTGACTTTTTCTTTGTGTTTGACCTTGTGCTCGTTGTGAGCTTTCATTGAGCTTTTGTGTATTTCATCACTGTAGTGGCGAGGCAGTGCACGTGAGCGTGTACTGCAGCCAAAACAGTATTGATTATTTTGTTGTTTATGCTGTTTCACTGGCTTGAGTTGTACTTTGGCCACTTGTTGTTAATTGCTGTATAGGAAATTCTGTTGTTTTCAAATTATCTCATTGATAATCCTTTTATTTGTCTTTGTCGATGATTTGAATTTGCCGATTTGTTGTTTAACATTGTTTTGTGTTATATCTACCGTTATCCGATTCTCATATTGAAGAGTTGGATATACGAGATTTATTGTGACTGTCCTCTATTTGATTATTAAATTATTATTGCTTCCGTGCATTAATAACTAAGTTTGAATTAGACTGACCCGTGTATTATTTTCTTTTGAATTTAATACTCGGGTCAGACCGAGTTATTACAGGTTGTAGATATCTTGCTTCGGGTTACTGGTTGAGCTATGAAGACTTTTCATATCTTTTGGAGTAGTCTTTGTCATAGTATAGGATGATATGTATTCATGTATATTATTCGATAATGTACTTGTATATGTAACATCCAGTGTCGACAGTTGTAGTTGTATCATATGTATTGTATCACATGTATTGTAACTGACATCAGTTATTATATATATGAGACTTTTTATTATCTGTGTTTCGCATTTAGCTTATCTGTGTTATTATTATATATACTGTCCTAAACTATTATGAACCATCGTAGTTCGTTTTATACTGGAATTGGGTATGTCGATGGGGGTAATAATCAGAGATCAAAATAAATATACCACTCCTATCGAGGTAACCAATACTAGTGTAAGACCTAACTACGGATGGCCGCTCCTATCCAGCCTTATTCTTCGTAATAACAGACAATATTTCTTTTAATACTCTTTGTTATTGTGAGCATAGAGGTGGGGCGTCACATATAATATTGATATAATCGCTTGAGATGTCAAGATATAATTGAGAATCTGGACAAGATTATCAAACCAAAATGAGGAGTTAAGAAATATGGTGTCACATTTGTATAATAAAAGTTCAAAGGTCAAGTAACCCTAGAAATTATGTATAAAAGGCTGAAGAACTAACACTACATATATGACATGATTATTTTAATCCATCAGATATGAAAATTTTGATTTTAATCGAGTCATGGATGTTTAATTAACTATCCTGGTGCATGGATGATTGATTTTGAACTAGTTATTGTATTTATAAATACATAGAAATAATTAAATGTCATCAAAAATAAGTTATAATACTCTACGATAAATTGTAAGGAGTGATTTCTTTAAAGAGGGGAGTCTGTAACATCCCGCTATTTGATTAATAATAGTATATATTGGAATTTTAATTGATAATTCTTAGGAATAAATATAATTTTAAAATTTCAAATCGAAGAAATTTTAATTTCAAGTAAATTTGAAACAAAGAAAATTATTTTTAACTTGATAAAATATTAAAATAATCAATAAGAGGATTTAGAAAAAAAATTGGGAATTTTATTGAAATTTAACTTAATAAAAGTGATTTTGGAATTTATGAGAAAAATAATAATTTAAATTCAAATTTGAAATATGTTTTATAACCCAAAAGTTGTTTGGAAATTTATATTGGTAAAATATTATTATTTGTGGATTTTTGGAATCATTTGGAATAAAAATAGTTTTTTATAATTGTTGAAAATTGAAAAGTAATACTTTCCAAAATGAAAAATGGTTATAAAAATAAAATAAAATTTGGATTAAAACGTCTCAAATGGAATTTTAATCGGATATTGAAAAACGGTCGGGTAATAAAGTGGTTAAGGTGTAAAATTATTTAAAAGGAAAATAAAATAAATCAAAAAATTTCATTTGACCACTATTTTCATACTATCATTGTCAAATTACTTTTTAACATATATCTGTGACTTTAACCTTGAAAGAATCCAAAATATTACCTATTTAAACCCTTTGCTTACTTTCTTTCCTTCCTCGCCAGTAAATTCAAACATTTGAACATAATTAAACTTCCTATTTTCATCATTGTTAGATGTTGTAGCTTCAACATATTTATCATTAGCTTCATCAACACTAGCTACAACATCTCCATCTTTACCATAAGTGAGTATACTCTTTATTTAATTGTTTTGTTGCACCTCTATGTAGAGTTACCACCATTATAACCAGGAACCCATCAAATATTGAGTATATCACACTATTACTTCATTTCCTTGTATTTTCATCACCATGGTAAAACTATCACTAAGATCTTGTTGCTGCACCTATATATACATATATATATATAACCTTTCTATGTCATTACTTCATTGTTTTGCTCCACATTGATTTGTTATTAACACAAGCTAGTAAGCAAACATTTACAAAGCGATGTAATATTTCATCTTGTATATATATAAACATATCAATCCATTTGTTTAATCAACTTTGATAATCGATATATCTTAAACCATTAAGAATTAAGTGATGACACAAGAAGCAAAGTTGTAGATAATATCAAGATGAACATATTGATAACCTTCCCGTGGAGGTCGGAGTTTGGTGATGACCAGAAAAGGGCAGGAATAGTGACAATGGAAGAATGGAGCCTCGAAGATTACCAGATCGAGGAAGATATGTATAGCTATGTTCATCTCTCGATGGAGAATATAACAGTGATGTTCGTTTTGATGGAAGTTGAGCATGGTGACAATAGGATGTAGTCAAAGATCACAACCACGGGTGCTAACCTTCGACAATGGTGATTGGAGGTGCTGGTGGTGGTACTAGTAGGTGTGGCCTGGCAAGCTAACTCTGATGGTGATGTTCGTCTTGTCTTAGGTTGCCGAAAATGTGGGCTGAAGGGGTTAGACCATAGTGATCTGGTGGTGGAATGGGGGTGTTTGAATGGCATTGAGTTCGTCATGGAGGCCATGGGGTGGTGCAGCTCAAGATGCAGCTTCGAATGGTGGCGGTGGTGAGGCGTTTTGTGGCTTGGAGTGGTAGCGCAAGGAGATGGAGCTGTGGTTTTCCTGTATGTGAAACAAAAGAAATAGAAAAAAGAAAAGGAAAATTATTATAAATCCCTTTGAACTTTATTTATCACCAACCAAATATAAAAAAAATTAAATTATAAAATTTTCAATTAAAGCCTAAAATTTGTATAAATTATAACTTCTTCATATGATATCAGTTTGGGATGCGGCTGACGTCATAAGGATCGCTACAACGCATAAAGTATTTTGGTATAAGTTATTCACCCATTCAAAAAAGTATTGAATTATGGGATAAATGATAATTTTTTAAGTATTAAAAAGTTAATCCTACTTAAATAATTCAATACACTTTGGTTTGAAGAATATGAATATTTTTGTGGATATTAAAATATAAAAGCGTTTACGAAATAAAGTAATAATTTGAATTTAAACCATAAATGTTGAATGGTTTAAATATATATGCTTTTCTATAATGACACTTTGAGAATTATTCGAGATGATATTGAAAATATTTTATAAATTTGAAATTCGTTTTATATACCAAAAAAAGTATTTTGTTTTGATTTGAATACCACATGGTATTTAATAATACTAGGTTGAATTTTAAAGGAAATTATATGATTTTAAGGATGATAAACCAAGCATATATCTATTTATATATTTTGAAAAATATAAGTATTATTCTATGAAATACGAGATGTAAGATTTTAAATTCGAGTGAATAAGAAATTTATTTGACTTTGGTATTAAATGTTGATATTTCACTCATGCTATATTAGAATACTCATGATAAGATAAAATGATTGAAAACTTGCTTGATTTAAACTTGAATTGATGGATTAAATATTTGAATGAGTTTGGGTGATTTTTAAAACTTGTTTGATTTTAGGAACACAAGTATAGACTTATAGTATGAACTTTTAGCCTAATATATAAGCAAATTTATTATATCCCATTAATATTGATTTGAATGGATGAATTGTCATGTTTGAGTTGAAGTACTTCGAATGCACTATTGCTTAATATTATGAGATGTACATACATGACATTACTTATGAAAATAGGATGTAACATCATTTTGAGATTTAATGATGTTTTAAGAAACCAAATGATTTTAAAAGATAAATTTTAAACAATCGATGAAAACTATACGAGGTATTAACTACTAGACTTTTTGAATCCATCCTAATGGATTGATTTAAGGATCGCAACACGAATCATGATGACTTTGTCTCTCGTCATAAAGTCCAATAATTTATTGCACCGACAATATGATGAATAGCAAGATATTGGAATGTAGTGCAACATGAGTTAGCACCTTAAGATGGAATTGGGTAGGTGACTACAACACACAAAATGTATGCGTCTTTAGAAGCCAAAAGGCAGTGCAACTAAGGGGTCGTGTGAAGTGCACTCATAACAGGTCATAAGCTATGGATGAAAAAGACCGCATGGGGTTATTGAGGCAGTTTCTCTATGTAGAGGGTGAATTCAAAAGGGGTTACCAATAAGTATTCCTACTGGGAACTCAAAGAAGAGAGTTAAGATATGACTCTCCTCTATATTTGTCGACCTTGAAATATATGACCATTGTTGTAACGACCCAGAATTTTGGTTATTTGAATTTGGAATATTTAATTGATTTTAAATTTTGAAAAGTCAATTTTAGAAGCTAAATAACGTGAATTTCAAATATAATATTTGGGAATATTTAAAATAATTGAATCTTGAGTTTAATATGAATAAAAATGGTTTCGAAAGGTGATCTAAATTCTATTTAATAAGAATGAAGATAGTAAACTTCTAATTCAAATTTAAAAGTGATTTATTTGGTTTTTATATAATTCGTTTTAATCAACGTATAAAAATAGATTTCCAGGGCACTGTCTCGGAATTGGACGAAAACAGTTCCATTGGATCCGTAATAGTGATTATTATATGCCGTCGAATTTTATGGCGATCGGACATATCGTTTGGTCGTGCGAACTCGAAAACGCTCAGCAAAAACTTAATATAATATAATATAATATAATTTTTCTATAAATACCATCAACCCTTATAACATAATTATCACTTCCCTCTCATCCTCTGTTTAAAATTTGCAGCTGCCACCATTCTTGACCTTTAATCAATTAAATACATAGATTTAGGCAACAAAATAAGGCATCGTCGGACTCGATAAACTCGTATGGTCAGAGGCTATGTTTTGATGTGCCCAAAATTCATTGTAGTGATGGTCAGAGGGGATCGACATGAGCTGCCGTGGTTAGGGTTTATGGTAGACGGCGGTTTAGGGGAAGTTAAGGTGTGGGGAGTGAGGCATTGTACTTCTAGGGTGGAGGCGCAAAGGGTTTAGGTGGTTAGTAGGGGCGCGATCGCCTCTGACGAGCCGCGATGGTCGACTATAGTAAATGGAGTGCCAAATGTCGCTTTTTGATTCGATAGTTGAACTTTGACTTGGTGATGGCAAGGGTGTGGAGATCGAGATGCGTGGCACGATAGAGAAATCAGTTCGAAGAATCATTGAGGTTTGAGTTAGGATTTCGACGGAGAGCAGCTCGGCCATGGGTTACGTGTGAAGGTAGAGGTTTGGGAGGAAAGAAGTTTTTAAATGGGGTAATTAAGTCTAAAAGCTGTATTAATTAAAAGTTAGTTTTAGTTTAATTTTCCAAACACTTATAAATTCATAACTTTTCTGTACGAGGTCCAAACTGAACGCGACGAGTCGCGCAGCGATCGTGTCAACGAAGCTTACGCTATAGAACTGGATTGGACGGATTCAGAGCTAGTTGGAATTTTGGTTTAAAATAGGATGTTCGTTCAATTTTAATTCAAAATGGAATGTTTTGATGAACAAAAATCAATGTGATTTAATCTCACCTTTTTGGCTAATTAGAAAATTTATATAATCAATAAATATTATTTATTGGATGTTTGGATATTTATTTCTGATCGTTATTAATTGTTTGGATAACATACTAAATTATATTATTGGTTTGGATATATTCCTGCCTATTGGAGCGGATGAGACCCTATTACGTTCCCGTGTAAGAGCGGATGACCCTTTTTTTACGAATCCCGCATCGAAGTGGTTGATTTATATTTTTATGATTATATATTGTATGTGATGCAGGGGGATATGTTGGAGGGATCTGATGGGATTCCCCTCACAGTTGATTTATTTTCATATAAATTGATATGTGATACGTTGGATGTTATAAATGATGACATGGACTAGATTTTGTTTATTTAGTGCTTTGGTAGCACTAGGCCTCAATTTTGGTATTTTAAAATACTATAAAATGGTGATTTGATTTAAAAAGAAATTTCAAGTGATTTGAAAATTATTCATGTTTAAATAATTTTTCTAAAATAAAAGTATGATTTTTGTGGATATTATAATTTAATAGTTTTATAAAACATTTTAAATAGAGTTTTAAAACTGAGAGTAAATATTTTAAAATCTAGGAAAAATAAGTCAGTCTTTTATAATAAAGAGATATTGTCTTAAGAAGAAAATAGAAATATTTTATATAAATATTATTAACCATTATATATATATGGGTATATATATTGTAATTTATTTATAAAGGTGAAATTTATAAACATGTAAAATTTATAAAAGTGATATTTTTCAAATAAAGTAAAGATTTGTAAAATAGTATTATGTTAATAAAAGTATGGATTTATAAATGGTGTTATAAATCAAAGGAAATTATTATCATTTAACAAATTGGTGAAATAAATCAAGTGGTGGATTTATTATAAGACGAGGAATGGAATTTTAGAAAATAGTTGATTCTATTTTGGAAATTTAAGATGAGGGTAAATTTGGGATTGTTAAATGATATTTTATAAATTGAAAGAAATTTATAAAAAGAAATTTATACCTACGGGAGCAAGATTAGAAGCGGTTGAAATTATGTTTCAGATGGGGTTCTATAAATAAGCGAGATTTATAAACGAATGGAGTTATAAATAGGGTTCATAAATAAAGGAATTTTTATTGTAGGAAGTTTATAAAATGGGAAGAGATTTATAAACATGGTTTATAAATATGGAAATGATCATGTTGAATTAAGTATGGATTTTTATCAAGGAAATATATTTATATTTTAAAAGTATTTTATTAATATTGTTTAAAATTGTCATCGATATTTTAAATATCTTGGAAAGTTAATTATTTAAAATATTAATGTGGCTTTAAATTAATTTTAATTTTTATCTGTAAAGTTTTAAAAATTAATTATTAGTATTTATAAAAATGTTGAAGATAAATTATTATTGTTTTATTTAGGATTGAAATTTATTAATTATTAATTTAAATGTTTTAAAGTTAATATTTAATGTTTACTACTTTATAATAGTGTTTTAAGCAAATGATTAGAATTTATATTATAAATGTTTACGAGATTTATAAATAGGGTTTTATAAGCAGATATGGGTCATAAGAGGAATCTTATAACATGTTTGAAAAATCATAAAGGATGATTGGTTAAAAAATAAAAGGAGTTTTATAAATGGTTTTAGATATTTACAAAAGGAATTTTAGAAATGGTTTATAGATTTATAAAAGGAGTTTATAAATAGTTTTGTGGATTATAATAAGTTTTATATATGTTTTGAATTGAATAAAAAGGGAAATCTTCCAAATTGTTGGTGAATACACTTATACCATCGAGATAAGCATATAGATATTTTTCCAAGTATGGAGAAATAGGAATTTTGGGTTTATATCAATCTTTGTAAAAAGAATTTTTGATTCAAGTATTACAAAGTGAATTTAATTCATAAAAGATTAATTAATAGAGGCTTAGTTTTGCTTGGTGCTTAACCAATGGTTGTTTTTCCCTATGGAATTAAATCTCTGATTGAATGTTTGTTATTCAATAGTTAAATAACGACCATCAGAATTGGACCCAAAAACGTAACTTTGGAAATATATAGGAAAACACGTGAGTTATATGGCACAGTCATTTTCGGTGATGATGTACTGTGTGTATAAATCTTTTTTCGTTCTCCTTGGACAATGATAAGGAAATCCGTCCACTAACAGTTATGAGGTGATCTCCGTTCTTATCTTTGACTGTTTATTTCCTAAAGAACCGGGGTTTAGTTTACCGGAAATTATCGAAAGTTGTTTTGAAAAGACCGGGATTGGGTATGTTATTTGAAGACCACTTCGATCCAACAAATGCATTTCGAAGTGAAGACATCTTGAAGATGATGGAATTCGAAGACGGAGCTCTCAATTGTTTCGTTCAGTCCCAAAACAAACTTGTATGGATGAATGCGGTTATTGCATTGTTGCCGGGAGAGCAGTATTAGCATTCCAAGTGGGAAGTGCTATATAAAAGGTAAAACGTTGCATCAAGCCTGATCAACCGAGAAATGACAAAAATCGAGCATGCAGCAGGGCCAAGTGGGTCGCTCCTATTAGGATATGGTCATTCCAAATCTAAATCAATTACTATATATTCTTGTATGCTTCTTGGCCCAAAGCAAGGTGATCATATTTGGTACTACCAGTCAAGTGGTAGGCCAGTCTTGTGTGGTAGTTGTACAAGATGTTCTTGTCAGACCCCGGTGCATTTATCTAGAGATGTACCTTCGAAAGGTAGTTCCTTACCTTGTCATAGTATGGAATCCATTCTCCAATATGAGCCTTTACGGTTTTAGTTGTATACCTATTATGCTCGAATTTAATTAATGTAATAATTTCAGCTAAGATTAATAAGTATTTGTATATTAGACATTATTATAATACCAGAGAATTTTATATGAAATGTTTTGTGTATCGTAAGGTAAAAACCCATCTGTGTTTATGTGCGGTATAGTCTTATGAGAAACTTTTGATTTTCGAAAGATTTTCTGTAACAATAAAATTCTAGTCGAGTGTGTTTTCTCATGCTGGTTTTCCAGACTGACTCGGGTGTTATTTTATTATTATGCTCGGGTCAGACAGAGCACATCTACAGATTTGCTTTGGATGTATTGGAGCTCAGGAGACGAGTCAGAGGTCTTCAAATCGTACTTATGTATATGTTTTATTTCCACTGTTTGTTGTTGAAATCATTAGAAATTGTGGGGACAGGTTGTTATAACTGTCCAGGCTGATGATTGTGATTTGTTGTTGTACTCTGATGGATGTATGTATATAACAGTTTCTCTTTTTAAAGACCATTGATATTATATTATATATTGTTCTACTGCGATTGTGAGATTCTGTGATTGTTTTAATTTTCTGTTCTCTTCTTCTCTTCTCTTCTTCTTTCTTCTTCTTTCCAATAACTATCAGTCTTTCCATTCGATTTGGGTTGGACATGTGTGGTGTATTTTCAACTTGAATAGTACTGATTGGTGGGTCGTTACCCTTAGAATCAGAGCTTAGGTTGAGCGAACACCTAGGCTTTAGTGGGAATTTACTCATTTGAGATAGGGTAAGCGAGACCCTAGAGTGAGTTTGAGTGTATTATAGACGTGAGCGCGTATTTTTTAGTGACATAAAAATGTTCTATATTGTGTTAATTTATCTGTTGAGTAGCTTATGAATTCTACACGTAGGATGCCACAATATTGATAGGGGTTTCTAAACACTTAAACATGGTCACAGTATTGTTTTAAAAATTGGTAAATAAAATAATTTTACCAAAATTATATTTTATATATAAAAGAATATTTTTTTAGAAATTATTATATTTATATATGGTGTGTTTGGATGTTAGTGAATGATAATATTTGATTATTATCATTTGTTATTTGTTGTTTAATAAAAGTTATTATTATTGTAATATAAACAACGATAAACATTGCAACATAAGTTATATAAGAAGATGAATTTATAAATATGATTTATGAAATGTGATTTATAAATGGAAAGGAAAAGAAAATTTCATAAATATATTTTTAAATATGATTTTGTAAATGGAAATGGTTTTAATACATGGAATTTGAGAATTTAAATTCCATTGACTTGGAAATTGTTTTTCAAAGGTTTCGAAAAGAATCATAATAGTATTATTTTTAGAAAAAATATTTTTGTTAGAAATATTTTGAACTAGGATTTAAAAAAAATAGAAATCACTGAACTCACTTCAGTCGCTGGAAAATAATACTGGTGATAACGGCCGCATCATCAGTATTCATTTTCAAGTTTCTAAGTGCTGGATTGCTACCATTGAAGTTTTATTTTGGTAAAACAAATTTGTTTTAGATTCCAGAAGGGTAATTTGAAATATAAAGGAGTTAGGTATATATATTGATTTCAAAATGATTTGAAATAATATCGGGTGTTAAAATCCTGAATATTATGTCTAAATGTTTCGAGAAACATAAGATAATAAATTTTGAACTTTGAAGATGGTATGGATAATAAATAAGTTTACAACTTATGAATTTGAAAGGGATAAGTTAAAACAAATTTCTAAATTTGTTGGATATGCTAAGGAATGAAAATCATGAATGGAGATTGGTAACTAAATTTAACTTTAGTAAGGTTAAATAAATGGAGTTAATAAAATTGAATTTGATTTGAAATGGGATTTAACCTAAGCTAAGTTGAATAAAATGGATTTTAAAAGCAAATTGACTCAAAAAAAGAGTAAAATGAAGTTTGACTTAAGAAAAATTTACTGAAGTTGAATTGGATTGAAATGAATTAGAGAAATTAGTAAACTGAATTAATTCCACTTAAGTCATAAAATGCATTGATGAAATGAATATATACTTGAGTTATAAAATGAAATTTAACTTAAGTGTAAAATGAATCAAGTGAAGTTGAATTTGAGTTGTGAAATGAATTGATGAAATGAATATATACTTGAGTCATAAAATGAAATTTAACTCAAGATAAGTAAAGTGGGATAAAACGAGTAAATAAATTAGAATTTGGCTTTCGAAATGAAGGTGGACTTAAATTATAAAATAAAATTCAACTTGAGTTGCAAAATGAATTGAATCGAGCTAATGAAATAAATTGGTGAATGAAATATGGTTTAGTATGTTGTTTATTAAAATTGAATATGAACTAAGGTTGTAAAGTGAAAAACAAACATGAGAATTATGTTGTATAAAATGTTTATAGTTAATATAAGTAAAGGATTTTATAAAATGGTTATTAAGTGTTGTTGGTATTAAAGAAATATACTAAGTGGAGAATGAATATAAATGTAAATGAACGTGAATTAGACAAAAGTGAATGGTAAATATGAATGTACATGAAATTGAAAGTTAATAAATTGAAGAGTAATAATTGAATGTAAGTTAATTGATTTAATTGGAATGTAAATAAATGGAATATTAAATCAATTGAATGTAAGTAAACTGAGTGAGAATGAATAAGATGTAAATGGACGTATAAATTAAAGGTCGACATTGAAAATGCAAATCGAAATGGCTATGAATAAATTGAATGGATATCATTTATTTGATGACTTCTTTTGTTACATATGATTCATTAGCATATGGATATTGCAGTAGTTATGTTATATATTGATATTACTCTGCATATTCTTGTTCTTATGGTTTGTTGATTATTTAATAGGTGCGAATGACATATGCCTCGCATTTGGAGCTCACTTATATGCTATATTGATTGTATATGCTTGCTAATACTAAAATAAGGTACACATCTCGGATTACATATCGTATTTTATATTTTCCCTACGAGACGCTTCATCCTCGAAGATGAGATGTATATTTGTTATTATATATACATCGTAAATTTTTACGATCGATCCGCACAAAGGAAATGCTGGTGAATTTTTTTTAAGAGGTTAGAAATTTTATGAGAAATTTTGGAATTTTTTTGATAAGTTTTAAGCTATAACCTAAAATGATTGAATGGTATTAGTTAGTAACTAGAAATTGATTTGAAAGACTTAGAAAAGTTTTTATAAGAAGTCAAACGACTTAGAAGGATTTGGAAATCCGTTTCAACTAATTGTTTTGGAAAGTTAATGGGTTTGTGTCATTTTTCTTACCTTGTAAATTTCATGGACGAAATTTTTTAGGGGGGAGGGGGGGGGGAGAATGTAACAACCCAAAATTTTAGTTATTTGAATTTGGAATATTTAATTGATTTTAAATATTGAAAAGTCAATTTTATGAGTTAAGTAACGTGAATTTCATATATAGCGATTTATTTGATAATTAAATTGTTGAATTTAATATTTGGGAATATTTAAAATAATTGAATTTTGAGTTTAATATGAATAAAAATGTTTTCGAAAGGTGATCTAAATTCTATTTAATAAGAATGAAGATAGTAAACTTTCAATTCAAATTTAAAAGTGATTTATTTGGTTTTTCTAATAATTCGTTTCAATCAACGTATAAAAATAGCCTTTCGGGGCACTATCTCGAAATTGGATGAAAATAGTTCCATTGATCAGTAATAGTGAATTATTATATGCCGTCGAATTTCATGGCGATCAGATATATCGTTTGGTCATGCGAATTCGAAAACGCTCAGCGAAAACTTAATAGAATAAAATAAAATATAATTTTTTTATAAATACCATTAACCCTTATAACCTAGTTATCACTTCCCTCTCATCCTCTATTTAAAATTTGCAACCGCCACCATTCTTGACCTTCAATTAATTAAATACATAGATTTAGGCAACAAAATAAGGCGTCGTTGGATTCGATAAACTCGTATGGTCAGAAGCTATGTTTTGATGTGCCCAAAATTCGCTGCGGTGATGGTCAGAGGGGATCGACATGAGCACCCGTAGTTTGGGTTTACGATAGGTGACGGTTTAGGCGATGTTAGGGTGCGGGGAGTGAGACGTTGTACTTCTAGGGTGGAGACGCAGAGGTTTTAGGTGGTTGGTGGGAGTCCGATCGCCTCTGGTGAGTCGTGATGGTCGGCTACAGTAAATGGAGTGGCAAATGTCCCTTTTTGATTCAGCATTTGAATATTGACGTGGTGATGGCAAGGGCGTGGAGATCGAGATGCGCGACACGATGGAGAAATCAGTTCAAAGAACCGTTGAGGTTTGAGTTAGGATTTCGATAGAGAATAGCTCGGCCATGGGTTTCGTGTGAAGGTAGAGGTTTGGGAGGGAAGAAATTTTTAAATGAGATAATTAAGTCTAAAAGTTGGATTAATTAAAGGTTAGTTTTAGTTTAATTTTCCAAACACTTATAAATTCATAAATTTTCTATACGAGGTCCAAACTGAACACGACAAGTCGCGTTGCGATCGTGTCGACGAAGGCTACGCTATAGAATCGGATTGGATGGATTCGAAGCTAGTTGGAATTTTGGATTAAAATTGGATGTTCGTTCAATTTTAATTCAAAACTGAATGTTTTGACGAACAAAAATCAATGTGAGTTAATCTCACCTTTTTGGCTAATCAGAAAATTTACATAATCAATAAATATTATTTATTGGAATTTATTTCTGATCATTATTGATTGTTTAGATAATATACTAAATTATATTGTTCGTTTGGATATATTCCAGCCTATTAGAGCGGATGAGACCTATTACGTTCCCGTGTAAGAGAGGATGACCCTATGTTTACGAATCCCATCTCGAAGCGGTTGATTTATATTTTTATGATTATATACTGTATGTGATGCGGGGGGACAAGCTGGAGGGATCCAACAGGATTCCGCACACAGTTTATTTATTTTCATATAAATTGATATATGATACGTTGGATGTTATAAATGATGACATGGACACACTTTTGTTTATTTAGTGCTTTGGTAGCACTAGGCCTCAATTTTGGAATTTTAAAATACTATTAAATGGCGATTTGATTTAAAAAGAAATTCCAAGCGATTTGAAAATTATTCATGTTTAAATAGTTTTTATAAAATAAAAGTATGATTTTTGTGGATATTATAATTTAATAGTTTTATAAAATATTTTAAATAGAGTTTTAAAACCGAGAGTAAAGATTTTAAAATCTGGGAAAAATAAGTCAGTTTTTTATAAAAAAGGGATATCATCTTAAAAAGAAAATAGAAATATTTTTATCTAAATATTATTAACCATTATATATATAGGTATATATATTGTAATTTATTTATAAAGGTGAAATTTACAAACGTGTAAAATTTTTGAAAGTGATATTTTTCAAATAAAGTAAAGATTTGTAAAATCGTATTTTGTTAATAAAAGTATGGATTTATAAACGATGTTATAAACCAAAGGAAATTATTATCATTTAACAAATTGGTGAAATAAATCAAGTGGTGGATTTATTATAAGACGAGGAATGTTATTTTGGAAAATAGTTGATTTTATTTTGGAAATTTAAGACGAGGGTAAATTTGGGAGTGTTAAATGATATTTTATAAATTGAAAGAAATTTATAAAAAGAAACTTATACCTATGGGAGCAAGATTAGAAGCGGTTGAAATTATTTTTTGGATGCGGTTCTATAAATAAGCGAGATTTATAAAGGAATGGAGTTATAAATGGGGTTCATAAATAAAGCAATTTTTATGAAAAGAAGTTTATAAGGGAAGAGATATATAAACATGGTTTATAAATATGGACATAATTTTGTTGAATTAAGTATGGATTTTTATCAACGATTTTTTTTTATTAATATTAATATTATCTAAAAATTGTTATCGATATTTTAAATATCTTGAAAAGTTAATTATTTAAAATATTAATGTGGCTTGAAATTGATTTTAGTTTTTATCCGTAAAGTTTTATAAATTGATTATTAGCATTTATAAAAATGTTGAAGATGGATTATTATTATTTTATTTAGGATGTTTTGGAATTTATTAATTATTATTTTAGATGTTTTAAAGTTTATATTTAATGTTTACTGCTTTATAATAATGTTTTAAATAAATGATTAGAATTTATATTATAAATGTTTACGAGATTTATAAATAGGGGTTTATAAGCAGATGTGGGTCATAAAAGGAACCTTATAACATGTTTGGAAAAGTCGTAAAGGATGATTGGTTAAAAAGATAAAAGGAGTTTTATAAATGATTTTAGATATTTATAAAAGAAATTTTAGAAATGGGTTTATAGATTTATAAAAGGAGTTTATAAATGGTTTTGTGGATTATAATAAGGTCTATAAATATTGTTTGAATTGAATAAAAAGGGGAATCTTCCAAATTGTTGGTTAATACACTTATACCATCAAGATAAGCATATAGATATTTTTCCAAGTATGGAGAAATAGGGATTTTGGGTTTATATCAATCTTTGTAAAAAGAATTTTTGATTCAAGTATTACAAAATGAATTTAATTTATAAAAGATTAATTAATAGAGGCTTAGTGTTGCTTGGTGCTTAACCAATGTTGGTTTTTCCCTATGGAATTAAATCTCTGATTGAATGTTTATTATCCGATAGTCAAATAACCAACTATCGGAATTGGACCCAAAAACGTAACTTTGGAAATATCTAGGAGAAACACGTGAGTTATATGGCATAGTCATCTTCGGTGATGCTGTACTATGTGTATAAATCTCATTTTGTTCTCTCCTAGGATAATGATAAGGAAATCCGTCCACTAACGGTTAGGAGGTGATCTCCGCTCTTATCTTTGACTATTTAGTTCTTAAAGAACCGAGGTTGAGTTTATCGGGTATCAAAAGTTGTTTCGAAGAGACTAGGATCGAGTATGTTATCCGAAAACCACTCTGATCCAGCAAATGCATTTCGAACTAAAGACATCTTGAAGATGATGCAATTTGGAGATGGAGCTCTCAAGTGTTTTGTTTAGTCCCAGAACGAACTTGTATGGATGAATGTGGGTATTGCATTATTGCTAGGAGGGAAGTATTAGCATCCCAAGTGGGAAGTGGTATATAAAAGGTAAAACGTTGCCTTGAGGCTCATTAACTGGGAAATGACAAAAATCGGGCATGCAGCAGGGCCAATTGAGTGGCTCCCATTAGGGTATGGTCATTCCATATGTAGATCGATTATTTTCTATTCTTATATGCTTCGGAGTCCAAAGTGGGGTGATCATATTTGGTACTACTAGTCAAGTGGTAGGCCTATCCTGTGTGGCAAGGGTACAGGATGTTCTTGTCAGACCCTGGTGCATTTATCTAGAGATGTACCTTAGGAAGGTAGTTCCTTACCTTGTCATAGTATGGAATCCATTCTCCAATATGTGCCTTTATGTTTTTAGTTGTATACCTATTATGCTGGAATTTAATTAATGTAACAATTTCGGCTAAGATTAATAAGTATTTGTATATTAGACATTATTATAATATTAGAGAATTTTATATGAAATATTTGGTTATCGTAAGGCAAAAACCCGTCTGTGTTTATGTGTAGCATGGTCTTACGAGAAACTTTTGATTTTTGAAAGGTTTTCTATAACTTTAAAATTCCAGTTGGGTGTGTTTTCTCAATCTGGTTTTCCAGACTGACTCGACTATTATTTTATTATAATGCTTGGGTCTGTAACGACCCCGAAATTTAAATTTATTCAAATTTATAATTAAATGAATTTTTGAATTAAATTGAGTAATTAAATAAATTTTTGGATAAATATTTGTAAATTTAATTAGAGAATTGGAGCGAGTTTCCCCGATACATCAGTAAGTGAATTTGAAAATAATAAATATATAGATGTATATTTGACTTGAGTTTAAATTGTAAATAAATAATTGATAATAATATTAAATATTAAAATTTATGGTTAATAATAATTTGAAATATATATAAATTTAATATAAGACGATAAATATAAAAGTAACACAAGAAACAAACAAATACAAATATAAGTGAATACATTAGCTAAAAAAATACAACAAACATTAACAAATAAAAACAAACAAAAGTTGTACATACAAAGTAAACAAGCCAACAAAGTATAAATATCATCTCAGCCGAAAATAATATGTACAGGCTTTTGATAAACAAGGCTAAAGACAAAAGAAAATATGTCTATTCAAGTATATATTGTACAAAGCAATATTTTTATAAACAGGGATTGTACAAGCATTTAATGAAGCCCCAAAATTTGTTACCTCAGCCGAGTAAGGTAATGTAAGGCAAGATGCAAATACATACTTTCATTTAATGCTCTCTAACTCACCCATACACAAGTACAAAACTAGTATAAAATAATGTTACAAGAGAATGATGCTCAGTCCTTTACTATGAACTGCACATCCCCTTCTTAAGTATCTATACATCTCCAAGTTTTTGGTTCGTTCAAAACAACTAAGGTCTGAGAGAAAGAAAAAAAATGAAGTGAATGTCATTTGTAAACAAAACAAGCATCTCAAATTTAAACATCAAAACAAATTAAGCAAAGCCAGAAAAGAAAAACAGAGGCAAGATATCAAAGTAAAGATTCAAATGCAATTTCCAGTTTTTCAAATACATCATTTCCAGGCCTTACTTCTTTGTTCCCTGTCTTCTGTTCGAACTGTTCTAGGTGAGTAACTTCACCTTTAAATTTTAAGTAAAATCTAGGTTGCAAGTCATTGCTGTGATAAATATTGTATTGTGAAGTATATTTGTTGTTGAACTGCTGAAGTATGATGTATGAATGTACTTCTTGAATATAAGTAACCTTTGTTTCCTTCTAAAGTTTTTTTTTTAACCTGTTAGAAAATGTAAATCAATCCAACCTAAATAATTTTAGGATTTAATTACTGAATGAAAAAGTATTTAAACAATGTGATGTCAACCTTGAAAAAAAATATATATAATATCAAGTATATCTTTCAAGAAATTATTTTAAAATGGAAGATTACAGTAAAATCTTCTTTAAACAGCAAAAAAAATCAAAGTTGTTCCAGATGCAAGTCAAAAGCAGTTCCAATCCTGTCTCTGTTCTTCTCTGTCCATGCTTTCACTGTGAGCAAACCCCCTGTCCCTATTATATCTGGTTTGAATATGAATGATGTTTGAAAATGTGATGTGGAAATGTTGGTATAGGTGAAATTAAATTGCATGTCTGTAGATGTTGTGTGCACAGGAAAAAGAATACCTCCCTGTTCTTACTTCACAGGTTTAAAGCCTGTTCCAAACAAAAAAAAAAGAAAGAATAAAACTCTCTCTCCAATCTTCTTTAGTCTTTAAGTTGCAAGGAAGGCATGTTTATATGATTAGGAATTAGATTTCAAAAATAATTCCTAAATGTTAAACTAAGTGTTTATTTCAAAAATAAAATATAACAGTAAGGATTTAAACAAGCCTAAAATCAAATGTTTTGATTTTGAAGTTTGATTATAGGAATGGATTCACATTTCAAACTCATGATTTTTGATAATAAATTCACGATTTTTAAGTTTAGAAATGATGAAGAATTGCCAGTTGAACAAAATTGACATTTTTTATCAAAATACGATGAACAACGATGAGTTGGGGGTTGTGATTAACGGTGAAGGTAGCCTAGGCAGTGAAGACTGGAAAAAAAATGGTAGAATATTTTTGTGATGATTGTGGAAGTGTTGCGATGTGGATTTAGGGTTTAAAACCCGGTTTGACTCGTCGAAGTTTGGAGCTGGAATTCGCCAGCATCATTGTGTCGAGTGGAATCGCGTTCAGGGGAAAGAAGTAGGGGACCATGGCGGAGATCTTGGTGGAGTGACGAAGACACGGGTGACCGGGATTGGCGAGGCGGAACGATTTGGGTTGAACTATGCTGTTACAGGTCTTGTTGATATGCTCGATTTTGATTTCTGAGGAAATTGACAATGATGGAGGGTCGAGTTAGTCATGTGTGTTGCCGATGATGTGGCGAGGTGGTTGGGATTGATCGGAGAAGCTCCGGTCGATGGTGCATATGCACCATTATTTCGTGTATCAGTGAGGAGTTTAGGAAGAAGAAGAAGATGGGTTGCGTACAGGGAGTCTCGGGGAAGATGGGTAGATGACTCGAAGTAGCACTCGAGTATCATATGGATGGTTCTCGGGTTTCGACTGCAATATTTTATAACGATGGTTAAGCAAATTGTTTAAACACTGTAAATTTAGAAGATGTTTAACAGTTAAGTTAAGACTTAATTCAAGTTTTAAATTATCTTAGTTAAAGCTTAACAATACTCTTAAACTGTTAATTATTTTAATTAAATAATTAACTTAAAATTAAGTATAAAGTTAACTAACAATTAAGTTTGTAGTTAACACTATAACTGATTTTCAAAAATTTAAAAGAAGACTTCTAAATGTTTAATTAAGTTGAAAAAAAATTAAACAATTAATTAATTTATAATTGTAATTAGAGTTTGAATTAATAACTGATTAAGTGATAAAAAAATGGTAATTAACTACTTAAGTTAATAAAATGAATGATTAATAGTTAATTAATGATTTGAATTAATTTATAATTGGAAATGATTAATGATGATTTAATCTAAGATAATTTTCTTAAGGAAGTGATTAAGAAATGTTATTAGTTAATGGAGAAAATTAACTAAGGATTATTAAGTATTGATTAAGGTGATTGATTTTAATTGATTAGATAAATAAATTTAGATAATCAGTTATGAATTGTTTAAATGAAATTGCTTAATAAAAGTAATTAAGGATTAATCAATTATTGTAATAAATTTTGAATATTTTAATTAATTAAAGTTAATTAATTTAGTTTAATTAATCTAAGAAAATCATTAGATAAATTGGTAATCGATAATTAATTTTTATGAGATGATTGCTTGATGGTAAATAATTAAAGGCTAATTATTTAAAGAATTGAAGGTTGATTTATTAATTAATAAATGATTATAGGATAATGAGTCAAATGATTTGAAATCAGTTATAGTAAATTAACCATGGTCTATGACCCATCCGATTTAAATTAATCAGATAATTATTGAGTTCACTTATGGATGATTGAATCTTATTGATTTCTGAACTGGTTGATATTTCTGATATGCTATGCTTTGGGCTATAAATTGTTTCAGTATGATCTGTGATGAATGTAATTTATTTATTTACAACGCATTCATATTTTCTATCTGTGAACCCGTGTATATAGATAAGCGCTATTGGGATATACCGCTTATTGATATTATGTGATTACAAATCTGTGATGATTTATGATGTTGCACTATTGTGTTGAACCCCTGGACCACACCATACACACACAATTATGGATTTCACGTGGAAATCAGTTAAGTCACAGATAATTTAAATTTGATGTTTTTGAAATTGAAATTTTAATTTCAATTGATTTTGAAATTAGAAATTTGGGTTTTAAAGTGAAAAGCTTTTGAAATGGAATTTCAAAGATAAAAGTTATTTTGAATAACTTAAATCGAGTTTTGAAAATTTAAATAATTTGATTTAAATTTGAATTCAAGTTTGAAATTAAATCTATGATTTGGAAACTAGGGATAAAAGATGATATAAATGTGTTTGTATGAATTAAACCATTTTAAAGTATTAATTTGGGAATTTGAATTTAAACCAAGGATTTCAACTCGTATGAATGAATCAGATTTCCAAATTGAAAACTGTTGTTTTCGAATGATAAAAGCTTTTAGATAAGAAAAGAAATCCAGTTTAAATTAAAGGAATTTCAAGTGAATTGAAAAATGGACTTTCCAAGTTATGAATGAATTCTTTTCGAAAGCTATAAATTAAATCTGTTTATTTTTAACAGATTTAAAATGATGTTTTGTTTAACTCATTCGAAATGGAATTGTTTTGAAAACTATAAGTTAAATCTTTGATTTAAAGATTTAACGAGTTAATTAAACTGAAATGGAAATCGATTTGGAAAATCTGTGAAGGAATCTTTGTGAAATTAAGTGAACTTTATGAATTGAATCTTTTCGTTAAAAAGATTAAAAATGGTAATTTGTTAAACCATTTGAAAAGAAAGTTTGGGTTTAAACTGTGACTAAATTGAAATCCCAATATCCATATATATTTTCAAATATTTCGCTCACTATTCGGGTTAGCCGGGAAAGGACCTTTGGGTCGTATAACTCATTCCGAATAGTGATACGTCGTATATGGATAGCATTTGAAGACCGGTGTTGAAGACCGGATATTTTTCGAAAATGAAAGGACAACCTGTCGAATGTCTCTGCACTGAGTCGCGCCGGTATAGAGATTTATATCACTCTTTTATGACGGGAAGTCCGGACGTGATTGGAAATTATCCGGAATTGCAAGGGCTTCGTGATAAGTGCCTTCGGTTCTGTTCGAACCCGGAACAGACTTGTATGGATACATGTCTGACATTACACTTTGAGATATAAAGCCGATTTCTTTCAAATACATATCTGTTGGTGGCGGAGAATTTATTCTCTTAGCTTAACACCCTTCTCTGAGACGTACGAGCTCAGAGGTTATGTAGTTGAAATTTATCAGCGATATATCCCAATTTGGTAATGTGGCATGCTGAGTGTTGCTGTGTGATGATCAGTGTTTGATCATTTGTGATATGATCATTTGTTTGATTTTATATCTTTGTGATCATAGGTTGATCATTTGTTTGACCCGAAGCATGGCTTTGTGAACAAAGCGTAGCTTTGTGGACGAGACTTCGTCGAGCCTCACACCCCGAAAATGGTCGAAACAGGAAGGATGCAGCAAGGTTCTAGGGAGTAGCGCCCCTTAGTGTATGTCATTCCTTCTGGATAAAGGTGGTATCATGGTATGGAGCCCAGATACTTAACCTCTGTGGTTGCTGCAAGTTTATTACTTTGTGGTTGTTGGAAATCGGGGATCCTCGGGAAGATCGGTGACGATCGGGGGATGGCATACGCGTGTCAGTAGTTACCTACTTTTGCAGAGGTAACCCGGCCTTGTGTTGGCAGAGATCTAACCGTAACGTTAGGTTCTCGGGTCGTCTATTCCAGGGACGTACCCATCGTGGATAGGAAGTTCCTTAGCCTGATCATTTGTTGGAAATCCAAAGAAACAATACGAGACTTGTACGGTATTAGTTGTAGAACCTGCCATTCACTTATGGTGGCGCCCCACTGTTTGGATGGTAGCTATAGTAGGCATACGATACTGGTCGTATGTTGGCTAAGATTAATATTATACTTTCGAAATGTTTTCTACACTATGCACTAATAATAATATCAAAAAATGATTTGATTTTGCGTAGTAAGCATCTTTGACTATTATAAGAAGAAATCTCCTCCAATTCTACGTTTGCATTGTGTGTGTGGTGGGAGGTCTTATGGTAGTTTCATTTTTCAAAAGCATTGCAGATTTCAATGTTTAAAATTCTCTGCTATTTGTTTTTAAAAAGATAAACTGTTTTGTTGCTCACACCAGTCCCATGACTGATCCGGAGTTTATTGTTCATTTCCTAAACTCTGGGTGCTCATAATTTTCTACACGAGCAGTCTAGAGTTGGGTTTTTCAGATAGTCAGGTTCAGTAGATTTTCTAGAGCTAGTTCAGTCTTTGGATCGGACTGCACTTGCTTATTCTTGGTGTATCGTTATTGGGAGTTCGAGCTACTGCTGGAGTTCTCTCTTGAAGACTATCTTAGAGTTATTTGTTCCGCTGCTGATATTATCGTTTTTCTTTTCCGCTGCTATTTGTTGTATCATACTCTGATGTATACTGATATTCATTGTATCACTGTGTTGTATCAGATATTATATCAATGTATTATTCATTTCTTCCGCTGTGTTATTTACTTAATGTTGTTATAAGCTCCGGCGAATCGGATTTGAACGGTCGAATCTACGGCATTCGAGTACGATGTAAAGTATGAATGTCGATTTTCGAGCGCGAAAAATCCGGGACGTTACATTTGGTATCAGAGCTAAGGTTGAACTTTAGCTCAGGAGTATAACACGTTAAGTAGCTCATTAGAGATAGAGTGAAGTAAACTCTAGAATGAGTAATTCTCAGATATCCGTTCGAATGCCTCAGTAAATTCTCTTGCTATCCACTGATAGTGAGTATGAGTGCAAGAAGAAGACGAGATAGGGGACAGGGAAGTACGACTATAAATGATCAATACCCTGCAACAGTGGAAACAATCTTTCTCTATCAATTTTCTTTGATTCGTTTCCAAATTCTTTTGATTCCTTCGTATCAGCTACAAGAAGAAGTTTCGGTGTGATGATGGCTCTACGAACCGTTGTAGGAGATTCTTACTTCGTATTTTCATCGGTTTCTTATAAGCTTTTTGATTTAAACCTTAATGAATTTGAAATTGAAAATTTTTAATGTGAGTTAAATTGATTAATAGAATATGAGAATAAAATATGAAGGCTAAAACTGAATTGAATCGATAAAACGATATTGTTTGAAACCGAATTCGAAATTCTATAGTAATTTCTTGTGAAGACTGAAGTCCGAAGAGGGACAAATTGGTATGTATTTTTTGATATTCCGACTTGAGTTTGGAATTCATATCTTAAGTTCGAGGAATTATAGGAGATCGAATCTGTCTATCTCTGTGTTGTCTTCGTGCCTGCGAATTTCGAGGACGAAATTCTTTTAAGGGGGGGAGTTTGTAATGACCCCGAAATTTAAATTTATTCAAATTTATAATTAAATGAATTTTTGAATTAAATTTAGTAATTAAATAAATTTTTGGATAAATATTTGTAAATTTAATTAGAGAATTGGAGCGAGTTTCCCCGATACATCAGTAAGTGAATTTGAAAATAATGAATATATAGATGTATATTTGACTTGAGTTTAAATTGTAAATAAATAATTGATAATAATATTAAATATTAAAATTTATGGTTAATAATAATTTGAAATATATATAAATTTAATATAAGACGATAAATATAAAAGTAACACAAGAAACAAACAAATACAAATATAAGTGAATACATTAGCTAAAAAAATACAACAAACATTAACAAATAAAAACAAACAAAAGTTGTACATACAAAGTAAACAAGCCAACAAAGTATAAATATCATCTCAGCCGAAAATAATATGTACAGGCTTTTGATAAACAAGGCTAAAGACAAAAGAAAATATGTCTATTCAAGTATATATTGTACAAAGCAATATTTTTATAAACAGGGATTGTACAAGCATTTAATGAAGCCCCAAAATTTGTTACCTCAGCCGAGTAAGGTAATGTAAGGCAAGATGCAAATACATACTTTCATTTAATGCTCTCTAACTCACCCATACACAAGTACAAAACTAGTATAAAATAATGTTACAAGAGAATGATGCTCAGTCCTTTACTATGAACTGCACATCCCCTTCTTAAGTATCTATACATCTCCAAGTTTTTGGTTCGTTCAAAACAACTAAGGTCTGAGAGAAAGAAAAAAAATGAAGTGAATGTCATTTGTAAACAAAACAAGCATCTCAAATTTAAACATCAAAACAAATTAAGCAAAGCCAGAAAAGAAAAACAGAGGCAAGATATCAAAGTAAAGATTCAAATGCAATTTCCAGTTTTTCAAATACATCATTTCCAGGCCTTACTTCTTTGTTCCCTGTCTTCTGTTCGAACTGTTCTAGGTGAGTAACTTCACCTTTAAATTTTAAGTAAAATCTGGGTTGCAAGTCATTGCTGTGATAAATATTGTATTGTGAAGTATATTTGTTGTTGAACTGCTGAAGTATGATGTATGAATGTACTTCTTGAATATAAGTAACCTTTGTTTCCTTCTAAAGTTTTTTTTTTAACCTGTTAGAAAATGTAAATCAATCCAACCTAAATAATTTTAGGATTTAATTACTGAATGAAAAAGTATTTAAACAATGTGATGTCAACCTTGAAAAAAAATATATATAATATCAAGTATATCTTTCAAGAAATTATTTTAAAATGGAAGATTACAGTAAAATCTTCTTTAAACAGCAAAAAAAATCAAAGTTGTTCCAGATGCAAGTCAAAAGCAGTTCCAATCCTGTCTCTGTTCTTCTCTGTCCATGCTTTCACTGTGAGCAAACCCCCTGTCCCTATTATATCTGGTTTGAATATGAATGATGTTTGAAAATGTGATGTGGAAATGTTGGTATAGGTGAAATTAAATTGCATGTCTGTAGATGTTGTGTGCACAGGAAAAAGAATACCTCCCTGTTCTTACTTCACAGGTTTAAAGCCTGTTCCAAACAAAAAAAAAGAAAGAATGAAACTCTCTCTCCAATCTTCTTTAGTCTTTAAGTTGCAAGGAAGGCATGTTTATATGATTAGGAATTAGATTTCAAAAATAATTCCTAAATGTTAAACTAAGTGTTTATTTCAAAAATAAAATATAACAGTAAGGATTTAAACAAGCCTAAAATCAAATGTTTTGATTTTGAAGTTTGATTATAGGAATGGATTCACATTTCAAACTCATGATTTTTGATAATAAATTCACGATTTTTAAGTTTAGAAATGATGAAGAATTGCCAGTTGAACAAAATTGACATTTTTTATCAAAATACGATGAACAACGATGAGTTGGGGGTTGTGATTAACGGTGAAGGTAGCCTAGGCAGTGAAGACTGGAAAAAAATGGTAGAATATTTTTGTGATGATTGTGGAAGTGTTGCGATGTGGATTTAGGGTTTAAAACCCGGTTTGACTCGTCGAAGTTTGGAGCTGGAATTCGCCAGCATCATTGTGTCGAGTGGAATCGCGTTCAGGGGAAAGAAGTAGGGGACCATGGCGGAGATCTTGGTGGAGTGACGAAGACACGGGTGACCGGGATTGGCGAGGCGGAACGATTTGGGTTGAACTATGCTGTTACAGGTCTTGTTGATATGCTCGATTTTGATTTCTGAGGAAATTGACAATGATGGAGGGTCGAGTTAGTCATGTGTGTTGCCGATGATGTGGCGAGGTGGTTGGGATTGATCGGAGAAGCTCCGGTCGATGGTGCATATGCACCATTATTTCGTGTATCAGTGAGGAGTTTAGGAAGAAGAAGAAGATGGGTTGCGTACAGGGAGTCTCGGGGAAGATGGGTAGATGACTCGAAGTAGCACTCGAGTATCATATGGATGGTTCTCGGGTTTCGACTGCAATATTTTATAACGATGGTTAAGCAAATTGTTTAAACACTGTAAATTTAGAAGATGTTTAACAGTTAAGTTAAGACTTAATTCAAGTTTTAAATTATCTTAGTTAAAGCTTAACAATACTCTTAAACTGTTAATTATTTTAATTAAATAATTAACTTAAAATTAAGTATAAAGTTAACTAACAATTAAGTTTGTAGTTAACATTATAACTGATTTTCAAAAATTTAAAAGAAGACTTCTAAATGTTTAATTAAGTTGAAAAAAAATTAAACAATTAATTAATTTATAATTGTAATTAGAGTTTGAATTAATAACTGATTAAGTGATAAAAAAATGGTAATTAACTACTTAAGTTAATAAAATGAATGATTAATAGTTAATTAATGATTTGAATTAATTTATAATTGGAAATGATTAATGATGATTTAATCTAAGATAATTTTCTTAAGGAAGTGATTAAGAAATGTTATTAGTTAATGGAGAAAATTAACTAAGGATTATTAAGTATTGATTAAGGTGATTGATTTTAATTGATTAGATAAATAAATTTAGATAATCAGTTATGAATTGTTTAAATGAAATTGCTTAATAAAAGTAATTAAGGATTAATCAATTATTGTAATAAATTTTGAATATTTTAATTAATTAAAGTTAATTAATTTAGTTTAATTAATCTAAGAAAATCATTAGATAAATTGGTAATCGATAATTAATTTTTATGAGATGATTGCTTGATGGTAAATAATTAAAGGCTAATTATTTAAAGAATTGAAGGTTGATTTATTAATTAATAAATGATTATAGGATAATGAGTCAAATGATTTGAAATCAGTTATAGTAAATTAACCATGGTCTATGACCCATCCGATTTAAATTAATCAGATAATTATTGAGTTCACTTATGGATGATTGAATCTTATTGATTTCTGAACTGGTTGATATTTCTGATATGCTATGCTTTGGGCTATAAATTGTTTCAGTATGATCTGTGATGAATGTAATTTATTTATTTACAACGCATTCATATTTTCTATCTGTGAACCCGTGTATATAGATAAGCGCTATTGGGATATACCGCTTATTGATATTATGTGATTACAAATCTGTGATGATTTATGATGTTGCACTATTGTGTTGAACCCCTGGACCACACCATACACACACAATTATGGATTTCACGTGGAAATCAGTTAAGTCACAGATAATTTAAATTTGATGTTTTTGAAATTGAAATTTTAATTTCAATTGATTTTGAAATTAGAAATTTGGGTTTTAAAGTGAAAAGCTTTTGAAATGGAATTTCAAAGATAAAAGTTATTTTGAATAACTTAAATCGAGTTTTGAAAATTTAAATAATTTGATTTAAATTTGAATTCAAGTTTGAAATTAAATCTATGATTTGGAAACTAGGGATAAAAGATGATATAAATGTGTTTGTATGAATTAAACCATTTTAAAGTATTAATTTGGGAATTTGAATTTAAACCAAGGATTTCAACTCGTATGAATGAATCAGATTTCCAAATTGAAAACTGTTGTTTTCGAATGATAAAAGCTTTTAGATAAGAAAAGAAATCCAGTTTAAATTAAAGGAATTTCAAGTGAATTGAAAAATGGACTTTCCAAGTTATGAATGAATTCTTTTCGAAAGCTATAAATTAAATCTGTTTATTTTTAACAGATTTAAAATGATGTTTTGTTTAACTCATTCGAAATGGAATTGTTTTGAAAACTATAAGTTAAATCTTTGATTTAAAGATTTAACGAGTTAATTAAACTGAAATGGAAATCGATTTGGAAAATCTATGAAGGAATCTTTGTGAAATTAAGTGAACTTTATGAATTGAATCTTTTCGTTAAAAAGATTAAAAATGGTAATTTGTTAAACCATTTGAAAAGAAAGTTTGGGTTTAAACTGTGACTAAATTGAAATCCCAATATCCATATATATTTTCAAATATTTCGCTCACTATTCGGGTTAGCCGGGAAAGGACCTTTGGGTCGTATAACTCATTCCGAATAGTGATACGTCGTATATGGATAGCATTTGAAGACCGGTGTTGAAGACCGGATATTTTTCGAAAATGAAAGGACAACCTGTCGAATGTCTCTGCACTGAGTCGCGCCGGTATAGAGATTTATATCACTCTTTTGTGACGGGAAGTCCGGACGTGATTGGAAATTATCCGGAATTGCAAGGGCTTCGTGAGAAGTGCCTTCGGTTCTGTTCGAACCCGGAACAGACTTGTATGGATACATGTCTGACATTACACTTTGAGATATAAAGCTGATTTCTTTCAAATACATATCTGTTGGTGGCGGAGAATTCATTCTCTTAGCTTAACACCCTTCTCTGAGACGTACGAGCTCAGAGGTTATGTAGTTGAAATTTATCAGCGATATATCCCAATTTGGTAATGTGGCATGCTGAGTGTTGCTGTGTGATGATCAGTGTTTGATCATTTGTGATATGATCATTTGTTTGATTTTATATCTTTGTGATCATAGGTTGATCATTTGTTTGACCCGAAGCATGGCTTTGTGAACAAAGCGTAGCTTTGTGGACGAGACTTCGTCGAGCCTCACACCCCGAAAATGGTCGAAACAGGAAGGATGCAGCAAGGTTCTAGGGAGTAGCGCCCCTTAGTGTATGTCATTCCTTCTGGATAAAGGTGGTATCATGGTATGTAGCCCAGATACTTAACCTCTGTGGTTGCTGCAAGTTTATTACTTTGTGGTTGTTGGAAATCGGGGATCCTCGGGAAGATCGGTGACGATCGGGGGATGGCATACGCGTGTCAGTAGTTACCTACTTTTGCAGAGGTAACCCGGCCTTGTGTTGGCAGAGATCTAACCGTAACGTTAGGTTCTCGGGTCGTCTATTCCAGGGACGTACCCATCGTGGATAGGAAGTTCCTTAGCCTGATCATTTGTTGGAAATCCAAAGAAACAATACGAGACTTGTACGGTATTAGTTGTAGAACCTGCCATTCACTTATGGTGGCGCCCCACTGTTTGGATGGTAGCTATAGTAGGCATACGATACTGGTCGTATGTTGGCTAAGATTAATATTATACTTTCGAAATGTTTTCTACACTATGCACTAATAATAATATCAAAAAATGATTTGATTTTGCGTAGTAAGCATCTTTGACTATTATAAGAAGAAATCTCCTCCAATTCTGCGTTTGCATTGTGTGTGTGGTGGGAGGTCTTATGGTAGTTTCATTTTTCAAAAGCATTGCGGATTTCAATGTTTAAAATTCTCTGCTATTTGTTTTTAAAAAGATAAACTGTTTTGTTGCTCACACCAGTCCCATGACTGATCCGGAGTTTATTGTTCATTTCCTAAACTCTGGGTGCTCATAATTTTCTACACGAGCAGTCTAGAGTTGGGTTTTTCAGATAGTCAGGTTCAGTAGATTTTCTAGAGCTAGTTCAGTCTTTGGATCGGACTGCACTTGCTTATTCTTGGTGTATCGTTATTGGGAGTTCGAGCTACTGCTGGAGTTCTCTCTTGAAGACTATCTTAGAGTTATTTGTTCCGCTGCTGATATTATCGTTTTTCTTTTCCGCTGCTATTTGTTGTATCATACTCTGATGTATACTGATATTCATTGTATCACTGTGTTGTATCAGATATTATATCAATGTATTATTCATTTCTTCCGCTGTGTTATTTACTTAATGTTGTTATAAGCTCCGGCGAATCGGATTTGAACGGTCGAATCTACGGCATTCGAGTACGATGTAAAGTATGAATGTCGATTTTCGAGTGCGAAAAATCCGGGACGTTACAGGGTCAGACCGAGCATATCTAAAGATTTGCTTTAGATGCATTGAAGCTCAGGAGACAAGTCGAAGGTCTTCAAATCATATCTACATATATGTTTTATTTCCGCTGTTTGTTGTTGAAATCATTAGCAATTAGGAGGACATGTTGTTATAACTATTTAGGCTGATGATTGTGATTTGTTGTTATACTCTAATGGATGTATGTATATAACAGTTTCTCTTTGTAAAGACCACTGACATTATATTATACATTGTTCTACTATGATTGTAACGACCCTGAAATTTTGCATTGGAAATCAGAATATTTAATTGATTTTAAATATCTGGAAGTTAGTTTAATTTGGAATTCAAAAATATTGCTATGAATTTGGCAATTAAATTATTGAATTTAATTTATTGAAATTGGGTAAAATTTTGAAATTGGAATTTCAAGCTTGTTAAAAATATTTACAAGGCTTAGAAAATCTATATTGATAATTCTGAAGGTATTGGAACTTTCAGAATTGGATTTGAAACTGTTTTGTTCAGTTTTGAATTTTATCGTTTAAATTGAATTTAAAATTAGTCTTCCGAGGCACAGTCTCGGAATTCGACGAAACCAGTTCCATTGGATCTGTAATATTGTATTATTATCGGATTTCAATTTTTGTAGTGATTGGAGTTGTTGTGTGAGCGTACGATAAGCAAACGCACTGAAAATTTATATCGAAATTCAATTTAATAACTGGTCCAAAAAAGCTATCTTCTCCATACGATCGAATTTGGAGCCGAAACCTTTTCCATTGTGTTCGGAATAGGCGTATAACATTACGAACGCCTAGCGGCACACCTCGATAGGAAGTCAAGAATGTCGTGTTGTATTTGTCGAGATAATTTGAATTTGAATTTAAATTAAAATATATTTATACCCTAAGTCAAATAGCAGCCTACTTTCTTTCCATATCAAAACGACGTTGTCTCGCCTACAAGAAATCGCAATCGATTTCGGTCGCGATATCTATTTGATATTATTTTTCGAGTTCGTGGATTGATTTAGGGCTTCATATACGAATAGAAAATAAAAGGGGAACAGCGATTTGATTTGAGAAGAAGGGCTTCGGCCATGGATTTAGTTTTGAACGATTTTTTCTTTGATCCTGCTCTTGAAATGATTCGCGTGAGATTTGTAAAGAAATGGGGAGACAAGGACGAGACGTTGGCGTATGGAGGAAGGCTGCAGTGCTTCAGAGAAAAAGTTCTGATATGGAAAGAAAGTAGGCTGCTATTTGACTTAGGGTATAAATATATTTTAATTTAAATTCAAATTCAAATTATCTCGACAAATACAACACGACATTCTTGACTTCCTATCGAGGCGTGCCGCTAGGCATTCGTAATGTTATACGCCTATTCTGAACACAATGGAAAAGGTTTCTGCTCCAAATTCGATTGTATGGAGAAGATAGCTTTTTTGGACCAGTTATTAAATTGAATTTCGATATAAATTTTCAGCGCGTTTGCTTATCGTACGCTCACACAACAACTCCAATCACTACGAAAATTGAAATCCGATAATAATACAATATTACGGATCCAATGGAACTGGTTTCGTCGAATTCCGAGACTGTGCCTCGGAAGGCTAATTTTGAATTCAATTTAAACGATAAAATTCAAAACTGAACAAAACAGTTTCAAATCCAATTCTAAAAGTTCCAATACCTTCAGAATTATCAATATAGATTTTCTAAGCCTTGTAAATATTTTTAACAAGCTTGAAATTCCAATTTCAAAATTTTACCCAATTTCAATAAATTAAATTCAATAATTTAATTGCCAAATTCATAGCAATATTTTTGAATTCCAAATTAAACTAACTTCCAGATATTTAAAATCAATTAAATATTCTGATTTCCAATGTCAAAAATTCAGGGTCGTTACATTCTTCCCCCCTTAAAAGAATTTCGTCCTGAAATTACAAGTTAAGAAGAATGATCCTCAACCCGTTTATCATTTTCCCAAAACCAAACGGTTTTATCAAATTATCAACCCAAATCTTTTTATTAAAGATCATCATTTCAACTAACTGTCCAAATCTTAACCATAGTTTCCAAACAACTTTATTTACTTCACAATTCAAATTTAAATTTGAATTCAAAATTTTAAATTATCCAAAATTTCTCAAAAATTTTCTAACTCCCTAATTTTCGAAAAATTTCGCCAGCGACTCCTTTGTGCGGCTAGCTCAGTACTACTACAAAATGTCCCTACGGACTGCCAAATTCCAATAGAAAACAAAATGCCAAGTGGCAAAATCAGAAACTCATCAAATTTCATACTGAAATTTTAAATATATACCTTTGCCGAGCAAATTCCAATTTATCTTCGAAATCAAAATCCAATTCCATTTTCCTTAGCCTTTACAATCCCTGTATATTTTACCAAACAATAATGTCCAAATTTACTTAGTGAATTCCCAATACCCATTTACTTAAGAATTTCATTCTTTATTTCTTAAGTTCAATATAAGTATTTACATACTTATTTTTACTACTTCACTACTAAAGTTTATATCCAAATTGAATTCCACTTCCATATAAAATCAGTTTGCTTCAATTTACTAATTCATTTCAAATCTCAATACTTTTATTTCCAAATTTTCATTCAGATTTTCATTTCAATTTTTTCTTGAATTCGATTCATCGTGAATTCCAATACTTCAGTTTTTCAATTCTATTTGCTTACAAAATTTTAAACCATTTGTCGTTACTGAAATTTTCAGAAATTCCAAATTTTTTCTAACTCCCAAAATTTTCAGAAAATTTTGGCGGAGTCTCCCTTGTACGGAGGAGCTTTTGCAATTTGACAAAAGATATAAATATATATACATCGACCCACACGGTCGGAAAAGCAAAAACAGTTCATATTTCCTATTTTGTATTGCGTAGGCGTACCTTTATTAGCAGTTTAAGCAAAGCGGCTTATTATTAGCATTTTGCGTGCTCAAATCCAGCCAAACGGCTTCCAAAAACCTATACTTACTCAATTTAGATATGTAAGTGACATATATAGGAAATCTATTAACATTTTACTCATTTTCAATAACAAACAAGTAGTTTTCGTAAACAATATACTCAAAATAATTCCCATAAGCAATTTATATGGTTTCAATACAAATTTAGTTGCTTACGACTAAATCACACATCATTTCCATTCAATTTCAATGGTTTACAACACACTTTCTTTCATTCAATTCATTTTTAAGCGAAACGAACTCATATCTTTTTCAATTGATTCAAAATCAATTTTATTTGCTTTCATTAACTCATATAATTTTATATAACCTCGTTTGCGTCAAACGACAACCATTTATAAGCAAATTCAAACCATTTTTTTATTCAACTCACAATTCAATTTTTAATTTAACTAATTCAACTTCCAATTCATTATTTCATGAATTAATAAATTATCAAGTTTGTTTACTTGAATTCAATCCATTTTATTTTATTTTCCAAGTTTGGATTTTTATTCAACTTGATCCAAATCAAATCTCATTTCATTATTCAACTTCCAATTCATTTATTTACAAATGTAACCTCATTTGTTCATTCACAAATTCATTCCTTTTCAATTTGAATCTTATTCCAATCAATTTCAAATATTTTTATCAGTTATCAAACTTATTTACATTCCATAACATTTTAATGAAACTCCAGAGTCTTTTTAACAATTACTCACATTTCAAAACTAACTTTGAAATTTCAATCCAAATTCTTTAATACGTATTTCAAAATTTTCTCTGGCACTTTATTTCAATTTACAGAACTCATTTATAAATTCACATTACCAATTTCATTCCATTAATGAATTTAATCTCAATTATCTTCCTGGAATTCTACTTCAAATTATAAATCACATCAACAATTTACATTTACAAATCTCATTCGAATATGAATTCATTTCCTTTCAATTCATATTTATAAATTTCATTTGTTAAATGAATTTACCTCCAAATCTTTAGTTATACCATTATTTCTTATTCCGTTTCCATTTAACAATGATAATAATTCAATATTATCACTTCCTAACAACCAAGCATCCATATACTATAATAATTCATAGAAAATGATTTCTTTTCTATACAAAAATAGTTTTAGGTAAAATTATTTCATTTACCCTATTTTAAAACAATACTGTGTCGGTTTATCTTGTTTAAGAGTTTAGAAATCCCTATCGATTACAATTGGCCAGACTGCACCGACCAGAATCTATAAACAATCAACCGATAAGTCAACACAATACAAAACAATTTTTTATATTCACTAACAAATACGCGCTCATATCTATTATTACACTCACACTCATTCTAGAGTACTACTGACTCTATCTCTAATAAGTAACACCCAACAGAGCCAAGGTTGTCCCTTAACCAATTGCTCTGATACCACTTTGTAACGATACGATCTTTCGACGCTCGAAAGACGACATCAATACGTCCACTGTATCAAATGCCGCACAATCGACTGCCGGAAAACCGAATCATTAGGGTTGAAAAGAAGAGGTAGAAGTAGAAGAAGAAGGAAAAAAACAGAAAAACAAAAACAGAAACAATATCAGAATCTCACATTCACAGCGGAACAATATATAATAGATGAATAAATAAACTTTATCACAAAGAACTATATCAGTTTATACATACATCATCAGAGTTACAACAATGGACAGTTATATAAACTTGTCCCCATACAGAATACACAGCGGAATAAATAAATAAGTACGAGTGTACGTCTCGCCATCCAGCTCGTCTCCAGATCTCCATAGCAACTTCTGAATTCCAGAATGACCTGATAACCTGACTCTAGGCTGCCCGTGTGGAAAATTATGGGCACCCGGAGTTTAGAAAGGGAACAATAAACTTCAGGTCAGTCATGGGACTGGTGTGAGATCTTCAAACAGTTATTTTCACAAAGAAAATAAAAGAAATTCGCAATGCTTTTGGAAAATGAAACTACCATAAGGCCTCTCGCCACACACACAATGCAAACGCAGAATTGGAGGAGATTTCTCCTTATGATAGTCAAAGATGCTTACTACGAGAAAACTCTTTGATATTATTACTAGTGCATAGTGTAGAAAGCCATTTCGAAAGTATAATATTAATCTTAGCCAGCATAGACATTCCGAACTATGCCTACTATAGCTACCATCTAAACAGTGGTGACCACCATAAGCAAATGGCAGGTTCTACAACTAAAACCGTACATGGTTCGTATTAGGAATTGGATTTCCAACAAATGGTCAGGCTAAGGAACTTCCTACTGCCACATGGAAACTCCTCTGGAGGGACGTCCCGAGAACCTACCCGAATCTCTGCCAACACAAGGCCGGGTTACCTCTGTAACTAGGTAACTACTACTCGAGTATGCCACCCCCCGATCCTTTGGGACCTTTATCCGAGGCGCCTTGATCACAAAGCAACAATCACATAGTAAATAAGATTGATGCCACCACACAGGTAAAGCATCTGGGCTCCATACCATGATACCACCTTTTTCCAGAAGGAAATGACATACCCTAAAGGGAGCGACCCTCATAACCTTGCTGCATTTTCCTGTTTTGACCATTTCCGGGTTGTGAGGTCCGATGAGGTCTCGTCCACAAAGCTACGCTTTACACAAAAGCCATGCTTTGATCACAAATGATCAACGAATGATCATCAACACACAGCAACACTTAGCATGCCACACTACCAAATTGGGATTATATCACTGATAACCTTCAACTACATAACCTCTGAGCTCGTATGTCTCAGAGAAGGGTGTTAAGCTAAGAGAATAAATTCTCCGCTACCAACAGAAATGTATTTGAAAGAAATCAGCTTTATATCTCAAAGTGTAATGTCAGACATATAACCATACAAGTCTGTTCCGGGTTCGAACAGAACCGAAAGCACTTCCAAAGAAGTCCTTGTAAATTCGGTCTTCAATTGCAATCCATAACGTCGTATCATTTTTCGAAATGGGTTATATGACACAAAGTCCTCTCCCGGCTAAACCGAAAAATGAGCGCTTGTTTTAAAACAAATTGAAGTGCCATTTCAAAGGCAAATATTGATAGTCGGTTATTTAACTATCAAACAACATTCACAACAATCAACCAATTTAAATAATTTTCCCAAATTATTAAATTTCAAAATATCTTTGCAAGATATATATTTTCCACACTTCATCACTTTGAAAACAAATTTCAAATCATATTTCCCTACACGGGATATATTTCCAAATATTTATTCATTTCCACTGGAAATCTGCCGAGTTCAAATACTTTATCTCCAAAATATTCCTTAAAATCCAATTTCATAATTTCTTCATTTATAATTTAAAACTACTTTGGAAATATACTCGGCTTTTCAAGGAAAATACACTTCCATTTCAAAATGGTCCATTTAAACCAATTAAATAAATCCTTATCGATTTATTTCAAATTTACATCCCAAATCTGTAAATTTATTTCCACACTTTAAAATAAATCAGTGTTTATTTTTAAAACAAATTTCCCTTTCCTTTATAAATTCCATTTTGAATCTACATTCCCAAATATTCAGTTTTTATACGATTTTCAAATCGATTTCTCAAATATTCACCTTCAACTCCAAATCAACTTTCAAATGGATTTCCAGATTTATTTCCCTTTTAAAATAAATTCCTTTTAAAGAAAACAAATTCTTTTATCTCTTCCAATCTGTCTAAAACTCCAAATTTTAAATAAATTCTTCAACTTATAAACAATATTACTCGAAATCCACTTATTAAGCCTTTTTTCCCATATTTGGAATTTTATTCAATATGATTCAAAAATAGAACTTTATCTTTTTCAAACTTCTTTTAAATTTATCCAATTCTCAAAAATAAATTTTTTACTATAAATCTTCTAACTTGAATTTTAAAAATCCAATTTTATCTATTTCTGGTATCCTACGATACCAAAAATATATTCGGCTAAATTATAGCCTTCAACAATTTCAATCACAAAGATAATCACACGGAGATTATAAATAATCAACACACAACATATGAAACCAATTCAAATGTTTTGAGGAATCCTGTTGGATCCCTCCAACCTATTTCCCTGCATCCACAGACGTTAGCACAACAATTAAATACCCATTCCACTTCGAGGTGGAATATCGCGGTATATGGGATTTATAAAATATCATCCGCTATTATGCGGCGCATAGGGTCTCATCTGCTATATAATGTGGGAAATCAACTCCAAATATATATATATATATCCTACTATATCTAATATCACAACCAAACAACAATCAATAACTGAAAAATCAGATTTTCATTTGAGTGAGAAGATCTCACCTTTGCTTTAAATTTTGCAATCCATTTCCATTCCCGTCTTGACTTGTTTTCTTTAAGATTTTGACCTTGTATAACAATTTATATGATTTTATTAATATTCGAAATGACAGAACAATTCATTCCCATTATATAAAATTTTATTTTATCTAATCAATTTAATTTCAAACAAATTTCCTTTTTCGGTTACTGTAAATTCCTGATAACCTAAACAAATAAGGTAAATTAAAACTTTCATTTAACATAAATTTAAAGCATATAGTTAAAACAAAACTGCTTAATATCTTACTGTTTTCCATTCCTAATGTAACTGTATTAAATCAAAATAGGGCTGTATGTACCTCACTCGATCGATCAACAGCCTGCTCGCGAACAACCATCCAGACCAGAACCGCTACTGCTCGAGGCTACCATCCTCACGCGAACACCCATGCTTGAGAAGACGTACGCAACGTTGCTGCCTCGATTCGATGCCATAGCCCTTCGCCGAGCCCTCACCACGAATCGAAACCCCAAATCTATCTCGCGAACACCACCGCTGCCTCGATTCGAACTCGCGGAGTCTGCCACCCTCGGAGTTTATTGTTCCCTTCCTAAACTCTGGGTGCCCACAATTTTCCACACGGGCAGTCTAGAGTTGGGTTTTTCAGATAGTCAGGTTCAGTAGAGTATATGGAACTAGTTCAGTGTTGGAGTTCACTCACGACCGACCTTGCTTACCTTTGTGCATCGTGATGATGGTTCGAGCTTGATGTTGGAGTTGTTGGATTCATTCTCTTTTTCAGATCATTTGGAGTTATCAGTTCTGTTGTTTCCGCTGTAACATTATTATTTGTCTCTGATATTGTTGTATCATATTGATATCATTGTTGTATATCATTATGGATATTGTATACATTGGAGTTGAATATGATATCATTGTTTTCTTTATTCCGCTGTGTTGTTATACTTACTGTTTTATAAGCTCCGGTGAGCCAGATTCAGCGTTTGAATCTGCGACATTTCGAGTACAAGTGAAGTACGGGTGCCGATTTTCGAAGGCCGAGTTCAGGATCGTTACAATGATTGTGAGATTCTATGATTGTTTTAATTTTCTGTTCTCTTCTTCTTTCTTCATCTTTCCCATAACTATCAGTATTTCCGTGGATATGGGTTAGACATGTGTGGTTTATTGTCAACTTGAATAGTACAGATTGGCCGGTCGTTGCAATTGTTTAGATATGTGGGTGAAAAAGACTGTACTATGGTAACAATGAATAGTTATAACTATTATTTATTTGGATATGTGGTTGAAAAAGACCGTATTATGGTAAAAAATAAAATCAAAATGCGGAGATGTAGTCTAAATTACCATATTGGTGAATTTCAAAAAAATTATTATTATGGATCTTATTAGGCGTATGTAGTCTAAGTTGATTTAGATCTAATCCAAATTAATTTTAAATAAAAACATTAATTTTATAAATATTTTTTAATAATCTAATTTGATTTAATATAATATATGCAAAATATAATGTGTACATGTGTATCATATACACATGTACGTGTATGTGCACGTGCATCATATACAGTGTGCATGGTTTAACATGCCCGAATCTATGTGCTGAGATTTACACTACAACGAACATGTTAGCCCCTCTATATAAATATGCGTTGTCTGGTATGTGTGCGTGTGATATAAAATTATATTCATATTAGTGTAAATCTTAATATATATATATATAATGACATTGTAAAACTAATTTTATTTATATATATGTACATATATAAATACATAAAATAGTTTTTATAAATTATATATATATATATATATAATTTTAAATTCAAATTCAAATTTTAAATTTCAATTCTAGATCTAGATATGAAAATATCTTCTAATTCAAATTTTGAACTTAATTTTGTAATAAATTGCAATTTTTTTAATATATGAATATATGTATGAAAATAATTTTTTTAAACATAAACATATATATTGTTTTATATATATAATATTAATATTTTAAATCAAATTAATATAAAATAATATTATATATAACTATATATATATGTACATTATTTAAGGAACATTTATAATTTTCAAAAATTAATTTTTTTTAATATTAACATGTGAATTTTATTTCTTTTTTCTTCTAATTTTAGAAATCAATTTCCATATGCAATGTAACATCCTGAAATTTTAAACCATTCGCATCCATACATGTCGGATTTGAATTACTCAAAATATCAGATTGTTAATTTAAATTTGGCAAAATTCAACATATACAGTAAATAAATAATCACAGAATCACAGACACAGAGTAATATAATAATAATGCAGCGGAAACAGAAGAATAGTAGTTCATGAAGCTACTATATATATATAACAGAGTTAAACAAGATACAACAGAAGTCACGAATACATAGATGTCTCAATACAATAGTCAAATACAAGATCTGAATACATCACTGACATCAACTGAATAACTGAAAGCAGAATCGATAGATGGATCTCCAGGCGAAACTCCAACTCCAAAGGTGAGTCTCGAACACTGAGCCACTTAGTCTGACCCGAGCGTAAAGCAAAACACAAAACACTCGAGTCAGGATTAACATTCTTATATCAATAAATCCAACTCAAGTGAAATGTCAACTGAAATACAAATAACTCAAAGGATGTTTGGGATAACCATCCTCTAAGGATCTATTAAACTATCTACTATGTAGTAATATACACTATTATAATAATGTCTACAGTAAAGTATACAATTTAAAAATAGCGTTAAGGCTTTACATTTTCCACCTTAACACATTTTTAGGTGTGACAATAGTCTGTACAGTACCGTAATACCCCGTAAACTGGGGCTACCAGAGGATACTCCATAGGTACGACACAAATCAAACTCGTAGTAAAGCACGCTAGGGTAGGTGACACGGCACAACTAGGCAATGCCAGGGTAGATATACCAATTACACTTCCGGGCCGGTGGTAACGCAGAGCCGCAACAATCGCCCACCTTGAGCCACACTCCTGAATCAAGGGTGCGCACCAAATCAATCACAAAGTAATAGAATGGCATACGATGGAGTGTGTCCGATCAGAGGAGCTACCTCATTAGCCCGTCGATTGCTCCTGTTTTAGCCACCTTATGCCAACTCACGGGAGTCGGGTCCACGTATATACCTCATATAGGATCGTCGCTACCATCCTACTTCATTCTGGAATCTCCATCGCGTACACAGTTGTTAAAGTGGTTTTCGGTATCGACAGAGAGTATGCCCATATCCGATCTCGGTCTCTTTAACAACCAATCGTTATTATAACACCACGGTCATTTCAAAATAGTTTATACTTCAAAACCAAAATAACATATCCATTTCAAAAACCAAATCAATACGATATCATTTTCACTTCAAATATTTCCATTTCCAAAAAAAGTCATATCACTTTCCAAACTTATAACGCTTTCGAAATCATAAGTCTTTTTAAAATCAAAACACTTTGGAAATCGAAATCTTGAAATTCATAACACTTTGAAATCATCACTTCCCTTCAAACATTTTAGATACTTATGATAGTATATATAATAAAATAGTTTATAAAATAAAATAATTTATATAAAATAGTTATAAGTTAAAAACAATTTATATTAATATAATTAGTATATTTAAAATAGTTTATTTTAAAAATAGTTATATTAAAAATAGTTTATATTAAAAATAGTTTATAAAATAATATAAAATAGTTTTAAACATAATTTAAAATACTTTATTTAATAAAATAGTTTCCACAAATTCATAAATCAATTCAAACAACTCGGATTCCAAAAATTCACATTTAATTCAATCTCAATTCATCGATTTCAATTCAATTCAGTTCTAAATAACTATTTCAGATTATATCGATTTCAAATACAGATTTGAACCACAAAATAAACCATTTCAATTTCGATATATTTCAAAGCTTTAAATATTCAACATTTCAAAACTAAATTCGATAATTTTATATATATCAAATTCACTTTACTATTATTTAGTTTTGAAATATTTACTTAATCATTTCAATATCATTTAAATACAACTTCAATTTACAAATTTAAATAAACAAAATATCCCATTTAAATTTATATAAGTTTAAAATATCCATTTAAGTCACCTTTAATCAATTTCAAGTTGTAAAATACATCTTTAAAATTTCAAATTCAATAAATTTCAAATCAAACTTATTTAAGTATAATTCTTAAATAAATATAATTTCAAACCAATTTCAAATTTATCTTTCCAACCTGAATCATTATAAACTCTATATTTGAAAATATAGATTTTAAATAAATACTTAAACATATTATATATCAACTTTATTAAATCAACTTAATAAATCTTTAAAATCAATATTTATTAAAACCATATATTTCTTTTCAAAACCATAGAAATCATTTTCAAAATATTTATATATATAGGCCAACGGTGTCTGTATATAATTTTCTATCCTATGGTCAAGTGATACGGATATTTATCATTTCAACCCGCAATTTAAATATATATATCTATTATACGAGTATATATCTTTTCAACCCGCAATCCCAAATTTAATTCAATGAAAATCGCTTGGGTTTATCATTTCAACCCATAACGATTTTCTCCTATTCTACAGATCGTTCGGGTATGTATCATTTCAACCCATAGTAAATTCTATACTAACAGGGAACTTGCAGAGTGATAACATATATGATAATAACATAACATGCATATATCATCAATATAAATAACAGATAATGGTGTCAGATGTCACAGGTGAACTGATGCAGATAATAGCATATATACATAGCAATGTAAATAACTAACAACAGCATATTTCAATTGTCGTTTCAATTGAAATCAAATTTAATAAATTAAATTTAATAGAATATGGATCTAAGCTAAGATAATTAATACAATTAATGGCGTCTACCACTACCCTGCCCTCTGCCCCCAACACCCCTCCTCCCCCCATCCTCCTCCAATTTCCTTTGTTCCGCCAAGATATGCTCTACACTTCCGGCATCCTGCCCCTGCCCAACCCCCCATCCTCCCTACCCCACCATCGTTTGCCTCCCCCCCCGACATCCTGATACCTGCCTCGCCAGAGGTGTCCCATCGCTATGCCAGCAAATATCCCACATTCCAAAAAGGCGGCCCCAGCTTCGCCCAAGTCGTGTTATCCCATCAACCTTCGCCTCTCCTTCCCAAACCCAAACGTCCCAAACTCGTCCCAAAATTCAAATCCACGCGGGAAACGGTCATTTTCCTGTGTTCCAGAGGGCGGTGCCTGAAATGTGCAGGCATTGGACACGTGGCAAAATCATGCAAAAATGGAAAGATTTGCTATTATTGCGGATTCTTTGGTCACTTTTCATCCACCTGCCCCTTGAAGAGACAGGCTTCGTTCCCTGTGCAGCCCGTCCTCTCATCTTCCAAGACTAATAATGCCAAAAAACTCTCTCCTCCAAATAATTATCCCCATTCTGCACCCAAAACCCGATTTTCCAGACCTAATCCTTCCCCTGGACCCACAGAAGCTAGGGCCCCACAACCTGATTCAAAGTCGATTCACATCCCATCGTCATCATCAGCCCTTTCTCCACTTTCCAATATCAACCTAAGCCCTCCCTCTCCTAAATCCTCCCCACATAACCCTTTAGCTCCTCTCTTCGCAAAAAAATTTCCAAGCCCTCAATTCCTCATGGAGAACTCAGCCCGCTACCTCATTGCCACAATAACCCAAGGTTTCTGGAGTATTCTAGACATCCAAGCTGCCCTTAACCAACATGGGCATCGAGAAAGGCCAATTTGGATGTTGACCGATAACAGCTTTCTCATCTACTGTGACTCTGAGATAGAGAGAAATGTCTTCGTCACGACTGGTTCCTTAGCCAAACCAGGTGGCACTGTCTTCCTGAGACCCTGGACTGATCATGATAACTTCTCTGCCCCCTCCCTCGAACCTGAATCTTGGGTGAAAGTTGAAGGTTTCCCCGAACTGCTCAAGGATAACCCAGATGCCATTGGAGAAGCCTTAAAACCCATGGGTAGATTCATTGCTTTGGATGACTGCGACTGGGCCTACATTGATCACCGGTTTCTCTACGCTAAATTCCAATTCTTCGAGGGCATCTCCACTCCCTGTTCCTTCGTGGCATCTCTCAACAACACCGACTTCCTCCTAACCATCAACCGCTGGCAACACACTCACCCGAACCGTGCCCCTGATACCACCTACCTTGGCCTTGATTACAACCTTGAACAAAATTTCAACTTTCTTGACCAGAAATGGTCTACCCCTGAAATACTCTTAGACCAAGATGACTTCTTTGATGCCATGTTTCACGAAGCCACCTTGCCACCCCCTACCCTTCCTGTTTTGCCACTACAAGACACCTCCTTTGAAGTATCAGGTCCCAGAAGAGGGATCCCAGCCCAATTCGATAGATGGGACCCAATGCTGGACCTCGACCTTTCCATCCCTCTCCACCAACAACCTATTCAGTCTCCCGAACCTGGTTTCGTCCCCTCCAACCTCATCCTCCCTGACTCCCACCCCATTATCACAGCCCCTGTCCTAGCCGACTCCCACCCCGTTGACGTCTCCTCCCCCATAAATGTGGCCCCTCCACTTGAACTCAATCTGGACGCGGTAGTTCAGACCCCACAGCTCGATGCAGCAAAATTCCTCTCCCCGGCACTGGTTAGGCATAGCTCCAGATTGGTTGGAGCAGCTTCAGATCCTGGACAACCTGGTAGTTTTTTATTGCCTGTTGTTTTTTCATCCGCAAATAAAAGGCTTAATAAAATTTTATCTCGTTGCGTGGGCGTGAGTTTGCACGATGAACACTACACATGCATGCAAACTCTAGAACAAGAGCGTATTTCCCAATCCTAATGAAACTCATCACTTGGAATGTTCGGGGGTTGGGGGACCCATCTAAGCGCTATGCTGTAAACACAATCCTGTCCCCCCACAAAATTGATATTATAATGCTTCAAGAAACTAAGTTAGCCGACCCCACACAATCTCACTTGACACAAACTGTTGGTACACTCTTATCTGGGTGGGCCCACATTGATGCTATTGGATCCCGTGGTGGGATCATAACAGCATGGAATGAAAATAAATGGTCCCTACATCAAATCATCAAATTCCCCTCAGTACTTAATGTCGCTCTGCGAAACTCTGAATCTGGCATAATCTACTTTTTCTCAAATGTATATGGTCCCTCCGACTCACAAGGCAGGGCTGTCTTGTGGGACCAATGCATTGACTTCGCAGCCCGAATAAATGGCCCATGGATTATTGCCAGAGATTTTAACACCACTAGACACCCCTCTGAAAGAAACTCTGGTAACCTTTCCAATGACTCAACCGCCTTCAACAACTTCATCAATTCTTGTGTGCTAATTGATCCCCCCATCAGTAACCTCCTCTTTACTTGGTCTAACCGTAGAGACAACCCATCCCTGGCCAAATTAGATAGATTTCTTTTCAACACAACTTGGGAAGACCAACATCCCCTCTCATCTGTCTCGGGCCTGGCAACCACGATCTCAGACCATTGCCCCCTCCTGTTTGACACTGGCTCTCTGAACACCACCCACAAACCATTTAGATTCGAACAACTCTGGCTTCTAGAACCATCTTTTGATGACTTTGTCAAGTTGGCCTAGTCTCAACCCACCAATCTAGAATCTCCTACTGCTCGTATTGTGGCTAAGCTCCGTTCGCTCAGAAAATTGATAAGACCTTGGGCCAAATACATCTGGGGCTCCCTTAAATATCGGATCTCACATGTCCAAGATGAAATCCTCAACCTTAATATCCTAGCTGAATCCCAATCCCTAACTGAACCAGAAACACATCAGTTGAATCTCCTCGAAATGGAACTGGACAGACTCCTTAAACAAGAAGAAATCGGTTGGAAACAACGCTCCAGAGCAAAGTGGTTGGAAGAAGGAGATAGAAACACGGCCTACTTCCACAGGTTAGCAAATGGACGACGCAGATCCTCGACCATCTCTAACATTCAACATAACAACATCACCTACTCTGACCAATCTGATCTCCTCCGCCTCTTCACCAACCATCACCGCAACATCCTTGGCAAACCTTCCCCCCCTCTACCAGACATAGACTGGAGTCTCCTTTACCCTGACCCCCATAGTCTGCAAGTAGATCACCCCTTCTCGGAACAAGAAATCTGGAATGCAGTTAAAGATATGTCAGACAATAAAGCTCCTGGACCTGATGGCTTTGGCCCCCTGTTCTTCAAACACTTCTGGAATACTATGAAATCTGACATTATGGACATGTGCCTCGAATTTCAAAATGATCCCAGCTCGGTTACACGAATCAACTACGCCATCATATCCCTCATCCCAAAATCTGATGACCCCTCCTCCATTGATTCCTTCCGACCTATCAGCCTCCTCAACACCACCTTCAAAATCATTACAAAAATCCTGGCAAACCGACTTCAAGCGGTAATATCCCCTCTAGTTGGCCTGGAGCAATCGGCCTTCATACTCGGGCGCAATATCCTAGACTGTGTGGCCGCCACTCAAGAAGTGGTGTCTTTCTGCCACAGAACCAACACCCCAAGAATCCTACTTAAGCTTGACTTCTCCAAAGCCTTTGACTCAGTCAACTGGAACTTCATTCTCGCTCTACTACGGCATAGAGGCTTCCCACCGAGATGGTGCTCCTGGATATCCTCTATCCTGAACTCTAGCATGTCTTTTGTATCAGTCAACGGAGAACTTGGCGGTCTGATCAAATCTATGAGAGGCCTTCGTCAAGGAGACCCCCTCTCCCCCCTAATTTTTGTTCTTATTGCAGATGTCTTCAACCGTATGATTAAACTGTCCATCTCCAACAGTCATTTAGCCGGAATCAGCATCCCTACAGCCAACCTTCAAATTTCCAACCTACAATTTGCGGACGATACCATCCTCTTTGCCTCACCCAATCCTAATCACCTACACTGCCTCAAAGTTCTCCTCTACGTTTTTGAATTAGTCTCTGGCCTTTCCATCAACTTCCACAAAAGCTCCCTTATCATGCTTGGCAACTCCAACCACCTTGGTCCCGCAACCGCTGCCATTCTCAACTGCAAACTTTCCCAGTTTCCAATTTCCTACCTGGGCCTTCCTATTCGGCCCACCAGACTCACGCGTCCTGACTGGTTACCCCTCATCAACAAAATAGAATCCCGCCTCGCATCCTGGAAAGCCGCTTCCCTCTCGACAGCTGGTAGATTAATCCTAGTTAAATCGGTCCTCTCTGCCATCCCCTCCTACTGGATCTTCTTCCACAAACTCCCCTCTTGGGTCTCCAATAAAATTGACATATCCCGCAGGACCTTCTTATGGAATGGCTCCAAAGCAAAATGCCTTATCAACTGGCGCTCAGTCTGCCTCCCAGAATGCCATGGTGGCCTTGGTGTCCCGGATCTCTCCTCGCTCAACACTGCCCTACTAACAAAATGGCTCTGGCGTTTTCTCTCTCCCGAAAATTTCCTCTGGAAGGATTGGATCCTTCTCTCATATCACTACTCTAATCCACACCTAGCTCTACACCTCCCCCCCAGTTGCAGACCTTCTCCATTCTGGTCCAATGTCCTCCTCACCATCCCCCGAGTCAAATCCCTCTTTCATGTTTTAATAGGCAATGGCAACGACTGCCTTTTTTGGCATGACACGTGGGTAGCCTCTTCCCCCCTAGCCAAAACACTACCTAACCTCTTCTCCTCCACAAATCTACAACTGGCCACCACTTCTACCCTGTGTCACCTGGGCCCCAGTAGCCTTCATCCCCCCTCCATTTTTTCCATCGAAACTTTCAATGAACTTCTCGTAGCCTCGAAAATCATACAATCCCTTCGCCTGTCCCACTCACCAGACCGCTTCACCTGGGCACTTAACCCATCCAAAGGCTTCTTTGTATCATCTTGCTACTCTTTCCTCATCCACCCTGGCCGCCTTTTCCCCTACAGCAGGATCTGGAACTGTCATTCACACCCTCGATTTCTCTTCTTCCAATGGTGCCTCATTCGTAACCGTATCAACACCAAAGACAGACTTATTCGCTTAAACATCCCCACTGACCCCCTCTGCGTTCTTTGCTCCTCTCAAGACGAAACAATTACACACATTTTCTTAGACTGCGACTTCTCTTTTGCAATTTGGGCCTCAACCAGCGCACATCTTTTGGGTTACATTCCGGATTGCATTTCATTTTTTGAATACTGGCAGCAAGACCTTGGAAATCACAATCTCGACATCTTTATCACTATTTACTACTGGTGCATCTGGAAAGAACGAAATGCTTTTGTCTTCAACAAACCTAGATCTTCATCCACGGCCATCTGTAGCAGAATCTCACAACTTTTCTACTACTGGACAGGTACCAGCTCGGCTCCTTTCAGATTTAGGCTGAGGTCCGCTCCTGCTGACTCGACAGAATCAATGGCCAGTACCAGTGCCTCCCCGCGGTAGCAGCTCCGGCGCGATTCTGTCTGCCCCTTTTTGTTTGCTAATTCATCGACGTCGGTGATTTTGTCCCAATCTGTACTCCATTAGCTCTTATGTACATTTCTATGTTAGCTAACTTAGCCTATTTTTTTGGCCACCGGTTGGGCTTGTCAACCGGTCTTTACTACATATTTTCCTAATATTAATATTAACCGGCTGTGTAGTCTATCACTACACAACCGTCTCTCTCAAAAATAAATTAAAGAACGTTAATCGTGAGTGATTGCTCACATTTCGAGGCTAGATAGATTCAACAATGGAATGAGCTACGAATTCAAACACGAATTCCAAAGCAAAGTAAGATGGCACGAATTCAACAAACAGAGCTGACAACAGGAATCGATGGAAACAAATTGAATCAGTTTTGATACAAACTGAAAATATGCACATTATTATTATAATATATATATATATTATGATTTGTTTTCAGAATAGTTTCAAAACATATATTTAATTTTAACATATCATAACAGCGAAATATACTAAGTATCATATATACAAGATGTCATATAAACTAACATATGTATACTCTTTAGTATAATAAAACACTATAGACTTATATATAAGAGAAAACTGTAGCAGCTTATATAATATAGTAAACCATTATAACTTTACACATTAAACTTAATAGTTTAATATAACTGATATATATAAACTCATTATAAAACTGCCACAAATATACTATACCGGTTAATATAAATGTACAGGCAAAAACAATAAGTAAGATTAAATGTATGTTAAATCTGACCTTGTATATAAACATGCAAACTAACACATTATTTGGTAAACATTAAAACTATGTAATATATATAAACTACTTTATATCTGTAAATACAGAAAAAAAAATTTAGATAAGCAAATATATATTATTACTGACCTGACTTATCTAACCAATGAACCACTTCCCTACATTCATATATAATATACATAGACAAATCTAAAACCTTGCATATATTATATATATTTACAATCAACATGTTGAACTTCACTTGTATAAACTATAGTTTAATACCTAAAATACAAAAAAAAATAAAATGGAAAAATGTTGACAGACCTAGATATATATACACAGGTTTATAAACAACCTAAAAACTAAACAATATTTTTTTTTGGCAAGGCCAGCGGGGTTAAATGGACCCCTACCATTTTATTGATATACCAAGGAAGGAAAATACAAAGAGGGGAAAAACAATTTCTTCCCGAACAGAGGCAAGCAAGAGATTAAAGGAACAAGAAAACAAACAGGGAAAACATGGCATATCAAGGAGAACAGATAGCAAAAAAACACAAACACAATCATGAGAACAGGAGCAAAAGCAAGCAGAGAAGCAAACTTGGAGAAAGCACCCAGTATGCCAGGATCAAAAGCGTTCTTAGAAGCAGCAAATCCAGACCTCAAAGCACACTTAATACTTTCTTTCATTTGCAGAACAGTTTTCCTCTTAGCTTTAAAAATAATTGCATTTCTTTCTTCCCATATAATCGAAATGAAGACTTTAAGAGTAAAAAGGAGAACATAAGTAGTTTCACTTTTCCATCTCGTTGCCTTGTAAATAAGATCCCATTCAACTTCACTAATGTTAGAGACATTCCTGCCATCAATAAGGTAAATAGTTGAGCACCATAGCATATGCACAAAGAGGCATCTAAAGAATAAGTGCAAGGTATCTTCATCGGCAGATTGACAAAAACTACATGTGGTATCTATTGTAAATCCTTTTTGTCTCAATAAACTTTAGTTTTCAGAGCATTGCTGAAAAGTTTCCATAGCAGCAGGTTTTGCCTTTCAGAATTGTGATTAAGCCAGATACGCTTGTGCCAGCTAAATGTAACACGATCATTTTGACATGCTAAGAGCTTTTACAGGCCATCAATTTTAAAAGCATCTTGACAGAAAGACCAAGAAACACCATCTTCAAGAGCAAAAGGCACAGGACAGTCTTGCAAATGGCACCATAACTGTCTGACATATTGATTACTAGAATAAGGGAAAATAATACGACCATCTTGAATATAATTAAAGGCCATGGCCTGAGAGCTAATGCCAGTTTGAAGTTGCTGGTTATAAGAAAGAACCTGACTCAAAATTAGACCTTCCTTTATCAAAGGGTCATGCCAAAATGATAACCGACCATTAAAGGTAATCTTACTTTTAGTAAAGGGAAGAATAACATTCCTCAATTTTAGAATATTACGCCAAGTCCAGCTACAAGTTTGGGGAATTGGCATGGTCTAGAAGTTCTTGTTGCCAATAAAATGTTTGTAAGACCATCTCACCCAGATATTATCTCTATTATTCAGGTAGTTATCAATGTGATGGGCAAAAGCAGCCCTATTCCAATGGATCATGTTTTTAATTCCTAGTCCACCTTTGGACAAAGGCAATTCAAGCTTGGAGAACGCACAGGGGGTTAGTTTATTAGAGTGAACAGTTCCATGCCAAAAAAACTTAACATAGCACTGCTTATCATTTTAATAAGCTTGATAGGGAGGATGAAAGATCTCGACTAGTACACTATCATAGAGAAAATGATAGATTTAATTAGCGTGAGCCTACCAGCCTGACTAAGGAGCCTATTACTCCACACATCGAGTCTTGCCAACATTCTCTCATACGATGGCAAGCATTGAGCTCTTGTAATTCTCGAAGTAGCCAAGGGAATCCCCAAGTATTTAGATGTTTCAGCTCTTTGATGTATGGAAGTATAATTAGAGATTTGGTTGATCATGTCATTTCCCACTCCAGCTATCATCATATCAGACTTTGATATGTTAATGGTTAAGCTAGTTATTTTGTAGAATTTATCTAGACCCCCCATAATATAATTTACAGTCATCATATTAGGCTTGAAGAAAACCACCAGAACATCAGCAAACATTAAGGAAGTAATAAGAGGGTCCTTGCATTTTGGGTGAACAGAGAATCTACCCTCAAAGACAAGCTGGTTGAGAATTTGAGTTAAGACTTCCATAACTAAAATGAATAGATAGGCAGACATGGGGTCGCCCTGTCTAATGCCTTATTTGCTTTGAAAATAACCCACATTCCTTTTGTTAACCATAATAGAGAACCTAGCTGTGGAGATACATGAACTGATCCATGCCACAAAGTGCTTGGGAAAATTCATCAACCCCATAATTCTAACAATTGAGTCCCAGTGCAGAGAATCAAAAGCTTTAGAAATGTCTAGCTTCATCATGGCCCTGGGGGATACATAAGAGGTGTTATACCCCTTTAGTAATTCATAAGACAAAAGAACATTGTCTAGAATACTTCTGCCACTAAGGAAGGCAGCTTGATTAGTAGAGATGATGTTAGGCATGACCTTTTTAAGCCTAGAAGCAATGATTTTAGAGATGCACTTATAGATGGAGTTACAACATGAGATAGGCCTGAAGTCATAAACATGACATGCATTTTTCACCTTTGGTATGAGTGCAATATTAGTTGCATTGATAGAGCCTATCATTATGCATTTGTTAAAGAAATTATGAATAGCCTTAGTGAAAATAGACCCAACAGTACCCCAACAAGAAGTAAAGAAGAATGCATTAAAGCCGTCAGGTCCTCCACATGCGTTTGAATTGAGAGAGAAAAGGGCATCTTTAATCTCAGAGTTAGATATAGCAGTTGAGAGAAACTCATTATCTTCTGGACTAATTCGGGGAATGCTTATAGAATCAAGAAAGTCAAGGGAAGAAGTGAACTCATTACTGTTCCCCAGTAGATTACTGAAATAGTCAAGAAACATATTAGAAATAAGGGTAGGATCAGAGATATACTCACCATTGATATCATTAAGCACATTAATTGTCTCTCTTGACTGCTTAGCTTTAAGGGATGAATGGTAGAAGGAAGAGTTCCTACCACCATCTTTGAACCACTCCATCCTAAGTTTTTATTTAATCATGAGGCCCTCATGCTTCAAAACCTCATAAAGCTGGGTAGACAAGGAAGCTTCTTGAGTCGCCAACTCACTGTTGCTAGTATCATTGAGCATCATCTCTTGAACATGTTGTAATTTGAGTTTAAGGCTGGTGGAAGCCAAGTTCCCACTACCAAAGTTTCTCATAGACCACTCCTTTAAGGCATATTTGACAGCCTTTAGCTTACACTGCAAAACATACATAGGATTACCAAAGAAAGGAATAGACCAAGCTTGATTAACAATAGAGAAAAATTCAGGGTGTAAAACCCAAGCATTAAAAAATTTAAAATTTGATTTTCTTTTCATAACAGCAGCACCAAAAGAGATAATTTGAGGAGAATGGTCAGATAGGGCAGGCATAGGGAGGAGGTTGAAGATATTAGGCCATTTATTGAGAGCATAAAGATTAGAGAATGAGAAATCAATTGTTGAGAAAGTTCTAGGAGAAGATCTTCTTGAGTTGTTCCAAGAGAATGGAGCACCCACAGCAGGAATTTCAATAAGGTTAGACTTAGAGATGCAACAATTAAGAGGCTTAATCTCATGTGGGGACAGGGGATTGCCACCCTGCCTATCAGATAACTGAAGGGAGCAGTTAAAATCGCCAAGAACTAACCAAGGGTGAGTTTCCTGCCTAAAAGAGGGGAGAAGGTCAAGGAAAGATTGTCTAGTTGTAGCAGAGTTAAGACCATAAATCACAGTTAGGTAAAAAGAAGTGGAGGAAGAGACATGGATAGAATGAAAATGGATTAGCTGAGAAGTTGATATGATAGGAGATAAGGTATAGATTATGGGGTCATACATAACAAGAATCCTTCCATATGGAGCTTCAGACAGATTATTAAACATCTTCCATGAGGGGTTAATGAAATTAGCAGCTTTGGATGTTAAAGTAGCATTTAACTTGGTTTCTAAAATTGCAAGGAGGCTTAGAGAGTGAGTAGCAATTATGCTTTTGCATTGGTCTAGCATGATATCTGTGTGTGCACCTCTGATATTCCAAGCTCCTAAGTTGTTCAACATTGATCAACTATTTGATTAAAAAGGAGTTTCTTTTTGTTACTCCTAGTCATAGGAGTGGATTGAAAATTTATTCCTGGAATAGTAGAGGTGGTAGGGGAGCTGCCACTCGGGTTGAGATCCAGATCAGATGGAGATTTCAATTTATTGCTTGACTTGCTGCTCATAGAAGAACAGTTACCAGAGGGTTGAACCACTTTCAAAATAGGAACACTGGAGGGTTGAGAGGGTGGAGGAAGGGAGAGAGAGGAAGGAGGGGGCTTCCATGCAAAGGGGGCAGGAATATGGTTATAGGGTTGCTGAGAGTGTTGGGAGACATTAGCATGGTTGGATGAAAGGAAATTCGAAGGATTAGAGTGACTAATATCGCTATTTGGTTTGTGCACGTGCACAGAGGTGACATGCACAGATTTTGGAAGAGAGCTAGAGGAGCTTGGCTTAACAATGGTGATTGTTTCTTGGCTTTTGTTTGGTGGGGAATAAATTGAAGAGTTAATTTTTTCATGGAGATTGGCAGCAGTTGAATAGGAAGGGATGGAAGAATTTGGTTGTGTGGGGAGGGGTTCAGCAGAAAAAGAGAGCACATTTTGAGGAGCACAAAAATTTTCATTTATAGCAGCACATGTGCCATCACTATGGGATGCTGGGTTTTCATTGGCTTCATGGTTTAGGCATGCAGAAGTGAACATATCAGTACTCAAATTGCATACATGATCATGTTTGTTAGAAACACTGTTTCTCCTAACACCATCTAACTGTTCTGCTTCTAAATTACTACTCATTTTATCATCACTTGCACAGTTCCTTATAGGGGAATCTCACGTGTAGCCTCATCAGCACCTAAATCACCCATTTCAGCTAGTATGCGATATCTATTTTCTTTAAGCACAATTATATCATCACTCTTGCTTTCCTTTTCCCCTACAACTTCAACTATGTCAGGTAAATGAATTTCAATCTCTCCTTCCTCAATCACTTCATTTCCTAACTCCTTATTTCCATCAATATTTTCATCTTCATGAATAACCTCCATATTAACAATCTTTTTAAGAGATTTAATCTTCTGTCTTCGAGCTTTATTCACAACTTGCCATCTTTGTTTTTTCTGACTCAATCTATTGTTAGTTTCTTTCTTGTCATCCCTAGTAGCATTATCATTGACTTCATGAAATTTATCCTTCATTTTATTCTTCTCTTTAGTCTCGCCTCTCCTTTTGCTTTTCTTTTCACAATTATTTTCAGTATGTCCAAAGACACAACATTCAGGGCAAATGTCAGGCTTCCAGTGGTAGTCAATATGAACATTTTGTGTTCCTCCATCAAGTAGCTGAACAGGAAAGGATTCAATCAAACCACGATCAGGTTTTATTTCTACCATACACTTAGCAAAAGATAACCTCTCCAATCTCTCTGTTGATTCATCCATACAAACGAGCTTTCCTAGCCTACTAGCTAACCAGTTAATTCCAATATGTGACCACGAGTATAGTGGAATATTAGTGAATTTAACCCACATAGGCACTGAAGAAATACTCTCACATGCATTTCCCACCGTTGGATCACATTGCTTGACTATAAAGAGTTTATTTCACATAACTATAGGGTCACCTTGTAGAATTCTGTTCCTGTCTTCTTCACATGACAATAAGAACATGAATAGGAATCCATTTGATCTGACTTTAATCGATCCTTTCAGCTTCCAATACTTTTTCAAGAAATTAATAACAGTTGAAAATGATAGAGGCTTATCGAGGAAAAATCCTACCAGATACTCATTCCATTCAAGAGCTCCAGCCTCTATAACAATGGAGGGAGGAATCATAGTCTCGCCCTTGAACTTGGGGGACATCTCAACAGGGATGTACTTCCCTGCGTTGCTAGGTTTATGCTTGAAGAGGGAAGTTCATTTCGGTTGAGTTGGCTCAGGCAGAAAAGGTGACAATGGAGAGGATAAGGATGAAGGATCAGAAGTAGAGGTGGGAACTAAGGGAGATGATACGGCTGAAAGCGGTGGAGGAGGGGGGTCAGGAGTAGGACGATGGTGAAGCAGAGGAGTAGACGTTTGAAGAGAAGGGTTGGGAGCAGATTGGATAGGAGGGTACGAAATAAGGACGGGAGGGATGGAACTAGCTGCCATGAAAACTAATATATACTCACATATATTAAATATAATATATATATTTACCCTGAAAACTAATATATACTCACATATATTAAATATAATATATATACTTACCCTGATGTAGATTATACGTAACCAACATAATATAAATGACTAACAAATTTGAATAAAACATATATTTCCAGTCACTCATATGAATATAGACGGTAAAACTAATATGTAGTAAACGTGTAAACTTATATATATATATATCCCAATATAAGCTGCGACTATTATAAAATCAAAACATTATAATAAAATCAAAGTATACATCAAATTGTTTGAAAATCAAAACCTTGTTGTGCTTGAAGCGAAGTGGCCTGCCAAGTCTCGACTGAGAAGGTGCAGAGGTGGCCAATCTTGAGGGAGAAGGCGGAAGTTATTGTGGAAGGGAGGCCGAGTCCGGAAGGTTGAACGAGGGGAAGAGGTGATAGGGCTTCTCGCGTGTCAGGCTGAGGCAAACAGGTGGAGGGTGGTTGATGCGGTGACGTGGGTTTGCTTGGCTTGGTGACGAGGGTTGTTCACTGTTGTAGGAGAGAGGATGTAACGACCCACTATTTTGGACCATTCAAATCGACCATAAAACCACACATGTCGGACTTGAATAATACAAAACAATAGATTGTAATAAATTTAGAGAAAATAAAACCAATCACATAATCACAAACACAGAATATCAGAATAACTCGCAGTGGAAAATAAAATAAATAGTGGTTCATAAAGCCACTACAATACATAGTCTCAAAACAGATTCAAAATACATAGTCTGAAAAAACAGATACAACAGAAGTCTGAATACATAAGTATAGTAGAAATCCAAATACATATGTCTCTAATACAAAGCTGACATAGAAATACTGAAGGGAAATAGATAGCAACTAAATAAAAGATGATCTCCAGCAGTCCTAGCTCTAGAATGTGAAATCCAAAGCTGATACTCAGGCTGACCCGTGCGTAAATAAAACACAAACACTCGATTTAGGACATACATACTTATACAATGTAAACCAACTCAAGTGAACTGTAATAAAAATGCACACGTAACTTAAAGAATGCTTGGGATCGCCCATTCTTTAAGGATCCGTTAAACTATCTACTATGTAGTAATATTCGCTATTATAATAATGTCTAAATATAAAATAATCATACTTTAAAATAGCATTAAGGAGTGACCCAATATTCCCCTTAACACATAATAGTCCCAGTAGTCTATCCAGTATTAGCATACTCCCAAATCGGGGGATACCCTCAATACTCCACAGGCTACGACACAAATCCAAACTTGTAGTAAAGCTCGATATGGTAGGTGACATGGCACAACTAGGCAATGCCAAGGTAGATATACCAATTACTCATCCGGGCTGGTGGAAACGCATAGCAGCCACTACCGCCCACCTCGAGCCACACTCCCAAAATCAAGGGGTGCACCCAATCAATCACAAAAGTAATAGAATGGTATCGAAGAAGTGTGTCCGGTCAGAGGTGCTACCTCATTGGCCCGTCAATCGCTCATGTTTTAGCCACCTTATGCCAACTCACGGGAGTCGGGTCCACGTTCATACCACAATAGGATCGTCGCAACCATCCTACTTCGTTCTGGAAACTCCACCGTGCACACAGTTGTTAAAGTGGTTTTCGGTATCGACAAAGAGTATGTCCATATCCGATCCCGGTCTCTTTAACAACCAATCGCTATTATAACCTATGGTTATAAATTTCAAAAATAGTTTATATTTCAAATCAAAATACTTCATTTAAACCATTTAAAAGTAAAGTCAATATTCTTTCAAATCAAATATTCAATTCCCAAAAATTTAGCACATTTGAAGCTTGTTTATTTAGTTAAATACTTCAAAACATTGAAATTTCAGCATTCGCAGCACTTAGAAAATGCTGTGGTAAGTTATATTTGAAAACAGTTCATTTCAACAAAGACGGCATTTATAAACTGTTGCAGTAGTTCAATTACATTTGAAAACTAGTTCAATTCATAAAAGACAGCATTTACAAAACTGCTGCAGTAGTTCAATTACTTTTAAAAAAATCTCATTTCAGCAAACTGCAGCACTTATCAAGTGCTACTAAAGCTCTTTTAATTAATTCCAGATTTTCTTTCTGCAACCACAACACTTACCAAGTGCTGCACTAGCCCTTAGTTAATTTAGCCTTTAGTTCTTTTGCATCAACCATAGCACTTACAAAGTGATGCAGTATCTTTTACTTCAGATTTTAAGTTAATTTCAGAAATGATAGCATTTCTGAAGTGCTACTAATTCAATTTCCAGATTTATAATAAATTTCAGAAACAAATAAACTTCGATTTTAACCATTTTAACTTATAAAAATCATATTTTTCTACTCAAAAATGTTCATTTAAATATCCTTTAACTTATGATTTTATAAAGAAATTTTTTATAATAAAATCAAATTTTCCAATAATTTCAATTATTAAATTCAAGTGTACCATTTCCCATTCTTTTCATTTTTAACAATTTACCTTAACACTTAAATTTAAATTTCCATTTCATAAATAAAACTTAATTTCCATTTTTATTTAATTAACTTAAACTTCCATTTAAAAATCAAATCACAAATTTCCAAATTAAGTTATGTTTCAAATCACAATTTTTCCATTCATTTATTTAACATTTTTAAATACATAGAAAAATCATTATCACTTTATTAAATCATTTTAAATCCAAATTTAAATCAAAATATCAAATTTTACATTTTAAAATACTTAAAATTTTCCAGAAAACTATATAAAATAACCACGGGTCTGTATAATATTTTCTAGCCTAAGTCAAGTGATACGGATAATATATCATTTCAATCCGTAATTTACAAAGAAAATCCGAGTTCTATCATTTCAAACCCGCAATCCCAAGTTCATAAAAATAAATAAAAATCGCTCAGGCCTATCATTTCAGCCCATAACGATTTTTCCCTATTCTAAAGTCCGTTCGGGTATGTATCAACCCGTAGTGATTCTATTCTACAGGGAACTTGCAGTGTAAGAAACAGAAATAAATAAACAGTATAACAAAATATAACATATCAGATGATGTGACAAGTTTATAACAAAGTTTAACATCATATAATTCATATCATAGGCAGGTATAACATGGTATAACAATTCTACACATTCACTTGTTATCGTTTCACAATTCTATAAGTATGAATGTCAAGCGTGAATAACTCACCTTTTCAAGCTGGAGTTAGCAAATCAAAATACACAAATAAATCCAGAAAGCACGATAGCACGACTTTTGATTCAAGTGGAGAGAGAGCCAAGATATTAATCTTGTATACAACAAATAAAACAAAGCAAATATAAATATATATTCAACAAATATAACTTGAAACAAAATTTGAAATTTAAATAGACAAATGACATAACCAAGCTTTTAAATCAAAATTGTTTGATCTCAACTCAACCTTTGCTTGGCCATACATGTTTATAGGCTCGGCCATGATGTTATATTAGTGGTAAGGGCTCGGGTTTGTGTGTATAGGTTATGTGTGTATGCCTTTTTAAGGGAGCAGCTATAGGGACACAAACTAAAACATAAAATTTACCACAATAAGCATTGGTCATTAGATTTTTTGTCTTTATATGGGCGGTAGAAACCAGAGGATATCTACTGATTAAGATCTTTTATTTCACCCATATGAAAATTAACTGAATAAGATTAAAATGCACGATTACATTGGACTAAAAAGCAATTTTTATTCAAAATTGAAAAATATAGACTCTGTAATGGAATGTAGGGAACATCGTTAAATATGTATTGTTTGTACCAAAAATAGGCACAACACTCTTCGGGTGTAATTGAAGAGATTAGAATGAAGAAATAAAATGTAAAATGAGGCTAACCTAACAATCACAACAAGAAAAAATGAGCAGTAACAAAAAGAAAACAAGAATTATAGTGGTTCGGCATTATTGCCTACGTCCACTTTGAAGGTTTTGACGTTTATTGCTGATTAGAAACTGAATTACAATAGTACAACAGCTAACACTCAAATTACAATGGAGTTCAACTCAAGCGGCAGCATAAAAGTCCCTTTTTAGTTGCAATAAAGGTGTTACTTATAGGTGTGAAGCTGGAAATATCTGCCTTGAATCTTGGAATACCCTTTCTCAAGCCTAGGTAGGCCCACACGATCGGTCTAGAGCCGTTTGGGATCGATCCCTGATCGATCTACATTGATTTCGTATCGATCAAAAATTGCTCCAACTGAGTTGCGATCGATAATGGATGTTCCAGAGGTGGTATGCAAATTGCTGTGAAAATATCATCGCATTTCGATTTGTGGTTGTGGAGTTATTGATCGATCAAAGTTGCAAATATGGAGTAGCTGAAGCTCTCGTATCGATACCTTTGTATCGATCCCTTTGTGTCGATGACGTGGCATGCACGCTTTGTAGAGATTCAAAATTTGTGCATAGAGACCGCTTCTTTTGGTTGTTCGCCTCTTTCGTATCCATCCGATGCTTTGCTTTCCATATCGATGTTTTGCCTCCATCTTCATATCGATCATAGGTTTTGCTCTTCGTATCGATCAAGTAGGTGATCGATACAAAATGCATGGTTGCTGGCCAAGTGAAGCGCGATCGATCTGGGAAGTGCCAGAGTCTATCGTTATGAGTTTGAACCATATCGATGCGAACGATGGATGCCGAGTGCCTGAGTCATGTTCGTTTTGTATTAATGTCGATCGATATGAAATGATGGATATGAATGATGGATATGAAATTGGCATGTTTCTCATGATTTTTGGTCGTTCCATAACTTGAGCATATGAACTCCGATTGACCAGAAATTTGGAATGTTGCCTTGCATAGCTCTTCTTGTCAGATCATGCTAATTGTGGCTCAGTCCGGACTCGGACCAAGTTTGCCTATATCCATCATGAATATGCAGATAACTGATTTCCGAAGCGGACTGCCTTCAGTCTCTAGTCAAGTCCTTGGTATCATGGCCTTACCAAAAGATGGGATAACATTTGCCCTCCAAAGTACGTCCTGTGTGAACATGACGTGCTTTGAAAAGCTTCAATATTTATTCTGAAAATACTTTGTACGGTCCACTGAATAGTTATTGTCCCTTCATCAAGGGATGGGACCTTTGGTAGACGTAACTCACGGTTGATTCCCAGTAGTATAAATATCGAGTTGTAGACTGCTAATGATCATGCAGTTTTTGTAGTAGTTGAAGGTCAAGTGCTAGCAACTTGTTGTTTATTGTTTTGGCTGTCACCATGTAAGCATTCAATTCTTGTTAACTTTGAGGATCAAATGTTAGTATAACATACATGCACATATCTTAACCTGACTCCCATTCACGCTTGCACATCCATGGGTCGTTGTCAAGTTCTTTCTTCTCCCCCTCTCTTCTTTATGGATTTTGGTGAAAAGAAGTTCTTGCCATCGATCGATGATTCCTTTTGGATTGAGTTTCGTACCGATCCTCTCCTGGTTCGTTGTGCGATCTGAGTTGCAACAATGATCGATGGTTGTTTTGATGCTTCACTTCGTATCGATCCTCTCCTAGATCGATCTGTGGTGCATCAGAGTTGATTTCGTATCGATGGTGATTGATACGAGAGTTTCAAGCATAAGTGTATTGGAACGATCCGTATTGATGGATATGAGATGTTGGGATCCAGATTGCCTCATATCGATGGATACGAAACATTGGAGTTCAGATGCGCTTCGTATCGATGGATACGAACGATCCAGACACAAGCACGCAGCGCTCTTCGTATCGATGGGTATGCTAACCGATTTAATCGGTGTGGAAACTGGGATACGAATCGTCTTTGATGTTGGATACATAGGAGTATATATATTTTTTATACTTAGCATATTTTTTCACTTTTGCTGCTACTTCGTATCCAAACAAAGAAAATCACTAGAAGAAAGAAAAACTGTTCTTCGTCCCTAAACCCCAAAACAATTAATCTTTAATCCCGGATCTTTCGAACCTAGGTAAATAATCAATAGAATCACGCCTAAAATTATGAGACTCGAGCTCCGTGCTCCTTCGTTCATTGCAATTGCCATCTCCGGTGTCATTGGCGCCGGAATGTGAAGTTTAGGGAGTCGGAAATGGCGATTGGGGGATTGGAGAAGAAGGAGACGAGATGGATCCATGGGTTCGAATCGATGGTAGGCGAAAGGAAGGGATCGACACAAGTGGGCGAAGCGGAAGTTTTGCCCCCTTAATCGAGATGAAATAGCTATGTCTCTTAGATCGATACAAAAGTTCACTTCTGGAAGTGAGATGAGGAAAATGACTGATCGATATGAGCTGATCGATACGGAGAGCATCGATATGAATGAAGGCCATGGGCAAAAAGATCGATACGAGTATGTAATCGATCTGAATGTTCGATCGATACAAAGAGGTTATCGATCTGAATGCTTCGATCGATACGGATTTTGGCTTTAGGGGAACGATCCGAAGTGAATCTTGATGGATACGAATTTCATGGCCTTTGCATACTCGAACACTTAATCCCGATGAGTTTTAGCCTTGCATATTTGGACTTTCCCGTAGAACTGCATGTTTGACTACCCTTCAACTCATCGATGGAACTGTAACTTGTTAAAAATAATAAAGTTTAATATGGATCGTTCCTCGAAGTTAGAATGGCATGGTTGAGACGGTCAGCAATGACGGTCGCTCTGGTCGAATCTCGAAGTCTCATTTCTTTACCATCTCTTAATCTTGTAGAAATTTAGAGTACTGTGCAACACTCCACTACACAACACGATCATTCACTTTGCACTGGGGGGATACGGGGTTTTCACCATCTAATAGTGGTTTTTACTGAGTTCAATTGCTATGGATCCTGGAAGCTCAGAGCAGCAAGAAGCTCAAAGTCCTCCACTCCCAAGAATAGATAGGCCGGATGTCCAGGCAGATACAGTGAATCCTGCCCCTGAGGAACTGCTAGATGCAGTGGTGATAATGAATTCGGAAGATTCCGTCTGGTCCAAGATTACAGAAGAAATGTTAGGCAGATTTGGCCTTTGACACAGACTGTCTTTGGAAGAAGTTCGGTTACCGGGACTGGAAGATAGAGTACACAATCCCCGGAAGGGTTCACCGCATGCAACAGATTCATGTGCTGAACTGAAACAATGCCCCCATTCAACCAGTTCATTAGGGACGTGCTATTTTATCTGAGGATCGCACCTTCTTAGCTTTACCCTAACGGATATGTGCTACTCAACAGCTTGTTCATTATTTGTGGAACATCCCTTCCATCCCCCGATTGTCGAAGAGATCAGATATTTATTTAATGTCAAGAGTCGGGCAGATAATCCGTCATTCACCTTCCTGGAAGCTGTTAGAAACTGCCATGTTATGGCAGGCGCAGGGGCAAGCTGAGCTACTTCAAAACGGAGTGGTTTTGCATGAGGTGCCTACCAGGATTCGCCAGGCGGTGGCTGGACAGACGTAAGTTCTATTACTTGTTTCGTTGTTAACCATGACTGGATAATATAGATTAATGTTGTATTCACTGCTGCGTTTCTTTCACGGCTGCTATTCCACGGCCCGAAGGAGCCCAGTATAAAGAGCTAGTGAGGACACTCCAGGCGGTGCCTGTTGAGTTAAGAGAAATAGACGAAATTCTCACTGATAACAATTTGATAGCCGTCTGGCTTTTAGACGAAGGACAGAGCATAGGGCTCACGGGGGTACCAAGAGTGGCCCCAATAAGACAAGGCGGAAGATGGGCTCCTGTCGTGCCCCCAGTCGAGGGAGATCAGGCCGCGTCCAGCATAATAATCATCGAACCTCATGATGATGAGGGTACAGAAGTTGGTCAGGAGCCCGCGGTCATGGCTTCACAGGGCCCTCGATCATCTGTGTTAAAGAGAAAAGGCAAAACTTCTGTCCATAAAATCAAGAGGCAAAAGAGCACCGAAGCAACCCAACTTGTTACTACTTCTGTAGGTCCGGAGACCTCTTCCCTACAGATAGAAAGTTCACTGAAATGCCTATCGGATATTCCTACCCCGGAGTAGATACCATTGTTCCCTAATCTTGGGCTAGAGGGTGGTCCACTCCCCTTCAAGGACCAGCACAGGCCCAACTTCAATAAATATAAGGGAGTCAACTCCAATAAGAAAAGTTGCTACAACCGGTCGGTTGGGGGGTTTACACATACATACACACACTTCTTGGCACTACACGACATCATATGCTTCTCAATATTTGGTGATGACTGATTTCCTTCTTCTTTTTTGCAGATACAATGGTGAGGCAAGGTTCTACGCTTGATAAACTCCGCTCTTCACGCTAATCATCTGGATCGCATTCTGAATCACATCGCCACAACAGTGAGAGAGATTATGGTCGTGGCTACCATTCTAGCCAGGAACGTGAGCGCTATGACATGGAGAAAGAGAGATCACACCAAAGAAGGCGCCGCTCTAGGTCATGATCTCCACCGAAAGGGCCTTCTAAACCTCCTGGCCCTAGCAGGCCCTCTTCTGAATCCTCGCAACAAACAACGCCATTTCACGCTCCAAAAACCCATGAACAGTGCCGCAGAATTGAAACAGACGCTCCTATTGTCATAGAACAAACTGCCATAGAGCCAACGGGGGAAGGAGCCATCTGCATTGCTAAACTAATAAAAGATTTCCCAAACATATGCTTCAATGGTTTCGACTTTCCTCCCAACTTGAAGAGGATCTCAAATGATATAGAAAAACTGGTGCAAGATAATATGCATGATGCATACAGCCAATACCGTGAGTGGGTTAAAATGATAGAGCGAGTCTCGGTTGTGTCCTTCGAACGAGCCAAGGCGATTGAAAAACTGGAGGGCGACCTTTCTCACAAGGGCAAATAATAGAGGTGCTCACCAATGAGCTCGAGTCCTCAAGAAAAACCGAGATAGAGGCTGGCCAGAGAGCTGAGGAAGCTAGGTAATCCATGGAAGAAATGAAAAAAACTCATATGGACTTGGTGCAGGAGATGGGTCACCGCAACATTGTTATCATCCGAAAAATGGATGTTGCGTTGAAGGAAGTTGCCGAATTAAACGAAAAGCTAACCAAGGCCACCAAAGAAAAAGATGAAGCTAATAAGGTTTCCCAGGAAGCATGCGAGGAGATGGCAAAGCTTAGAGTGGAGAGGGACATCGCAAATCAAAAGGCTGAAGAAGCTGACACCAGGGTTGAAAGGAAATAAAAGCCGTTAAGGCCAAGATGGAAAATGAAATTGAGGACCTCCTGGTCACCTACAATGCAAATGTCCTAAGGAACCACAACTTGAACTGGCTTGGCGAGGACTATCCCTTCCAATTGTATAAGGCCTGGGAACGTCTGGTTGAGGATGAAAAGGCGACCCGTAAAGTTGCAACTATCAATGAGTTTGAATTGGAAACTCAAGTGTTGATCGGAGACAAGCCCAAAGTTCTTCATGACACAACCATCTCACTCCAGAGAGAAGCCTTGGCTGCTAAATATCCAGAGGGCGGAGAGGGATCTAGGGGCGAGCACCATGAAGCTGCTTCTGAGGTGGCCCCAGCATCTCAACCTGTGCCCACATCTTTTGCCGACCCCCCAATTGTCCCGGGGTACGATCCCGACATGCCACATCTTTCTCCAGTCATCGAGCGCAACTCGGAAGGCACGTCAGCTCAACCTGGGAGCCAGCCTGAGGAAGGTACTTCGGATGCTTCTCCTATTCTTCATAATGAAGGAACATTATCAGATGATATTATTAATATAATCTCTTATCTTTACTCAACCTTAGATTCAGCATCGGCCGACCCTCCTGCAGTTAAAGAAGTTCACCACGAGCAGGAGGCATTAACAATAGAGGCCACAACTGTAACGATTACCACTTCGGCTGGGAAGATGCATGAGAGCGGCTGTATGTTTAAAGACCAACTGATGGAAGCACATCTCGGCCGCCAAAGCAACCCAAGCATTGAGATGCCCGTTAACGTGGATGAAGATGTTATTATCATGGGTTCCTCAGGTCTAACCGGCAGTATCCCGATGAACGAGTGCGTGGACCGAGAGGAACAAATAATGGAGGAAATTAAGGCTGAGATGGAACAAAGTCTTAAAGCCGGTGGAGGTAGGGCGGGCCCTGGTCCTACCTCGATCCTCGTGCTCTCTCCAGGTGGAACCATAATTGAGACTAGCGCGCCTTATCCTTTTGGTGTCGAAAGTGCCACCATTCCACCAGCTTCACACATAGGGGATACTTCAATCCCCGTGGGTTCCCAAGAGGAGACCACATCGATTCCCCTGGTTGGAGACAAGCCGACTGAAGCGAGCTGAGGAGGCAAGTGTTCCAAAAGAGGTCTGGGCAGTAGCTCGAGCGGGTCTACGCTAAAGAAAACTAAAAAGAACGGGAAATCGAAGGCATAGATTTGCATTTTGACTGCCTCTTTTGTAGATGGTTAGAATAAGCTTCTCTTCTTTTGCTTTTTGTAAGCCATGAATAGATGCGGGCTTGGCCCCCCTCTTATAGGAATTCTCTGGACAAATTGTACTTCTCTTCTAAAGAATAGTATGAATAAAATTCCTTTTTTGTTTTTGGCATAAATCTGCGTTTATTTGTTTAAGCATTCACATTTCCATTCAATGTACTCATGAAGCTTTAGTCCCTGAGTCGAACTTCGGTCTTTAAGTCCTAAGGTCATGGCTTTGGCTCATAATCGAACGTTGAGTTGAGTCCCAACATTACGCTATCTCAGTCAGTGGCTGGTACTTGAGTTATGCCCCCAGTTTGGGGATAGTTGAAGTAGTTAGTTGGCAGTCATCCTCCACCTTTACTAACTTTGATTTAACTTAGTCGGAACAAAGTTAAAGTAACATGAGTTGGAGCAGTCGGACCATAATCGTTCATTTGCTAGCATTTGCATCCACAATTCGGGATCAGGTTTGTAAGCGGTGGTCGATCACGCTTGCTTATTGTTTTGGATTACGTCCACATTCCGAGGATATAAGTTATTTGGTGGGTTGTCGATCATACCCGTTTAAAGTTTATACTCTAGTTCACACTCCGGGAATCTAGTGTCAGTTGATAGACGGTCGATCACATCTATGTAAGGATTAGGATCTTATTCACGCTCTGGGAATAAGGAATTGGTTAAGGTCATGGATGGTTGTATCACATCCTCCTTAATCTAGTAAGCGAAGTCGTAGATGGACGGATCCATCCTCCTCGAGCTTGGAAAGAAGCAAGGTCGTGGATGGATGGATCCATCCTCCTAAAGCTTGGAAAGAAGCGAGGTCGTGGATGGACGGATCCATCCTCCTCGAGCTTGGAAAGAGGCGAGGTCGTGGATGGACGGATCCATCCTCCTCGAGCCATGTAAGCGAGGTCGTGGATGGACGGACCCATCCTCCTCGAGCTGGACGGTTGATTCACGTCCTGATTTTGGAGTTTGCATTTCAGCTCGCACTCTGGGAGCTGAAGTTTGTTGGAGAGTTGTCGTGTTTCAACTCTCTTCGAATTGATTATTGTTTGCCCCCGAGCTCGGGGTTTCAATTAGCGAGTGACATGTCGGATCACGATCACTCTCTATTTGAATGAGTCCTATCGCAAGATGGAATTTAGCTCTTTATACATCATGGCGGTTGCATGATGCATTTAGGAATCACTAATATGGCTAGATGAGTCTGCGCTTTATTGTTAAAATAGGAAATCATGGCAAAGTCAGTTGCCTTATTACAAGTAAAAAATTTCCAATTGCATAAACAAACTTCGAAAGGAAAGTAGACTAAATGAATGAAAGCCGGTTATATATAATAGCGACGGAGACTCTCGTTGTTCCATGCTTTCCATAGAGGGAGACATTCAACGGCCGATACCTTGAATGTGCCATCTCATTGTTCGATGACATACGGTCCTTCCCATGTCAGTTTCATGTGCGAAGGGACCGGATAGACCTGCTTAAGTACGAGATCACTGACTTCAAAGGTTCTAGGTCGGACCTTGGCATTGTATAATCGGGCGACTCGGTTGCGATGTGCGGCTGCCCTCAAATCAGCCTCTTCATGCTTCTCATCCAATAAATCCAGAGATTCTGCAAGTAAGGTGGTATTCGTCTTCAGATCATAATAAGTCACATGGTGAGAAGGTACCTCTAGCTCAACCGGAATAACGGCTTCAGAGCCGTAGGAAAGTGCGAATGGAGTATGGCCGGTCGTGGAATTGTCGGTAGTTCGATATGCCCATAAGGCCATGGGGAGCTCATCGACCCACTTACCTCCAGCCTTGTCTAATCATTTCTTCAAAATGGACTTGATGACTTTATTGACAGCTTCGACTCATTCGCTTGAGCGTGAGCTACTGCCGAGAATTTCTTCTGGATGCGATAGCGTTGGCAGAAATACTTAAACTTGGCATTATCGAATAGGGCCCCGTTTTCAGTTACAGTCGTTTGTGGGAGGCCAAAGCGACAGATGATGTTGCGCACAACAAAGTTGATTTCTTTCTTCGTCATGATAGTAGCAAGGGGCTCAGCTTCCACCCACTTAGTAAAGTAGTCAACTACAACGATGGCGTACTTTGCACCACCTCTAGCTAAACGCAAGGACCCTATTATATCAATACCCCATATGGCAAATGGCCATGGAATGACCATTTGAGTAATCTCAGTTGGTGGGGCTCTCAGAATTCTGGCATGTTTCTGGCACCTACCACATCTCTTAGCATAATCTGATGCGTCTCGATTTACGGTTGGCCAGTAATACCCATATCTGAGTATCTTCTTCGCAAGGGCTTGTCCCCAAGTGTGATCGCCGCATTCTCCTTCATGCACATCATGCAACAATCGCTTGATTACATCGTGGGCGATACACCGGAGTAAAGGAACAGAAAATCCCCTTCCGTACAGGACTCCATCCTAGATAACAAATCGTGAAGCCTTTCGGAGAACCTGTCTTTTCTCGCTCCTGCATTCGGGTAATGTTCCATGCTCAAGATAGTTTCTAATTGGAGTCATCCATGACTCCCTCTCGATTGTTTCCTCATGCACCCAGTCTATCTCTATCTGATCAATACTTGGAGCAGTAAGCGTCTCCACGGGGAAGAGTCCCATCTGCTGTGCTTTGCCAGTGCTGGCCAGTTTTGCTAAAGAATCGGCCTTCTAATTTTGCTCTCAGGTATACAGCGGATAGCATAATAGTCAAACCGGTTCAACACTTCCTGGACCCGCATAAGATAGGAGGCCAACTTTTGGTCTCTGGCTTGATACTCTCCTTAAACCTGGCACACCACCAGTTGTGAATCGCAGTAAATTTCCACAGCGACGACTCCGAAATCCTTGGCAAGCCTTAGTCCAGCGAGCAAGGCTTTGTACTCAGCTTCATTGTTAATTGCACGGAAATCAAATTTCAAATCATAGTATACGGATCGCCCCTCTAAGATTTCAAGCACTACTCCAGCGCCTGAGCACCAATCGTTTGATACACCATCGGTGTATAGCTTCCATATATAATTGGGAGGTTCACTGGTTTCGGGCAAGTCCTCCGGTATTATGAATTCAAATATGAAGTCCGCTAGAACTTGTACTTAAATAGCTCGCCTTAGCTTATAAGTGATATCAAATTGACTCAGCTCGATGTTCCACTTGAGCAACCTACCAGACATCTTAGGTCGTGTCAGGATCTGTCGTAATGGCTGGTCGGTGTAAACAGTGATTGGATGAACCTGGAAATATGGGCGGTGCTTTCTCGAGGCCATAACAAGACAATAAGCCAGCTTCTCTATCTTTAGGTAGTTTCTTTCCGCCCTCGTCAATCTTTTTCTGATATAATAGACCGATCTTTGGATCCGATCCTCTTCTCGAACTAACGCAGCACTGATTGCGTTTGCCGAAACCGCCAGAGAGACATACAACTTCTCGTGATCGACCGGGTTCGACAAGATGGGAGGTGTTTCCAGATGTTGTACTAGCGCCTGGAAGGCGCCCTCGCACTCCTCTATCCACTCTAAATTTCTTTTCCCTTTTATGATCAGATCGAAGAAGGGAATGCACTTGTCCGTGGATCTGGAAATGAACCTGCTTAAGGCTTCCACCTTCCTATTAAGACTTTGCACTTGCTTTACGGTTCTAGGAGTCTCGAGATTCTGAATCGCCCAGATCCTTTTAGGATTGGTTTCAATTCCTCTGGCATTGACAATAAACCCAAGGAATTTTCCAGATGCGACTTTGAAATGGAACTTCAGTGGATTGAGCTTCATTCTGTACTGTCGGAGTATGTTGAACATCGTCTCTAAATCACCGATATAGTTGTTGGATAATCGTGACTTCACGAGCATGTCGTCTACGAACACCTCCATAGTCTTCTCGATCTGGTTTGCAAACATTCAGTCTACGAGCCTTTGATAAGTTGCTCCAGCGTTTTTGAGTCCAAACGGCATCACCTTGTAACAATAAAGTCCAGATCAGTGATAAAGCTAGTGTGCTCCTGGTCAGGAAGGTGTATCGGTATTTGATTGTAACCGGAGTATGCGTCCATGAATGATAAGAGCTCGTGTTCGACTATTGAATCCACCAGTCGATCAATTCTGGGAAGCGAGAAACTGTCTTTGGGGCAGGCTTTGTTCAGATCTGAATAGTCCACACATGTCCGGCATTTTCCATTTGACTTTCTGACAAGCACTGGATTAGATACCCACTCCGGATATAAAGCATCATGAATAAACCCATTAACCTTGAGTTTATCCACATCTTCCATCAGGGCGGCAGATCTCTCTGGATCCATACCGCGCCTTTTTTGTTTCACCGGGACGTGCCGCGGGTCGATATTTAGTGTATGGCTCATGATATTCGGAGAGATCCCACACATGTCTGAATGAGTCCAGGCAAAAACATTGAGGTTTGCCTCGAGAAAATCAACCAGTTCCTGTCTCATCTGGAGGCTGAGCTGAGATCCGATCTTTACCACTCTAGGATCGTCATCGTCGTTGACCGGGACATCAATTGTCAACTCTGCTTGGGAAGCCTGGTATTCTTGGGCTTTCCCTTCATTATCGTTATCTCTAGGATCAAGATCATCAGGAAACTGGTCGTGGCGCCTGAGCCTCGGCTTAGTCGTTATTTGTCAATCCTTCGAGATATGGACGCAGAGAGATTCCTCCACGCCTTTACCTTTCTCTTTGCATTGTGCATCCCATAGTTCTGCAACATAACAGGTGCGTCCAACCGCCTGATCTCCATGAATCACCCCAACTCCATTATCAGTGGGGAATTTCAGAGTCAAGCACCAAGAGGCAATTGCTGCCCTGAAGTCTGCAAGGGCCGGTCGGCCTAAGAAAGCATTGTAAGGGGAATGTATATCCAACACCATAAACTATAACTTTCGGACTCTTTGGTGATCACCAACACCCAACTCAAAAGGTAACTCTACCATTCTAGCTGGTATGGTGGCGCTTCCATTGAAACCATGTATACGTGACTGGCACGATCTCAGATCCTTCGCTTCCATCAGCATTGGATCGTAAGCATGCTTGAAAAGTATGTTTATAGAACTTCCACTATCAACTAAGATCCTCTTCATCCAAGCAGAACCTATTTGGGCATAAATAACCGACGGATCAATGGTGGGGGCCTTGACTCTGTCAGCATTCCGGTTTTTGAAAATGATGTCGTATGTCATCGTCCTCTGTTGCTTTGTCGGGGCCCCTTCGTCGGTACTACTACAACATTCGAAGTACACATGCCTAATCGAACTAGCATATGATTCCATTTCCTTCCAGCTGCGATCAGCCGGATGAGGACTGCCACTCACAGTGTTAATCACCAACCTCCCGCCAGTACATGCGGATTCCTCAGACCTAGCCTAGTCTTGGCCCCGATTGGGGTTGGATGGGCCCACTTCAGTATCCTACTGAGCTCGGACAAACAGCTCTAACTTTCTCTCTCTAATCAACCTTTCAATAATATCTTGCAAATGACGGCATTTATTAGTGTTATGGCCATAACAATCGTGGAATCTACAGAACTTCCCGGTCTGAATCTGCTTCTCTGACGACGGTTTCGGAGCTGCCTTCTTGTACTGCCCTGTATTACAGGTTTGAAGATAAACATTCTCTAGCGACGTGTTTAAGGGAGTATATCGATCAAACATAGGAGCTCTCGGTCTCCCTCGATGGGGGTCTCTCTTCTTTCATTGTCCTTCGTTGCCCTTCTACTAGCCTTGTTTATTCTGAATATTTAGCTGTACTTTACCGCAACTCTCCCCGGTCTGCTTCACAGCAACATTATTCTGGATACCTTCACTACTGGGCCCTGTGATGTCCTATTTCCTAGACCGTCTAGCATCTTCTTTCCTCAAAAACTGGGCTGCCTTTGCATAGAAACGGTCCAACGAAGCGGGGGGTTTCCCAGCTAACCAATCATCAATTCGAAATCAGGATTGATCCCTTTAGTCAATGCCATCAAAATAGAGTTGTCATTGGGATTGCTGACTTCGACACAAGAAGCATGGAACCTTTCCAAATAATGCCTTAGAGTCTCTCCTGGAGCTTGAGTAACACTGGACAAGGTGTTAACATCCTTCGGTCTTGTAGCATGCATACGAAACTGCTCAACAAACTTAGTAGCTAACTAGTCAAAACATGAAATAGACCTTGGTGGTAGACGGGTGAACCACATAGTCGCAATGCCTCCTAAGGAGATAGGGAAGCTTCTACACTTACCTGCATCGTTAGCTCGAGCGGCATTTATAATCCATTCATATTTCAGAATATGTTGGTTGGGATCCGAATTTCCTTCATACATCGGCAAGGTCGGCATCCTGAATCGACGGGGCGGTTCCGCATGTAAGATATCATTGGTGAACGAGGTGTGACTTCTCAAAATCCCTCGATCATCATTAGTGAGGCGTTGACTTTCTCTTATCATCTGGCATATCATAGTTGGTGTATCAAGCATCTGGAGATTCGGGGCCAAGGCATGGTCGGGTTCCATGTCATGAGGATGGTCTGGTCGCCGTCTACGGTTCGTTCCATGCCTCCTTGGCTTCCGGGCTTCATGGAACTAAGGATCTTGGGCATGAATGCGGTCGTGAGGGGCTGGATCTGGTTGGTTCTAGATCTCGGCATCCAGATCTATAGCAACAACAGCGTTGTCATGAGTAGTGTTGCAAGGAAGATCCCCTCCCAGGAAGGAGGGTGCAGCGTGATGCTCTGTAGAAGGACCTATCCCGGCCTGTCCAGGATTTGTAGCATACGGGTGGCCAGAGGCTTCTGCATAATTCACATATAATCGGCGGCATGTAGATCTATGATTGAAGTCAGATGACGCCGAGCTTACAGACAGGGAAAAAGAGGTATGCTCCCTTCTAGATCTCCCTCGCCTTTCTTCATTCAGCTGGTTCACAAGTTCCGGTTTGCCACGGATCTATTGAGTGAGCTCTTGATGGCTTTGAGTGAGCTCATGCATGAGGGTCTGGAATTCCTCTCTAGTTACTGGATCGGGTGGATCTAGAGCTCCAGCTGATGTTTGGCCTGTAGTAGTCAGCTGCGCGGGACTTTTCCTATCCCTTCCTTCGGGATAGCGGCGTTGGAAGCGGTTCTAGTAGTGTGCACCATGTTGAATGTAGTTCTTCTTAGATCTGGAACGATCTGAATAGAATAGAAGAAACCACCGGAAGATGGATTTGGATCTCCTCCTTAGATTTTAGCAATCTAACAACGGTAGGGGATCCACAGAATCAGAGGAAAAGTAGAGTTTCTCTCAATGAAAGCACCAAAATGTTTGTACCAAAAATGGGCACAACACTCTTTAGGTGTAATTGAAGAGATTAGAATGAAGAAGTAAAATGTAAAATGAGGCTAACCTTACAATCACGCCAAGAAAAAATAAGCAGTAACAGAAAGAAAACAAGAATTTATAGTGGTTCGGCGTTATTACCTACGTCCACTTTGAAGGTTTTGACGTTTATTGCTGATTAGAAACTAAATTACAACAGTAGAACAGCTAACACTCGAATTACAATGGAGTTCAACTCAGGCGAAAGCATAAAAGTCCCTTTTTAGTTGCAATGAAGGTGCTATTTATAGGTGTGAAGCTGGAAATATCTTCCTTGAATCTCGTAATACCCTTTCTCAAGCCTTGGTGGGCCCACACGATCGATCTGGAGCCGTTTGGGATCGATCCCTGATCGATCCACAATGATTTCGTATCAATCGAAAATAACTCCAATTGAGCTGCGATTGATCATGGATGTTCCCGAGGTGGTATGCAAACTGCTCTGAAAATCTCATCACATTTGGATTTGTAGTGGAGTTATTGATCAATCAAAGTTGCAAATATGGAGTGGCTAAAGCACTCGTATCGATACCTTCATATCGATCCCTTTGTGTCGATGACGTGGCATGCGCGCTTTGTAGAGATCCAAAATTTGTGCATAGAGACCGCTTCTTTTGGGTTGACCGCTTCTTTCGATTCCATCTGATGCTTTGCTTTCTGTATCTATGTTTTGCCTCCATCTTCATATCGATCATAGGTTTTTCTCTTCGTATCGATCAAGTAGGCGATCGTTACGAAATGCGTGGTTGCTGGCCAAGTGAAGAGCGATCGATCTGGGAAGTGCCGGAGCCTATCGTTACGAGTTTGAACCATATGGATGCGAACGATGGATGCCGAGTGCCTGAGTCACGTTCGTTTCATATTTATGTCGATCGATATGAAATGATGGATACGAATGATGGATACGAAATTGGCATGTTTCTCATGATTTTTGGTCGTTCCATAACTTGAGCATACTAACTCCGATTGACCTGAAATTTGGAATGTTGCCTTGCATAGCTCTTCTTGTCAGATCATGCTAATTGTGGATCGATCCGGAATTGGACAAAGTTTGCCTGTGTCCATCGTGAATCTGCAGATAATTGATTTCCGGAGCAGACTTCAGTCTCTAGTCAAGTCCTTGGTATCACGGCCTTGCCAAAAGGCAGGATAACACATATTCTATTTTTATTTTACTGCTTTAGTTACTTGTTACCATTTATTCTCTTTCTACTTCGGTACATTTAGTACTGCATATCAAAATTTCGGTAACAAATATTAAAAAAATTAAATGGTTAGAAAACATAGCAAGACAACACGGTTAGTACACTCATATTTGAGTATGGTTAAGAAATTTTAGATGAATATGAAAATTTTAAGATTTACAACTAGCTTGTGTTGCCGACTTTAATTAATTAATTGGATTTTTGTTAATTGACGATAAAACAATTTTAAACTAAATAGCTTGTGAAGTACAATAGTTTAAATCACTTCACTAAAAGTCATAGATTTAATTTTGAACATGTTCATTACAGAAGAAAATTTCAATTAAAACCCAATTTTCTTGCATACGATTGTCTTTCAACAAAATATTTCATATTTGAATGATCCAATGTGCATTATGAATCTCTTTTGTATCTGAACATATAAAAATTGCAGTTTTAGTGCACAATGTATAAGCATGGAACCTCCATAATGAGAAATTTCATGGTAATCTCATATTCAAAATAGAAAATGATTTATACTTTTACCTCCTTGAAGTAGAAAAAAAATTGTAATAGCAGAAGAGGCTAAACTTAGCTCAAAGAAGCCACTATTCGAAGAATAAAATTCTCTTTTCAAGCTAATAGTGGATTGATATGCCTAAAGTCTCCTTCAAAAATTTTCAAGCAAAGTAAGAAGTATGTAGCTTTGGAATTACGTTGACAATTCAAAAACATGACAAAGTCTAAACTTTAATAGATAAAGCTTTGACAGATAATGAAGATAAGTGGTGAGTACAACGATATAAGGATATATCTTTAATTTTGAACTAAATTTCCTAAAAACAAATGCACAACTTTCAACTTAAGAGTAAATATGGACATTTGTGAATATCATGTTGAACACAAAGGAGGGAATATAACAATCATATGTATGCAGGCAGAGGAGAATCTTTGGTATAAAATGGTTTATCCATATATAATGGGTTATTCAATTCGCTTCACAACAAAAACTGTAAAGACCCGTAAAATTTTCAATAATTTAATTTGTTAGGTTAATAAGTTTTGGGTGATTTAATATAGAAAAAAAAATTTATCTATTAATAATTGAACAATGGTAATTAGAACTAATTAGTAACAATTGAAATGAAGTCCCAATGATGAAATAATGTAAATTAGTTATAAATTTGAATGTAAAAAACAAGTGTGAATGTTGAATCATTAATGAAATAATATGTGATAAATAGAAATTGAAGTAAATCAGTGTTAATTGAGCAATTGTAACATTTGATTTGTAAATAATAATGGATTCATTAATGTGGATTAAAGTAATAGTAACGGGTGTGAGTTACTATTTAATTGGCATATTAATTTAGTTATAACAGTTATATTTGAGTATAAATTCAAATATAAGTAAATAAGGGTAAGTGGTGTATAAATAAATAAATTTGTATAATTGATAGTAATTGAATGAATTCAATATCAGGTAAGTAATTATGATAATTAGTTGAATATATGATAAACTTAAGTGTAAATTAAAGGGTAGTGATAAATGCTATTATAAGTTGCCTATTTAGTCTATAAAATAATTAGAATATCTTTAATGTCATTAATGAGAATTTATGCAGTAACGGGAGGTGTGAATGTATAAAATAAATAGAAACGTAAATTTATTTATAAAGTAATCAATTGGTAAAAGGAATGGAACTAAGGTAAATTAATGAATTGGTTTTAAATCTTAATTGATGTGTACAATTGACAAGATTTCACATTTAGAAATGTAACATTTTATACAAATTTAAGAAAAATATATATGTCATTCTTTTTCCCGTAACTCCTACCTTTTTCGTTTCTTAACATTCATTTCCACTTTCTTGCCATCCAAACTCCTCATAGCCGTGCATATCCAGTTGAAATTCACGTACAAAATTTATTTCCTATCCTCGTTTTTCATTTGCATTTGGGAACAAAATATATACAAGATTCTTTTCCTTTAATATAAAGGGTGACTTTTCCTTTTCTTACCATTCAAGACTCCACTTCTTAGCCGTTTCTTCTTTTTCCTTCTATAGCCGTGAATTACTCTTATCAAATCACGTACAAGATTATTTCCCATTCACTCCTTTCTCATTTTATTTCGAGAAAATAATATACAAGATCCATGGCTTCCTCTTGTTCTTCTTTTTTCTATTCTTTCTTTTTTCCTTTTCTCTTTGTTTTCTCCATGTCTTGCTCGGCCTCTACCATGCCTTAGCCGACCACTACACCATCTCCACCACTATGCCGACCACCATCACCCATCATCACCTTCTCTACACTTAGGCCGTGACCACTAGATCTAAAAACATCACAAGTCATGACCAAAAACCCTAGCCTAGACCACATATTCACCTTCCTCTTCCTTGGTTTGCTCGGCCACAACAATTCCATTCACCTCCTTGTTGTTCCATGACCACTACATCACCATAGCCATGCTTCATGTTGCCTTAACCCATGCCATAGCCATGACCGAGCACATAGAGACTTAGGGCTGAACCAAAACCCCTCTTGCCCTTGACCTTTTGGCCTTCCAATGAAGTTGTAACCTCCATTTCTTCAAATTCCTCACCATAACCATGTACACACCACTTTGGCCAAGCCTAGGTGCCTCTAAACATGATGAGGCCGAGCACTACATGGTGTGGTCAAGCCCACTTGACCATGGCCTAGCCACTTGATTGATTTAAAGCAAGGTTATGTCACTTTGATTCATTCTTTTCATTGTTTTAATCTATAAATCTTGTGTTGAATTTTACTCTTATAATTTTGTAAATTGTTTGTATACAAGATTGGATCTTGACTCTCCATCACAAAAAATCTTGTTCGTGCATAGTCGTGCTTTCAGAATTTGTTTTGTGTCTCTTGTTTGTTATCACCAGCTTTAAAAAGGTGAGTTCATCACTCTCGACATACGTACTTTTATAATTGTGAAACAATGGCATGTGAGTTGTAGAAAATTTATATGTTATGTTAATATGTTCATATATGTCTGTGATGTGAGTATATGATGTTAAATTATGTTTATATATTTGTTACATCATCTGATATGATATTATATGTTCTATTGTTCATTTATTTGCTGTTTCTCACACTGCAAGTTCCCTATCGCTATGAGTTGAATGGATACATACCCGAACGGACATTAGAATAAGGAAAAATTGTTATGAGCTGAAATGATAGGCTCGAGTGATTTTTATTGTATTTTTATTTGACTTGGGATTGCGGGTTTGAAATGATAGAACCTGGATTTTTCTTTTTAAATTACGGATTGGAATGATACATATCCGTATCACTTGACCTAGGTTAGAAAATATTATACAGGCCCATGGCATATTTTAAATAAAATTTTCCTAAGAATTTATTAAGTATTTTAAATGATATTTTCCTTAAAGATTTTTAAGTATTTTGAGTTTTATGGATATATGAAATTTTAACTTAAATTTTGATTTAATGCTTTAAATTATAAAGGTGTATTGGTTTTTCTATAAGTTAAAATTTTTATAAGTTAATAATTGGTTTTAAGTTTAATTAAGGATCTTTATTGATGATAAATAACTTAATAATTGAATTTCACCTAATATGGAAGTTTAAGTCTAACCTAGTAATTGTTATGAATTTTACTTTATGAAACGGACATGTTTTGTGTAATAAATAATGTATTTTGAACTGATAAAACGGAATACAGTTCTAATTGGACATTTTGTAATAAAATTTATTTAACTAGAAAATCATAGTTAATTGATGTCTAAATGAATAGATCTAAAAGAAAAATTGTTATGATTTTTAAATGGAAAAATGTAACTTTAATTATGACCTAACTTGATAATTGGAAATTTGGTTTTTCAAACGGAAATTTTAAGTTAAGTAAATAAATAGAAATTTAGTTAGTGGTTAAAAATAAAAGTTAAGTAAAATAGTGTATTTTGACTTAATAAATGAATTATGGTTTAAATTGGATATTTATTTATAAAATTTTATTTTATTAAATCATAAGTTAGATATATCCAAATGAATGCTTTTGAAGCATGAAATATGATTTTATATGTTAAAAATGGCTAAAATTGAAGTTTTAATGTTTCTGAAAAGTTTTAATAAAATCTGGGATTTTATTGGTAGCATTTATAAATGGTTTTAAGATGGCATTTGTTAAGTGCTATCATTTCTGAAATTTAACTAAGTTCTGAAATAACTAAATATCTATTACGGCACTTTATAAGTGTTGTTGTTCTGAAATTTAACTATGTTTTGAAACAACTAAATACCTATTACAGCACTTTATAAGTGCTGTTGTTTTGAAACTGAACTGTTTGCAACACTAAAATACCTACTGTAGCACTTTATAAGTGCTGTTGTTTCTGAATTTGACAATGTTTTGAAATATTACTAATATATCTACTGTAACACTTTATAAGTGCTGTTGTTAGTTGATAATACAATGTTTTGGAAATTTTATAATTGAATGAATGAACTTAGAAATGCTACAACTTTGAAATGAATATTATTTGACGTTGAATTTAAATGGTTTAAATGAATATTAAATTAAAGGGTGTTATGACTTTCTAAGTATTATGATTTTCAAAGAATAACATTTCTAAATTGTTATGATTTCAAAATATTATGGTTTCAAAGTGTTGGGTTTCAGAGTTGTTAGACTTTGAAAGGTACTATGGTTTTGAAAATGAAATTGTGTGAAATTGTATTTAATTAAGAATTGCCTTTAAATATTTTAGCGTGAAACTTATTCAAATTGAAGATTTAAGAATGTGACTTTATAAAGTGGTTTGGTTTAAGATGATTTAAAGGAATATTTCAAGTTTATTAAACTTAGGGAAATATTCAGTGATTTGGAAATTTGGGTTTTATTTGAATGATATATTGATTTGGTTTTTGGAATTTAAATGATATATTATTGCTTTGGGACTTGAAATGGAAATGATATACTGATTTGGCTTTGAAATGAAATAATATAGTATTTAGTTTTGAAATGGATATGATATTTTGGGTTTTAAAGTAAATGATTTTGAAATAAATATCCATGGGTTATAATAACGATTGGTTGGCAAAGAGACCATGATCAGATATGGGCATACTCTCTGTCGATACCGAAAACCACTTTGACAACCGTGTACGCGGTAGAGATTCCAGAATGAAGTAGGATGGTGGCGACGATCCTATTGAGGTATGAACGTGGACCCGTTCCCGTGAGTTGGCATAAGGTGGCTAAAACAGAAGCGATTCTCGGGCCAATGAGGTAGCACCTCTGATCGGACGCATTTCTTCGATACCATTCTATTACTTTGTGATTGATTTGGTGGCCACCGTTCGATTTTTGATTTGGGAGTGTGTTCCGAGGTGGGCGGTAGTGGCTGCTATGTGTTTCCACCGGCCCGGATACGTAATTGGTATATCTACCCTGGCATTGCCTAGTTGTGCCTTGTCACCTACCATATCGAGCTTTACTACGAGTTTCTATTTGTGTCGTACCTATGGAGTATCTTCTCGTAGCCTCCCGATTAGGAGGTATGCAGGTACTGCATAGACTATTGGCACTATTATGTGTTAAGGGCTATATGGGTAACCCCTTAACGCTATTTAAAAGTAAGTTTATTTTACTATAGACATTATTATATTAGCGAAATATTACTACATAGTAAATAGTTTATCGGATCCTTAAAGAATGGGTGATCCCAAGCATTCTTTAAGTTACTTGTACCTTTATATTACAGTTCACTTGAGTTGGTTTACATTGTATAAGTATGTATGTCCTGACACGAGTGTTTTGTGTTTTGCTTTACGCTTGGGTCAGACTGAGTGATACAGCATTCAAGACTTACCTTTGGAGTTGGAGCTTCGCTTGGATCCATCTATTAATTCTTCTTTCAGTCATTCAGTTGATTCCAGTGATGTATTTAGATCTTGTATTTGACTATTGTATTGAGACATCTTTGTATTCATGATTTCTATTGTATCATGTTGAACTCTGTTATTATTATATATATATAGTAGCTTCATGAACTACTATTTCTTTGCTTCCGCTGCATTGTTATATTACTCCGTGTCTGTGATTTATTTACTATATATTCTGAGTTTTGCCAAATTTATTTACAGTCTATTGTTTTGAATTATTCAAGTCCGGCATGTGTGGATTTATTGTCGATTTGAATGTTCCAAAATAGTGGGTCGTTACAATTGGTATCAGAGCTTTGGCTTCAGGCAAAACTTAGCATATATGGTAAATTTATTTACAGAATCACTTTCGTTCGAGCTTGAATCTCTTCCTTTTTGACTCAACTTCTTTTGAATTTTGGAAAGTTCCCTGCGGTTCCAAACCCATTCTTGTCTCTCCCTATTCGTCTTCTTTTGATTCTAGAGTATCCCATGACTCCACTTCGAATGATTGTTAAGGGGTGAAACTCCTTTACAAGAAGCATTGATTCACCGAAGATTTCCGCATTCTCGGTTTACAATGTTATATATCTCTTGTTATCCCGAATTCTATCTCTTAGGATCGGATGTAGGTTTTTCCCAGAACTCTACATCGATCTTATTCTTTAAGTCACGGTTGACCCGATTAAGGTTGCCCGCGATTTATATAAGCTTATTCATTCCCTTATTTTGGTATTGGATCATCTTGTCTTTTGTTTCCAACTTATCTTCAAATCATTCTTGAAGTGTATTTGTAAAACTAATATTTAAAATGTTTTATATATATGGTGTTGTTTGAGTTGCTGATGTTGATTTGGGTTTCCGATCGATTCGTCTGATCAACGCTATCAATAGGATCTCCAAAACACTTGAACAGAGCAAACTGACACCATATTGTTTTCAAACTTGGTAAATGAGATAAATTTTGTATAACTATATTTTATATATGTACAATTTTATGAATTTGATAGTTAATTGAATTGGTTGTTAAGAAATTATATTTGATTTATATATAGCTTGTAACCATTGGTTTTTGTTTCATATAAAAATAGTTGAACTATAAAACATGGTTATAAATTAATTTGGAAATTTAAATGAATTTAAAACAAGAATTGAGAATTTAATTTCCAAAGATTTCAAACTTTGGGTTTTAAAGTTTTAAAAGGATATATTATTTAAAATATTTTCGAAAAATTGTTTCTAAAGAATTTTAAATGTTTAAATCAGTGCTCTTTTCTCTGTTGCTGGAAAATAATTTCGGTGATGACTGCAGCATCATCGACGTTCATTTTGGAGTTTCGAAGTGAAGAGACCATCTTATAGCCTTGCTATAGTTTTGTTTTGAAAAATTTAATTGATTTGAATTTCTAAAATATGACTTGATTTATAATATATATATTGGTATATGATTTCAAATTTGATTTGATATATATTATGTATATATATTTATTTACCTAGAATAGTTTGAAGTTAATCAGAAATTTAATTCTTAAAATTTTATCTTAAAGGATAATTTCAATTATAAAAGGAAATCAAGATCGTTGAATAAATGTTCTAACTTGAGGTAATTGAATTTGAAAATTTTATTTGTATAATATTCAGTTGCACCCCAATATAACTTACCTAAATCATTCAGAAGTTAACTATGTAATTGGATAATGTACAATATAAAAGGATTTTATAAATAAAATTTGAGTGGTTATAATAAATGTTATACACTAAAATTTTAGTTATAAAAGATTAATAAAGGTAAATAGAATAAAAGTTAAGTGAATAATTTATGATTTAAAATGGTGTTAAAGGAATTTATAAATAAATTGGAGTAGTTATAATAAGTGTAAATATACTTAATATATGTGATTAGATATATTAAGTGGAATAAAATTAAATAATAATTTGGAATAAAGAAGAATTAAATTTATTGCATAAATTATGAGCATAATAAATGATTTACAAATTCATGACTTTGGAAAATTGTTAATTTAAGATAATTGTATGATGAGATAATGAGATTTAAAAATAGTTAAGATTTATTTAAATTAGGTGAAATAAAATGGATGAAATCAATTATTAATTTAAGTTGAAATCTTCATGGTTTAAAATTTATTATATTATTTTGTTTTCCAATCTCTTTTCTTTCGGATTTTCCTGTTTTCCTGCATCCTAAGCGGGAATTGAATTCCGAATTGATTTTATTCCTAAAGTTCAACCTATAGTCCTTCCTTCCAGAAGAACTTATCTTTACTTGTCAGTTTTGGAAACTTTTCATAAATCTTTGAGTACTCACCTGAATCTGAGCACTGCTTACCATCCACAGACCGATGGTCAAACGGGAAGAGTGAATCAGGTTCTAGAGGATCTCCTTCGTGCTTTTGTTCTTGAATTTGAAAGATCATCTCCATCTTGTAGAATTCATCTATAACGATAGTTATAATGTCAGTCTTCTTTCATATTGTTTTATCTCATTCTATCTGTTTTGGGTATAAATTAATTTAAATTGAATTGAATTTATATGGTTAAAATCATTGATTTTGTTTTGAGTTTCAATTTAATGTTCTTTCAGGGTGTTTCTATTCTCCTACCTTCTTCCTTTTCAGGGACGAAAAGTTTTGAGTGGGGGAGAGTGTAACGACCCGTAAAATTTTCAATAATTTAATTTGTTAGGTTAATAAGTTTTGGGTGATTTAATATAGAAAAAAAACTTTATCTATTAATAATTGAACAATGGTAATTAGAACTAATTAGTAACAATTGAAATGAAGTCCCAATGATGAAATAATGTAAATTAGTTATAAATTTAAATGTAAGAAACAAGTGTGAATGTTGAATCATTAATGAAATAATATGTGATAAATAGAAATTGAAGTAAATCGGTGTTAATTGAGTAATTGTAACATTTGATTTGTAAATAATAATGGATTCATTAATGTGGATTAAAGTAATAGTAACGGGTGTGAGTTACTATTTAATTGGCCTATTAATTTAGTTATAACAGTTATATTTGAGTATAAATTTAAATATAAGTAAATAAGGGTAAGTGGTGTATAAATAAATAAATTTGTATAATTGATAGTAATTGAATGAATTCAATATCAGATAAGTAATTATGATAATTAGTTGAATATATGATAAACTTAAGTGTAAATTAAAGGGTAGTGATAACAGCTATTATAAGTTGCCTGTTTAGTCTATAAAATAATTAGAAAATCTTTAATGTCATTAATGAGAATTTATGCAGTAACGGGAGGTGTGAATGTATAAAATAAATAGAAACGTAAATTTATTTATATAGTAATCAATTGGTAAAAGGAATGGAACTAAGGTAAATTAATTAATTGGTTTTAAATCTTAATTGATGTGTACAATTGACAAGATTTCACATTTAGAAATGTAACATTTTATACAAATTTAAGAAAAATATATTTATGTTTCTTTTTCCCGTAACTCCTGCCTTTTTTGTTTCTTAACATTCATTTCCACTTTCTTGCCATCCAAACTCCTCATAGCCGTGCATATCAAGTTGAAATTCACGTAAAAAATTTATTTCCTATCCTCGTCTTTCATTTGCATTTAAAGTGGTTTGGTTTAAGATGATTTAAAGGAATATTTCAAGTTTAATAAATTTAGGGAAATATTCGGTGATTTGGAAATTTGGTTTTTTATTTAAATGATATATTGATTTGGTTTTTGGAATTTAAATGATATATTATTGCTTTGGGACTTGAAATGGAAATGATATACTGATTTGGCTTTGAAATGAAATAATATAGTATTTAGTTTTGAAATGGATATGATATTTGGGTTTTAAAGTAAATGATTTTGAAATAAATATCCATGGGTTATAATAACGATTGGTTGGTAAAGAGACCGGGATCGGATATGGACATACTCTCTGTCGATACCGAAAACCACTTTAACAACCGTGTACGCGGTGGAGATTCCAGAATGAAGTAGGATGATGGCAACGATCCTATTGAGGTATGAACGTGGACCCGACTCCTGTGAGTTGGCATAAAGTGGCTATAATATGAGCGATTCTCGGGCCAATGAGGTAGCACCTCTGGTCGGACGCATTTCTTCGATACCATTCTATTACTTTGTGATTGATTTGGTGGCCACCCTTCGATTTTTGATTTGGGAGTGTGTTTCGAGGTGGGCGGTAGTGGCTGCTATGCGTTTCCACCAGCCCGGATGCGTAATTGATATATCTACCCTGGCATTGCCTAGTTGTGCCGTATCACCTACCATATCGAGCTTTACTACGAGTTTTTATTTGTGTCGTACCTATGGAGTATCTTCTCGTAGCCTCCCGATCAGGAGGTATGCAGGTACTATATAGACTATTGACACTATTATGTGTTAAGGGCTATATGGGTAACCCCTTAATGCTATTTAAGAGTAAGTTTATTTTACTATAGACATTATTATATTAGCGAAATATTACTACATAGTAAATAGTTTATCGGATCCTTAAAGAATGGGCGATCCCAAGCATTCTTTAAGTTACTTGTACCTTTATATTACAGTTCACTTGAGTTGGTTTACATTGTATAAGTATGTATGTCCTGACTCGAGTGTTTTGTGTTTTGCTTTACGCTCGGGTCAGACTGAGTGATATAGCATTCAAGACTCACCTTTGGAGTTGGAGCTTCGCTTGGATCCATCTATTAATTCTTCTTTCAGTCATTCATTTGATTCCAATGATGTATTCAGATCTTGTATTTGACTATTCTATTGAGACATCTTTGTATTCGTGATTTCTGTTGTATCTTGTTGAACTCTGTTATTATTATATATAGTAGCTTCATGAACTACTATTTCTTTGCTTCCGATGCATTGTTATATTACTCTGTGTCTGTGATCTGTGATTTATTTACTGTATATTCTGAGTTTTGCCAAATTTTATTTACAATCTATTGTTTTGAATTATTCAAGTCCGGCGTGTGTGGATTTATTGTCGATTTGAATGGTCCAAAATAGTGGGTCGTTACAAAAACTTTCTACTATGGTCATTTGCAAATTAATATGTTGTCAAACACACAAACACAACTTTATTTAATCAAACCCACTAATCATGAATCAGCACAATCCAACCACGCAAATTAATCAAACCATTTAGAGATCCATTAATACAAGTTAGTATACGTAATATATAGTTAGTTGTATATACTTGAGGACGTCTTAAGATATTTTTAGGCCCTAGAAGAAAACAACTCAATGCTTGTTTTACTGAACAACAATCATTTTATTCATTTATAAAGGTCTACACTCTTTTATAAATTAGGAAAAATAAAAAGAGTGACTTTATTTTAGAAATCATATACTTTGTTGACAGTTGAATACATTAGTAAATAAATATATTATTAACTGTAGTATATAACTTATAATTTATATAATTGTCAGGTATATTAATTATATCATAGAGGTATATGTCAAGAACTATAGATACCAATTTATAACAACTACGGTAAAACACTGAGCTAAATTTATTCACTAATATAAAATAGAGTAAATTTAAATATGGTTATACTGTTAATTTAAATTCAAATAGCTTAGACAAAAATTAAATTAGCTTTGCTAATTAAAATAAAAATTAACAAATTTTGAATTTTTTGAAGGAAAAATGATTGCTGATGTGGAAGTTTTGTTAATGAACTGTGATTTTGAATTTGTTAAATTTTGCGTTGCAGTTTTCCCATTTTCAAATTTTATTTAAATCTAATAAAGCAGTTCTTTATTTTTGCACTTTGAGTCCAAATAAAAAATGAACTTGTTAATTAAAATAAGATGTAAGGAAAGGTAAACTTTTGAAAAAAAAATGATTATTGATGTGGAATAAACTGCTTTCTCCCTATAAATTTTGAAATGTTTTTCTATTTTCACTTTTAATAAAATGTTATAAAATAGCATTTTATTGCTTTGCGTTTAAGCAAACAAATCGGTGAATTGTGAGAGCTTTTATGGTATGCAACTACAGAATTGTGAAGTAAGAAAATTCCGTAATGGTAAGGATATAATGGAATTTAACAATTAATTTATGTAAAGTTGCAAATTTAATATTCGTACAAACATGTCAATGGTTCAATTTTTTTTTCAAAAGGATGATTGATGATCTTCGTAACTATCAACTATATCAATTATATCCTAATGGTATGTGTTAAGAATGTCAATTTATATTAGTTACAGTGAACACCAAAGCAAGATAATTGTTTGTTATAATCAGGTATATTTTGAATAATGATAAATCTATGTAAATGTTGCTTGTTTAGACCACGTTGATGTTATACTAATTAATTATAGAGGAATTAATACTTACACTAAACAAGCGTTGAGCCGCACCCAAAGCCTAAACCACAACATTTCCAACATTCTGAAACTACCGTTATTGTACCACATATAGCTGCTAAGCCAGCTGCTATAGCACAGCCTGCAGGTACTGAGCCTATAGATGTTGAGCCTGCAACTGTTGTTGCTGGATATAACCTATTAATATCATATTGTAAAACAAATAAAATAGAAAAATTGTCAAATAATCTTTCCAAAACTAAGGTTTTATTTCTATCCACGGTTTCATGCATCAATCAATCAAATATCAAATGACTTTACTTTTATGCATCGTTCAACTATTAGGACCTATTTGGATAGCCTCTTACCTTATTTTAATTGTAGGAGACAAATAGTCTATATGGATGGACAAAAAAAGATTGACTTTTAAAAGCTAATTTAGGAAAAATAAAAAGCGTGACTTTATTTTATAAGTCAACACTCATTTTTCAAATTTGGAAAGAAAAGTTGTAAAATAAGACTGTACTCATTTGGAGCAATATACACTCGGTTTCTGAATTAAAGAAGAAGATTTAAAAAGAATTGGTTGTTATAGAAATCGAATACATGGCCCATAAATAGATAAATATGACATCAGTTTACTTCACTGTAGAAGCTATATACTTATAAATTATAAGTAACATTATATGTTAAATACTTTATAAATTCTATTTGTACAATTGAGGCCCTCAAATATTTTGGGCTCTAAATGACTACCTTGTTTGCCTAATTTTTGTGACGGACCTACATATACTTATCACGATAATTGATATTTTATAGTAATTTACTTTTAGGCATCTATCTGCATTACCTGATCGGCGATGGAAGAAGTAGAGCGGCGACAAGCAATGTGAAGAGTGAAGTAACGAGCGACATGGCAGAGAGCGGAGTACGGAGCGACAAGAAACCTTATGTTGTTGAGTTGGTAAATTGGTAAATGAGAAACCAAGAGTAGTGTCGACCAGAGTGATAACGGGCAACGAGTGATAAGTGACGGTGAAGGAGTGGAGTCGAGCAACCATATGCAGAGGTAAATAGTGGCGGAAATGATTAGGATTTCGTTTTCTTTATGATAAATTAGTAAGAGTTGGGGAAATTAATATTGGTATGGGTATGTTGTAGCTGTACAAAGTGGACTAAGGCACGCAAAAGTAGTAAGCCTATCCTATGCATCCCTACGCCACTTGTCAATTTAAATTTAAATGTAATTATGGACTAAGGCACACAGAAGTGGTAAGAATATCATATGCATCCCTACGCCACTTGTCAATTTAAATTTAAACGTAATTTAATTTTATAACTAATATAATTTAATTTAAATTCAATTTTAAAGTTATATATATAATTTTATTTTCATTCTGATATTATAAGTTTGTGTGCATAATTTAAAAGTAATTATAAGTTAATTTTGAGTTAAATTCAATTTTAAAAGTTATATAATGTAAATTTATTTTTCATAATCATGATAGTTTAAATTCAATTTTACATGTTATCGTAATATTATCTTAATACTCCAATTTATTGAATTTAATTATTATTCGGTGTTTGTTAAATATCTGAAAGTTAGTTAACTTATAAGACCAAAAATCAAACTAAGTCTGAATGACATGAAATATCATATTTAACCTTTTACAACAACAACAATGATTCTACATGGTGGGGTTTATAAAATAAAAATGGAAGCAAATACGTTAGTTCTCTTCACGTTCCAAATGTTCAGTTAATACAATTTTCATCTTAAAATTTAAATTTATTATAGTTCGGATTTAAAATTCATATATATATATATATATATAATATTTAAATTTTATTTTAGTTTCGAAAGTTAGCAAAGTTTAATGAAAATTTGAATTCAATTTAATAACACAATTTCAAATTAAATTTTAATAGTTGTAAAACTAACATAGGCGTAGGGAATGCGTAGCATTTACGCACTCCCTATGTCGGCCTACGCAAATAGAAGCTAAGCTAACAGCAAAGCCTGACATTGGGAAAGCATGGGGAAGACCCTACGCAATGGTTAAATTTCCTAAGAAAAATTTGGCGTAGAAAATGGGTAGGGAATTTTTTACATATTCCATACGTTGGGCGTGAGGAAGGCGTAGGTAAATCTTCCCTAAACCCTACTTTTATGTGGAAATCTAAACTGGCATAAGGATGGTGTAGGTAACTGTTATGTCTTCCCTAAGCCAAAATTAATTGTCTTGAAATTTGTTAGGCGAGAAATGTATAGGGAATTACCTATGTCGTTGTAACAGCCCGCACCTCACTTAATGCAGATATTGTCCCCAACTTAGTCACCTTCGCCTCATGAGCCGAGCCAAGGTGTGGAGTTTTGTTCCTTAAAAGGCCTCGACGTTGTTATGAGGTGAAGGCATTGGTATATAAGCACCCACTTCATAGCGTTTTCCACGATGTGGGACTATTATTCCCATTTTGAAGGGGTGTTACAATCTCCCCCCTTTAGAGCTAAACGTCCTCGTTGGCTCATGAACACAACACCACCCAGGCGTCGTGACTGTAACACGTACAAACTACAATTCCAGCTGGGTATGGCTCTGATACCAATGTAACAGCCCGCACCTCACTTAACACAGATATCGTCCCCAACTTAGTCACCTCCGCCTCATGGGCCAAGCCAAGGTGTGGGGTTTTGTTCCTCAAAAGGCCTCGACGTTGTTATGAGGTGAAGGCTTTGGTATATAAGCACCCACTTCATAGTGTTTTTCCGCGATGTGGGACTATTATTCCCATTTTGAAGGGGTCTTACAGTCGTCTGTACGTCTTCCCTACGTTTTCATGTTTTCCCAACGCCGCACCTACGCAAGATAAGGATGTCGTGGGGAATTCTAGGTTAAAAATCAGCATTTTTCCAATGATGATATTTATTATGAATATTAACATAACTTACTTTTTTTATTTTATATAATACTATGCTCTCATGCCATGAGCTATAAGTTCTTGAAGGTAAATAGTTTTTGAAACTACGAACTTTAGGAATGTTGCAACCTATGCATCAACCAGGAGTCGAACCTCCATCCTCAAGTCTTGTAACTTACTATTTAATATATATAATAATCCATATCAATACCTCTAAGAAATCCATTATTTAAATAAAATAAAATAAAAATCATTATTGTTATTATTATTTTGATAATATATTCTTTATATATAACTATATATAGATGCGTATATATATAAAGAACTCATATATTATTAAAACAATAACTAAATTCAAACCAAAAAAACAAATTTAATAATAGATATATATATGTGTGTGTGTGTGTGTGTGTGTATGTGTGAGTGAAAATTAATGGAATGATAAAATGCATTAAAATCATATGCAATCTAAAAAGATTATAAAGAATCATCATTATAACTCTCTACTAGTGCGAACTCGTGCTATGCACATGGGGTTCACCACATAATTTTTTTAGTGGTACATTTTTAGATTGTAGTCATATGAAGAAGAAAGTTTATATTTATGGATTGAATTTATTTAGATTGGTTTATTACTTGAACATCAGTGGCAAACATTTATCAATAAATCTACTTAAGTATTCTTGAATCATACATAGTATAGCAATTTTTAGAGAACAATGGATTTATACAAAAAAATTAATGTCATACGTTAATTATTTCTTACATGATAGCATTACATTACTAAGCATGCCTATTAATTTAAGTGGTGCATAAGTTAAAAACATGAATTCATCTTATATATAATATAAGTTCAAATATTTACACATTCGATATGATAATAGTATTCTATATGGAATAAAGAAACCATGCTAAGTGAAATAGTGTTTCGAAACTAGTTTAAATAAACAATATTCTAACATTTTCATTAGTATAAATATTGACGCTTATTAATACTAATTGAATTAGAAAATTATTTTAGTTACTTCAAAGGTTATATTTTTAACCGGTGTAGCATATTATAATGTGCAAAATATAAATAAACAATAAATATTGTGTACTATATTATTTTGGAACACCCAGGTAAGCTGGACGGTTTCATAAACTCCCGAGTGAGTGCATTAGAAAGTTCCTCCACTATGGGTAATTTACAAATTAATTTAATGTTGTCATTGGTAATTGATCCTTGCATATTTTTATTATCTCTAATGTCATGATATGCTACCACTCAAGGACATCGTAGTCAAATTTCTAGATAGCTAAATGATTCTAGCATTCACTTCAAATAATCATATCACTATATATTAACTGAAACAATATAAAATTTAGCATAATTGAAAGCAAAATAATTATCACGATGAGAAATACTTTTGGATATGCCTAAAATACTTTAGATGACATCGTATTGAAAATAACTATAAGATCGAATGGTATAAGAAAATATAAACAACAAAGCTAGTCATTAAAATATCAATGCTAGGGATTAAAATATTGTGTAATTATATGTCATCATAAATACTTGTAATATTTTTGTTTTTTCATCCAACATCGATAAAATATAACATTTATACACCTGGACTACTTTATTTATACCAAAATCAAAGATCGAAAGTTGGGATACACTAAGATATATATGCACTGACTTTAATCTACACATGAACAGAGATGAAACAATGTATTGTAAGCTTAACAGAGGGAGAATACTCACTTTAGTTGTTGGAGAAGAGGAATTTGCTGATGATAATGGTGGAAAATTTAGTAGCATACTGGAGTTTTGATTTGCAAAAAAAAAGGAGGAAGGAACGAATACATTGAAGGGTTTATATAGTTTTAGGTTTGGGACTCTTTATGGTTAAGAAAACATATAGGATAAAATATAATTGTTATCAAGATAAGTATAAAAACCGTGGTCAAATAAAAAAATTCTATTTATTTTCTTTTCTTTTAAATTATTTTAACCCTTAACTGCTTTACTACCTGATCGTCCCGGTTAAAAATATGCTTAAAGCGTTTTATCCAAATATTATTCTATATTTATAAAGAATTTTCTATAATCAATATATTACTTTTAAATTTTCAACAATTATAAAATAATTGTTTTATTTTCAAATTAATTTCAAAATTCACCAAATATTATTTATTTTTCCAAAATCAAACAACTGCTGGACTTTTTAAAGTATAATTCAAATTTCAAATTTGAATTTATAAATCATTATTTTTCAAAAGAATCCTAAATAAAAATCCAAATAAATATTATTATAGTTAATCAAATATCGGGATGTTACAGCCTCTTCCCTCCTCAAAGAAATTATGTCCTCATAATTTAATAGAGAGTACTGTAATTTATTTATATAGATATATAAACAAAACAATCTATAGAATCCAAATATCCATGACTCAATAAAATAGATACGTACCTAATGAGTTTCAAATAACCCAGGATGCGACTTTCTAATTTGTTTCTCCATCTCCCAAGTGTAGTCTTTGGATTATCTAACCACTGAACTTTGACTAATGGAACTTGCTTATTCCTTTACTGCTTCACCTTCGAATCTACAATCTGTACTGGCTCGACGGTTAAAGTCAAGTTCGGTTCAATTTCTACGTCTTCAAATTATCTTGGTTCTATAATAACATCGGAGTCCCATAGACATTTTCTTAACTGGGATATAGGGAACACGTTATGCACTCTTGATAAATAATTTGGTAAATCAACTCGGTATGGGCTCCCAATGCGCTCCACAATCGAATAAGTTCCAATATACCTTAGAGCTAATTTTCCAACTTTTCCAAATCTTACTATACCTTTCATTGGAGATATTTTTATAAATACATAACTCCAACAGAAAATTCTATCTTTATTGGTATACATAGCTCTTCTATCTAGATTGAGCAGTTCTCATTCAATCTCTGATAAGCTCAATCTTCTCGGTCATCTCCCACACTATATTTGGGCCTAGTATTAGTCTATCCCAATTTCTAACCAACAAACCGAAAAACGACACGCTCATCCGTATAAGCTTCAAATGGTGCCATGCCGATACTGGATTGACATCTATTATAAAAGGAGAATTTGATTAAATGAAGATGTTCTTCTCACGAACCTCTGAACTCTAAAATTCATATTCTGAGTAAATCTTCTATAGCTCAATTTATTCTTTTAGTCTGTCCATCTATCTGAGGATGGTATGTTGTGCTTAGATTGTGTTGTACTCCCAAGTCTAAGTGTAAGCTCTACTGGAATTGACTTGTAAACAAAGGATCACAATCACACCCAATATTCTTCGGAATTCCATGCAATCGTACTATATGTTTTAGAAATAGTTTGGCAAAACTCTTTGTAGTTCTATTTACTTTAATGGAGATGAAATGAGCGCTTTAGGTGAGTCTATCGACTATCACCCATATGCTTTCATTCTCTTGTCTCGATATGGGAGGTCCATCCATAAAATCCATAGAAATTTGTTCCCATCTCCATTGCAGAACTTCAAGAGGTAAAAGTAATCCATTGGGTTTCTAATGCTCACCCTTCACCATTTGGCATGTATTACATCGTTTCACATACACACCGATGTCCTTCTTCATGCCTTCCAATAGAACATCCTTTTCATATCTTCGTACGTTTTTGTACCTCTAAGATGTGTAGAAAATGGAGATTTGTGACATCCATCAAGGATTTCTCTCCTTAAATTAGCTATGTTGGGAACACGCAGCCTTCCATTAAATCTTAACCTTCCATTCAAGTCCAACTTTAATTTGCTAAGATCTTCTGACGTATTTCCACTTTTCGGTTTATTGATTTGCTCCACCAAAATCAGATCATCTTCTTGATTAGCTTGAATTCGATCGAGTAAACTTTGTTCGAATGTCCAAACTTGCTAATATTGATGTTGTGTCTTTTATCATCTTAAATTATAGATCACAAAAATATAACACTTCTAAACTTTCCATTCAGTTAACATCTACAACTACCTGATGCTTCCTACTAAGAGTATCTGTTGCCTTATTTCCTTCTCAAACGTATACTGAATTTCCAGATCATATGCTGCCAGAAATTCACGCCATCGTTGTTGTCGTATATTCAAATCTTTTTGAGAGAATAAATGTTCCAGCTACTCATGGTCAGTATATAACACAAACCATTCTCCTAACAGATAGTGTCGATATGGTTTCTGGTCAAACATATGGCTGCTAGCTCAAGATCATAAGTAGCGTACTTTACTACGCTTGGTCTAAGCAGCCTAGATACATCAGCTACAACTCTATCTCTTTGCATGAATACAGTGCAAAGACTTGTCCCATAGGCATCGGTATAAACTATTAGATCTTGATTTCCTTCGAGAACTATTAAATTGGAGCATTCGATGGTAACTCCTTTAATTTCGAATAAGCTTCTTCACATTTTTCTGACCAAATAAACTTCTTTTCTTTCTTCGTCAATTCTGTGGGTGATGTAGAAATTTTAGGATAGGCTTTAATAAACCTCTTGTAGCATCTGGCTAATCCTAAGAAACTTTGACTTTATATCACTATTTCTAGACATTTCCAGTTTTAAAATGTTTCAACCTTAGCTAGATCGATTGAAATACCTTTTCATAAACCAAATATCTATTTTTTATTGAACATTTAGCTTTAAGTTGGTGTTCTCTTAAGGTTTCTAATACCACTTTTAAATGAATCACATGCACATCTTCTATCTTTGAGTAGTTGAGGATATCGTTAGTGAAAACTATTTTTTTTATCTAAATAGCTTCTATATACTCGATTCATTAGATCGATAAAGTAAGTTGGCGTTCGTCGTTCCAAATGGCATTATTAGCCATTCATACGAACCATATGCATAACTCGTTTGTCTGTCTTGGGCAGCCTTCGTTCTTTGCCGAATAACTTCAACCTTCTCCGAGGTCTCTCTAATCATATCTGGCCCAAGTATCATTTTCTTTCCCACCTCCTACCAACATGAAGGTGCATTATACGGTCGGCCATACAATGCTACGAATGGTGCCATACTGATACTAAACTGATAACTATTGTTGCATGCCAACTCCAGCAATTCCAAATGATCCTCTCATGAGCCTCCAAAATCGAGAATGCAAGCTCGTAAGAGATCCTCCCATATATGATTCATCCTCTCGGTCTGCTTATCACTTTGTGATGATAAGCTATACTGAGATGCAGCTTCATCCCCGATGCCTCTTGTAAGCTTTTCCAAAATCCAATAGTGAATAAAGGTCTCGGTCTCACAATGCTCTTTGACACACCATGAAATCGCACCACCCATTTCACACACAAATCGGACAATTTGGATGTTGTTCTACAAAATTTAATGGGTATGAATCAAGCACTCTTCGTCAATCTATGACTATGACCCAGATATTTTTTACCTCGCAATACTTCGATGAACATTGAAAGTTGTTCTCATTTCCACTCAGGAACTTCAAGTGGTTACATCAATCCACTTGGGTTCTTCTGCTATGCATTTACCAACTGGCAGTTCATACACTTTGAGATGAATGTCTTGACATCCCTCTTCGTCCCCTTCCAATAATACATCTGTTTACATCACGGTACATCTTATTACCGCCAGGATTTATAGTCAATCTAGAATGATGGCACTCTCATAGTACCTCATCTCAGAATCCATCAAACTCCACTCATCCTTTTATTTTTTCTATGATCTCTGCTAGTATAGCTTCCCACTTTTGACTAGTACCAATCCTCTCGATCAAGGTTGGGTTGATGGTTAAACTCACCAACATTTCTTGTTCTAACTTGCAATCAGGTTTTAAGTCATAGCCATCAGTATACTCAAACTCCTTCCACTCTAGGAACATCGCTACCAAACTGGCATGTCTTCTACTTAAATCATTCGACGACTGCATTTCCCTTACTAGGCGTTAAGAAATGCTAAATTCATAAGAGGCAAAGAATTCCAACCATCGCTAGTAACGAAGGTTGATGTCCTTCTGAGAGAAAAGGTATTTTAGGAATTTTTGGTTCGTGAACAACTCGAACCTTTCTCCAAGTATGGTTCATATGAACCATATCGTATTCTCTTCTTTTCTAAATTAAAAGTTGCATCTTTAATTCTAAATAGATATATAATTGGAATTTAACTAATTATCTCCATTATAATCAGCTCGTAAATAAGTCCACTCACCTTGGAATGTTGTTTGAAGACACCTCGCCGTAACCCTGATTTGATTTGGTGTTTCCTCCTTCTCTTATTAGCTTGTAATTGTCAATTTGATTCTCCTTTTCTTCAATTTGATTTTCTACTTTAATTTGGAGTTTGGATTTTGATTTTCTTAAATAGTTTGTTCTAGGGTTTGAAAAAGAAAATGAAGAGAATACGAAGAATTAGAGAAGCGACGGCTACAGAGTGGAAAAAAAATGAGAGATGAGGTGAATTAGGGTTCGAAACAACCCTTATATAGGCATTAAACCTGGAATTCCCTGCAGCCCCACCTGGGTCTTGACCTGTTTCGCTTCGTAATATTTGTTATAGTAAATATTCATATATCTTTTACATGATATCCGTTTCTGACGTTTTATATGTGAATTTAGGCTAGAAAAATATACTTGATGCAATGGAAAAGTCATATTCCCCTAATTCTTTCATTTATAAAAATTCAATTTTTCATCTTATGTAAAATTAACAAAAATACCCCTTTATTTAAGTACTTATTTTATTAAAATTTTGAGGTGTTACAACATCTCATTTCCAATCATTTATCAACGGAATATCACTACCAATTTGTAGCATGCACCACCGTCTCTTCATGACCACCCATCTATGGAATCTCACTATCGATTTGCAACCTTCACCACTGGTAAGACCAATTGAATAAAGGCATATGTGACCATCAATGGATTTTCACTTACGACACATACATAATAAAAATGACATTATTGTAACAAAATTCCTGCATTAAACCTTTCTTATATAAAAAGTAGTCTATAATTATTGGAGGCACACAGGGGCAAACATTTATACTAGCATATATATAATAAAGATTCTTGACAAGCATCATTGTCCAAGTGGTTAAGTGATTCGGCTTTGGTGCGAGAGGTCACAAGTTCGAAACTTGCGTAGCGTGATTCGAGAGTTTATTGACATGTGATATGTTGTCCCAGTGTCATGTTGTATATAAAGTACCATCTCGAAAAAATAAAAAATAAAAATAAATATTCTTGATTTGAAGTCTTTGAATTTACAAATTTACCTTTCTTTAGTTATATAATAAAATAATAAAAATACGTTGATTTGAACTCTGAATTTATAAATTTACCTTTTTTGGTCATAAAGTAAAATAAATAATACGAATGACTTTTTGGTAACTTTTTCTTGCTTAGGTTTTGCTTTACTCTTGCAACAGTAATTGCTTAATACTATATCTCTCCCCATATTCCATTTTAGTTTATTAACCAATTATCTTATATTTATATTGTTTATACAATTAAAACTAAGTCCTTAATCCTCTTCTCTCCTTCTTTCTGAACTTTGTCTTTTGAGTTCTCCCTATTTGCCATGTGGCATCCTTTCGATACATTTCTCTTAAATGTATTATTCTCTCCCTTTCATTTCAGTAATAAAAACTCCTCCCCTCCCAGTGAAAACTCTAGTTCTTTTCCAAGCTACAAATTAAATTCTTCTCCCTTTAATCTCTCATATATTATATTTTCTCAATAAATTCTAATTTTATTTTCTTTGATGTTCAAATCTTTGTTTTCTTAATTTTTTAAAGGTAGCTAATGCTGCCAATTAGTTATATTTATCATGCTACTATTATCCATTTCCATTCTTCCTATAGTAAAGTAATTCAACTATTGTTTTTTGTATGTATATATAAAAATAAGTATGGTTTTGTTTTTATGAATTTCTCTTACCCTTCAAATAATTAATTTCAAACCCCCAATTTATTTCATTATAATGGTACAATCATATAACTTTTCACCTCCTTATTCATTTATTCATATATGTACATTTTCCACATTCATTTTACTATCTTACTATCATTTTCTCATCTTCCTCATGTAAAAAAAATCTTAAATCCTTGTATACTATAATTTCCTAAATTTTTTTTGCCTCTAATATATGATCGAAAAATTTCTCATATTGTACTACATATTTTCTTATAGCTTTGGATGGAGTTATATAATTCCTTCTTCCCTCATTTGTGATATGTTTTTGAATATGTAATGTTTAATTTGTTTATATATCAATAGGGTTTGTAAACAGTTTGTTTCACTTCTTAGAAAAATTATTTTGTAAAATAGAATACTAATAGGTCTCCAACGGGTTGTCCATTTTATTAGAATCAATATTAGAAAGTCAAATTTAAAGATCTCACCCATCTTCCTTAAAATTACAGCACTCATCTTTCTTTGGTTATAAATATCTATTGCTAAACTGTCAAAGGGAAAAAATTAACAATATCCTTTTTTCATATGTCTACTTATTGAATTGCGATCTAACATTTGTATTATTCATTTAGGTTTCAATTCATTTATCCTTCGTTTCTTGAGTATATTGTGTAGGATCTAGATTAACCCTAGAGGGGGGGTGAATAGGGTTATAGCAAATTTTCTCGAATTAAACACAAAAACAAACTACAGAGAAGTAAATATGCTGAAAAGTAAATCACACACAAAATTTACCCAGCTTTGGCAACCCCTACCTACTGCTGCATTCCCAGATTTCTATTAGAATTAAACAGTATCCCGCTTACAAACACTCTAACAGACTCGCATACCCTGCTACCGCCTATAGAGTTTTGCAAACTCGCAAACCCTGCTCACTGAATTAATTCTAACTAGACAATCTGACACTACCTAACCCTAGGTGGTGATTTATCCTGACTTGATTCGAAGATTACAGACTTTAAAACAAAACCCAAAGAAAACAAGGGCAAAAATTAAATTAAATCTTTAAAACAATTTTGCCCTTTAAAATAAACCCCGGTCCAATAAAAAAACACTAAACCCCTTTAAAACAGAACCGGCCCAAGAAATTTAAATGTCGGCCCCCTTTTATATTTTTTCTTTTACGCCGGTCCACTTTCTTTTTGCTTGAGATAATGGCTGCTCCTCTGGAATTAGGGCTTTGGCCTCGTCGTTGTTCCTCTGAAATTTGAGGCTTCTAATTGATGCCGATTGTGATTGATTGATCGATTTTTTGTCTCGCTCTATTGATCGATTTCTCTGTGAGTTGCGCTCTATCGATTGATGGATGTTTGCCTCGAGATGATTCGATCGTTGCTATTTCAGCTTGGCCTCGGTATGTGATTTCTTCTCTGTTTTCTTTTCTTTTAATTGCTGGAACTCGATTGTTCTTGCTTTTGCTTGTTAATGATGATTTGGGTTCTCTTTTTCTGCTCACTTTCTCGATGATGATATCGGGTCTTTATATAGGGTTTTCGACACCCTTAAACTTGCCTGATTTGATTTACGTGATCTCCACGCCGTTAAAACTTTCCTTTAATTAGCTTTGATATTTTTGGTATTTACGTTGAACTCACGACTTTTATTTTGTGACGTTCGATTCATTCTTTGATTTATATCTCAGAATCTTTCCTAATTTATACTTCTGACTTTTTCAACTTGATTTAATTTGATTTTTGAAATTGCTTTCTGACTACGTCTCTGACTTGTTCACTGTTGATCACGGCTTTGACTTGTTCACTGTTGATCACGGCTTTGACTTGTTCACTGTTGATCTTGATTTTGACTTTTCTGGCCCCTGTGAACATCGTCTCTGATCATCTTCTCTGGCCAATTGTTTTTGTGATTTTCTATTGTTCATCACTTGACTTCGGTCTTTTCAATGTTGTGATAATATGTGACTTTGGCCACTTGAATCATATTCATTTTGATTTCTCTGGTCTAATATGCATACTTCTTGTACATGTTTTCTAACATCACTGACTTTGACCTTCACAGCTGACTTGTTCATGCAATACTGTTGCACTTGTAACCTTTAGAGGCAGTTGGCATTTGAACTTGTTATTCACTGTCCTGTACATGCTCTGTTGCACTGTCATGCTACTTTCTGGTCATGATGTATTTGGTTTGTGCAGTTGCTTCTGTCCAGTTTTGGTCGAACTGCTTGTAGATGTGTTTTTGTCTTTGTGTATCACCATACATCTGTTGTATCCATTGTGTCATGTTGCTGTTTACTTGATGCACTTGATCATATGGTCTTCAGTGTTGTAATTTTGGTCATGTTGATGATGAGGCTTGCATTTAGTTGTAGCTGCTGTCCATTTTGGTTTTTCTAGATGTACTTGTGTTCACTTGAACTTGAGTGACTATCTCTGTTTGTCTGGCATTGCTGTTGGGTTGCTTCACCTGTGCATGTCATATTGTCACTGCATATGTAGCTGTGCATCTTGAACTTTTGCTTTCCATTGTCATGTGTTTTCATTGTGTGTCTGCACATGCTACTTGTATCACTGGTCCTTGAATCAGTGCTTGTTGACATGTTTGAGTCTTCGAGTATGTGAACACTTCATATTAGCATTGTTATGATGCAATCTGACTATGTAGTCTATGTTGTGCATGATGACTGCGTACACGAGTTGGCGAGGCAGTGCACACGTCTATAGATATACACGTGTGTACTGCAGCCACTCATGATTACCTGTCCCTGATATGAATACTGATATGCACAGATATTACACAATCAAAAATGATGACAGTAACCCATATATCTGAGACAACAATAAAAACAAATTTTATATTTTTGCAAATTCAAATTTGTTTATTTTCAGATTACTGCTGTAGTTGCTAATTATACAGGTACACAGGAGACAGGACAAGAACTGGAGCTGGACAATGCAGATAGATGCAGATATGCAGAAAGACTAAGTGTTGAGTGTTGTAGTGAGGAGAACAAATGTAAATATGAAATGTATGAAATTAGTGTATGAGTTGAAAACTTTGTACTGTATAAAATATTATATTGAATAAAAAAATACTGTTTGAATTTGTTAAATTCTGTGCAATAGTATTATTATTCAATATGAATATTTATTCTTGTATAGTACAATCTGCAAACACATATATAAATTGATATATATTTTGTTATCATCAAACAAGAAACACACATCAAACAATCTCCCCCTTTTGATGATGACAAACATATATACTAAAGATTTTGAAATTCTAATAAATGTGTTTGAGCATGAAATATTTAGCTCCCCCTATATGAATGCTCCCCCTACATGAATACTCCCCCTACAACTGAGACCACTCCCTATTTAGAAGATTTAGGAAATTACAGAAGAATAAAAGAACTATAGAAAAATAACTAACAACATTTAACAAATTTGGTGAAGTATTCCAAAAATACCTTATTTCCTTATCAAAATCTCGTTCTTCTCCCCCTTTTGTTATCATCAAAAGACCGACAAAAAAAATAATGGAACAGTAGGGGAAAAACAAATGTAAACTCAAGAAAAACCATAATATATCATAACAAGATAATAATTTCCACATTTTAGAGAATGGATCGATGATTTGGTTTTTATATAATGAGAAGAGAGATGTTCTTTAAAAATAATTTGACATTTAAGCACAAAAATAAGCACTTACTAACCACGCATAACCATAAGAACTTTTAAATGGGATTAGCAGTTACTCATTAGCTATCAAGCTCCATCCATGCATAACCATAAGGACTTTTAAATGAGAATGGAGTGATGATAAACTAAAATTCACATGATCCATCCATGCATAACCATAAAGACTTTTAAATGAGAATGGATGCATGAGATATATTTTAAAAAAATTTAATTTTAATTTCCTTTTAAAAAAAATAATTCACTCTTCTCATTTTTCAAAAACCATTATGAATGATAGAAAGATGGTAGAAATAGAAATGGTCGTGGAATAAGTTATCAAATTAATCATATTGTGAAATTTCTTAAGATAGAACAAACATATTTCCACTGCTGAATACCATATTCGAATCAATCTTTGAATAATATCCAAAACAGGTTTGAATCCTAGAAATTGAAGTTGAAAATAAATATCCCAGAATATTTCAACCAAAAATTGAAAAAATGATTAGTCAATTTCCATAATCCCCAAATCCAAACGTAATCTGGAAAATCTGTCTTCGAGGAGGGGTTTTGTGAAAATATCAGCAAGTTGATCCTCAGTTGAAATGTGTTCAATACAAATGTCTTCCTTAGCAATGTGATCTCTAAGAAAGTGGTGTCTCACATCAATGTGTTTTGTGCGTGAATGATGAACAGGATTATTTGACAAGTCTATTGCACTTTTACTATCACATTTTAATGGAACTTGTTTATAAACTAAGCCAAAATCAGAAAGAGTTTGCATCATCCATAAAATTTGAGCACAACAACTTCCCATAGCAATATATTCTGCTTCAGTGGTGGATAATGCAACACAATTCTGTTTTCGACTTGACCATGAAACTAATGAATGTCCTAGCATGAAACATGTCCCACTAGTGCTTTTCCTATCAACCAATGAACCCACATAATCAACATCAGAATAACCAACTAAATCAAGATTTTCACAAGAAGGATACCATAGTCCAAATTTGTGTGTGTGTGAAAGATATCTCAAAATTCGTTTAGTGGCTTTCAAATGTGATTCTATAGGGTTAGATTGAAAACATGCACATAAACACACAGAAAACATAATATCAGGTCTAGAAGCAGTAAGATAGAGAAGTGAACCGATTATCCCTCGATATTTCTTCTGATCAACAGAAACTCCTTTCTCGTCTTTATCCAACTTTGTTGATGGGCTCATAGGAGTTTTCATTGGTTTGGAGTTCTCAACTCCAAATTTCTTCAATAGTTCCAATACATACTTGGATTGTGAAATAAAAATACCATCACTGCTTTGCTTGATTTGAAATCCAAGAAAATATTTCAATTCTCCAACCAAGCTCATCTCGAATTTAGCCTGCATGACTTGTTCAAATTTCTCACACAAGAGTTCATTAGTAGCACCATAAATGATATCATCCACATAAATCTGAACAATCAAAAAATTACTTTCTTTATGTAATAGAAACAGTGTCGTGTCAGCACTTCCCTTTTTAAAGCCATTTTCCAAAAGATATGTACAAAGACAGTCATACCAAGCTCTAGGAGCTTGCTTAAGACCATATAATGCTTTTTCTAGCTTATACACATGATTTGGAAAATCGTGATTTTCAAAACCAGGGGGTTGTTCAACAAAAACTTCTTCTTTCAAATCACCATTTAGAAAGGCACTCTTCACATCCATTTGTTTAAGTTTGAAACCTTTATAACATGCAAAACTTAGCAAAATCCTAATGGCTTCTAACCTAGCAACTGGAGCAAATGTTTCATCAAAATCTATGCCTTCTATCTGGTTATAACCTTTTGCGACCAACCTAGCTTTGTTTCTAATTACATTTCCGGATTCATCAAGTTTATTTTTAAACACCCATTTAGTTCCAACAATTGGATAATCTTTAGGCCTAGGAACTAAATTCCAAACTTTATTTCTCTCAAATTGATTAAGTTCATCTTGCATTGCTAAAATCCAACTTTCATCATTAAGAGCCATTTCAACAGAATCAGGTTCAATTTCAGAAATAAAACCACTGTAACAACAAAACGCACATAAATTTTTATCAAATGAAGAGCGAGTACGTATACCTTCCGTAGGATCACCTATAACCAATTCAGGAGGATGATTGGATTTGAACTTCAGTCTATCACCATCAATAGTCCTATTTTCAGCTTTCTCACTAGATGTTCCTTCTTCAATGCCTTCTTGATCTACCCCATCGTCAATCACCTTTTCAGTCGTCCTTTCCAGATCAGATTCATCGAATTTCACATTGATTGATTCAACAATTGTCTTTGTTCGTTTGTTGTATATCCTGTAAGCCTTGCTCCTTGTTGAATAGCCCATAAAAATTCCCTCATCAACCTTTGATTCAAATTTTCCAAGTTGATTACCTGTGTTAAGAATAAAACAAGAACATCCAAATACACGAAAATAAGAAATGTTAGGTTTCCTTTCATGCCACAATTCATAAGATGTTTTGTTAAGTATTGGTCTAATCATCACTCTATTCATTACATAGCACGAAGTATTCACTGCCTCTGCCCAAAAAGTTAGAGGTAGTTTATACTCACTCAACATGGATCTAGCCAATTCTTGCAGAGTACGATTTTTCCTTTCAACCACCCCATTTTGTTGAGGTGTTCGTGGAGCAGAAAATTCATGTTTTAAACCATTTTCTTCACAAAAGCTTTCAAATTCGCCTCCATGATCACTTCTCAAAGTTTTAATTGAAACTCCTTTTTCATTTTGAACAAGTTTTGCAAACTTTGAAAAATAATCAAAAGATTCAGACTTTTTGGCTAAGAAATAAACCCATGTAAATCTAGAATAATCATCAACCAATACATAACAATAATGTTTTCCATTCAAGATTGCAATTTCATTTGGTCCAAATAAGTCCATGTGAATTAATTCAAGGACCCTTGATGTGCTAACAATGTTTTTAGGGCGAAATGATGATCGACTAAGCTTGCCTAAAGAACATGCTTTACACACTTTATTATTTTTAAATTTCTGATGTGGTAACCCTCTGACTAATTCTTTTGTTTCAAGTTTTTCCAAGAGGCCCATGCTAGCATGTCCAAGTCTCCTATGCCATAAGGATGCCTCTTCGTCAGTGGCTACCAAACATCTAAAAAGTTTTAGATTATCAATAGAAAGTGTGTAAACATTTACTTTTCTTTTGCCCATAAAAACAATGTTATTAGAAGATTTATCAATGATTTTGCAAGTATCACTATCAAAAACCACATTCATACCTTTGTCACATAGTTGGCTAATAGAAATGAGATTGTGATGCAAATTATCGACGTATAAAACATTAGTCGAGGAAAAAGTACCGTTACCTACTTTACCTTTACCAATAATCTTACACTTGCTATTGTCTCCCATGATCACATTTCCACCTTTAAAATTCTCTAGGCTAAGGAACTTTGATTTGTCACCTGTCATATGTCTAGAACAGCCTGAATCTAGATACCATTCTTGTTGCTCCTTAGCCCGCCAACAAACCTACATAGAGAGAGAGGAGGATGACTTAGAGAAACTCTTAGGTCCAATGATATTAGTAACTGAAGCATTGTGAATAAACAATCCCTTTGGAACCCAAACTTGTTTTGTCCTTTTATTCTTGTTCCAATAGACATGAAATTTGTTCGTAGAATTCTTAGGAACCTAAACTTGTATAAATTTTGTGTTCTTGTTCCTATGACTACAATTTTCAGCACGATGTCCAATTATTCCACATTTTACACATCTAGCAAGGACACTCTTACCTTTTGCATTATCATACACTTGTGTTTTCCCAAAGCCTGGTCCTTTTCTGTTGTTAGCAAAAAGTTGATTTCCCAATAACATGTTAAATTATTTTTCTCCTCTTGAAAAGTTATTCAGAGATTTCTCAAGGTTTTGGACTTTGGTTTTTAGTGTTGTATTTTCAGTCACAAGTGAGGTGCATCTATTTATAAAATCTCTTTTCCTAGTGTCAATGGTTTCCTTAAGACTCAAGTTTTCTTTTTCAAGATTCTCAAAGCTATTCTTCAGTTTTGATAATTCTGAATCTAAAATTTTACAGTTCTTACAGTCTAGGTTTTGAATATTTTCAAGTTCAGTTTCTAAACTAAAATTTTCATGAGCAAGTTCTCTTCTATCAGATTTCAGTTTTTCAATTTTAGAATCAAGAGCATCAACTGTTTTAGTAAGATCAAGGCACATAAAAACAAGTTCTTTGTATGAATAGTTACTTACCTCACTAGATTCCTCTGAGCTTGCTTCTGAGTCTGATTTTCCCATAAGACACAAGTTAGCCTCCTCTGAGCTATCACTCAAAACTTCCTCTCCTTCCTCATCATCCCAAGTTGCTGCAAATGCCTTCTTCTACTTTTTCTTTCCTTTGTTGATTTTGAGAAGTGGGCAATTTTGTTTGAAGTGACCAGGCTTGTTGTAGTTATAGCAGGTCAATTCATTATTGGAATTGTCAGAATCTTTTGACCTATTACCACTCGTTTTCTTCTTGCGTGGCTTGAATCTCGACCATTTTCTAAGATTATTGACAGCCATTGCAAGCTCTTCAATTGGATCTTCTTCTTCTTCATCGCTCTCTTCTTTGCTCTTTAAGGCAATCGTCTTCTTCTTTGATTCGGAGTTGTTGCGTTCCTCCTTCGCTTTTAGCTCAAGCTCATATGTCATCAAGTTGCCGATCAAATCTTCCATGCTCAGTTTACTCAGATCTTTCGATTCTTGTATTGCTGTGACTTTTTCCTCAAAGTTCATCGGTAAGACTCGTAGTATCTTCCTTACTAGCTCTACCTCAATGAATACCTTCCCAAGCGCTCTAGCATTGTACACCAAGGTTGAGAAGCGTCCAAACATATCCTTTATGCTTTCGCCTTTGTCCATCACGAAGTTCTCGTATTCATTGCTGAACAGGTCTAGACGAGACTCCTTGACTTGAGAAGTTCCTTCGTGTGTCACCTCCAAAGTATGCCAAATTTCCTGTGCTGTTTTACAATGAGAAATTCTATTAAATCCAGTCTTATCAAGAGCACAGATCAAAGCATTCATAGCTTTAGCATTTGTAGTTTTTAATTTCTTATTGTTAGCATCCCACCTATCCTTTGGTTTAGGAATCTCAGTATCACCGACAGTTATAGTGGGAGATTTATAGCCAGATTCAATAATATCCCAAACATCATAATCAACAGAACTAAGAAAAATACCCATCCTAACCTTCCAATACGCATAATCATTCCCATTAAACATGGGTGGCCTAGCAATAGATTGCCCCTCAGAAAAAGCATTATTTGGTGGATTCATGACTCTAGAGTTAAAGTAAAAATTACCAGGATCTGATACCACTTGTAGGATCTAGATTAACCCTAGAGGGGGGGTGAATAGGGTTATAGCAAATTTTCTCGAATTAAACACAAAAACAAACTGCAGAGAAGTAAATATGCTGAAAAGTAAATCACACACAAAATTTACCCAGCTTCGGCAACCCCTGCCTACTGCTGCATTCCCAGATTTCTATTAGAATTAAACAGTATCCCGCTTACAAACACTCTAACAGACTCGCACACCCTGCTACCGCCTATAGAGTTTTGCAAACTCGCAAACCCTGCTCACTGAACTAATTCTAACTAGACAATCTGACACTACCTAAACCCTAGGTGGTGATTTACCCTGACTTGATTCGAAGATTACAGACTTTAAAACAAAACCCAAAGAAAACAAGGGCAAAAATTAAATTAAAACTTTAAAACAATTTTTCCCTTTAAAATAAACCCCGGCCCAATAAAAAAACACTAAACCCCTTTAAAACAGAACCGGCCCAAGAAATTAAAATGTCGGCCCCTTTTTATATTTTTTCTTTTACGCCGGCCCGCTTTCTTTTTGCTTGAGATAATGGCTGCTCCTCTGGAATTAGGGCTTTGGCCTCGTCGTTGTTCCTTTGAAATTTGAGGCTTCTGATTGATGCCGATTGTGATTGATTGATCGATTTTTTGTCTCGCTCTATTGATCGATTTCTCTGTGAGTTGCGCTCTGTCGATTGATGGATGCTTGCCTCGAGATGATTCGATCGTTGCTATTTCAGCTTGGCCTCAGTATGTGATTTCTACTCTGTTTGCTTTTCTTTTAATTGCTGGAACTCGATTGTTTTTGCTTTTGCTTGTTAATGATGATTTGGGTTCTCTTTTTCTACTCACTTTCTCGATGATGATATCGGGTCTTTATATAGGGTTTTCGACACCCTTAAACTTGCCTGATTTGATTTACGTGATCTCCACGCCGTTAAAACTTTCCTTTAATTAGCTTTGATATTTTTGGTATTTACGTTGAACTCATGACTTTTTATTTGTGACGTTCGATTCGTTCTTTGATTTATATCTCAGAATCTTTCCTAATTTATACTTCTGACTTTTTCAACTTGATTTAATTTGATTTTTGAAATTGCTTTCTGACTACGTCTCTGACTTGTTCATTGTTGATCACGGCTTTGACTTGTTCACTGTTGATCTTGATTTTGACTTTTCTGGCCCCTGTGAACTTCGTCTCTAATCATCTTCTCTGGCCAATTGTTTTTGTGATTTTCTGTTGTTCATCACTTGACTTCGGTCTTTTCAATGTTGTGATAATATGTGACTTTGGCCACTTGAATCATATTCATTTTGATTTCTCTGGTCTAATATGCATACTGCCTGTACATGATTTCTGACATCACTGACTTTGATCTTCACTGCTGACTTGTTCATGCAATACTGTTGCACTTGTAACCTTTAGAGGCAGTTGGCATTTGAACTTGTTATTCACTGTCCTGTACATGCTCTGTTGCACTATCATGCTACTTTCTGGTCATGATGTATTTGGTTTGTGCAGTTGCTTCTGTCTAGTTTTGGTCGAACTGCTTGTAGATGTGTTTTTGTCTTTGTGTATCACCATACATCTGTTGTATCCATTGTGTCATGTTGCTGTTTACTTGATGCACTTGATTATATGGTCTTCAGTGTTGTAATTTTGGTCATGTTGATGATGAGGCTTGCATTTAGTTGTAGCTGCTGTCCATTTTGGTTTTGCTAGATGTACTTGTGTTCACTTGAACTTGAGTGACTATCTCTGTTTATCTGGCATTGTTGTTGGGTTGCTTCACCTGTGCATGTCATATTGTCACTGCATATGTAGTTGTGCATCTTGAACTTGTTGCATTCCATTGTCATGTGTTTTCATTGTGTGTCTTCACATGCTACTTGTATCACTGGTCCTTGAATCAGTGCTTGTTGACATGTTTGAGTCTTCGAGTATGTGAACACTTCATATTAGCATTGTTATGATGCAGTCTGACTATGTAGTCTATGTTGTGCATGATGACTGCGCACACGAGTTGGCGAGGCAGTGCACACGTCTATAGATATACACGTGTACTGCAGCCACTCATGATTACCTGTCCCTGATATGAATACTGATATGCACAGATATTACACAATCAAAAATGATGACAGTAACCCATATATCCGAGACAACAATAAAAACAAATTTTATATTTTTGCAAATTCAGATTTGTTTATTTTTAGATTACTGCTGTAGTTGCTAATTATACAGGTACACAGGAGACAGGACAAGAACTGGAGCTGGACAATGCAGATAGATGCAGATATGCAGAAAGACTGAGTGTTGAGTGTTGTAGTGAGGAGAACAAATGTAAATATGAAATGTATGAAATGTATGAAATCAGTGTATGAGTTGAAAACTTTGTACTGTATAAAATATTATATTGAATAAAAAATACTGTTTGAATTTGTTAAATTTTGTGCAATAGTATTATTATTCAATATGAATATTTATTCTTGTATAGTACAATCTGCAAACACATATATAAATTGATATATATTTTGTTATCATCAAACAAGAAACACACATCAAACATATTGCTATTTTCTTACTTCAACCTAATGTATTTTGTATTGTGTGCTACTATTGGTACCTAGTTTTTTTCTTCTGGCCACCATTATGATGTTATTAGATATCAATATATTTTTTTGTACTTCTGGCCACCATATTCTATTATTTCACTTTTTCATAGTTGTACCTTTCAATCTCTTTCAAGAAAATCACACATACTTTGTCTCAAATATTCCAAACCTTAGAACTTAAAAAAAACCCTCACTTTTGCCTAATAGATGAAGGAATAGGAAGATTTAATGAATAATTCAAATTGTGATGATCACAAAGATTTTGTGGATAATCCTAATTATGATGATCACAAAGAGCTTAATTTACTTTTCATGTATGATTGGGATTTGGTTGAGATGAACGACCAAATTTCATCTTGACAATCATCAAAGAAAGTGGTGCATTTTGGTTTGATTTAGGGTAGGAGAATTTGAAATGCTTGGGTGCCTCATTGATGAAAAAAATAATGCTTGGTGTTAAGAAGCATGGACATAAATTATTGAAGTCGCCTTTAGTTACTGGATGCCAATAGCAACACACTTTATATTTATGACATGATATTTTTATATTTAACTTTGTGTTTGTGTTTTTTTGCTCTAAGTATAATTTTATATTTATGAACTTTTATTTTAATTCATAAAGGACACATATGAGACAATATTGCATACCTTGAATTGTGATAGGTATTAGGTTGACATCTGTAAGGACATGTTCCAATAATAAAGAACTTACGTTAAGTTTATATAATCTTATATACTTGGTACTGTATTTTTAAAGAAATCTTTCTATTTATTCTTTTATATAAGGAATTCAATTTTTTATATTCATACTCTTTTTGGGAATTGTTAAAGAAGTTATTGGGATAAATGGAGCTAAAAATGCATTTTTCTATTATATCTATTATATTATATAAATAAAATTCAAGGTCTAATTATTTACATTCTCTTTTCTAATTTACTCTTAGCTTATATTTTGTATTCCCCTTAATTCAGGGAATAATCTTTCATTTTTCCCCTTAGTTATATTTGTATCTCAGTCTGTCATATCTTCTTTTTTTGGTAAATAAGATATTAAGCATGAAACCATTTATATTCTCACTTCTCAGTTAATATGAATTAATATAATGCTATAAAATTCTTTTTTTCACACCTCTCAAAATCAATACTTATCACAACTTTCCCTCGGTAATTAAGTTAAACCTTTCATTCACTAATTCCCACACTTTTCTTTATTATCTTTCATAATCATTCAATGTTTAAACTCAACTTTCCCCTTTTGGATTCCACTCGTTTTTGACTTTATACTAAAAAAATTCCACTTCTTTACTATGCATCTTTTATTATTTTATATAAAAAGTTTGACTCTCACCACTTTAGTTGGATCTTAAGTTCTTAATTCACATAATTTGTAGCTCAAATTTTATTATAAAATTTGTTTATCCCTTTTAAATTTCATTGAACTTTTAAATTAGCATCGTACTCATTTGTAAAATGTATGCTAACATAATATTGACATATATTTTTTACTCCCGTTCTCCATTAGAAAATAAAGCCACATGTTTCTTCCTTGCACTTCATCATTTTATATCTTAAAGCATAAGTATGATTTTTTTTCACGTGATCCATTCCATATTAACAGTTCAGATAATAACATTTTATCTTCTACTTTAATAAAAATATTAATGTCTTCTACTAAATTTTGTCCTTGCATTAAAATAAGGATTCTCACTCACTCCTTGAAAACTAAACTAATCGATGTATCCCTTATTTTCACTTATTTAAAATGCTAAAAATCTCTCTTTTCCTTATTTAAATCCATTCCATTTATTCAGTAACTATTATATCTTTATATTTTATCGATCTATTATCTAATCAATCTATATATCGATTCTACTATTTAGGAAATTCAGTTCTAACCATATACCGTTTGACTTATAATTCATTATTAGATCGTAATTCACTATTGGATCATATTATGTACTTTGCTTACTTCAAGAAATAATTTTGCGTTTTTTTCTCAATTGTATTTATATCTCAATCTATCTTGTATTTTTCTACTACGTTATTTAATATACTATGAAATGTTTATAAACAACACACATACATGGTTATCGTCAAAGTCTTGGTGGTCTTACATAACATTTAGGCAATTATCAATGATTTTTACGAAGTTTGTTTTATGTTATGTTGTTGCAAATTTTTTTGCAGTTCGGAAATGGTTATAAATAGCTATAAATTAGAGATAGTTATTCATAATGATTATAATCATATCAAATATTATTACCATACAATAAATAAAATAAAATAATTACTTATTTTGATTAATTTGAATCAAAGGTAATTTAAGAATTATATTGAAATTAAATTTATAAGAGGATTAATTACATATCGAGTCACTTTATTGCTAATTATGTAATTAATTAACTATTTTTTTATTTCCTTTTACAACAACATTTCAGGTGCATAATAACCTTAGAAGCTTTTGTTGTTATATAAAATCTATTACAAAAATTGTTAATTTATTTCTTCTTTCTCGCATTTTGTATCAAATTTCGTATCCATGTTTTTTTATTGGTCTGATTATGAATTTAGGTTCCTTCATTTTATTTTACAAGAAGTCATTGGTTTATTAATATATAGATACCAAGAAATGGTAAGTTTTTTATATAATCGAATTGAGTAAAGGTTGATCTTTATTTCATTCTAGAACATAAGTGTAGAAAAAAAAGCTGGAAGAAAAAAATTATATATGAAGTAAAAGATTATTCAAATAATGAATTTCACACTGTATTTTTGGGGAAAGTGTAAATGTATAAGCAACACTTATGTTCTGCCTACGGTAGACAATATTAAAATTTGTTAAAGTTTTAGCTTTAATTACATGTTTTGGAAACATATTTATTTTTAAACGTTTTAAGTTGTCTTAATCAGTCTGAATTTTTTAAGGTAAATTCTAACATTCTCCCACTTTAATAAATCTAAGCTTTTAATATTTTTCTCTTGGATTATTTAATATACTATCTAATGTTCATAAGCAACACATGTTTATGGTTATCATCGAATTCTTGAAGACCTTAAGGAAGAATGATGTAGTTATTTTTGTTTTTTTACAACTTTTATTTTATTTTATGTTGTTTTGAAATTTTTACAATTTGAAAATGTTTATAAATAATTATAAATTTAAGATGTTGTTATTCACAGTGGTTATAAGTAAACAATTATTAAGTATGAAGGTTCGTATTAAATACTATTATCATGCAAAAAATAATATGAATTAACTACTATTAATTTTGATCAATTTGACTTTAAATACTTTGAGAATTAAATTGTAATTCAGATTAATGAGAGAACCAATTATATATTAATTGTCATTAATGCTAATAAATTATTTAATTAATATGTAATCAACTAATTAGCTTTATTTATTTCCTTTTATAATTAACATTTCAAATGAAAACTCTATGGGAGAACATGTAACATAAAGTATTCTATAAATAAATAACTATAAATCAGGGACAAAGTTATTCATTATGTTTATATATGAAATATTTTTAAACAGTAAAGATGATATCAAATATTGTAAGCATGCTATAAATAGCAGGAACTATTGCTTTTAATTTTGATTAATTTGTGTCCAAAGTAAGAATTATATTGTAATTCAACTCAATAAAGGAATTAATTACATATTAAATCTAGATAACTCTAATCAATTATAGAATTAATATGCAATCAACTAAATCTTTTTATTTATTTCCTTTTATCAACAATCAGTAATATTTCAGATGCATAACTCATGAGGAAACATTTGAAAAGAATTATTTTGTAAATTTAACAAATGTTTCCTAGATGCGAGAAATATGTTTATAAAGGAAAAATAGTGACATAGGAACTCATTACCTATTTTTCAAATATACTTACTTTCATTTAATAAGATTAGTATAAAATTAAAAAATTTGAGAATAAATGTAGTTATAAATAATTTTCTACACACTTACCAAACTAATATCATGGCAATATTTGCTTATGCTTTAAGTGAAACACCATATTTTTCACATATTTTTTTATGTTTGAAGGTAAACATTATTTATTCAATATATTTTCAAATGAAATTATAATTTTTGTCTTACTTGCATAACAATTGTATTGGGTTATAAATATTGTACTTTTTCGATGTTGGATGTGCAAAAAGTATTACAACCATTTATAATGACATGTGATTACATGATATTTCAATGGCTCGCTTTATTGATTGTATTTTCTTATGTCATTCAATCTTATATTTATTTTCAATGTGATGTCATCTAAGTATTTTAATGCGTATCCACAAGTATTTCCCACGGTTTGCTTTGAATTATGCTAAAATTTTTGTAGTTTCATTCATTATATGGTGATATGATTATTTGAAATCCTAGAATTGTTTGGTTGTTCCAGAAAATAGAATATGATATCCTAAAGTGGTAGCTTATCTGGTCATGGCATTAGAGTTAATGAAGAGGCACAAGGATCGATTACCAATGACAACATTAAATCAATTTGGTGATTGCCGAAAGTGCAATTAGTCTTTGGTGCACTCACTTGGGAGTTTATGAAACTGTCCAGTTTACATAGGTGTTCAAAAATAATATAGTACAGAATGTTTATTATTTATTTATATTCCTCCTGTTATAATATGTTATATCAATCAATAATATAACCTTAGAAACCACTAAATATTTTTCCAATTCAATTTGTATTATTCAGAATCATTAAGTGTACTAATGCAAATATTAGAATATTGTTTACTTATAGCAATTTCGAAACATTATTTCACACTTAGCATTTCCTCATTCTATACATGGGACACTTTATTATATCGAGTGAGTAAATATTTGAATTTATATTCTATATACGATGAACCCATGTTGAACTTATGCATTGATCAAATTAATAGACATGCCTAGTAATGTAATGCTACTAATTATGGAGGGTTGATAGATGATGATAATGTATTATACAAATCCATTATTTTCTATAAAAATTTCTATACTGTGTATGCTTCAAAATTACTTTAAGCAGATTTATTTATAAATGTTTACTTTAAATAAACTAATCTAAATAAATTCAATTGACAAGTATACACTTTCATCTTCATATGACTAAAATCCAAAAATATAGCACTAAATAAATTAAGCAGCAAACTCCATGTGCATAGCATGAGTGTGCAGTATAAAACCTATGGTTGAGTCATTTTAATTTCTAAACTAAAGCAACTAGGATTATTTTAGTTCTATTTTTGTTCGCATTTATTTATACTAAATAGTAATAAATAGAACTTAATACATGTTTTATTCAAGTCTCTTTGTTGCTGGAGATTATGACCTATTTATAGCTGAATTGGGTTGTTCCAGGCCTTTAGATTCATTAGATCTTGTTTGGATTTGTCTATCGATCAGATCCTTAATATTAAGAAAGAGATCAAGTCAAATCTATACAAATATCGAGGCTTGATGGATCAGTTCGATCTGTGGCCTTGATCTAGAATGTTGTAATTTGCGCTCAAATGCCTTAGTCTTCAATGCTCTTATGTTTCAGGGGGCAAAATGGTCTTTTTGATGGATTGGTGCTGACCCATCACAGCTCCCAAACTTTGTATATTTCTTCAACTTGGCTTAGAGATCCATTAAATTTGAGATTTGGGGCCTTATTGGCCTTTTTGATGATTCATGGATTGGTACCGATCCATGGACTTAGCCAATTATGGCACCTCCTTCTTTTACTCTTCATAGTTGATCGTCATTCAGTCTAGAATCCATTCCTTCATCGAAATGTTGCTTGGATAAATGCTAGATAACAATTGTCCCTCAAAGGCACAAAGCATGCTTTTAATCAAGACAGGCGACCAAGTCCAAATCTGCACAGACGCTTTCATTACCCAGTACGTTTCTATGGAGCATTGCATCTTCAATGGATACTTAGTTTCCAAATAGTAGTGGTGTCATGTCTTCTATAACAACTCAAAATTGAAAAGCAAATAATTAAAATTAAGGGGATTTTCACTCAAAGGGCTTCTTTGTGCAGGGTAATAAGTATTAAAGACGGCACTTTAAAAAAAATAGTTTTAACGACAATTTACATGAAAATGATAAATGAAGTTATCATTTTCAGTTATATAGATATAATGATAAATGAATTTATCATTTTCTTCTATAACTTATAAAGATAAATGAATTTATCATTTTTCTGTAAATTGTCCTTAAAACTACTTATAAATAAGTGATGTTCTTAAAACTAATTACCCTAGAATGAGAAGCCCTCCAACCTAACATCCACTAAAATTAATAATAAATTTTAAAAAAATTAAATGAGTTTAAATTATGAAATATTAGAGATTTAAAATAATTCGTAAATATATAATTTTATTTAGGATTTAAATGATGAAGAATTTTATGAAGTTGTAAATTTAATAATAAAATATCTATTGTTGAGATTTGGAAAAAAGGTAAATTAGTTGGTGGTATTTAATTATATTAAAGGAAATTATTTGTTAAAGAGATTATTAAATGAATTGTTTTGGTATTATATATTTTTAAAGCAATGAATTATTCCTAATGACAACATTGAGCCTTTTTAAAGTGATATTGGTTTTGATAAAGTGGAAATGTTTTTTAATGTGAATTAAAAATAAATTAATGATTTTATAAATTAAATAAGGTAAATAAAAATGTAACGACCCATTTTTTCAGTCGCCTGAATTTAGAATATTTTATTGAATTTAAATATTGACAAATGAATATTATAAGTTAAATCGATTAATTAATTGAATATTGAATTTAAAATGAATGAAAACGATTTCTAAAGTTGATTTAAATTCTATTTTAATTAGAATGATGTTAGTAAACTTTTAAAATTGATTTAAAAGCGATCTAACAGAAACTGGAAATTTTAATATTTAATTAACGAGTAAAAATAGTCATTTTTGACACTGTCTCAGATTTCGACGAAACTAGTTTCATTGGATCTGTGATAGTGAGTTATTATAGGATTTCATATTTCGTGTCGATCGGACTTACGATTTGGTCGTGCGAAGCTAAAACGCCTAGAAATTTATGTAAGTAAATTTTAATTAAAATAATTCGATTCGAAAACCTATCTTCTGTATATGATGGAATTGGCCTCCGATATATATTCCATTGTGTTCGAAATATGAGTAAAACATTATGAACGCCAAGCGGCACGCTTCGTTTGGAGTTCGAAAATATTCCAGGTGAATAGTGTTTTTGTAGTTGTCTATATAAGGACCCCATTCATTCACAATTGCCTAACCCTAACCCTAAAAAATAGCCAGCCGCCACCCTATATTCAATGGCCATAAATGCACGAAACTTCTCCCCCATATCTCGAACTCCATACACAATTAAGCTTCGATTCCTAAATGAAAATTATAGAGCTAGGTGAGATCTTCACATCCATACGGTCGTGATCGTCAAATTCATCGCGTAGGGAGCTAGATCTGGTCGCGTTGTTCATACGTTCGTGCATGAAATACGAGGCGATGGCGACAGTAGGTGAGGCCGCACTTGGCACGGAGGGGCGTAGGGTTGTGGCGTGTCATCTGCCGTTGTCTGATCATTGTCTAGTGGTCGATTGGAGGTGCGGCCATCAAGGGGACGCACGTGTGAACGAGTTTCGACGAGACCTGGGTTAAACGAACGTGGGAGAAAGATTAGGGGAAATTAATTATATTAATGAAGGTAATTAGTGGCTAATGATGTTAATTAATTGTTTTAAAATCGTGTCAACTTATAAATTGTGTAACTGCTTCATACGAGGTCCGATTTAGACGAAACAAGTTGCATCGGGTTCGTATTGATGATCACTATGTTATAGAGCTGGTTTGGATAGATTTGGAGCTAGCAGGAATTTTGAGGAAGACTAAACGCTTGTGTACTTTTAATCCAAACGAATCGCTATTGCAACGACTGCAACCAAAGTGAGTAAAACTCGTTCTCTCTGGCCCGCTTATATTTTTATATAGGTGGAAAATATTTTATTTATGAAGATTGATGATTGTTTGGATGATATATGATATATATATATTGTAACGACCCACCCTTTTGGACGGTTTAAATCGACAATATACCATACACGTTAGACTCACACCATTCAAAAGGGAGGATTGTTTTGGGGTAAATAAGAAAAAGCAGAGAAAGAAAGAAACAAACACAGAATCTCACAGCGGAATGACAAAATATAATAATCAAATAAACAATTCATGAAGTTGTTTTACAAATAACATTTGATTACACTTTTACAATATAGAATCAGAGTACATACAGCAGTAATAAATAAATAATGCAGCGGAACAACATGATGCAGTGGAATAAATAAAAGAAATAATATAATATACAAATCTCCATCTTCGTCCTCTAGAAAAGCAGCCTTCGATACACTGAAAAGATCAGACTGACCCGAGTGAATTGAAAAGACAAAACACTCGAGTTAGAACTAAAAGATCTTATGTAAGCTAAATCAACAGTAAAATAAATATGAGTGTAATGGCGTCAGAGATGTTTACGAGGTTTGACATCTCCTATCTACTGTCTAACATGAGTGCAATTACTTAAGAGATGTTCGGGATTACATCTCCTAAGGATCCGTTAAACTATTTACATACATAGTACAATATGCTATTATAATAGTGTCTACAGTAAAGTAAAGTATAAAATAGCGTTAAGGCGTTACCCATTATCCCCCTTAACACATTTTATATATTCCCGTAGTCTATACAGATATTGTAAGCCCCACCAAACTGATGGGATACTCGAGGAGCACTCCATAGGTACGGTACAAACCAAACTTGTAATGGACATGATAAGGCATGTGACAAGGCATGCGAGGCAATGCCCAGGGTAGAATACTACCATTTTGCGGATCCGGACTGGTGGTAAAGCATAGTAGCTATTACCACCCACCTCGGAACACACTCCCATAATCAAAATCGAGGGGTGGCCACCAAATAAATCACAAAGTCATAATATGGTATCGAAGAAATGTGCCCGATAGGAGGAGCGACCTCACTTAGCCCTGCATGGCTCCTATTTTAGCTACATCAAGCTGACTCACGGGAGTCAGGGCTACATAAATACCTCATACAGAATCGTTCGCGAAACCATCCTACTTCATTCTGGAATCTCCACCACGTAGACAGTTGTTTTTCGGTAGTGGCAGAGAGTATGACAATATCTGATCCCACACTCTTTAACAACCAAACGTTTATTTCACAACGGATGGTTCTTTTACATTTCCAAATACCGATTCATAATTGATATCAAAATATCATATTCAATTCAAACCATATCACTTTCGAAATCATATTCACTTTCGAAATCATATTGATATGATAGGTTAATTAAATCCTCATTACAAAATCATCATATTTACTCAAATATGTCGTTTCAGTAGCAAATATCATTTCAAATCCCAACTTAAGTTATAACATCATTTAATCACATTCGCTTTAAAAATCAAGGATTTAAATATAAACACTTCCACTTTACATAGTCTGAGATTTAGAAAATAGTTTATATAGTTATAAATAGTTTAGCATAGTTTAAAATAAAATTTTTAAATAGTTAAAATACTCTAAAATAGTTTGAAAATAGATTTAAAATAGTTTAAATGTATTTAAGATAGTTTAAATAGATTTAAAATAGTTTAAATAGATATAAAATAGATTAAATAGATTTAAAATAGATTAAAATGGGTTAATTAGTTTAAAATAGGTTTAAATAGATAAAATTGTATTAAACGGATTAAAATAAATTAAAATAGTTTAAATTAATTAAAATAGTTTGAAACAGTTTAAGATAGATTAAATTAGTTTAATAGTTTGAAAATTTTCATAATCGGAATTTAAAAATAATATAATTTTAAACAGTTTATATCAAAATAATAAATTAGAAATTAATATCAAATTAAACTATTTCTTTCATTCAACACATCTGGACCATGTCCAGCTTTCAAATCAACAAACTAATTTTTGTCTTTCAATTCAAATTCTTAATTAAAACCATTTAATCGATATCGATTTCAAATCCATGTTCGAACAATAAATCCAAACTATTTCAAATTTAGTAGATTTCAAAGTTACATTTTCAAACATTTCAGTAACTCAATTCCGATAAATTTCAGTTATACTTTAAATTTCAACTTTAAATTTCAATTTAAACCAATTTCCAATTTCAACATTTAAAACTTCGATTTTCACAAAATAATTCAGTTTATATAAATCAGTTTTCTTCGAAATATCATTTAACCAAATTCAAGATTTAAGGGTTTAAAATCGTTTGATTTAACCAATCCGGTGTCCGTATATAATTTTCCGCCCTATGGTCAAGTGATACGGATGTATATCATTTCAATCCGCAATACATTTAAATTTACGGGTATATATCATTTCAAACCGCAATCCCAAATTTAACTTCAAATCCATGAAATCGCTTCAGTCTATCGTTTCAACTCATAACGATTCCTCCCTAATCTATCAGATCATTCGGGTATGTATCATTTCAACCCATAGGGATTTTCTAACAAATAAACTACGGTGCAGTGTTATAACAATATATAAATATAACATCCAGTCATCTAATATCAACAATCAAACATCCATCACAATCATCATTCAAACCAATCAATAAACAATAATAAGTGGCTGATTATCAATGACAGATATTAATTGGCAATTTAAAATATAATATTAAATTAATGGCGAATAAATTCAATAAAAGTCAGATTTAACTGGAATGACAATTTAAATATACCAAACATCGACCAATCAATTTCTAATCGCATCATAAATTCAATTTAACTAACATAAGATAATCTAGTAGTTGTGAGTGGGTCAAAACACTCGCCTTTGATTTCAAATCGATTTGAAATCCAAAATAAGGCCCAAAATTCAACAGTCTCAGAATTCGTCCAAACCGGTTCCAAAATGTGCGGAACTTCAATACGATCGCAGCGGAGCAACCGCGCGTAATCCGTCCTCGTACATAAAAGTTATAACAATTAGAACATTGAGTTTAAATTGAAAAATAAATAAAATAAAATAAAAAAGAAAACACTATAACCTACTTTCCACGTCACCTCGTATGCACGTGAAACCCTAACGCATATCGACTTCGTTCGTTCGAAAACCCGAGCCGCTACCCAAACTTCAACGCCGCGCCGCCTACTTCCACTATCGACCAGATCGGAGCATCCTATCGACTTCGCCACCTCAAACTGCCCCTAGGCCACCCAATGCGGCCATGCTCGGCTCCACCAAAGACACTCGCCGCCGCCGCCGCCGTTCTTTGACTTTTTATGGTGAATTCTAGCCACCTAACAACGAACGACAATCACCACAAGGCCTGCTCTGCACCCTCTTCCCAACGCCGCTTCCCGATCGTCGATCGGATGAAGATCCACCGTTGGATCGCGAAACCTAATTTCAACGGCTGAGGTTCATCCTCGATTTCTTGTCAAACAATGGATCCAATTGAAAAATGAATTATTGCAATGGATTACGCTCGTCGAGAGCTTTCCAACGATATATAATTTGTTATGCTTTGAGGAGTTTGAAATTTTGAAATTGATTTTGATTTGAATTTTGATTTGGGATTTAGGTTTTAAGCCATTGAGAAGAGAGAAACGATAAAAAAATTAGTACGTATAGCAATAATGAATAAAAAAGGCTGCTAGGGTTAGAACAAAACTATTTATATGAACAAATCCCGGTAAGAAAGAATGAACACATATCGAATTGATTCGAAACGACAATAACGACCCGAAAAGCCCGTTCTGCTTCTGGAACGAAAGCAGGTCGTTCCATATATCAAAATAGATGTATTCAATATTTTTAAATTCAATGTAATCGGGTTCAAGTCCAAATTTCATTGTATGAAGAAGTTAGCTTTAAAATCAGCTTATTTCAAATTGATTTCTACGCTTTTCGAGCCCGCACGATCAAACGACAAGTCTGATCGCTACGAAACTTGAAATCTTACAATAGTTAACCGTTACGGATCAGATGAAACTGGTTTCGTCGAAATACGAGACAGTGGCCAAGATGGCTATTTTCACGTTAATTAAATAAATTATTATTAAATTAATTAAATCACTTTTTCAATTCAAATTTAATAACTAACAATTTTATCATTTTTGATTACTAAATGATTTATAATCTTTTAAAACAAATTTTCATACCGATTCAATGCTAAATATTACACTAATTATAGTGTTCAATTTCAACTGTAATAAATTTATTAATTATAATTTAGAATCCCGATAAATTCATTTATCTTGATTTCACTCTTATGATTAAATCAATTATTGCCTTATAAATATAATTGACATTACTATACATTTTATTACCTTCACATTTTACAGTTATCGTCTTAACTCATGTTAACGTAATATTTAATTACATTTAATTGTAATTGATTTCCAATTTAATTCAACAGATTAAATAAATAGGTAACAAATAACAATTGTTGCCTTTTAATTTATTTAACCACATTTATAAGTTTATTATCTACAAACAAACGTTATAACTACTTACACAACACTGATTTTATCCAATTACAAGTAATTTCATATTATTTCACCAATTAATACAACATTTGGTTTATTTCTTATTTATAATTTATAACCAATTTTTATATTTACAATCATTTCAATTAATTAAAATTGCATTAGAGTAGTTATCAATTACCTTACATTAACATTATTACATTTCATTCTAGTTATTTTCTCATAAATAAGTCACAAATTTTAATTTCTTCCAATATTAACAGCAACATCTTATTAAATTAAATATTTTAATTATCGAAAATTATAGGTCGTTATACTCTCCCCCGTTCAAAACTTTTCGTCCTCGAAAAGGGAAAGAAGAAATTAACAAACTAATATATTTTATTCAAAGTATTCAATTTATAAATAATAAATTTACATAATTAAATAATTTAAATAAAATATATCAATTTATAAACAATTAAATCCTCTTTTATTCAAGTTCAATAAAAGTTTGAAAAACATTTCCACTTTCACAAAAAATTCTAAGTCCAAAATTCATGAAAAATTTCGATAGAATCCCCTTTGTATGGAGAGGTCCGGGACAAATAATAATATCAATAATAACCATATATATATATATCATATTTCAAAAATAAAACATCCTAAACCATGGAAAACAATATAATATTGCTATAAAACTGTAATCCGAAAATGTACCTATTTGTCGGGCAAACAACGCTTATTTATGAAACCAAAAGCAGTAGTTATTGCTTCCATAAACCTGTATTTCACTTATATAGTCCAAAAAAGTTAATAATTATATAAAAGAGAAATTTAAGTTGTTTTAATTAATAACAAACAAAACAACACAATATAACAATAGTTACTTACAACAAACCATACGATCATCACATGCAATCAAGTAATCATCCATCCATCCATAGCAACCAACAAATGGTCTGTTCGGGTTCAGAAACTTTTAATCGTATAAAATGAGAAATAAGCTACTAAGTATACCATACACTCAACAGTCTTAGATAAAACTTAATAGATTATTTATACACCTTTATACAGTCAGAAGTATCCTTTCCCGATCATCCCATAAGCCGAAATAAACAATAATTCCAAATATTATTTAAGTTTATTCTTATTAATCTCATTTCACATCATTTACTGTTCATTTTTTTCATTCATACAATGATTATTTTCTTTAATTTACATTCATAACTTACAAAATTCATTTCCCATTAATTTATATTCATCTACCTACATATGTTCTTTCCATTCAATTATTTAAAATAATCAATGAATTCATTATTTAAGTATTACATACATTTTATTCCAGTTTACTTCACATCTATTATTTACTTTGATTTCCTTTTAACATCAATATTCATTTGTGAAGCAACTTATATTTAAATTTTTATCCTTTTTCTTTTAACATTTATTCTTTCATATATAGTATTCACTTTTACTATCATTTTAATTACAAATAGCTGCAACATTAACTTAAGTTTATAATCATTTACTTGCAATATTCATTTTACTATTAAATTTGATTACTAGCAAACTCAAATTATTAACTTGAATTTATAAAATTTTATAACATCAGAATTCTTATTTAACCAAATTCAAGATTTAAGGGTTTAAAATCGTTTGATTTAACCAATCTGGTGTCCGTATATATTTTTCTACCTTATGTTCAAGTGATACGGATGTATATCATTTCAATCCGCAATACATTTAAATTTACGGGTATATATCATTTCAAACCGCAATCCCAAATTTAACTTCAAATCCATGAAATCGCTTCAGTCTATCGTTTCAACTCATAACGATTCCTCCCTAATCTATCAGATCATTCGGGTATGTATCATTTCAACCCATAGGGATTTTCTAACAAATAAACTACGGTGCAGTGTTATAACAATATATAAATATAACATCCAGTCATCCAATATCAACAATCAAACATCCATCACAATCATCATTCAAACCAATCAATAAACAATAACAAGTGGCTGATTATCAATGACAAATATTAACTGGCAGTTTAAAATATAATATTAAATTAATGGCGAATAAATTCAATAAAAGTTGGATTTAACTGGAATGACAATTTAAATATACCAAACATTGACTAATCAATTTCTAATCACATCATAAATTCAATTTAACTAACATAAGATAATCTAGTAGTTGGGAGTGGGTCAAAACACTCGCCTTTGATTTCAAATCGATTTGAAATCCAAAATAAGGCCCAAAATTCAAAAGTCTCAGAATTCGTCCAAACCATTTCCACAATGTTCAGAATTTCAATACGATCGCAATGGAGCAAACCGCGCGTAAATCCGACCTCGTACGTAAAAGTTATAACAATTAGAACATTGATTTTAAATTGAAAAATAAATAAAATAAAATAAAAAAGAAAACACGATAACCTGCTATCCACGTCACCTCGTATGCGCATGAAACCTTAATGTGTATCGTCTTCATTCATTCGAAAACCTGAGCCACTACCCAAACTTCAACGTCGCGTCGCCTACTTCCGTTATCGACCAGATCGGAGCATCCCATCGACTTCGCCACCTCAAACCGCCCCTAGGCCACCCAACGCGGCCATGCTCGGCTCCACCAGAGACACTCACAGCCACGGCCGTTCTTTGACTTATTCTGGTGAATTCTGGCCACCTGACGACGAACGACAACCACCACAAGGCCTGCTCTCCACCCTCTTCTCAACGCCACTTCCGATCGTCGATCGGATGAAGATCCACCGTTGGATCGCGAAAACCTAATTTCGACGGCCGGGGTTCATCCTTGATTTTTGGTCAAACAATGCATCCAATTGGAAAATGAATTATTGCAGTGGATTACGCTCATCGAGAGCTTTCCAACGATATATAATTTGTTATGCTTTAAGGAGTTTGAAATTGATTTTGATTTGAATTTTGATTTGGGATTTAGGTTTTCAGCCATTGTGAAGAGAGAAACGATAAAAATTTTAGTATGTACAGTAATGAGGAATATAAAAGTCTGCTAGGGTTACAACAAAACTATTTATATGAACAAAGCCCGATAAAAAAGAATGAACACATATCGAATTGATTCGAAACGACAATAACGACCCAAAAAGCCCGTTCTGCTTTCGGAACGAAAGCAGGTCGTCCCATATATCAAAATAGATGTTTTCGTTATTTTCAAATTCAACGGAATAGCATTCAAGTCCTAATTTCATCGTATGAAGAAGTTAGCTTTAAAATTAGCTTATTTCAAATTGATTTCATTAGATTGATTACTATGCGTTTTGAGCCCGCACGATCAAACGACAAATCTGATCGCTACGAAACTTGAAATCCTACAATAATTCACCGTTACGGATCCGATGAAACTGGTTTCGTCAAAATCCGAAACAGTGGCCAAAATGGCTATTTTCACGTTAATTAAATAAATTATTATTAATTAATTAAATCACTTTTTCAATTCAAATTTAATAACTAACAATTTTATCATTTTTGATTACTAAATGATTTATAATTTTTTAAAACAAATTTCCATATCAATTCAATGTTAAATATTACACTAATTACAGTGTTCAGTTTCAACTTTAATAAATTTATTAATTATAATTTAGAATCCCAATAAATTCATTTATCTTGATTTCACTCTTATTATTAAATCAATTATTGCCTTATGGATATAATTGACATTACTATACATTTTATTACCTTCACATTTTACAGTTATCGTCTTAACTCATGTTAACGTAATATTTAATTACATTTAATTGTAATTGATTTTCAATTTTATTCAACAGATTAATATATAGGTAACAAATAACAATTGTCACCTTTTACTTAATTTAATCACATTTATAAGTTTATTATCTACAAACAAATGTTATAAATACTTACACAACACTGATTTCATCCAATTACAATTAATTTCATATTATTTCACCAATTAATACAACATTTGGTTTATTTCCTTATTTACAATTTATAACCTATTTTTATATTTACAATCATTTCAATTAATTGAAATTGCATTAAAGTAGTTATCAATTACCTTACATTAACATTAACATTATTACATTTCATTCTAGTTATTTTCTCATAAATAAATCACAAATTTTAATTTCTTCTAATACTAACACCAACATCTTATTAAATTAAATATTTTTAATTATCGAAAATTACGGGTCGTTACATATATATTGGTTGGTTGGATATATTCCCACATATTTTAGCAGATGAGACCCTATAGTTCCCATGTATGAGCGGATGACCCTTTGTACGCATGTCTGCCTCGAAGTAGACATTGTACATATTTTCTTATATGTATATTTGTTGCAGGTGACAGGTATCCAACATGATTCCTCACTATGGTTTATGTTTATTTACACATATTGTTATATATGTTGTATTATGTGATATTTGATGTGATAGATGCCACGATTGCTATTATCGATGTGAATCCCCTTATTTAGTACTTTTGCAGCATTGGACCATATTTTGGAAATTTAAAATATTAAAAAGATGATTTCAAATTAAAAAGGATTTCAAAGTGATTTTGAAAATATATATGTTTTATTAATTTTCGAATGATTTAAAGAAATGAATTTATTTTAAATAAATAAAAAGTTATAATTGTTATGTTATAAAAATTATGTTTTTGTGAAATATACTTAAATATGATTTTTGAAATACGAAGTTAACTATTTTGTAAAATAAGTTAAATTGGGAATTTTGAACTTATTATAAACGGTTTATATATAAGATTTATAAAATTGATATTTTATAAATAAAAGTAATGGAATTGTAAATGAGTTTTATAAGTGTTAAAATGAAAATTTATAAAGTAATGTTATTAATAAAGAGATTTTAATGAAATAAATTTTATAAACGGTGTTTTATAAAAATTAGAAATGGAATTGTAATCAAATTTGTAAATGGATTTGTAATTGAAATTTAGAAATGAATTTATAATGGACTTCATATATAATTAGATTACAAAAGCATGAATTTGTAAATGAAGAGATTTATAAGTAAATAAACTTATAATGGGATTTTGACATATAAATGAGATAAACGGGAAATTGGTTGATAATGGAATTTTATTAATGGAAGTTTTTATAAAATAGAAATGTGAATTATAAACACTGTTTTATAAATGTGAAATCAATTAAATTTGATAAGCTAAATATGGATTTTTATAAAAGCAATTATATCCACGTTTTTAAAGAGAATAATCCTTTAAATGAATGTTTTAGAAAGTGATATTATAAAATGGAGTTTAAATGGTTTGAAAATAAAATAAATTGTGAATTCACTTACTATTAAAATAAGTATATGAAAATATTTTCCAAATATCCAATAAGTGAAATGGTTTGAATATTACCTTTTTAAAGATATTTTAAAGTAAATAATTGGAAAGTGATTTGATTTATAAATGATTAATAAAATCAGGCTCAGTGACTACTTATGTACTAATTTTTGTTTGTTGCTTTGATAGTTAAATAACCGACTATCAAATTTAACCATTTTAGTTTCTCAACTTGATGTAGAAACTAATTAGTCGTACACTTAGTATCTAGCTGACTGTGTAGGCTTGATTATCGTTTGTGTTGAGAATGTTGATTCGTGTAGTGCGGAGTGATTACTCCAATCTATCGAGCTGCCTTCTTGACCGAAGGATGGCAAGTTGAAAGTTGGAAACATGATAAGTCTACGAGACTTGGTTTCTGTTTCAGGTTGAGAATCGGTTTTGCGTTGTTGGTGCGAAGAGACCGGGATCAGATTTATCTGAAAACCACTTCGGACCAACATATATGCGACGATTGTGCAGGTTGGTCGATGTTATTGATATTTAGGATTTTCATAGTGAAGGACTGCTTGTTTGATCATTTGGGGTTAAAATGCCAATATACATATAGTAGCAGTAGTCTCTTCGTTATGAAATATCCATTGTAAGGGCTGTCGCTACTAATCCTATAGGATGTGGTAGGTAAGTACCTTCGGTTTGTCCTGTTCCTAGACAACCTGTATGGATGAGTGTCTGACATTGCATTTCAGAGATTACGTACATTGGTTTTTACAAATGTACATCATGTGGTGGCGGAGAAGACAACTTCTCTTAGCTTAACACCCTCCTTTAGACATACGAGCTCAAGGGTTGTATTTTTGTGGAAGAATATTAGTAGTCAATGGGAATGGCAATGTGGCATTCAAAGATGATGGTGATGTGATATGTGAAAGGTAATCAATACCTCTTTTGGCCTCACTCCCCGGAAAATGACTGAAACAGGGATAGAAGCAGCAAGGCTAAGTGGGTCGCTCCCATTAGGAGACGTCATCACTCTTCTAGATATATCTTTACACGATATGACATCGTGTATCTGATTATTGTTGATGTATGCTTAAGGCCATGGATTTTAGGGCGGCAACGACCGGAGTAATGACATATTCGGTACTATCCAGGAAGGGGTAGGCTGGTCTTGTGTTGGTTTAGGCGCCCAGTACCTAGACCCTAGGTACATCCCTCTAGAGGTGTACCGAGTTTCGAAAAGATAGTCCCTTCACCTAGTCATTTGGATGGAATCCAAAATCCACTACGTGCCTGCCATTTTTTTGTAGAGCCTAGTATTGTTGGAATATAATAATGGTAACAATTTCAACTATGTTGATTATTATTTGTATAATATACACTATTATAATATAACATGATTTGATATGAAATGTTTTGGTTATTGTAAGGGAAAAACCCATCCGTGTTTATGTGTGGGCGTGTCTTACGAGAAACCTTTTTTTTGATAAATGAACGTCTTTGTAACTTTAAAATAAATTAAGTTGAGGTGTGTTTTTCTCACGCTGGTTTACCAAACTGATCCGGGCCTTCTTCCCTTTCAATGCTCGGGTCAGACTGAGTATATTTATAGGTTTAGATTTGATGCTTTTGGAGCTTCAGCAGGCGACTGGAGATCTTCATGTCGTATACATGTATCTGTTTATTTTCCACTGCATTATTGTTGTAAATTATCAGCATTTGTGAGGAAGGTTGTTATAACCGTCTAAGCTGATGATTATTTATTCATGTACTCTGATTAATGTATGTATATTATAGTTTCTCTTTGTAAAGATTATTGATCTATATTATATGTTATTCCGTTGCGATGTGAGATTCTGTATTGTGTGGTTCCGCTTCCCTCATCTTCTTCTCTTATCTTCTTCTTTCTTCTCTCTTTCTTCTCACCCTCTCGTTTCTTTCTCATGATTATCTGCAATTTTGTTCGCTCTAGGTCGACAAGCATGGTTTGTTGTCGGTTCAGAGGGTACAGATTTACGGGTTGTCACAGCTGGTATCGGAGCTTAGGTTTAGTATATTCCTAGGCTTTGATCTGTACTCAGTATAGATAGGGCCAGTAGCACCCTAAATTGAGTTTGAGTGTATTATATATAAGTGCATATTTGTTAGTGATTATAAACTGTTTTATATTGTGTTTACTTATCCGTTGAGTTGTTTATGAATTCTGATCGGTACGTGGGACGCCATGTGATGGGGGTTTCTAAACACTTAAACGAGGCAAGTCGACATAATATTATTTTAAAATTGGGTCAATGAAATAATTTTACCTTGATTATATTTTATATAATAGTATATAAATTATTTGGTTGTTAATAAATGGTAATATTTGATTACTATCATTTGTTATTTGTTGTGTTTAATAAAAAGTTGTTACTATTATAAATCTAAATAAGATAAACAAATTTGGAATGAATCTTATATAAGTGAAGTAAAATAGTGAAATTATATAAGTAAAAAATTTATAAATGTGATTTATAAATTAATGGATTTTAAAAGAATTTAAAGCACTGAATTAAATACAGCTGCTGGGAAATAATAAGGATGATGACTACAACATCATTAGTATCATTTTTGAGCTTCTGGGTGATGGATTTGCTACCATTAGTAAATTGAAAATTTAAGTTTTATTGTGATAAACAAATTTGAATATAAAATCCAAGTTTGAAATTGATAAATATAAGTGAAATGAGTTTGGATTTATAATATGAATTTAAAATTTAACTTAAGTAAAGTTAAATATATTAAGTTAGTAAAATGAATTATATGAATTGAAGTTTAACTAAAGTAAATTTAAATAAATTGAATTCAACATGGAATAAATTAGACAGATATTTGAAACGAACCAAATAAAATTAATATAAACTTGAATGGAAAGTGATTATATAACCATGAATTTAATTTATAGAAGGTGAATAAACTTAAGTATATATTCATGAAAACTTAAGTAAATAAGTTTATAACTTATAATTTGAGAGATAGTAAGTAAAGCAAATTCTATTTGTTAAATATGAAGGTTAAGAAATGAAATCTGAATTGGATATAAGTTGAAATGTTATTAAAACATGAACTGGAAGTAAAGTTAACAAATATAAAGTGGATGTTAATAAATGAACTAATGTAAATTAGTAGAATGTAAACTAATTGGATATTAGTAAACAAATTGAAGTGATGAATGTAATTGAATGCAAATCAATTAAATGTAATAAGAAATGGACGTGAATTAAACTAATTTGATGAGAATTAAATGAAAGCAAAATGAGAATGAATGTAATAAAATGATTGTTAGTTAACTTGAATGTGAATTAGTTGGATGAAAACTAAACAGTAAACAAATGAATTGATTTATTGGATGTTATTTGGATGTTAGTTGTTTGAGGGTTGCGTATGATTGCATGTGTTTCATTTACATATGGTTATTGCATAGTTATGATAAATGTTGAAATTATTTCTATATACATGTTTCTCATAGATTGTTGAGTGTTTTAGTAGGTGCGGACGGCGTATGCTTCACATTTGGAGCTCGCTTCCATGCTATATTAGCCATATATGCTCGCTTAATATATATAAGGTACATATCTCAGATTACATATCGTACTTTTAAACTTTTTTCCCTTCGGGATGCCTCATCCCTGATGATGAGATGTATATTTGTGATTATATATATATTTTGATTTTTTCGGATCGAACTGCGCAAAGGAGACTTTGGCGAATTTTTTTGAGAATTTAAGGCGTTAGAAAAAATTTAGAAATTTTAGAAAAAAATTTATAACTAGGAATTTGATTATTGAGTTATAATTTGAAATGATATTAGTTGATTTTTGGAATTGTATTAGCTAATGACTATGAATGAATTTGAATACTTAGAAAAGTTTTTATAAAAGGTTGCAACTAATTGATTTTGGAAAAGTTAAATGACTTAAATGAATTTGATAAATTTTTTTAGCTAGTTGATTTTGAAAAGATAATGGGATTTACATAGTAATTTCGGAGACGAAATTCTTTTAAGGGGGGAAGAATGTAACTACCCAGTTTTTCAGTCGCTTGAATTAGAATATTTAATTGAATTTAAATATTAAAAAATGAATATTATAAGTTAAATCGGTTAATTAATTGAATATTGAATTTAAAATGAATGGAAACGATTTCTAAAGTTGATTTAAATTTTATTTGAATTAGAATGATGTTAGTAATGTTTTAAAATTGATTTAACAGAAATTGGAAATTTTAATATTTAATTAACGGGTAAAAATAGTCATTTTTGACACTGTCTCGGATTTCGATGAAACTAGTTTCATTAGATCTGTAATAGTGAGTTATTATAGGATTTCAAATTTCGTGTCGATCGGACTTACGGTTTGGTCGTGCGAAGCTAAAACGCCTAGAAATTTATTTAGGTAAATTTTAATTAAAATAATTCGATTCAAAAACCTATCTTTTGTATATGATGGAATTGGCCTCCAATATATATTCCATTGTGTTCGGAATAGAGGTAAAACATTATGAACGCCGAGCGGCACGCTTTGTTTGGAGTTCGGAAATATTTTGGGTGAATAGTGTTTTTGTAGTTGTCTATATAAGGACCCCCTTCATTCACAGTTGCCAGAACCCTAACCCTAAAAAAATAGCCAGCCGCCACCCTATATTCAATGGCTAGAAATGCACAAAACTTCTCCCCCCAATATCTCGAAATCCATACACAATTAAGCTAGTGGTAGATTGGGGCATGGGTGAGGCCGCACTTGGCAAGGAGGGGCATGAGGCTGTGGCGCGTTGTCTAGAGTTGTCTGATCGTCGTCTAGTGGTAGATTGGGGGTGCGGACATCAAGGGGACGCGCGCGTGAATGGGTTTCGACGAGGCCTGGGTTAAACGAACGTGGGAGAAAGATTAGGGGGAATTAATTATATTAGTGAAGGTAATTAGTGGCTAATGACGTTAATTAATTGTTTTAAAATCGTGTAAACTTATAAATTGTGTAACTTCTTCATACGAGGTCCGATTCGGACGAAACAAGTTGCATCGGGTTTGTATTGACGAGCACTACGTTATAGATTTGTTTTGGATGGATTTAGAGCTAGTAGGATTTTGGGGAAGATTAAACGCTTGTTTAATTTTAATCCAAAAGAATTGCTATTGCGACGACTGCAACCTAAGTGAGTAAAACTCACTCTCGCTGGCCCGCTTATATTTTTATATAAGTGGGAAATATTTTATTTATGATGATTGATGATTGTTCGGATGATATATGATATTATATATATATATATATTGGTTGTTTGGATATATTCCCGCATATTTTAACGGATGAGACCCTATACGTTCTCGTGTATGAGTGGATGACCTTTTGTACACGCGTCTGCCTTGAAGCAGACATTGTACATATTTTCTCATATGTATATTTGTTGCAGGTGACAAGTCGAAGGGATCCAATAGGATTTCTCACTATGGTTGATGTTTATTTACACATATTGTTATATATGTTGTATTATGTGATATTTGATGTGATGGATGCTATGATTGCCAGCATTAGGCCATATTTTGGAAATTTAAAATATTAAAATGATGATTTCAAATTAAAAAGGATTTCAAAGTGATTTTGAAAATATATATGTTTTATTAATTTTCTAATGATTTAAAGAAAAGAATTTATTTTAAATAAATAAAAAGTTATAATTTTTATGTTATAAAAATTATGTTTTTGTGAAATATACTTAAATATGATTTTTGAAATATGAAGTTAACTATTTTGTAAAATAAGTTAAATTGAGAATTTTGAACTTATTATAAACGGTTTATATATAAGATTTATAAAATTGATATTTTATAAATAAAAGTAATGGAATTGTAAACGGTTTTATAAGTGTTAAAATGAAAATTTATAAAGTAAAGTTATTAATAAAGAGATTTTAATGAAATAAATTTTATAAACGGTGTTTTATAAAAATTAGAAATGGAATTGTAATCAAATTTGTAAATGGATTTGTAATTGAAATTAAGGAATGAATTTATAATGGACTTTATAAATAATGAGATTACAAAAGCATGAATTTGTAGTGAAGAGATTTATAAGTAAATAAACTTATAATGGGATTTTGACATATAAATGAGGTAAACGAGAAATTGGTTGATAATGGAATTTTATAAATGGAAGTTTTTATAAAATAGAAATGTGAATTATAAACACTGTTTTATACATGTGAAATCAATTAAATTTGATAAGCTAAATATGGATTTTTATAAAAGGAATTATATCCACGTTTTTAAAGAGAATAATTCTTTAAATGAATGTTTTAGAAAGTGATATTATAAAATGGAGTTTAAATGGTTTGAAAATAAAATAAATTGTGAATTCGCTTAATATTAAAATAAGTATATGAATTTTTTTTCCAAATATCCAATAGCTGAAATGGTTTTGAATATTATCTTTTTAAAGATATTTTAAAGTGAATAATTGGAAAGTGATTTGATGTATAATTGATTAATAAAATCAGGCCCAGCGACTACTTATGTGCTAAATTTTATTTGTTGCTTTGATAGTAAAATAACCGACTATCAAATTTAGCCATTTTAGTTTCTCAACTTGATGTAGAAACTAATTAGTCGTACACTTAGTACATAGCTGACTGTGTAGGCTTGATTATCGTTCGTGTTGACAATGTTGATTTGTGTAGTGTGGAGTGATTACTCCAATCCTTCCTACTTGGCTGAAGGATAGCAAGTTGAAAGTTGGAAATGTGATAAGTCTACGAGACTTGGTTTTTGTTTGAGGTTGAGAAACGCTTTTGCGTTATTGGTGTGAAGAGACCAGGATCAGATTTATCTGAAAACCACTTCGGACCAACATATATGCGACGATTGTGCAGGTTGGTCGATGATATTGATATTTAGGATTTTCATAGTGAAGAACTGCATGTTGATCATTTGGGGTTAAAATCCCAATATACATATAGTAGCAGTAGTCTCTTCGATATGAAATATCTATTGCAAGGGCTGTCGCTACTAATCCTATAGGATGTGGTAGGAGAGTATCTCCGGTTTTTCCTATTCCTAGACAACTTGTATGGACGAGTGTATGATATTTCATATCTGATATTACGTACATTTGTTTTTACAAACATACATCATGTGGTGGCGAAGAAGGCAACTTCTCTTAGCTTAACACCCTCCTTGAGACGTACGAGCTCAAGGGTTGTATTTTTGTGGAAGACAGTTAGTAGTCAACAGGAATGGCAATGTGGCATTCAAAGATGATGATGATGTGATATGTAAAGGTAATCGATGCCTCTTTTGGCCTCACTCCCTGGAAAATGACTGAAACAGGGATAGAAGCAACAAGGCTAAGTGGGTCGCTCCCATTAGTAGATTTCATCACTCTTCTAGATATATATTTACACGCTATGACGTCGTGTATCTGATTATTGTTGATGTATGCTTATGGCCACAGATTTTAGGTCGGTAACGACCGGAGTGATGACATATTCAGTACTATCCGGGAAGGGGTAGGCCGGTCTTGTATTGGTTTAGGCATCTAGTATCTGGACCCTAGGTACATCCCTCTAGAGGTGTCCTGAGTTTCGGAAAGGTAGTCCCTTTACCTAGTCATTTGTATTAAATCTAAAATCCACTACCTACTCGCCATTTTATTTTGTAGAGCCTATTATTGTTGGAATTTAATAATGGTGAAAATTTCAGCTATGTTGATTATTATTTGTATTATGGACACTATTATAATATAACATGATTTGATATGAAATGTTTTGGTTATCGTAAGAGAAAAACCCGTCCGTATTTATGTGTGGGTGTGTCTTACGAGATACCTTTCTTTTGATAAAAGAAGGTCTTTGTAACTTTAAAATAAATTCAGTTGAGGTGTGTTTTTCTCACACTGGTTAACCAGACTGATCCGGGCGTTCTTCCCTTTCAATACTCAGGTCAGACCGAGTATATTTACATGTTTAGATTTGGTTCTTTTGGAGCTTCGGTAGGTGTGCTGGAGATCTTCATGTCGTATACACATATTTGTTTATTTTCCACTGCATTGTTGTTGTAAATTATCAGCATTTGTAAGGACAGATTTTTATAATCATCCAAGCTGATAATTATTTATTCATGTACTCCGATTGATGTATGTATATTACAGTTTCACTTTGTAAAGATTATTGATCTATATTATATATTATTCTACTGCGATGTAAGATTCTGTATTGTTTTGGTTCCGCTTCTCTCTTCTTCTCTTCTCTTCTTCTTTCTTCTCTCTTTCTTCTCACCCACTCTTTTTTTCTCATGATTATCTGCAATTTTGTTCGCTCTGGGTCGACAGGCGTTGTTTTTTGTTGATTCAGAGGGTACAGATTTGCGGGTTGTCACAAAAAGAGTTTTGGAAGTTATTATAGTAAAGAATAATTTTTTGTTTAATTATTTAGGCTAAAGAATGATTTTACTAAAATAGGCCTAATATTGCAATTTTGAGATAATTATGAAATATAATTTTTATAAAAAATACACAATGTTGGGTAAACACTAGTAAGAAGTGAATATGACTTTTATTTGATACCAATTTACTGTTTTCCTTTTTAACCACCACTGAATTCGATACTGATTTCGGGTACAGTGTATCGCGAATGAAGCCATTTGACTTTAGCTTATTCAATTCTTCTTTCAATGTTGGATCGCTCTGGTTCCTTGCTATGCATATCGGCATCTCTATTGTGGAAGACAATATGATCATATCCTCCGTTGTTGTTTAGTTGGAGTTCCTTCCTCTTTGGCGCAACACATCCCTTATGGAAAATGCCTCAAAGAACTTTCACATCGCTCCATTTTATTCCAACTCTTTTCCATGGGATGCAGACCTTCAGAAATAATGTTGATCACCAAACCCCAGTTTGGTAGTCTTGGCCACTCTATACTGAGCCCAAGTACATTTCGTTGAGGTAGCTTCCTTTGAGGCTGGTTATTTCCTTGCCCACCCTCATGCGAGTTTCTGACATACTGTTATAGTTTCTACTTTCGAATCAAATATTCAATCATATCGCAGAGATGTCGGCATTTATTAATATTGTGTCCATATTCTTATTGAAGTGACAATAATTTTTGGACCATTTTTCCTTTTCAGTTGCCTCCCTCATGGAAGGCTTCTTATATCTCTCAGTACCTTGCATATGAAGGTAAATATTCTCTACCCAGTTAGTCAACTCCGTGAACTTCCCTTCGCGATTGAACATAGAACGCTTTTTCTGGCCCTGCTTCTTTGGACCAGCATTATTAATGGTCTTTCACTTTTTCGTTACCATATTTCCATTGTCGCCATCTTGCTTGATAGCCACAATACTTTGAGCTACGCTAATCGGTTCAGCCTGATCGCCAATGCCCAATCCTTCTTTAGGTGTTGCCTCTTCCAAGCGTAGAAATTGATTCGTATTTCTATAGAGTAATTTCAGAGAAGTCGGCTTCTTCATCCTAATCCATTTTAAGAAATTACTTTGGTTATGGATTCCTCCTACCCTGTGCAGTTAAAGCGCTCGACCGATTCAAAGCGGTGGAGGTGCAAAAAGTCATAGCGGAGATACAGCGAGGATATAGCGGGATATAGCGGATGGCTTTAAAATAGCATATAAAAATCGTACTTAATGTTTTTACGAATATATAAATGGTAATTAAATGAAAAATTATCATTTAATTGAATTGTAACTAATACATAAATAATTTTTAAATAAAAAAATGTGCGAATATACTTTAAATAAATGTAAAACTATTATATAACATAATTGAATTTAGTAGAATATTAGAGTATTCTCATTTCTGAAAATATATTAAAAATTAAATCAAATAAATTAGTTTCATAATTTTTATAATGTATAAATTGAATTTTTCAATTCATTTTATTAAAGAAGATATAGCGGGAATAGCGGAATATAGCGGAAATAACGGGATATAGCGGAAATAGCGGGGATTAAAGCGGAAAGACTATATTGTGTGGCTATATGGAAAAATCGTAGCGGCAGAAACCCGCTATGAGATATAGCGGGGTTATAGCGGGGTAATAGCGGGGCATTAACTGCACAGCTCCTACCAAAGCCATCGACATAATCCCTTCCCTTGTGTTCTTCACATCCATTACAACAGCATTTAACCAGTCTCGTCGGACCTCTATTGCAAATTAGCCAATGACATTACATCCTTTGGATGCATACTATGCACTCTGAATGGTTCTATGAACTTCTCAACTAACTCATCAAAAGATGATATGGATCTGGACTCAAGTCGATAGAGCCACATCATGGCAAGTCCCCTAAGAAATAGCGAAAAACATCTATACCTCACTACATCGTATGATCGAGAATTATCCATGTGTCATTCACACTTCATTAGATGTTTCATAAGTGTAACATGCCCTACTTCGAGACTCAATATCTTCCAGTGACGCAGGTGAGTTCACTTATTCAATTATAGAAAAGTAAACAGAGCAGCTAAATATTTTCATTACATAGAAATTGTCATAACATTCATTAGATACAAATTTCTTTCAAGATTAACCCCAAAGTTATGCCCATGCATGATCGAATAATAATAGAAAATAACATAGTAAAGAATCAGGTCAACATATGAGGATGCCGCCTGAACTCCCTAAACAGCGAAACATCTTTATTTGCTAACAAAGCTTCTTGCTTCGTCTTCGATCTGCGTATTGTGGCTCTTATTGTTAACATGCCTAAGCCTAGAAACTCAGCCTACTCAAATGGGTACCCGTGAGTTTATGGGGAAAATAATAACAAAAATACGAGTCAGATATAAAGTTTGGTATGAATAATACTTACCCAAAATAAACCTATAGTGAGACCAAACTGTACTACATGGAATGAGTTTCCCCTTCACTATCCAAAACAGCATAAGTGAAACATTCATAGTTACTGACACAGGTAGTTCTTATTTACTATTACGCCTTTACATGTTCTTAAGCGGTTCCCATTTGCTACATCACCCCCGGCACAATCTCCAATACGTCTCCATTTAATTTTTTTTAATCTTGTTAGAACCTTGAATTTTGATGATTTGATTGCCACAACTATATAAGTAAATATTACATGAATTTGCAGGAGAAGATATTGGTTTTATCTAACAGATTGCAAACCAGATTCTAGATAGGAGCTTCAGTAATATATTTAGTCTATGGTCTGAGTCTAGTAGTGAATTCATGTTAAAATCGCTCCGCCAGATAGAAGCTTCAGTAATACATTTAGTCTATGGTCTGAGTCTAGTAGTGAATTCATGTTAAAATCTCTCCGAAGTGGTATATGTACACACATGCAATTTAAAGTTTTTCAAAACATAGTTCATATGCTAATCTTTTTCAAAACATAGTTCATATACTAAAATTTCACAAAACATTCTTTGATATGCCAGAAAACACTTATTTCTACCGGTTGAATGGCTACGGTCAGCCGATTGAAATCTGTGCATGTGCACAATTTTCTTTGAACATTCAAACGGCTGACCTTGCAAGTCCAGCCGGTTGAATTATGCCTCTTTTGCACTGTTTTCTTACTGGTTCGATTTTAGATCAATTCAGCTGGCTGATTTGTTCTATTCAGACAACTAAATCTTCGCAACGGCTATATTTTAAAAAGACACTTCATTTCAGCGAATAGAGACGACTCTTGATTCAAGAGTTGCTTCCATATTCTTTCATGGCTACTTTTCATGAACAATTGCAACCCTTAATAGCTATATATAGCCATAAAATCCATTGTTTTAGTAACTAATTTCTGATTCTAATTCTTATTCTTATTGTCTAAACACTATCTTACCATTTGCATTCAATATTTCATTCTAATCACTTGGTATCAGAGCAAGGTCATCATATAACCATAACATAGTTATTTGATATTCAATTAATATGAAAAATAACACTAGCACAAGTTTTATTGAAGGTCAATCCACTACACGACCACCACTATTTCACGGTTTGAATTACAATTATTAGTCAACTCGCATGAGAATTTATATGCAAGCAAATGGATATGATACTTGGAATATCACTTAGAATGAATACATTATATCTACTACACCATATGCATAATGGTCAAAAGTAGAAAAGATAGATGCTACCTCAAATGCAAAAGCCATGAATATGTTATTTTGTGCTTTAGATAAGAATGAATTTAATAGAGGTAGTATGTGTACAACTGCTTATGAAATTTGGCGAACTCTTAAAGTTACGCATGAAGAAACAAACAAAGTTAAACAAACAAAGTTAAACAAAGCAAGATTTCTATGCTTAAAAATCAGTTCCAAAATTTCAGAATGAAATCGGATGAGACTATAAATGAAATGTATTCTAGATTCCAAGACATATATCATTCACTATTAGCATTAGGAATAAAATACGCTGATTTTGATATTGATTCAAAAATCCTAAACTCTTTAATGGATGAATGGTGTAACGATCCGGAATTTCACTGCTTTGATTTGCGAATATTTAATTAATTTTAAATATTCAAATAAATTGTTTTATAATGAAAATAAAAATATTTTTAATAATAAATAATAATGGTGAAATAGTTTTTAAATTTTGTTTACACAAAAATATATAGTTCGATGAAAAACAGAAAATGTGACCGGAAACCGTTTTTCGAATTTTTGACGTTTCATCGTATAAAAGTTGTTTGAAATGTTGTGTATACATTTGTATGTATATATTCAAATATATGAAATGTTATAAACATAGATTAGTAATTTAATTAGGGTTAAGTGTAATTAATTAATTTAAGGAAATGATGATGTGACACTTTGGCAACTATAATAAAAAAAATATCACACCGGGGGGAGGGACATGAATTGACATATTGGCAACTTGAGTACAAGCATTAAATGACATAATGGCTTGATGTGAAAGGGAGGAGGCTATGGTGGCATTGATATGATGGGAGGAGGATGACATGATGGTGTGGCATTCATGGAATGGAGGGTAAAGGATGAGGGGTAGTTTGGTAATTCAACATGTTAACATAATATATAAACTAGTTTTCCTAGTTGTTATTTCACTTCCTCATTCTGTTTTACATTTTCAAAACTTTTCTAAGCATGGAAACAAAACTTCCATGGCTTCTCTATTTAGTTTTTAGGTTTTAAGGGTTTTAAAAATCAAATTCTTACTTTAAAAAACTTGGTTTTAATTCACTTGTTTTCATCTCCACTTTCTCCATTTTTCCTTCTACTTCATTCAGCCATAACTTTCTCCAGACTAAACCAAATCAAGATTTTATTTTTTCAAACCATGTATATTTCCAGTGACTGCAACTTTTAAATTTACCACTTTTTCTTATTTCGAGCTTAGATGCTCCAAAAATTCTTTTTTTTGCAAGGGTGATTTTGAACCTAGATTTTGATGTCCGAAAATACCCCTTACTGTTTTGGCTATAACTTCCTAAAAAATTAACTTTTTTGAGTATTTTTTTTAAATGATAGAGGAAAGAATTATCTAAAACTTTCCTTTTGACCACTTTTCCAAAATCCGAGAGGAAAGGGTACAAAAGCCTAGTGAAAAATGACTCATTTTCGAGAAGAATTTGTGGTTTTCTAAGCTTTACGAGCGCTAAAGTATTTCAAGTTTTCAAAACCTTTGATGAGTTTAACTCACATTTAATTTTATTATATCATATTAATGATGTTAAATATCATTTGTTGATTGTTTGGATGTTAGTTAAAATTGAATGATTGCTTGTTTGGTAGAATTTCCGTTTAGAAAATGGATGTCAATTAATTTGATCGTTATAAACCCATATGATTATCTATATATTATCGGTAATCATTGCTTTGCAGGGAAATCGGTAGAGAGACCCAAAGTAGGTTTCTCGACCATAAATTATTTATTTACATCATTATGTTGTAATATTGATGGTTTATTGAAATTAATTACTGATATTCCCTTTTATAGTTTAAATGTCGTTATAGCGATTTTCGCTATATCGTCATTTATTAAATTTCAACCCACGAACCCTATCATATGAACTTGAGCTTTTATTTCCGCTAAAACGAATATTGAATTTTTTTAATAATTTTGGTTAATGATAGTTTAAATTAACTAATCTTTTAAATTAATATATTTGAGATTAATTAACCAATTTAATAAATAATGATTAAAAATTGGTTTATCTTTAGATTTTATTCATCATTTTTGCTAATGATGTTTTATAATTAATTGATCGTTTTAACTAATGATTATTTGAGTTTAATTACTTCTTTTAATTAAGGATAATAGAGTTTAATTAATTTTTATAACTCAATTAATTATTTTATTTAATGATGATGGGATTAAACTAATTATTTCAATTAAGGATAATTGAAATTAATGATTATTTAATGATAATTAAAAGTAATTAATCATTTAAATAATGATAATCGAATTTTATTAATGATTTTAATTAATGATTGTTTTAAATTTAATTAATTGTTTTAACTAATTATTTTTGGAATTTAGTTAAATCATTTTAATTAATGAAGTTTTATAACTATTTAAATCATTTTAACAAATGATGTTTTAATTAATCGGTTTGACTAATGAAGTTTGAATTTAATTAATCCGATTAATTTATGATAATTTTGAACTTAATTAATTGTTTTAATCAATGGAATTTAGAATTACTTATCATTTTAATTAATGATGTTTAAGATTAATTATTCATTTAATTAATGACTACTTGATTTAATAAATCTTTTTAATTAACTGATTTAATAAAGGTAATTAAAGTAAGTTAACTAATAATAAAATTTGCTTTAATAAACTGATTTAAAGTTAATAGACTAATTTAATGAAGATTTTAAAGTTAATTTACCAATGTTATAAAAGTGTTTGGAAATAATTATCTATTTTATTATAGATAACGAATTATTTATTCAAAGGGATTTTAAGTGGGATTAATTATCTTTCGGGAGAATTAATATTGTTTTTAAAGTTAAAATGAATTAGAACTCGATTATTGGGATGTTAAGTTGGTGGGTGTTCGGTCTGATGTTGGTTTAGGCCTTCGGGGTCGTGCACTTGGAAAAATTATTCTCTAAACGTTTTAACAATTAGGAACTAATTCTAAAAGTGTTTACCAATACGAAAATCGAGCAAAAAGTTTGGTTCGTTTTTAAAAGTAAAAGTTTGATTCATTTATGGAAATAAATTATTTCCGTAAAACGAAGCACTTATATGGAAACGATTTATTTATATAATTAACACTAAACATCGAAGAAGTAAACTTGTCCCTATTTCAAAAGTTAAGAGTGATCGTTGGACATGACTTTGAGGTAACACTACCTTGACTTGTCTGGTATTACTGTTAACCAAGAAAAGTACAAGTTTGAATTCAGTGAGTGGTGATAGGTATACATGATTTAATTTCAATATACGATCGTTTTATATCCTCGATAGTTGGTATCTCAGCTGTCGGTTACTTTAGCCTCTTTATTATCGTCATTCTAAGACGATGTATTGCTCCGTTGAGCATTGTTATCCTTTGTCGGAAATGACTAAACCAAAAGCGCGAGAGGAAGCCAAGTTATGTGAGGTTGCTCCCATTAGGGTATTTTCACATCTCATCTAGGTTTTGTGTACCGTCACGTGAAAAACGATTAAGATTAGGATGTGAAATATTTGGATACTCGGCATGGTTTGGCGTGGTCCGACTTGGTATTTTCCGAGAAGTATCACGGAGTATATAAGCTTCTCAAAAGTATATTACTAGAGGTATACTTCAAAGGGGTGCACCTTCCTAGTCGTTTGTTGAAAATTTTCCTTTCCTTATTTGATTCGAAAACCATGAATCTGTTTTAGCTTTAAATTGGCATGAGTAGAGCCAACTCCTCATCACGACATTTTAGTGTTTATTTGGTCCATTCTATCGAGTATGGACTGTTACTTTATTTAGCCCATTCTATCGAGTTTGGACTGTCACTTTATTTAGCCCATTCTATTGAGTTTGGACTGTTACCTTATTTAGTCCATTCTATCAAGTGGGGTTGTTTTCCTTGTTCTATCCATTCTATCTCGTTTGGATTTTACTCGGTTTATTTCCATTCTTTCAAGTATGGTTGATATTATTTGTGCTCAATCATATTTCGTTTTGTTTCCTGATATTCATTTCTACTCTTCCCAGTATGGATGATATTCTTGGGAGGTAAAAACCCATTCCGTGTTAGCAGCGTGGTATCATAGAATTTTTATATATGTTTCCCCTTATTCGAGTTATCTCACGCCGGTATTTTCAAACTGATCCGGGTGTTATTTATTTTAATGCTCAGGTCAGACCGAGTACTTTCCCAGGTTGCCTTTGGTGTTATGGAAATCATGGAGGGGAGCTGAAGATTCACCTATCGTAGTATTTTATTTCCGCTGTAATATATAGTATACCTATCGGCATTTGTAAGGTCAGGATTTTATAACTGTCCAACCGATAAGGTTTGTTTTAACTCTGATATACTTTGTATTATTGAAGAGACGGTTTCTACTATCTTTGTTATATTATATGTTATCGATTCCGTTGTGAGATTCTATTTTTCTCTATTCTCTGTTCTTTTCTTTTTATTTACCCTAACAATCTACCCATTTGTTGATTGAATGCACGACATTGGAACATAGAGGTAGTGTTCGGTGTCGACTTTCGATGGTCAAAAAGGCGGGTCTTTACAAAGTGGTATCAGAGCGCAAGGTTAAGCGAGAACCTTGGCTTTGGTAGGGTTTGGCTCATTAGAGATAGGGTAAGTGACACCTTAGTATGAGTTTGAGAGTATTATTTATACAAGAGCGTATTTGTTAATGTTTTAAAAATGTATTATGTTAATTGGTCTATTCAGTTTTTATGAATTCTGGTCGAGACGTGGGACGCCACAGTATCGATAGGGGTTTCTAAACACTTGACCAAGGCCAACGTACATGGTACTGAAATTTTGAAAATTTGGCAGATTAAAAATTTTGCCTAGGATTATATTTCATATATATATAAAGGAATGAATTTTAAAACTCTATATAGTTATATAGTGTGTTGGTTTAAATGTGATAATATGTATTTATTATCACTACTGTTTGTTCGGTTATGCTTAAATTAATAAGAAGCATTAACTGTTGTTTGTTGATTGCTAAATTATGCTTGGTCTAATTAGGAGAATTTATAGATTTGATTTAAATAAACCCTTTGTGAATTAATTTTCACAATTTGACTATAAAGTGTTCGGAGAAAATGTTAACTTGAAAATTCACCTTTTAATAATGGTGGGTAAGAATTAAACTTTATAAAAAGTTGTTAATATAATCTAAATAGTGGGATAAGATATTTAGAGAATGTATATTCGATATAATTTTATTATAATAAAGAAGGATTATTATAATATGAAATGATTTTTATATAAAGGAAATTTATATAAATCTAGAAATGTGTTTAAAAAGAATTTGAAAATCTAAATCCCAGAATTTTTGAAAAAAAATAATTTCAAAGGAATTTTTGAGAAATGAAATAGCAGTACTTTTGAAAGTAATTGAAAATGAAATTATTTTAGGAAGTCTAATTTTAAAGGGATGCATTTTCTTTGGGATAATTAGGAGGAAATTGTTTCGATTAGTTTTTTGGTAATCTGAATAATCTTCTAAGTGACGATCAGATGTTTGCTTAGGCAAACTTGTGGAATACTCAGTAAATTATTCTCGTTATCATTGTGTGATCGAAATGAGTTTAAATTCGAATAAACCCAAAGTGAGTTTTCATAAATAAATTGTTTGAAGTTATTATATATAAAAATATATATGAAGTATGCTTTCAAAGATAAGTTTTGAAAATTTAACACAGGTTTAAATGGGGATCAATTAAATAGGAAGGTTTGATAAAAAAATGTTTTATTAAAACCATATAATTGTTTAAAACATCTAAGTAGTGTGAACTACTTGTTGATTGGGTCAACCCATAAATAATATTCATTTTAACACTCTAAATAAAAAAAGGGTTAATAGATTGACTCGATTTTTAAGAAACCATAATTTGATTTGATCTCCATCTGGATCTTTGAAAAAGTAAAATAAAATTTATATGTACTCTTAGGATATAAAAGAATATTATATAAGTAAATAAAGGGAATAAGTTATGATTTGATGTTTTATAAAGAAATAACTTTATAAAATACTTTTGGAAAACTTGGGTGAGAATTTATGTATTAATACATAAATAATTTTAGTATTGAATAAAATACTAAGTGAAAATATAAGTGAAATAGAAATTAATAAAATATAGAGTATGGCTTTACATTTTGTCCGAGTTAGTTTGGACAACCTTTTGAGCAATAACCAAAGGCTAATGAGCAAAATGTTACCTTAGAAAATTATCTATATTTTGGATGATTAAGAAAGTTTTGAACCTAGTTAAAAAAAAATTGTTAGTCATTTGACATTTTAAAACAATGTTAAGTGATAAGTTTTCCCTTGTGGATTTGATTGAATTGAATTGATTGGCTATGTGATTTCATATACCATTGTTTATAAAGTTTAAATATATAAACAAAGGATTTTTAATTGTTTTTATTAAGACCTAAATCCCGGTGATTTTGAAAAGGGTAATTTTGAAGATTTTTGAAATGGAATGGTATTTATTCACTCTAGTTGATGTTTTTGGAGGAACCGGAATACCACTGGACGCTCCATGTTGTTTTGATTCTAGAGTTTCTCCATCATTTATTTGGAGGGATCCTCTCCTTGTCATTTTGATTTTGAGCTTTGATTTTTCTCATCTGAGAAAATTGAAAATAAATTTTTGAATTGAAAAACCCAGATATATAGATCTAAATTTGTCATCAGAAAATCATTGGATGCATAGCATTTAGTGTAGGATATTCGCTTGTTTGTTGCATATGATTGAAATATGATTGTTGGTTACATGTAAATTTATATCATGCTAGTTTTTCCATATAGAATTACACCATATTGTTTTTGTCAACATGATTTTCTTTTATATTTCATAAGTTCATGTATGCAAGAGATTGCTATTTGATTCTTGTGCACCTGCGTTCACAGAGAGATAATAAATTACTTGCCAAAATATAAATCAAATGCAAAAAGGTACGTAATAAATTTAGAAAATTAAAATGGTTGATGATTTTATGCCCCAGATGTGGGAGGCCACTTGGCATTTGTTTCCTTTGATTGGTTTGGAGCCCGTAGAGGCGATTTGCGGTTGTACCGATCGAGCCGCGCAAAGGAGACGCTGGTGAAATTTTTCGCAAATTTAAGAGTTAGCAAAAGTTTTAAGAATTTTGGAAACATTTTGATAGCTAAAATTTGACTTTCGAGTTATAACTTGGAATGAATGAATAGAAGAGAATTAGTTGGTATAGGTGAATGTAGTTAAAAGACTTGTAAATTTTGGAATATATTCCAGTTAATTGGTTTTGAAAATAAGTATAATAACTCATTTTAAGTAATAGTATAAACTTAAGGGTTTGGAACATGTTCTTCCTTAGGAATTCAGGGACGAAATTCATTTAGGAGAGGGGGAGAATGTAACGACCCGGAATTTCACTGCTTTGATTTGCGAATATTTAATTAATTTCAAATACTTAAATAAATGGTTTTATAATGAAAATAAAAATCTTTTTAATAATAAATAATAATGGTGAAATAGTTTTTAAAATTCGTTTACAAAAATATATAGTTCGATGAAAAACGGAAAATGTGACCGAAAACCGTTTTCCGAATTTTCGACGTTTCATCGTATATTAGTTGTTTGAAATATTGTGTATTTGTGTATATATATTCAAATATATGAAATGTTATAAACATAGATTAGTAATTTAATTAGGGTTAAGTGTAATTAATTAAGTTAAGAAAATGATGGTGTGACACTTTGGTAACTATAATAAAAAAATGTCACATCGCGAGGGGGACATGAATTGACATAATGGCAACTTGAGTACAAGCATTAAATGGCATGGTGGCTTGATGTGAAAGGGGGAGGCTATGGTGGCATTGATATGATAGGAGGAGGAGGAGGACATGGTGATGCGGCATTCATGGAATGGAGGGTAAAGGATGAGGGGTAGTTTGGTAATTCAACATGTTAACATAATATATAAACTAATTTTCCTAATTATTATTTCACTTTCTCATTCTCTTTTCCCTTTTCAAAACTTTTCTAAGTATGGAAACAAAACTTCCATGGCTTCTCTATTTAATTTTTAGGTTTTAAAGTTTTTAAATATCAAATCTTACTTTTAAAACTTGGTTTTAATTCACTTGTTTTCATCTCCACTTTCTTCATTTTCCCTCTTACTTCATTCGGTCATAACCTTCTCCACACTAAACCAAATCAAGATTTATGTTTTTTCAAACCATGTATATTTCTAGTGGCTACAACTTTGTAGTTTACCACTTTTTCTTATTTCGAGCTTAGATGCTTAGAAATTTCATTTTTCTGCAAGAGTGTTTTTGAACCTAGATTTTAATGTCCAAAAATACCACTCACTGTTTTGGCTATGACTTCCTCAACATTTAACTTTTTTGAGTAACTCTTTTTTTATATGATAGAGGAAAGAATTATCTAAAACTTTCCTTTTGATCACTTTTCCAAAATCCGAGAGGAAAGGGTCTAAAAGCCGAGTGCAAAATGACCCATTTTCGAGAAGAATTTGTTGTTTTCCAAGCTTTCCGAGCGCTAAAGTATTTCAAGTTTTCAAAACCTTTGGTGAGTTTAACTAGCATTTAATTTTATTATATCATATTAATGATGTTAAAAATCACTTATTTATTGTTTGGATGTCAGTTAAAATTATTTGATTGCTTGTTTGGTTGAATTTCCATTTGGAAAATGGATGACATATTAATTTGATCATTATAAACCTATATGATTATCTATATATTATCGGTAACCATTGTTTCGCGGGGAAAATATGTAGAGAGACCCAAAGGGGGTTTCTCAACCATAAATTATTTGTTTACATCATTATGTTGTAATATTGATGGTTATTAAAATTAATTACCAATATTCCCTTTTATAGTTTAAATGTAGTTATAGCGATTTTCGCTATATCGTCATTTATTAAATTTCAATCTAAGAACCCTATCATATGAACTTGAGCTTGTATTTGTGCTAAAAATAATATTCAATTTTTTTTAATCATTTTGGTTAATGATAGTTTAAATTAATTAATCTTTTAAATTAATTAATTTGAGATTAATTAACCAATTTAATAAATGATGATTAAAAATTGGTTTATCTTTAGATTTTATTCATCATTTTTGCTAATGATATTTTATACTTAATTAATCGTTTTAACTAATGATTATTTGAGTTTAATTAATTCTTTTAATTAAGGATAATGGAGTTTAGCTAATTTGTAGAACTCAATTAATTATTTTAATTAATGATGATGGGATTAAACTAATTATTTCAATTAAGGATAATTGAAATTAATAATTATTTAATGATATTTAAAAGTAATTAATCATTTTAAATAATGATAATCGAATTTTATTAATGATTTTAATTAATGATTGTTTTAAATTTAATTAATTGTTTTAACTAATGATTTTTGGAATTTAGTTTAATCATTTTAATTAATGATGTTTTATAATTAAATAAATCATTTTAACAAATGATGTTTTAATTAATCGGTTTGACTAATGAAGTTTGAATTTTATTAATCTGATTATTTTATGATTATTTTGAACTTAATTAATTGTTTTAATCAATGGAATTTAGAATTACTTATCATTTTAAATAATGATGTTTGAGATTAATTATTCATTTAATTAATGACTATTTCAAATTTAAGAAATCTTTTTAATTAATTGATTTACTAAAGGTGATTAAAATAAGTTAACTAATATAATAAAAATTGCTTTAATAAACTGATTTAATGTTAATAGACTGATTTAATAAAGATTTTAAAGTTAATTTACCAATGTTATAAAAGTGTTTGGAAATAATTGTCTATTTTATTATAGATAATGAATTATTTATTTAAAGGGATTTTAAGTGGGATTAATTATCTTTTGGGATAATTAATATTATTTTTAAAGTTAAAATGCAATTGGAACTCGATTATTGGGATGTTAAGTTGGAGAATCTTCTAAGTGTTTGGTCTGATGTTGGTTTAGGCCTTCGGGGTCGCGCACTTGGAAAAATTATTCTCTTAACGTTTTAACAATCAAGAACTAATTCTAAAAGTGTTTTACCAATACAGAAATCGAGCAAAAAGTTCAGTTCGTTTTAAAAAGTAAAAGTTTGATTCGTTTATTGGAGTAAATTATTTTCGTAAAACGAATCACTTATATGGAAACGATTTATTTGTATAATTGACACTAAACATCGAAGAAGTAAACTTGTCGCTATTTCAGAAGTTAAGAGTGATAGTTGGACGTGACTTTGAGGTAACACTACCTTGACTTGTCTGGTATTAATGTTAACCAAGAAAAGTACAAGTTTGAATTCAATGAGTGGTGACAGGTATACAAGACTTAATTTCCATATACGATCGTTTTATCCTTGATAGTTGGTATATCAGCTATCGGTTACTTCAGCTTCTTTATTATCGTCATTCTAAGACGATGTATTGCTCTGTTGAGCTTTGTTATCCTTTGTCAAAAATGACTAAACCAAATGCACGAGAGGAAGCCAAGTTATGTGGGGTTGCTCCCATTAGGGTATTTTCACATCTCATCTAGATTTTTATGTACCATCACGTGAAAAATGGTTAAGATTTAGATGTCAAATATTCGGATAATCGGTAAGGTTTGGCGGGGTCGGGCTTGGTATTGCCGGAGAATTGTCACGGAGTATATGAGCTTCTCAGAAGCATATTACTAGAGGTATACTTCAAGGGGGTGCACCTTCCTAGTCATTTGTTGGAAAATTTTCTTTCCTTATTTGATTCAAAAACCCTGAATCTGTTTTAGCTTTAAATTGTCACGAGTAGAGCCAACTCCTAATCACGGCATTTTAGTGTTTATTTAGTCCATTCTATCGAGTTTGGATAGTTACTTTATTTAGCCCATTCTATCGAGTTTGGACTGTCACTTTATTTAGCCCATTCTATCGAGTTTGAACTGTTACCTTATTTAATCCATTCTATCAAGTGGATTGTTTTCCTTGTTCTATCCATTCTGTCTAGTTTGAATTTTACTCGGTTTATTTCCATTCTTTCAAGTCTGGTTGATATTATTTATGCTCAATCATATTTGGTTTTGTTTCCTAATATTCATTTCTACGCTTGCCTGTATGGATGATATTCTTATGAGGTAAAAACCTATTCCGCGTTAGCGACGTGGTCTCATAGAATTTTTATATATGTTTCCCCTTATTCGAGTTATCTCACGCTGGTATTTCCAGACTGATTTGGGTGTTATTTATATATAATGCTCGAGTCAGACCGAGTATTTTCCCAGGTTTTCTTTGGTGTTATGGAAATCATGGAAGGGAGCTGAAGATTCACCTATCGTGGTATTTTATTTTCCATTGTATTATATAATATACCTATCGACATTTGTAAGGTCAGGATTTTATAACTGTCCATCTGATAAGGTTTGTTTTAACTCTGGTATACTTTGTATTTTTTAAGAGATAGTTTCTACTGTCTTTTTTATATTATATGTTGTCGATTCCGTTGTGAGATTCTATTTTTCTCTGTTCTCTGTTCTTTTCTTTTTATTTACCCTAACAATCTGTCCTTTTGTCGATTGAATGCGTGACATTGGAACACAAAGGTAGTGTTTGGTGTCGACTTTCGATGGTCAAAAAGGCGGGTCGTTACAAATGGGAATGAAAAGTCTTAGCTTTTGTAGAAGCTAACAATATTTCTACCATCAAACCTGAAGAGTTAATAGAAAATCTAATGTCGTGCGAAGTAAATTTACAAGCAAAAGGAGATCAAGCCCTAGATAGAAAGAATATATCTTTCCAAGCTGAACAAGAAGATTCAGATTCGGATGAAGATGGCATAGCATTTGTAGCAAAGAATTTCAAAAAAAAATTGAAATTTAGAAAGAACAAGAAATTCGAAAATAATAGGAGAGAGAGCACCAGCAAACCATCAACGTCTAATCTTGAATGTTATGAATGTCACTAAAAGGGTCACATAAAGAAGGACTGTCTTGATCGAAAGAAAGACAGGTTCAAGAGTAAAAGAGACAAATATAAGAAGAAGCAGGCATTCTTTGTTACATAGGATGATATAGAGTCATCTTCCTCATCAGACAGTAACACTGACAGTGACTCCGAACAAGCAATGTTGCTTTATGGCTTCGACTAACGATGTAAGTGATCTAACTTTTGATGATTTAATTGATATAAACTCAAAGTTATTGGATAAACTAAAAGAAGTTAAAAGAAAGTATAAAGATGCTTTAGAAAAACTACACAGAAGTGAAATAGAAGTTGATATGCTCAGAGATGAAAAGAAAACCTTAGAAGAAAAACTTGTCAAAACACAAGAATCTTTATCTAATGTATCTCCTCAACTCACGATTCTACCAAATGAAATTGTAGTTCAAAAAGAAAAGAATATGACATTAGCTACAGAAAATCACGATTTAAAATCTAATTTCAAAATTCTTGAATTAAACAATGCTAGTCTCAAAACCGAGTTAGAAAATATTACTAAAAATATTTCTAACTTTAATAAAGGTGGAGAAAGTCTCTCTAAAAGTATTAAAAACTCTCAAACTACTTTTAATAAAAAAAGGGTCAGGATATACATATTCCTCAAAATCTAGTTCAAAGAGGAATAATTCACCATATAAAAATTCCGAAGTATATAAAAAATTTCTAAAACCAAAACCAAAGTTTTTCACTCAAAAGAAGGATATTTGAAACACAAATATTATAAAAATTTGGGTGCCAAAAACTAATAATAATTCAATTAGAAATAAGTATATTAAGTCTTTTATAAATTCAATTCATAAAAATGAAAATTTTACTTATAAAGGGAATTCTAAATCCTCTTGGGTTTGGTTTCCTAAGATCTAACTCTTGGGGCCCTAATAAAAAGTGGGTACCAACGTCATCTCTATATTTTTTGCAGGTACCAACTAAGAAAAGAGGAAAGTGGATACTTGATAGTGGTTGCTCAAAACATATGACAGGAAACAAAGATATGCTGACCAACATTATCTACTCAGATGGAGGATCTGTCATATGTAATGACCCGGCATTTCGAACCGTTCAAATCGACAATCATCCACTCATGCAGACTTGAATTGCTCAAAAAAACAGATTGTTAATTTATATTTGGCAAAACTTAGCATATACAGTAAATAAATCAATCACGGAATCAAAGACACAGAGTATTACAACAATAAGCAGTGGAATAGATAAATAGTAGTTCATGAAGCTACTATAAAACATCAGAGTCTGAAACAAAATACAACAGAATCTCAAATATAAATGAATCTCTAATACATAAGCAACTGACGAGTCTGAACATAAATGACTGGAATAAACCGAAATAACTGAAAGCTGGATAGATAGATCTTCAAACAAAGCTCAAATCTCCGAAGGTGAGTCTCAATGCTATGACACTCAGTCTGACCCGAGCATAAAGCAAAATACAAAACACACGAGTCAGGATAACATTCTTATATCATTAAATTTAGCTCAAGTGAAATGTCAACTTAAATACAAATAACTTAAAGGATGTTTGGGATTTCCATCCTCTAAAGATCTGTGGAACTATCTACTATGTAGCAATATACGCTATTATAATATGTCTAGTAAAGTAAACTATTAAAGTAGCGTTAAGGCGTTACCCATATCCCCCTTAACACATTTTATATATGCCCATAGTCTATACAGTACCGTAATTCCTCCGTAAACTGGAGGGCTATCAGAGGGCACTCCATAGGTATGGTACAAACCAAACTCGTAGAAGGCGCGATAAGGCATGCGACAAGGCACACGAGGCAATGCCCAGGGTGATATACCATTTGCGGATCCGAACTGGTGGTAACGCATAGCAGCTACTACCGCCCACCTCGAGACACACTCCCAAATCAAAGGTGCACCCAATCAAATCACAAAGTAATAGAATGGAATCGAAGAAATGTGTCCGATAGGAGGAATGACCTCACTTGGCCCGGCGTGGCTCCTGTTTTAGCCACATCAAGCTGACTCACGGGAGTCAGGGTCATGTAAATACCTCATACAGAATCGTTCGCTAAACCATCCTTCTTCATTTCTGGAATCTCCACTAGGTACACAGTTGTTAAAGTGGTTTTCGGTATTGGCAAAGAGCATGACAATATCCGATCCCGGTCTCTTTAACAACCAAACGCTTATTTCACACCGTGGTCATTTCATTTCAAATAGTTCATACTTCATATCATAATATCATATTCATTTCAAAACCATATCAATTTGATATCATTATTCACTTTAAATAATATTCATTTCCAGAATCATAACACTTTCAAAATTATAACACTTTCGGGATCATAACACTTTTGAAATCATAACACTTTTGAAATCATAACACTTCCGTAATCATAACTATTCAACAGTTTAGATATTGAAAATAGTATATATATTAAAATAGTTATAAATTAAAATAGTTTATATATTAAAAAAATTTATATATTAAAATAGTTGTAAATTAAAAATAGTTTATATTTATTTAAAGAGATTATACTGAAATAGTTTCCAAATTAGAATTCTTTCATCCAATTCCACAAATCGATTCAAATCAATTTAAATTCCAAAATTCAATTTAAATCAATCCTTGTTCATCTCTTTCAATTTAAAAGGTTAAAGATTCAATTTAAATTCTCAATAAACCATTTCAAATTTTATCGATTTCAAATCCAGGTTTGAACTATCATTTCAAGTCCAATAAGATTCAAAGTTAAATATTCAAACATTTTCAATATAAGTTTCGTTTATATTTCAACATTTAACTTTAATTTTATTCAAATTGGAAAATATTCACTTAATCATTTTAATAACAATTAAATAAAATCTCCAATTACACCTTTAAATCAAACAAAGTATTCAAATTTTAAATTATTTAAATTTTAAAATATTCCTTTAGTCACCTTTTATCAAAAATCAAGTTATAAAATCCTATCTTTAAAAATCTCAAATTTATAGGTTTCAACTTAATTTCTATTTAAATACAATTCTTAAACTACACAAGTTACAAATCAATTTCAATTTATCTTTCCAACCTTAATTTATTAAAGTTATTACAAAAATCTATATTTTAAAAATATTAATATAAATTTAATTAAGTAATTTAAATATATTATATATATTAAGTAAATTAAATTTTATTAAATTAAATCTATTTCATATCTTACTTTATACACATTTGAAAATAATAAAATTATAAGTGAAAATCAATCATTTATATTTTTAAAACTAACTTATAAATTTAAAATTTCAAAACATATAAATAAATAAAAATCTAAATTTTACAAAATAAATATCTTTACCTTATATTAAAATAAATATTTATTAAAAAACATATATTTCCTTTCAAACTCTAAAAATCATTTTTCAAAATAGACCAACGGTGTTCGTATATAATTTTCTATCCTATGGTCAAGTAATACAGATATTTATCATTTCAATCCGCAATTTAAATTTAATATTTACGGGTATATATCATTTCAACCCGCAAATCCCAAAATTCAAAATCAATGAAAATCGCTTGGGTTTATCATTTCAACCCATAACGATTTTCCCTTAATCTATAATATCGTTCGGGTATGTATCATTTCAACCTATAAGGAATTATAAACTAACAGGGAACTTGCAGAGTAGGGACAAATATGATAATAATATAATATATCATCAACAGGCATACATCATCAGTCACAAATTTAAATATACTATATACAACAGGTTATGGTGTCATGTGTCATAGGTGAACAATTACAAATGATGGCATATCATATATAGCAATATATAATTAACTATTCAAATTTAATAGCATATTTCAAGTGTTATTTCAAGGTGAATTAAATTTATTGAATATAAGAATGTTAATCGTGAGTGATTGCTCACCTTTCGAGGCTAGAGATATTTGACAATGAAAGGAGCTACGAATCCAAGCATGAATTCCAAAGCAAAGATATATATTTAACTATAGAAATTATATATATAAAAAATCAATATTTAATTTAAGACACTTATTAAAATCAAAGTCTTTATATATAACATATTTAAAAATCAAAAATAAAATCAAGCAGCTTCTTAGCAATGGAAGAACAAACCTACATATTATAAAGATCCAAACATTTATATATATTTTTATTATATATATATATATATATATTTCTAAAGAAAATCCAAATATCAATATATCTATGTTATGTACATAAATGAACACGTCGACATTTATATATTGTACTTTAAAAATCAAATAAGACCTTTATAAAAATCAAATTCAAAAATCAATATATATATATATACTACATGAAATCATTTCTCAAAGCTAATATACTATATGTATACTAACATATACTGTTACCTGCATACTAATAATACAGGAGTATATATAATATATATATACATTAGATCTCAAAAATATATTCATAATATATATATTATGGAAAAATCAAACTCATGTATACTAATAAATAACCTATATAAAACGTATAACATATATAAAATATATAACTTATATATATATATATATATAACTTTCTAAACTTTAGAAATATGCAATAGCTATTATAACTATATATATTTATCTTCCAACAATCAGAGAGGCGAAGAAGAACAGGCTATTCGTCGAACACAGGTGGGTCAGCGGTTGAGCATGGTGATGCAAGCGATGGAGTGGGTAGCTGTTCGGCAACTTGGAGGTGGGTGAGGCCGTTTAGGTGGCATCGGGTTAGTGAATTAGGCTTTGGGCGGATGGATGTCTAGAGAGGGAAGCGAGGCGGGGTTAGGGTCAGTAGGGGATGGATTCGGTGAAGGGAAGGCTGACGTGGAACATGGCCTGATGCGGCGCTTGGTGGTGGAAAGTGGAGGCCAGGGCTGTGGAGATTGATCGGAGCAGGGAGTTTGATGATGGGGTGGGAGTGTACGAGCCGGTGGTGCTGGCGAGTCTGGGAAATCGTGGAGGATGGTCGGAAAGGCTGCTGACTGTGTATGACGTGGAGAGGGATGGCCTGGGCTCGATGTGGGTTTCGGGTTAATGGGCGACGTGGGTTGCTAGTGGGTCGATGGTTGAAGCGTTCGCGGGTCTGTGATGGGTGATGGCGGATCTGAAGGCAGAGGGGACGCGTGCATGGGTCGGTTTGCACAGTGGTTTCACAAACAACGAATATGAAAGCTGCTCTCTGATATATAACTCTTATATTATATATATTTTATAATTTTTTTTAAAAGTAAAAACAGAGAAACTAAACTAGCAAAGGAAAACAAAAAAAAAAGAAATGAAGGAGGAAGACGAAACAGTGAGGAGATAAACAGGGAATCGAACATATAAAGTTATATTTTAATTAGTAAAAAGGAAGGGAAGAGTCACGAGAATATAGGCAAGGAACCAGAAATAGAAATGAACCAGCAAGTTATAAATGAAAAGGTGGGATAACCAAAAGCCAATAGTTGATTTCTGGAAATATTTATGGTTAATGGCTATTGGGTTTTCACCCGATGAATAAATGAATGTTCACAGCAAAATCAAAAGGCTCGACTGCGGAACTGATATGGCTAACAGTTTCGCAGATTTCACCGTGTATCGGACGTCGAAATTGACAAATGAATATACTGCGACGATCGGCACGATGAGACAAACAGGATGGTGCACTGATTTTAGGGATATGATCATCCTATCAAAAATCGATATTCGTTGCCAAATTGCTGTTATTTTGCCGAAAATAAGATAAACGGAGCAATATCAGTCCAAATTCGGCAAAACGAAATACGACGTCTCACTCAGAAAATGGTAAACATTTTTATTATGAAAAAATATCTAGATTTCGAAAATGTTTTATTTTCAACAAATCAACTGATTTTAAATTGAAATTGAAAATTACACTACAGAACTAACTTCCATATTTTCTGATGAAAATCTGACACTTGCTATATTTAAATAGACGCATACCAAATATCCAATTTTCATTCCCAAATTCAAATGTTTTATTTTCAAGAAAAATTCAATTAATTACGTTATTTAAAATCGTTGAAAATTACGGGTCGTTACACTACATTTGAAGATAATTCTAAAGGTTATATAATCGGCAAAGGCGATGTGAGCAATGACGGTATATCTAACTTACCTCTTATTACAAATGTTTTACTAGTTAAAAATTTAAAATATAATTTGTTTAGTATAAGTCAACTATGCGATAAAGGTTTTAATATATCTTTTTTGGAAAATAAATGTAACAGTCTCTTCGCAATGCGAGAAAAATGTTGCATACATTATCGACCTCCCCGGAGCCCGCTATTATGCGGGACCCTCGTGCACTAGGTTTCGCCTTATATTTGGTCAACACAATATTCTTATCTTCGAAGCAACTAGAGAACGTAATATATACATATTAAATATGAAAGTTAATCATAACACAAATATGTGTCTAGTAGCCAAAGAAAATGATCCTTGGTTATGGCACAAAAATTTTTGTCATATAAATTTTAAAGCAATAAGAAAATTATCTAAAAATAATTTAGTAAAGGTTTGCCAAAAATGAATTTTAAAGTAAATAGTATTTGTGATTTCTGTCGGTTAGGAAAATTAACCAAATCTACGTTTAAATCAAAGAAAATAATTTCTACATTACAACCACTTGAGTTATTACATTTAGATCTTTTTGGACCAACTCAAGTTCAATCTATAAATCATAATAGATATGTTTTTGTAATTGTAGATGATTTTTTAAAATACACCTGGACAATATTTGTGAAAAAAAAAGTGATACTTTTGAAAATTTTAAAATCTTTGCTAAGAGAATTCAAAATATTAAGAATATAAAAATTTAAAACATTCAAAGCGATCACGGTGGCGAATTTGATAACGATATTTTTGAAAAATATTGAAATAAAAAAGGAATTGTACACAATTTTTCATTTCCTGGAACTCTGCAACAAAACGGGGTTGTAGAAAGGAAAAATAGAACACTTCAAGAATGTGCTAGAACCTTATTAAAAGGAAGCACTCTACCTAAACATTTTTGGGCAGAAGCTATAGCAACTGCTTGTTATGTTTTAAATCGAGTCTCCATTAGACCATTAACAAGGCATACCCCATATGAAATTTTTAATGGAAGAAAACCTAACATATCATATTTTAAAATTTTCGGTTCAAAATGCTTTTTATTAAATACAAAAGACCAACTTGGTAAATTCGATCCAAAATCCGATGAAGGAATATTTATTGGATACTCAGAACGAAGTAAGGCATATAGAATTTATAATAAAAGGGCTAAAATAATCGAAGAAAGACTTCATGTGTCATTCGATGAAAATTTCTAATTTAATAATAAAACTGAAGATGAACAAATAATTTCTAAATCAAATACCACAGAAGATGATATTGAAAATAATGTTGAAATTGAAAACAATAATTTACCAAATGAAAATGTAGTTCGATCTCCACCAGGACTTCTAAGAAATCACCCAATTGAAAAATATCATTGGAGAAATAAATTCTAACGTAAGAACTCGAAATCAATTAAATCAAATGGGTCATGTAGCTTTCCTATCAAACATTGAACCAAAAAATGAAAAAGAAGCCTCAACTGATGATTACTAGATTATAGCTATGCAAGAAGAGTTAAATCAATTTGAACGAAACGAAGTTTGGGACTTAGTTCCTAGATCTAGTAATCAAACATTCATGGGTACTAAGTGGGTTTTCAAAATTAAAGCCGATGAGCAAGGGAATATTATTCGAAATAAAGCTAGATTAGTCGCTCAAGGCTACAATCAAGAAGAAGGAATAGACTACGAAGAAACATTTGCTCCTGTAGCTCGACTAGAAGCAATACGAATTTTATTATCTTTTGCATGTTTTCAAAACTTTAAACTAAATCAAATGGACGTAAAAAGTGTTTTTCTAAACAGTTTTATAGAAGAAAATGTGTATGTAGAACAACCACCTTTATTTGAACACGAAAAATTTCCAGACCATGTTTATAAACTAAAGAAAGCTTTATACGGTTTATAACAAGCACATCGTGCTTTGTATAATCGTCTTAAAAGTTATCTTATAAATTCTTATTTTAAAATTAGTAAAGTAGATCAAACTTTGTTTATAAAACAAGACAAAAATGATATTTTAATAATACAAATTTATGTAGATGACATCATTTTTGGTTCCACGAATGAAAAATTATGTCAAGAATTTTCAAATATTATGACAAGAGAATTTGAAATGTCTCATATGGGAGAACTATCATATTTTCTTGGATTACAAATTAAACAATTAAATAATGGAATTTTAATTAATTAAGAAAATATTGTAATAATCTAATAAGACGTTTTGATATGGAAAATACTTCTGCTAAACTAACTCCTATAAGCACTACGTACATCTCGATCGAGATGAAAATGGCAAAAGTATTGACCAAAAACTATATCGAAGTATGATCGGATCCTTACTTTACTTAACTTCCAGATATAATGATGAGTGTATTCTTATGTGCACGATTTCAAGCAAATCCCAAAGAATCACATTTGCGGATTGTGAATCGAATTTTGCGCTACTTAAGTAAGACTAAAGACTACGGTCTCTTTTACCCGAAAGAATGTCCTTTTGAGTTAGAATCATATAGTGATGTTGACTTTGGAGGATGTCGAATGGATCGAAAGAGTACAAGTGGTACATGTCATTTCATTGGATAATCTTTAGTATCTTAGTTTAGTAAGAAACAAAATTGTGTTTCACTTTCGATATGTGAAGCAGAATATATTTCTACTACTTTGACATGTGCTCAAGTTATGTATATGCAACAAACACTTCAAGATTTTGGTATAAATTTATCTAAATCAACAATTTATTATGATAATACAAGCACTATAAATTTATCAAAAAATCCTATAAACCACTCTAGAACTAAACATATTGATATTCGACACCATTTTCTTCGTGATAACATAGAAAAAGGTAATATCTCTCTTGATTTTGTATCATCAAAAAAATCAAGTTGCAGATATATTTACTAAGCCTTTAAATGAAAATATTTTTCTTAAATTACAACGTGAACTAGGAATTATGTCGTTACATGATTTATAATTCGATATTAAAGTATAAAAATTATAAAATAAATAAAAATTTAATAGAAAAAAAATTGGAGATAATGGCACTCGAACTTTGCACTCATGGGAGGAAGTCACGTGTCTTTCCAATGTTCTATTGTGTTACTTTATTTGAGACCTTACATTTCTTTTATTTTATAAATGGCTAAAATTCTTTCATATTTTTTAACCTTACATTCTTTCTATCGGCTGAAGTTTTCTAAGGAATGTTAACCATAAAATAAAAACTTTAAATAGAAAATCAAAACAATATATATACATGAACAGAATTTTTTAAATCATATAAAAACTTTAAATGTATATATATATATATATATACATTTTATAACCTTTCATCTCAAGAAGTTCCGATCTCTCATCGATCGTTTTCAGCTCTCCTACTTCTGATTCGTCAAACAAATCTACTCATGTGTATATTCCAGTGAAAATTGCTCCACCTTCGAATCATCATACCGGATATACACCGAATGGAAAACGAGCTAAGAAAAACTTAGACTTTGGTTCACCATCTACCAAGGAGAAAATCGACGTAATCCATCACTATCAACGTGAGACTTTAGGTTTACAACGTGAGATGTATTATGAACAAAAACACCATCGAAGACGACTAAATTTCCTTGAACAATTCACTTTCAAATTATGTGGAACATCTCTTAAGCAAGGTGTGCACAATCCGCCTCCCCAACGACCTCACGTGTCTCCAAATTCTTAGGAACAATGTGCTTAACATAATGTTTGGTCTCCTATAAATCAATTACGTGATATCACCAAAGTTGAACCAAGCTCAAACGAATCTAAGACATTGGGATATTAAAATCTATATTTTTTATGTTCATAAATTTAATATTGTAATATGGATATGAAACATGTTTAATGAAATAAAAATTATATTTATTTTAACATGAGAATAAAGCTCTAAAAACACATATATATATATATATATAGCATTTTTTTAAATTAGAACTACAAATAAGCTTCACCTCAAAAAAACAACAATTTCAGTCGGCTGACCTAGAGGACACAACCAACTGAAAATTCATTTGTACTTAAAAATTATTCAGAATTCAGTCGACTGATGACCCCCATCCAGGCGATTGAATAGTGCCCAATTTGAACTATATGCTTACAAGTTGCATTTCTGACCACTTCAGCTGGCTGCCTCTATCAATTCAGTCGGCTGATTCACCTGTTTGTAGTTTTTAAAAGTAGATCTACACGATTTCTATGCAAAAACCTAATCAAACCTATTTTATATTCCCATCTACCCCTTCATTCTCAACTTACTTAACCATTCTCTATTCAAAATAAACCCAAAAACAAACCCTAGCTTCATCAAAAAATTCAATTTTTCATCCAAATTTCATAAACCAAATGGCTCCAAGATCAAAAAGAGCACAGGAATCAACAACCGGACCTTCCGAGAGCCAAATACAAGCTTGGTTACAAAATGAAATAGCAGTTAATAGATTCAATACCATGAGATTCGAAGGAGCATTCTAGAAATTTCCTGACTTCAACGGCTAAGCGATTAGAGAAATAGCCGAAGCCCACGTTTCGATTCGCTCATGGGGTGTGATTCGAATAATGTTAAGATCTACCCTCTTTTAACTAAGCTTTTGCCAATATGAATGTCGACCATCAAGATCCCCGAAACAAAGATGATTACATATGGACATTGGTTTATAGAGTAAAGATTTATTTACCTCTTCAACGATTAGGCTATATTCTACGATGTCCATCCGAAGGCTTAGATATTGACGATGTTGATGTTGACATGTACAACCGTGATGAAGTATCCCATCTCTTCTTATCGAATGATTTAAACATTTTAATATCTAGTGCCTTACGTCTGAAGGCAAGAATCATCCATCATGCATGTATTTGATCGTTACAATCTCGGACCAGAAGTTACGAAAAGGTCTACTAAAGGGATTTTCAATATTTATTCGTCCCAAAAAGTAAATTGGGGAAAAATAATATTGGACGAATTTCTCATCGTCAATCATAAGAGAAGCTACAAGACGATTCACTATGGAGCTTACATTATGCGAATTCTACAAAATGGCGTTATATTGCCCGATTCCGATTTCATGACCATCGGAGAGCTTAACTCTAAGACTCTAAGTCTAATTGGTCTTCCTAAGCATCCCGAACACCAAAAAATCATTAGCTTTCAAGAATAGGTCACTAACCATAATCAAGGAATCTCGCAACCAAGAGACACGAATATTGCTTCTTCCACCTCTCAAGTTCCTCAATAAGAAGAAGAAGAAGAGGACGATGAAATTCAAGAACTTCATGTTGACGTGCCTTGAAAGCAAGATCTTGTGACATTATCGCGGAATCAAAGCAAACTTGGTCGACGTTTAACTAATGTGGAAAAGAACATTTCTAAAACTAACAAAAAGCTAAACTCGATAAAGGGCTTTTTAAATAAAATTTGGGAAAAGGTCTCTTGTTTTGGGTCCACTTTGACCGGTGTTGTTGAAAATCCGTCACCATTCTCTTAGACGACTTTGGAAGAAGAAGAAAATAAAGTAGAAGTTAGTGAGGAATTCTAGACTCTTTTTTGTTTCATTGCTATTTAATTCATGAAAAATTTGTAGTACTATTATTTCGTTTAAGACATATTCTTATGTATTTGCTGTACTTTGAAGTTCCTAGGTAAGATAGTCATTTATTTATTATATTATATGCTTATATGTGTTTGATGTTTATGATGTTTATGTATGGCATACTTTTACGATGTTTATGTGGTTATTTTCTTCTCATATCCATATGCTTATATGTCTATATTTCTCATATCAATTATTTGTTCCTATTTATCGATGACAAAGGGGGAGAATATGATTGATAGGGGAGTATTCAGTCAAGGAAAGTAAACTGCTTTTATATATTTACAAATTTACATAGTTATCATCGTCAAAAAAGGGGAGAATGTTAGAACCCTGAATTTTGATGACTTGATTGTCACAACTATATAAGTAAAATATTATATGAACTAATCATATTTGTCGGAGAAGATATTGTTTTTATCTAACAGACTGCAGACCAGATTTCAGATAGAAGCTTCAGTAATATATTTAGTCTACGGTCTGAGTCTAGTAGTGAATTCATGTTAAAATCTCTCCAAAGTGGTATATGCACGCACACGCAATTTAAAGTTTTTCAAAACATAGTTCATATGTTAAAGTTTTTCAAAACATAGTTCATATACTAAAAAAATTCAAAACATTCTTTGGTATGCCAGAAAACACTTATGGCTACGGTCAGCAGACTGAAATATGTGCATGTGCACAATTTTATTTGAACATTCAGACGGCTAACCTTGCAAGTTCAGCCGACTGAATTATGCCTCTTTTGCACTGTTTTTTGCTGGTTTGATTTTAGATAGATTCAGCTGGCTGATTTGTTTTATTCAGACAACTAAATCTTCATAACGGCTATATTTTGAAAAGACACTTCATTTCAATGAATAGAAACAACTCTTCATTCAAGAGTTTCTTCCATATTTTTTCATGGCTACTTTTCACGAACGATTGCAACTCTTAATCACTATATATAGCCATAAACCATTGTTTTAATAACTAATTTATGATTCTAATTCTCATTCTTATTGTCTAAACTATCTTGACATTTGCATTCAATATTTCATTTAATCACTTGTTCATTCAAGCAAACTTCATTAGTGATTTGATAATTTCCTATCTTCATGAATTACACGATATACCACAAAGGAAAAGATTATAGGAAGGGTGTATGTTATTGACTTATCAGTGCTATTCAAGAGCATACTCAGTCAGAAACAATTTTACTATTTGTATTGGAAGTCCTGCTCACTTACTCAGGCGATTGAAGTCTTATTTTGTTGCTTAGACAGTTGAAGTCCTGTTCGGTTGCTCAAGCAGTGTGATACATGTACCTCCGGGTTAAGTGAGGGTTGATAATTGAATTCCCAAAGGATTTTGGGACTGGACATAGAACGGAAAGTTCGAAGCAGTATAAAAATCTCTGGTGTCATTTACTTTATTATTTTACTTTTATATTTATATTCCGCACAAGTAAATAGTTTTAGTTAATATTCCATATTGCACGATCCTTAGTCACTTTTAAATCTGACATTCCCATCTGCTACTGCACCCCCAGCGTAGTCCCCACTAAACTCCTATTTAGGTTTGTCTTCATTCTGATACTGTTTAGAATCAGCCTCCTGTAGTATCATTTTAATTCATTCATTAAATTTCGACTGCATAGAGTCGACCCCTTACGGTATTTTATAAGTTCATTCATTAATCCTTGGACCACAAATAAACACCCATATGTAGTCCTTATATATTCATTTACTTAAGTTCTGGACTACTGTGAAACAGCCATCCACAGTTCCTAAACATTTGTTTAATTTGAAACTGCGTGGAATCACCCACCGTAATCTCACGAAGTTGAATGCCTTATCTCACCTTCCCTGGGTGTGCATTCGAGTGAGCATCTCATCCCAGCATCAATAGCCCTTCCAACCTTATCTCTTTTCTTGGTGCAGTACAACCCTGCCCTAACTTGTAAGTGCAGTCCACTCTTTACTTATTAAGAGAATGCTTCCAAATTGCAGTGCAATATGTCTTTCATATATGGGAATGCAGTTCAGTCTCTTCCAGCTTTACAATTTTGTAGCGCAGCCTATCTTCTACATATTTCTACGTAGATTTACTTTACCCTAAAAGTCCTTGGATCCCTTTGGCTAATCACTACATCTTCCCCATGTGTGCAGTTCTTTTATAAAACGTTAGGCCATCGCCTCAACTTCATACTAGACAAAGTCTGACATGTTTGACAACGTCTTTACACGTGTCGCCATATAATACGTTGCAATTTATCTTTATGTTATTTATAATGTCCTTTATATTCCTTTTCAGCATCTTATTTGGATCTGGTTCCCTATTTACCTAACACCTGTCACCCATAAAATTTTATATTACATATGTCTCCGAAGTTCCCTCTTTTTCCAGCATAGTACCTATCACATATTAGCTTATTTTCCCCATATAGAACCTTACTGAAATCCCAGAAAATTCGTGAACACTTGTTTTAATATGTTTTGTCCTTTATTTTGATTTAAGGGTATTTTCCTTATTTATTTTCTAGGCATACTCCCTCAATAATCCATAATAACTCATTTTGGCATAGGAAGCCTCTCAAATTAAAAACCCATTTCTAAAATCATGTTAGAACATTATATAAATCTTTCATAGCATTTAGAAATCTTTAAAGAAGGAAAATACATCTAAACATCTCATGTTCCTCTACGTTTCCAAAAACATTCTTTAAACATTTTACCTGTTAATGAAAATCCATATGAAACACCATCATATATATATAAGTATACATAATCATACCAAAACCAAAAGATTAGGCATAGTAAAATGGCTTTGGTATTACTTACCTAGATCTTTAAGATATCTTGCTTTAGTCTTCTTGATCCCTCTATTTAGCTTGTGTTTTCTTGTTTTCTCTCCTTAAGCTATCGCCGTTAATGTTTCTCCCTAGATTTTATTCTAATTTTAGTATAACAAAATGAACGAATGGAAAAGAGTAATGCTTATTGTCCCACAATAATTTGGGCTTAGGCCCTCATACTCTTTTTCATTAATTCATTACCTCCTTCTTTTCTTATTTAGCTTACCTCAACCTTTTAACTAATTAATTTTATTAATAATAAATTATGGGTTGCCACAGTCTTCTCTCTTAAAGGAATTTTAGCCCCAAAATTCAATTAAGGTGCAGTAGAGATTTGCCAACTATCCCATGCTTATGCTAAGCATACCCATAAATTCCAATTTATAAGTAAGATGTAATAGTGCTCCATCATCGATCTGCGTATTGCACTCTTATTGTTAACCTGCCTAAGGCTAGAAACTCAGCCTACTCAAATGAGTATCCGTGAGTTTATGGGGAAAATAATAATAAGAACACGGGTCGAACATAAAGTCTGGTGTAAATAATACTTACCCAAAATAAACCTATAGTGAGACCAAAGCGTACTGCATGGAATGAGTTTCCCCCTCACTATCCTAAACATAATAAGCGAAACATTCATAGTTATTAATGCAAGTAGTTCTTATTTACTGTTGTGTGTTTGCATGTTCTTAAACGGTTCCCATTCACAACTACGCCCCCGGCACAGTCCCTAATAAGTCCCCATTTTAGATTATTCGTTAATCTGACATTTCCATCTGCTACTGTGCACCCGGCACAGTCCCCACTAAGCTCCCATTTAGGTTTGTCTTCATTCTAATAATTCCTAGAATTAACCCCTACATATCCTTTTGACTCATTTATTAAATTTAGATTGCATAAACTCAACCCCTTGTGGTATCCTTTTAATTCATTCATTAAATTTAGACTGCATAGACTCAACCCCCTAAGGTTTTTTATAATTTCATTCATTAAGCCTAGGACCACAAAGAAACACCTATATGAAGTACATATATATTCGTTTACTTATAAGTTCTGGACTACTATAAAACAGCCATTCATAGTCCCAAAACATTTGGTTTATTTGAAACTGCATGGAATCACCCATCGCGGCCTCTGTAAGTTGAATGTCTTTCCTCAACATCCTTAGGTGTGCATTGGAGTGAGCATCCCCACCCTGGCGTCAATAGCCCTTCCAACTTTATATCTTTCCTTGACGTAGTACAACTTCATCCTAGCACGTTACTGCAATCTACTCTTTGCTTATTAAGGGATTGCTTTCAAATTACGATGCAGTATCTCATTCACATATGGCGGCACAGTTCTATCTCTTCCAACTTTACATTTTTGCGGCGCAACCTATCTTCTACATATTGCTGCGCATATCTACTTTCCCCTAAAAGTCTCTAGATCCCTCTGGGTAATCTTTACCTCTTCCCCATGTGCTTAGTTCTTGTACAAAACGTTAGGCCACTGCCTCAACTCCATAATAGAAAAATTCTGACATGTCTGACAATGTCTTTACACATGTCGCTGTATAATATGTTACAATTTCTCTTTCTGTTATTTACGGCGTCCTTTATATTTCTTTTCAACATTGGATAATGTTCCCTATTTATCTGACACCTATTTTTCCCATATAATTTTATATTACACGAGTCCCCGTAGTTCCCTCTTTTCCAAGCGCAGTACAAATCACATATTAGCATATTTTTCCCATATAAAACCTTAATAAAATCCCAATAAATTCGTAAACGCTTTTTCTAATATGTTTCATCCTTTATTTTGATTTAAGAGTATTTTCCTTATTTAGTTTCTAGGCATACTCCCTCAATAATCCATAATAAATTATTTTTCCATAAGAATCCTCTCAAATTAACTGCTCATTTCTAAAATCATGGTTAGAACATCATATAAAACTTTTATAGCATTTAGAAATCTTTAGATAAGGAAAATACATCTAATTATCCCATGTTCAATTATCTTTTCCAAAACATTCTTTGAACGTTTTACTTGTTAATAAAAATCCATATGAAACACCATCATATATATAAGTATACAAGATCATATAGAAGCAAAACATTAGATACGGTAAAATAGGTTTAGTATTAGCCGCCTAGATATTTAAGATATCTTCCTTTCGTCTTCTTAATCTCCCTATTTAGTTTGTGTTTCCTTATCTCCTCTTTGTTTGCTCTCCTTAAGCTGTCACCATTAATGTTTCTCTCTAGCTTTTATTTTATTTTTAGTAGAATGAAATGAATTAATGGAAAAGAATAATGCTTATTGTCCCATAATAATTTGGATTTGGGTCCTCATACTCTTTTTCATTAATTCATTACCCCTTCTTTTCTTATTTAGCTTGCCTCATCCTTTTAATTAATTAATTCTATTAATAATAAAGTATGGGTTGCTACTATCTTTCCCCTTAAGGGAATTTCGCCCCCGAAATTCAATTAAGGCACGATAGAGATTTGCCAACTAGTCATGCTTACGCTAAGCATACCCATGAATTCCCAATTTATACGTAAGATGTACTAGTGTTATCTACTAATACAATAATCAACCATAATATTCATACATATATATGTCCTACAATAATACAATGTTACACATAGCTCATACTGTAACGCCCCACCTCGAGACCCACACTAACAGAGGGTATTATGGTGTAATACTGTCTGCTATGTAACAACCCTGGTTTTGTGATTACCTATGAAAATAAATTATAACGATGGTTATAATTTAAAATGGAGAAAATAAAATAAATTTGGAGATGTAAATTTTGTTAAATTGTTTATTTTGAATATATAAACAATGGGTTTTGGTGTAATAAATTGGAGTTAAGATAGTTTGATTGTAAATTAAGTGAGAATAATAGAATTATGTTGATTTGGTGGTAATTTAATTTAAATAAGGATAAAAAAAATTAATTCAACATTTATTTGTTGGAAATAAATATAAAAAGAAGAAAATAAAGTTTTGAAAACTTTAGTATGTTATTTTGGGGTAATAATGAGCATTGAATGGTTTTACTTTGATAAAATGCAATAATTGTGGAAATAATGGTTAAATAGTGATTTTTGCTAATTATAATGATGTGTTTAAAATTAAACATGGCTAATATTGTAAATAAAAATGTGGAATATTGATTAAAAACAATATTTGGGTGTAAAAAATATTTTTAATATGGTTTGTGATGTTTAATTAGACAAGGAAATGATTTTTGTGTAATTTTGTTGTTAAAAATGTTGATTTATTTAAATAAAAGGTGTAAATTAAATTATTTAATTAAAAATGGAATTTTAATGATGGAAATTGATTTTTAATGGCTAAAATAACTTTTATATGTTGATAAAACATTTTATTAAACATAAAATATGTTAGTATGATTTTATAAAGTAGAAAACATGTAAATGTAAGTTGTTTTGGTGAATTATGTGATAAAATAAGAGTGATACTATTGGTTAATATGTTAATTAGAAACATAATAAAGGTCACTTAGGCTTATTAGGAAAGGATTAGAATTAAACTCAAACATATTAACCCATATTCTAGAAGTGACTGAGGAGGAAACATACTGCCTCTACGTTTATTCATTTCCTCCTCTTCCTTTCTAGTTTTCTCCTTCCCGAAACAAAGAAAAATAATGTGGTCTTTTTTAAACTTCCAATCCTCTTCAAACTAATTAAAAATCAAAAGCAGATTTGTAAATTAAGTTTGTAACTGGCAATCTCTCCAAAACCATAAGCTATTTCATCATCTTCTCTATTTTTGAAAATCAGTTACTGTAACTAGTCTTGTTTCGTTTGCATGTTTGTTTCCTCCTTCTCTATAGGTTTCTAGAACCAAATCAAGGCCAAAGTTCCCTACTTTGCTTGCTAAATCCACTAATTTGCTAAAAATAAATCCTGAGTTGAGTTGAAAACTCACTCTTCTAGCTTAGATTGAGATTTCAAGGTAAGAAATCTCAATTTTGTTTGTTACATTCCATTTGTGAATTGCTGTTAGTAAATTGGGTATATCTCTTTCGTTTTTATCGGAATTAGAATTTTTTTGAAGTTACAGAAAGCTTTAAAAGTGTGCATTAGCTTTCATGTTAAACACTTTCGAAAATTCTAAGCATAGAGGGTCAAAAAACCTGATGCAAACTCGCTACCCTATCACTGTAAAACTGTAATAATCTGAGCTAAATGTCGTTGGTAATTTGAGCATATCTTTCTCGTTTGGTGTCCAAATTTAACGATTTCTGATGTTTCGGAAATCTTAGATTGCCTGCTATAACTTTTATGTTTTGGGTTTTGTTAAATTTTGATGTTTACATGGTCGAAAGTTCATTCTAGTGTCGCTGTCCCGAGACTAAAACGACAGCAGTAGTGAACTTCAGATCTGAAAATTGTTTTAGTCATAACCTTTTCATTCCTTATCAGAATTCGATAATTTTTGATGTTCTAGAAATCTTAGGATATCTTCTACAACTTTCATGTTTCATATTTTCTCAAATTCTAGGTTTAAAAGGGGCGAATTGGCTAAACAAGCCTTAGGTCTGAGTTCTTTTGCAAAGTTTGGCAATTTCCGTTGAATTGTTTTTGGATTCGATGATTTTGAGCATTGTTTTGAGATGGTTCTAAAAGGCTATTTCCTAATAATAGGAAAGATGACATTAACGTCGATTCATACTACGAATTAACAGTTTCATTTGGGTTTTGACATATGTTAATTTCGTTGAATTTTCGTTGATTTTTGTTGTTTCTGTGCACGTATTTTCTAAACCGTTTTTTGAATGATTTTTAAAATGAAAAAGCTTTCAAAATAAATGTTCTACAAAAATTTATAATTATTTTTGAAGCTATTTTCATATATATGTATTCTCTATAATAAAGAGAATTTCAGTGCAATAATTTCCAAATAGTTTCCAAAATCGTTTAAAAACCCATTTTCTTGAAGTAATTAATTTCTATATAAAAATACACATTTTTGCACTCTTCGAGAGAACGAGGAAGCAACTTAAACGATATAATAAACTACGTGGTATGGGACATGTAGGTTTGCTATATTGGTTAATTCCGGACTTGTTCCTTTGAAGCGACACATATTTGGAAGTTGATGACACATTCTGTTGTTGTTGCCAGTACTAAGCCGAGGGGCCAAAGCCGGGGGGCCACTAGCGCTAGGCCGGGGGGGCACATATATACATCAGGCTGGGGGGCCAACATTGTTAAGCGCACTATTATAGTACTTGGTAAGGCTGGGGGGGCACTTATTATATGCACGTGCAGTTGTTGTTGTTGTTATGGATCAATACCGTTGTTGGTGCTATTTCTAGATTTCATTCTTACTGATTTCTAGATTTTGTTGTTTTCCATATGTTCACAATATTGTTGTTGTTGGAGTTGTATATATATATATAGCCTATGTGCTATTCGGAGATTTTTATAAGGTGAATACATTATGTGGTTGTTTGGACCTTATGTGTCCTATATGGTGTTATGATGCGATTTCCATCTTGTTGTTTTATTGTTGTTTGAGATTTTATACATGGCTTAGCCTTAGAGCCTAGCTCCCCATTGTTGATAGAAACCATTTATATACAATGTTGTTGATGTCGATGATATGAGGCATTTATACGTGACTTAATTGTTGTTGTTGATATTGCCTCTTTCATGAAACCTTCATATGACGTTTTAGTTGTTACCATCTCATGTATTATAAGTTGATATACGTTGTTGTTGCTTCTTCTCTATTGAGAAGAATTATCATCTATTATCCTTATACTTCACCAAACATGTTCTAATCAATTTTTTTAAGCTAGACTGGCCCGTGTATTTTATATACTCAGGTCAGACCGAGTTATTTCAGGTTAGTCACCTGCTGTTGATATCCACTTAGCTGCTTCCGCTATGGTTCATCTTATCATCCTTTTTGGACGCTTAGTCATGTTTTGTGTTTTCATCTAGTTTATTTGCGTACTCTTATCTTTACGTATATTCTTTTGGGACATGATGTATATACGTGGTCTGTGTAACCACCTACTTATGTATCGCTATGTATTGTACATATGATGTATTTGTATATGTATGTATATGTATTTGCTATTTTGTGATCTGTTATACTTGTTGTTATTAGGTTTTGTTCTAGATAGATCCATTAGCCGCCGTAGTTTTGTGTTGAACATTTACTGAGTATGTCGATCCAAATGAGAAAGGTAAAAGAAAAAAAATAGTACACCCAATTGATGTATTCAATACTTGTTTAGGACAATGCTTATGGATGGTCGCTCCTAACCATCCATATTCTCTGCACTAGCAGACAGTATTACACCGTAATACTCTCTGTTAGTGTGGGTCTCGGGGTGGGGCGTTACACATACCCTAACCTAAAACGAACAACTCTAGATAGGTCCCTTTAATCTTATCTCCTGTTTCCCACGTGCAGTCTTCTCAATCTACGCTCCACTAGACACATACCAGCTTCACCACCTTGTTCTAAAGCCTCTTCTCATCACAATCCACTATCTAAATTGGTATTCATACATAGGTCATTTCGACTCTATACCAGGTATTCTACTGCCTTCAGATTAACAACTATGTCCAAATCTCTAATGCATTTCTGTAGATGTGATACGTGAAACACATATGAATCCCTGTAAAAACACTAGGCAAATCCACCTTATATTTGACAACTGCCCTATACCACCGGCACCAATAGTATATAAATAGTGCGCTATATGTTCTCTGCTAATATAGGATGACCATCGGGGTTGAAATAAACCAGTATAGCATATAACCTATCATATCTCATAGTGCATAGACAAAATATAATATCGTAGATATAACATAAGAGACAATAATAACTATGTGAACACATCATAATCAGATAAATATATCCACAGAGTTAAACATCAAATGTGGTAGAGTTTATACAAAAAAATTAAACTCAAATAAAATGTATCAACAAATAGAAATAAGCAAGCACTGTCATAGGCTCAACAGTGTTCTCGACGGAAAGTGTAAAAATCCATGTATGTATATAATACGAGATAGCTCCATCCATTTCATCCTCCGAACAGCTACTGCGTCACCTATACCTGTTATCTAGTCTACAGATTTATGAGTACCCAAGATAATAAGAAGCAAAACATAAAACCTTGGGTCAGTCAATAGTCTGGTGTGAGCAGTAAATGAGTCTCAAAATACTATACAGGTAAATATGGTAAGGAACAGGAGTACATGAACCATACCTAACATGTCCCTGCAACCAAAGAGTTAGCATATAACACTATAACATGCTACTCTACAATATCATAAAGATATACCACAAACCAAACAAAGGATACCAATCTTCCAGGTATTCCAATGTCCAGTACCTACTTCCCTCAATACCTATGAGTGCCATCTAACTAAAGAAAACAACCAAATCATCCATAGCAACCATCAACAATCCTAACTATCACTCTTTGTTCTCTGAATATATGATAACTCGTATGGGCCCCAAGCCAGGGACTAATGAAAACCTCAGTTCTCTATTGCACTCTCGTATCTCACATCCCAAAGTTGGATGCATGTCTCGCAGCCCAAAGCTAGACACTAGACCCAAAGCTACAGGTCCAAGGTATACGGGTCCCTCAATTGACCTATAGGCATACCTACTTACAATACCCCTGCTTTGAGTACAACTGAAAACTATCCGAGCATCAATAGTTCCTTAGCACATATACCCGAGCCCACCTTTGCACTATTTGGATACCGACCCTTCTTGCTCAATTCAGTTTCCATTATTCACGAGGAACCCGTCCACATTCCTCGATCATATGGCTCCCTCCCTTTACGAGACGCCATCTTCGGAACCTACTCCTAACATGGGCCAACATCTGAAGATCATAGCTTTTCATCATGCCATTATATCATAATCCAACCTGATACAAATGAGCCAACACCTTCAGCATGATCTACAAAACCGCAACAATAGTTCCTAGAAGTTCCAACCTCATATCATGCACCATGATAACTTGGTACCGAGTTATAGGTATAATTCAGTGCCGAGTTATACACTTAGCCAACTAATGATTAATTTCTCTTCCTTGTCTCTAGTACTCCCCTTCTAGTGCCTTAAACCCTGACTCATCCCTCCTTGATAACTCGGCCCTAATCCAAAGCTTCTTCTTCTAATTCTAGAGATAACTCGGTGGTACACTCAACCCATAGCCAAATCTCTTGCATCTTTGATATAGAACACCTCATCTAGCCATGCTCTATCCATCCATGCTGACCATCGACTCATAGCCTCCTTCACCATAACTCGGTACTGAGTTATAAGAATTACTTGGTGCCGAGTTATGTAATTAGCTCCATCTGAGTTGCGACTCATCATATGTCTTCCCACCATGCTCCAGAGAACATCTACCAAGTTTCGTCCAATTCCGACCAACTTAGCTTCCGATTTGCTCAATTCTTCGGCCTATCTTTCTATGCAATCACAACCCTAGCAAACAACATCAAATCATATCATCCAAACATAGAATAACAAGAAATTTCATCCAATGAAACTTGCAATCCATCAAAATAAGATAAACAAGGCAATTTCTAACATAGATATACACATACATGAATATATGAACATAAATAAAGGTGATTTTTAATCAGTCTATGTCATATGCATGGATTAACATGTCATTAAAGTTAGAAAAGGCTTTCATGGCTAAAATCAATTTATAACATGTTAAACCCTATGATTCTACCATATAAACATGTGTAGTATAGCGAGAAGGCATAAACCACTCACCAATTACCAAATTTAACCAATTTGTGTGTAGATCTAATCCAGACAGCAAAGAAAAGCCCAAATCAAGTAAATCGATAATCTCTATCTTCTAATTGAGATCAATCTCTAATCCACAATCTAGTTTGATCTAGAGAACAATTGGATGATTTTGGATGAAATTAGGATGAATCTAGGGTTAATTAGGGTTTAGACCTGATTTAGAATGAAAGGGAAAAGGTTTAACTTGACTCTCTAGCCTTCTATTAATAATGTCTCTAATTAGACTAATGGGCTCATTAATGGACTTAATTAATTACATGCTAATCTTAGCCAGCAGCTTTAAAAACTTAAAATAGGCATAACTTTCTAACAGTAAGTCCGTTTTTCTATTATGACCACTCTACGGAATATAAAGCCATCATCTTGAAGCAATGTAATTAGTTTGAGACCCTAATTCAATATCAAAAGTTATAGCCCAAACAAGATTTTTAGATTCTCACATAAAAATTCGAAAAAAATAATAGGTGTGTAAAATGTCCCTAAGAGTCATATCCTAAAATTATAAAATCATACAACCTCATACGAATAAAATAAAAATATTTTACGATCATTTGGTATGTAAAATACGGGTTGTTACATTATACGCCACCTTCCCAACCCCATCTATGATTGGAAACGACCCTACATATCTGGGTGTTAATTTTCTAGCCTTCCCAAAATGCACCACGCCTCTTATCGGAGAAACCTTCATGAACACCCGATCGCCTACTGCGAACTTCAGTTCGTTCCTCCTAGTGTCGGCAAAATTCTTTTGCCCAGACTGTGCTGTCATTATCCTAACTCGGATCAGCTCTACTTTCTCAGTAGCATCCTTAACCACATCTGATCCTAACACAATCTTACCCCCTACCTCGAACTAACATGTAGGCAACTTACATGGCCTTCCATACAATGCCTCAAATGGGGTCACCCAATACTTCTCTAGTAGCTATTATTCTATGAAAACTCCACCAAATATAAATAATCCTCCCAAGATCACCGAAGTCTAAAATGCAATCTCTCAGCAAGTCTTTCAAGACCTTTTTGACCCTCTCGGTCTACCCATATGTCTATTAATGGTACACAGTACTCAAGTGAAACTATGTACCCAATACCTTCTGCAAATTGTGCCAAAAAATCACTAGCAAACAATGAATCTCGGTCACTAATAATAGTGCTAGGCATCCTATGCAATCTCACTGCTATCTTTATATATCTCTCTACTATCTTTGGCGCAGTACTTGTGGCCTTCACTGGGATGAAATGGACACACTTAATTAGTCTATCAATTATGACCCATATATTTTCATTCCCTACCCTCGACCGTGGTAACCCATCTACGAGGTTCGTAGTTACTAAATCTCATTTCCAAATCGGAATCTCCAAAGGCTGTAGGATCCCACTGGGCTTTTGATATTCTGCCTTCACATGTTGACATGTAAGACATCTCCTCACATACTCTCCCACGTCTTTCTTTATCCCTTCCCAGAATAAACTTCTCTTCATATATATATATATATATATATATTAATACATCTCTATACCTCCAGAGTGAATGGTGAACTTTAAATGATGCTAGAAACTTCTCTTCATACTTAGCCAAAGAGTTAAACTTCTGGATGTACCCCTCTACTTTAAGGTCATCTAGCTTCAGATCAATGAACCCACTCATTAGCACACTCTGCTAAGACTTTGATATGAACTGAGCCTCGAACCTTTCTTTAAATTGCTCCCTGTCAATCTCTTCCTCTGAGGTTTCAGCAATTATAGCCTCCCACCAATCCAGTGCGTCTTCTTGCAATTGCCTTGATGCTAACCTTCTCTTCTACGCATCATTCAATCCTAAGCCTCCAAATATGTGCTCATAAATCCTTAGCCAGTTCAATACTTCAACTACAGGCTCCTTCCCTGTAAATTCCTTTCCTCCCAGATTCCTATAGTCTTTGTTCATCTTTCGGAAGTCCTTTCTCACTACTATAGGTCTTGGCTAAACATCCTCCGATGTAGCTACCCTCATCACCTAAGCCATGAACTGTCTAAACAAGACATTCACATCCATCCCTCCCATTTGTTGTCCATGTAGTTTCCTCCCCTATTGCTCTAGGAACTTCTCCCCTATTTTCTTCATTGGTCTGCGTACTTTCAACCTCCCTTCTTACACATGTCCATGTTACCGTAATTCGCCCACTTCTCATATACATCTCGCTTTTTCTGTTAAGCTAGTCTTCATTAGAAACGGAAAGAAAAGAAGTGAAACAACAATATATGGGCATATATATCTTCTATATATCTATATTACAACATATATGTATGATATATATACACAAACACACACACACACACATATATATATATATATATCATGGCGCTTCCCCTCCCTAGGGTGTTCATCTTATTCTAAGTATTGCTCCTACTTCTCTAGCTCTTTTTTACTTAAGTGTCCCTTAATCAATGCTCTAATACCAACTATAACATCCCCCATTTCGAGACTCAAAGATGAAAACCAATGATGCTGCAATCATCACCAGAACTATCTTCCAGCGACTTAAGTGAGTCTAGTATATTCAAATATAGACAAAGTAAACAGAATGGCTAAATATTTTCATTACATAGAAATTGTCTTAACATTCATTGCATACAAATTTCTTTCAAGATTAACCCTTATGTCATGCCCACGCAGGGGTCAAATAATAATAGGAAATAACATAGTAAAGAGTTAGGTTAACATATGAGGATGCCGCCTGAACTCCCTAAACAGTGGAAACAACACCTTTATTTGCTAAAAAGCCTCCTGCTCCATATTCAATCTGCATCTTTTATTGTTAACCTGCCTAAGCCCAGAAACTCAGCCTACTCAAATGAGTACTCGTGAGCTTATGAAAAACACAATGATAAAAATCTGTGTTAGACATAAAGTCTAATACGAATAATACTCGCCCAAAATAAACCTATAGTGAGACCAAACCATACTGCACAGAATGAGTTCCCCCTCACTATCCAAAACATTATAAGTGAAACATTCTTAGTTACTAACGCAGGTAGTTCTTATATATTATTTCTCCTTTGCACGTTCTTAAGCGGTTCCCGTTTACTACTGTGCCCTTGGCATAGTCCCCAATAGGTCTCCTTTTAGATTATTCATTAATCTTACATTCCCATCTACTACTGTGCCCCTGGCGCAGTCCCCACTAAGCTCCCATTTAGGTTTTTCTTCATTCTAACACTGCCTAGAATTAGCCACCGATAGTATCCATTTAAGTCATTCATTAAATTTAAACTGCATAGACTCAGCCCCCTGTAGTATTTTATAAGTTTATTCACTAAGCCTTGGACCACAAAGAAACACCCATGTGCAATCCCTGTATATATTCACTTACTTAAGTTCTGGACTAAAATAGCCACCCGAAGTCCCTAAACATTTTTTTAATTTTAAACTATATGGAATCACCTACCACGGTCTCTGGAAGTTGAATGTCTTTCCTCACCTTCCCTAGGTGTGCATACGACTGAGTGTCCCCACCCCGACATCAATAGCCCTTCCAACCTTATCTCTTTCCTTAACGTAGTACAACCCTGCCCTAACCTGTTAGTGCAATCCACCATATACTTATTAAGGGAATGCTTCCAAATTGCGGTGTAGTATGTCTTTCACGTACGGCAGCGCAGTTCAGACTCTTCCAAATTTGCATTTTTACGGTGCAACCTATCTTCTACATATTGCTACACAAGTCTACTTTCCCCTGAAAGTCCCTAGATCCCTTTAGCTAATGTCTACCTCTTCCATGTGTGCGCATTTCTTTTATAAAAGTTAGGCCACCGCCTCAACTCCGTACTTAACAAAATCTAACAACATCTTTACATATGTCACCATATAATACGTTAAACTTTATCTTTCTGTTATTTACAGTATCCTTTATATTTATTTTCAGCGTTTTATTTGGATCTGGTTCCCTATTTATCTGACACTTGTTTTTCACATATAATTTTATATTACATATGCCCTTATAGTTCCCTCTTTCCATAGCGCGGTACCTATCACATATTAGCTTAGTTTCCCCTAAAAACCTTAAAAAATCGTAGAAATTTCATGAACACTTGTTTTAATTGAAGGAACTAGGCCAGTCCGCAGTGGAAGGAATGGGTGAATTTCAAAAAAAATTACCATTTTGGGTCTTTAATAGGCCTTTGAAGTCTAAATTTCATTTAGAACTTTTCTAAATTTGGTTTAAATAAAATATGTATTCTATTTAGAATAGTTAAAGGGAAGTTTAAATAAATTTAATTTCAAATATATAGTGTATCAAATACACCTAACATTTATTTATAAGTGTTAATGTATAGGGAATGAAACCTTTCATTTCTTTCCTTAAAACAGGAATTAATTGAGAGCATCAATTGTATTAAGTGGAGAGAGAAAGCTTTCATTTTCTCTCTTTAATTTGAATTGATTGATTCATTAAATGTCATTATTAATAATTAATTCATGGCAATATTTATTACTGTGTCTATATGTATTCTAACTGTACAATTTGTGGTTTGAGATTTATTTTATTTTATTTTCTTCATTTATACAAGTATACATATATATATGTATGCATGTATGTATGCATGTATGTATGTATCATGTACATAGATATATACACATATTATGTGTATGCATGTGTAACGGCACAATCTATGAAGGGTATAATGTGGTCGTATACAGATGCTGGGATTTACATTGCAACAGACACATTAGCTCATTTTGTGTGTTCTATAATTTTTCCAAATATGTGCTTGTATAATATGTCAAAAAAAAATATCTATATGTGTATGTATAATTTATTGAATAAAACAGTTACTACCATAACAAATAATGTAAAATAATTATATGATAGTAATACAGGTTTTTAAAATTTTAAAAATCTGAAAACACATTTTGGGCTTAATATTAATTTATGGAATTTTTTACAATTAAAATAATATTTATTATTAAATAATTTATAATAGCCTGTTATCAAATTAATTCTTAAAATTAGGAAATCATATTGAAAAATTATTAAAAAAAATTAAAGATATCAGAGACATATTTTGGGCTTAGTAAAATTTTCTGGAATTTTCTCAACTAAAATTATATTTTTAATTAAATAATTAATCGCATTAAACAAATTAAGTTATAAAAAACTAAAACTTTTTTCGAAGGTTCTAGATACATATTTAAACCTTAATAAAAATTTCTAGAATTTTCTCAATTTAAATTATATTTTTAACTGGATAATTGACTGCACGTCGAAAGAAAATTAATTTTTAAAAATAATAAATTTAGTTTAAAAAAATCTGAAAATTTTACTGTAATCATATTACATTGTTCAAAAAATATAAAAAATAAAAAATTGAATTTTGAACCATTAATTATTTTATTCATAATAAAAAATTCACAAAATCATTAAATAATAATAAAATATGTTTATGTGTATTTAATAAAATATTTTTATATTTTATGATTCATAATAGATACAAATCATCATAAGAAAATTTTAAGATTAAATATATATGATATATAAATACATATATAATTATATGTATTCATAATTTGCAGACCAATACACATTTAATCTAGATCTATATATATATATATATAAATCAAAATTAAAACCTTTTTTTAGGAAAATAATTCAAAAATAAATCAATAAAAAAATATTATAACAAGCACAGAATCAATCTAATTGTATCAAACACATGTACCCACAAAAATCTCACCTAATCTAAACAACAAACGGGTCTGAATACAAACAGAGGATTTGATGTAAATCAACTTTTATATGATAAAATTAAAATCAAAACAATGATAATAAATAAAACTGCACCTCCTAATGAAGCCTTTGATTCCATGAGGAATAATGATTTCTCTTCTAAGAATAATTCACAATCCGTCAGGTTGCTAATTTGGAATTGAAGACCTTTTACTACAAATTAGTATTTTCAATTTTTAATTGGATTTAAGAATTTTAGGGATGAATTTATTGGAAAGTTTCTACCATTAAAATGAGGAAGAGTAAGTAGAAAGTGGCAGCTCAAAAATGAACTAGCTTGTAATTAGGATTTTAAGATTGGTTTTTATATGGATAGGACAAGAGAGCAAATAATGATCTCAACCACACATCTCAAAACCTAATCACACATGCTGCAGCCATCTTCTATATTTCTCCAAACCAATGCCTATCCTCTCCAATCTCATGGGTTGTAATCCCATTTAACCCAAATTAAATATGTATAATTATATTTAACATATTTTGTT